>JAREIS010000363.1:0-734555 GCA_030060385.1 Muscicapa striata striata | reverse complement strand
GCACCTTCTACCTTTTTCAACCATAACACCATAAATCTGGATATTCTCATATCCACATAAATATCCATTTCTTTTAAAAACTCAGTACAATCTTGTCTTCTACAGCCACATATCACACTGTCTAATCCAGCATGTCTCATTCCAATGCATTTTGCTTTAGTTGTTAATTGCTTACATGTTTTCAGAACAAAAAAATTACACATATAACAAAGTAAGTAAAAATCTTTGATCTGCATGAAAAATCTGCTGAATTTTTTGTCTTGCTTTAGTAAGTCTTTTCAGTGTGAAACCTTATATATGATATTGTTGGTGTTAGAACATTAAATGAAATGGTGATATCACAGATATGATAGTTACTTGTCTGTTACAAGGGGAATACAGAAAAATCCAAAAATTGTGCATTTTTAGAATCAGATACATACTCGTGACATTGCTGGAGCAGATAAATATATCCCCTCACTGAATATTACTGCCCTTCAGCTAGAATTTAAGGGTTCCTAAGGTCTTACACTACAGGTGATCTGTAAAAATCCAATTTACTTTCTAAGAAAGGGATATTGGTGCTAAAATCCAAAAAAATAGTTTTTAATCATGTGTTACCTCATCAAATAAGTTTTTGGAGATATTGGTGTGGGTTTTTTTTGTTTGGTTTGGTTTGGTTGTGTTGTTGTTTTGTTTTGGGTTTCGTTTTGCTTGTGGGTTGTTTTGGGGTTTTTTCTAGCATGGTGTTAAAGATTATGCATTTCTGGGATACTACACAAGAAAATAAGAAAGTGATGAATGTTGCAAGTCCATAGGATAACATTCAATATTTTGGCAGGAAAATTCAAGATCTGTTGTGGTCTTATCCTTACTGTTATTAGGAAAGACCATAGCAAATTATCTTCAAACCTTCCTTGCAGCTGATTTACTCCAGAATGCATATCAAAAGTCAATTAAATGCAAGTGTCTGTGCTAGTGCTCTGGTTCAGATCAGGAGGGAGCTTTTGAAGCATGTATTCCAATGATACTTTGAATCTCCCATATGCCATTGCAGACTAGCTCTGGGTACAAG
The DNA here is from genome assembly GCA_030060385.1 of Muscicapa striata striata. Taxonomy (NCBI): domain Eukaryota; kingdom Metazoa; phylum Chordata; class Aves; order Passeriformes; family Muscicapidae; genus Muscicapa; species Muscicapa striata. The sequence continues at coordinate 733,501 of JAREIS010000363.1, read as the reverse complement.
CATCACGATTATCGAGGAATTAGCACTGAACCAGGAAACTAAGGTACTTGCTGCTGCAATAAACCAAAACACACATTGATTATTTGTTGCAATAAAAAGTGGTAGAGAGGGTGCTAAAGGAACTTTTATAAAAATATTTTTATAATCTTTTTTCCCATAGAATGCTTTTTTAGAGAACAATGCATTTAAGAACCTTTCCTTGAATAGGTGATCATAATTTGCATTTTAAAGTACTTTAAATTACTTTCATCATTTAAAAAGGAATGAAAATGCCATACGTCTAATGATTCTTCTGGGATATGGTAAGAAGATACCAACTATGAAATAATCGAAGCTTTGGAAGAAGAACAAATTAGAAAAATGGCTCTAGTGTGGGCCTCATTCCTTCACATGCCAAGATATCTAAGCCAGCCATACTTCCAGCCATATAAAATTAAGTTTGGTCTCTGACCAGTTTCTATAGAAGTTACTTTTGTCAGTACTTGAATTCTTAAATACATGTCAAAATGGCAACTTGAATTTCTAATTCATAATCAATTCATCTATGAATGACCCTTCCCATATCTCTCAGCTGGGGTTGCCTTCTGATTCCAGGCCCTCGTGCTTCTAACTGCTAGTTGAGCACCCTGATGCTTGAAAACTGCAACCTAACGTAAGTGAGGCAAAACCAACCAACAAGTGTGAGAGAGCCCTAGCAGGCCTGCTGAGGGCATCCTTAGCTCAGACCACTTTGGCATTGCTGAGATTTTTAGTGGTAAGAGCCAATAAAGAATAGTTAATTATTTATTTCTCATTGTGAAACCTTAGGAACAAAATGACAGGTTTTCTCTTATATTAGCAAATTACAAAGACAACTACAAATTGTTGTAGTGGCAAGGATACTCTAACAGAATATTAACTTTTGACAAAACAGGTGTATGAAAATTGGTACTACTGACATTTTAGTAATGATTCAAGGTTAATGTTTCAGCCTTTCACAACATTTTTTCAATATTTAAAAAGCATTCAATTTTCTATTTCACAAAAATAAAAAATTGTTGGTTTATATCTTGACATTTTCCTGCATTCTCAATATGTATTTTGCTTTTTGTCTAATGACAACACGACTGAATAGAATTGTTTTTTATGACATCTCTTAATAATGTGCATATTAACATCCTTAATATAATAGTTTGCATCGGTCTCCAGAAAAAAAAGTGATCCATTAAAGATGCTAGGGCCACAGTTATAACTTGGTAGTTTTCCTATAATTCAAAACATGGAGCATTAAACAATGATCCATAGACAATAGCTAAATAAATTGTTGCTTATTTCAAGCTCTGTAATATTTAGAATACTTTCAGCAGATCTGCAAATTAAACTAATACCTTACCACACAACAAATCACCAATTCACTTTTGATATGACATTCATGTAATTTTTTTCTCATCTTCAGTGGTTCATAAGCACAGTCACAACAGGAATGCTCATTAATTTTTTTTCTTACCTCTAAAGGGAATTGAACATATACAATATTGGAAATATAAATTCATGTGCAGAAATAGTGCAGACTCCAATTCATCTTCTTTGTGCTGTATTTCTTTTCTTAATGGTTTCATGTCAAGTTGATGTCTTTTATCCATATGAACAATTACAAAGCAATTTTAGGAAAATGAGAGAAAATCAAGCACTGTCATATTTACTCATTGTATGATTCATCATTTGACTGGTCTATTATATTTTCTATTATGTAAAATCATTTTTGTTTGCAAGGTATTTCTAAATGGTGAAAGAAAGGGTTTCTCCCCCCCCTCTCTCACCAGTGTTCAGCAGAATTATTGTTTGTTTAGACAAGGGTAGAAGCAAGGCCGTGGAATGCTATGAAAGATCAAATGAAATGCTCAAATAAATTTTGGAATCTATTTCTATCCTAACATGAACATTTAGACTGCTTTAGGTAATATCTCCCCTGGGCTTAACAAAAGAGATATTGTTGGTCTAAAGAGGTACCAATGAACATCCAAAATAAGTTTTGGTAAATTACACTATTCAAATATTACCTGTGTACTTAATTGCATGTTAAAGTTTCTGAAATAATACAAAGAAAACCCCCTTCTTATTTAGTTCCAATAATTATACTGCTAAATGGAATTAATAACCCAGTTAGAAAAGAGTTTGAAAAAATGGGTAAATAGTGAAGAGCCAACCACATGACAACAGTGTGAACATTTGATCTACTCTTTCACATCACCAAACATAGTACATAAAAACTTTCTTGCATGTTTAAAAAAGCTTTTGTAAAAATGCAAATGTGTGCTTGCTTGCCTCAGATTAGAAATTCTTTCAATAACATAACACTCTCTTCACTAGTACATGAATTTGATAATTTAGTTTACTTTTATGCTAAATGTATACAAGAAATGTTTTTGTTATTTAAAAAAAACCACTTGATCCTTCAAAAAACATGTCGTGTTTTCCCAATGAGGCATGAAATTTGTCAGTCATGAAAAATAGAGTTCATGTTTGCAATAACAGCTCTATGTTAATCACACTGCTTTGAAAAATCAACCAATATGTTTGCTAATAACTTGTCTGATCTTCCTCAAACCAGGTGTTTCCATGAATGCTTAGGAATACTGATTTTGTCCTTATGCATTGGACACACAGGCAGAACAGTTGATCCCAACTGAACAAAGGGATATTCCACACCATATGGCCTCATGCTTGGCTTATAAAGCTGGGGGAAGAAGGAGGAATGGGGGTTGTTCAGACTGATGGCATTTCCCAAGTTACCATTATGCACCATGGGTCCCTGGTCTCCAGGAGATGGCTGAGCAAACACTTACCTGCCCGTGGGAAGCTGTGAATTAATTCCTTGTTTTTCTTTGCTTCTGTGTGTGGCTTTTGTTTCACCTCTTATCTCAAGCCATAAGTTTTCTCACTTTTACTCTGGCATTTCTTTCCCCCATTCCACCAATGGGTTGTGGCAGGGCATGAGGAAGCAGCTGTGTGGGGCTGGGTTGTTGGTTGGGGTTAAGCCATGATACAACACAAGTAATTCTCAAAATTAGCCTAGGACCTGTGACCCTAGCATGAAAATAAGTTCATACTTCAATAAAGAAGATAAGATGTAAGAATATAAAACTTTTCTTATGGATTTGGAGGAATGAGAAATAAGAATAAAGCCCTATACTTCTGTATTCAGAAGCTGGGATAAGACAGACTTGTTCTCAATTTGAGGGAATATTTGTTCAGTTCCAAAGCTGCTATATGGGATTTCTTTTGACAGGCACTTCTGGGTATTGCTGCATTCAGACTTAGTCACATCAAGATTTCAAGTCAAATAAACGGGGAAAAAAAGCCAAAAATGTTTTGAGGTGGGTATTAAAACACAATTCCCTTTAATAATGCTCACTTGGTAGCTGGTTCTTCAGAGAAGACACCTATGCACAGTTCAATGAAACTTGCTGCAGTCCAGAAAACACCTAGTTCTGTCCTCTCCTGAGGTACTAGTTATAGTCAACTCTGATGATTCATCACATGGTTATGTGATTTCTACACAAGCTTAATTTGATTTTCCACAAAAAGTATCTTTTCTCTTTAATTTGCTATTCATGCTTTCCTTAAAAGTTTTTTTGTTGTTTTTTTGTTTGTTTGTTTTTTGGTTTTTTTTGTTTGTTTGTTTGTTTGTTTTTTTTCCCTAGGTAGCTTACTTGTATCTCATGGAGAATATATTTTTTCAGTTGTTCCAAGGTCATATATGTATCACAAATCAGGATATATTTGTCTATAGATGCAGATAACATCCTTTTAAAGTATCATCTTCTACAGGTTCTCTTCTAATTGTGATTCAAAAGAGTTCCAATGTATGTTTGGTCATGACTCAAATAGGCTTCCAACACTTCTCAGGCTCTTTTGATATATAATTTACCTTGCAGTGTTACAAAAGCAGGTAGATAGAAATATACATGTAGGCATAACTAGGCAAATAATAGTAACATGTTAAAGATAAAAATATACATGTATATATGCATGCTGTAAATATTTGTAACTCTTTTCTAACTACTCATAAATATCATCTTCATATCTAAGTATGGTAACATAAGTGACAGCTACTAGAATTTTTAACTTGAATATATTTGACGCTCTTCAGCCTGCAGTATGATGATATGTGTGGTCAGGATCATTAGGTAAACCTTGAGTTGCAAGGAACATGCAGAATCAGGAATTCGTCAACATAGAAGAAACAAGCAGGCTGTATTTTCTGCAGATGAGGCTTCTAAAGGCAGAGTAAACAAGGATAAATGAGTGTAGGAAGGTGAATCCAGAGCAGGAACCAGACTTAGGGATGAGAAAGCATGTGTCAAGGCAGGAATGAGATGAATGATTGCAACTGCGCCCTAAACACAAGCTGAGCAGCCAAGGATAGAATTATCTCAAAAAGTCAGTAGTAATACCACTGACCAGTTCTGAAGGCAGGCTCTGGCTACATAGGAGACTGACAGCTTCAGGGAGTTGGGCACTGATGCATCATCCAGCTGAGGATGCTGGAAGATCACAATTTCAGTGTTCTCTGTTTTTCCAATCTAAACCTTCCCCATACGTCCCAAATGCTACCTGTAGAAGTCAAAGTTTCCTTCCTTTATTTGATGTGTTTTAAAAGTGCAAGCACTGAGAAAAGGTTTCTCATGTGTGCAGCATTTATACAGCTTTTCTCTTTTCTACTGAACAGAAATTGGAAGTTTTTGGTTTTTTTTTTTTTTTTTTAGTTCCTATCTGTCCATAAGATTGTTTGAAAATAAGCCAACAAGATTTTAGAAGAATATAAAATTAATTAAAGCATGGAAAAAAGAGGAAAGACTTAAAACATTTCAAATTAATAAAAGTACTTATGTATGTTCCAAATTATTTATCCTTGATAATTTTTCTTAAATAAATAGTGACAGGATATATGATCTCTACAGGGTGGTGGACCCAGCTAGAACATTACTGCACATTGAGCAGCTAGTACTGCAATAAGAAGCTGATATAAGTGCCATCATGTCATATACTTGGCACATTTCATTTGGTTTTCAGGACTACCACACTGGGATGAGCTGAGCCATACAATCATAATAAAAGATCTTGGATGTATCACCCAGTTGGCGTTGCCAGTAATGCCAACATGTCCTTGGCTTTACCTTGAAGGAAATTATTATGAATTCCTTGTATGCAATGATACTTTTAAGGAAAAGCGCACCTTTAAAATATGGGAATACCGGGGAGCCAAGGAAGGTTGCGTCTAGAGCCTTTTGTGGCCTGGTTGGAGGTATATCCAGTTTTGCACCACCTTGTCATTTCCACCCTCAGAAAGGATTTAAGAATTGTAGAATCAAAGAAGTAGTGCACCTCTCTGTGTGCAACATGAATGAACTAAAGTTCCATTTTTTGAGCAGTCCTAGTAGCAAGATATCTATTCGGAGTTCTCAACAGTTCCCAAAATATAGTTCTATCAACCACTTGATTTTTTTTTTTGTTTCTCCTTTAAGAAATGCATTTGTCAAACACACACATCTGTTCATTATTTTTTGGAGGTTCTGGCTTGTTATGATCCTTATAAGAAAGGCATTGAGAGTCTTTATCAGTACAAGACATGGACCTCTTCAAGTGGGTCCTGAGGAGGAACACAAAATCAGACGGATGGAATGCCTCTCCTAGGAGAACAGGCTGAGAGAGTTGGGGCTCTTTGGCCTGAAGATCAGGAGACTCTGGAGAGACTTCATCATGGCCTTACAATAATTAAAGGGGATCTAAAAGAAAGAGGGGGACAGATATTTCAGTAGGGATTTTTGCAACAGGAAAAGAGGAAATAATTTTAAACTAAAGAAGGGTAGATTCAGAGAGTAGATATAAGGAAGACAATTTTTATAATGAGGATGGAAATACACTGGTTCCCTGGTGAAATGGTATATGCCTTGTCCCTGGAAACTTTCAAAGTCAGTTTGGATCTTAATCTGGTTGTAGTTGAAAATTTCCCTACTCACAGGAAGTGAGGTTGGGCTGTAAGACCCTTAATAGTCCCTTTCAACTCAAGCAATTCTATGAGTCTATGATTTTCACTTACTAAAGCTAACACTGTAAAGAAAGAGGATAGCATTGGCAATAATAAATCCCTTCAGATTCTGGGAACCCCAAAATCAGCAGCATTGAAGTCAAAGTGCAGCACCCTTGTGATAACATCAGTTAACATTTTGGTCTTTTGAGCTGTGACAAAATTTCTTAAAATGGTCAATTCTACTCATTATTTTAATTGTCCAATAGAAAGGATCACAAGTTCACTGGAGAACTTGTTCCTGCACTGTTAGATAAAGGCAAAGACACACAGATGGCTTAATATCCAATACCAAGTAGAACCTGCCTGCAGGCACCTCTTTTCCAAGGAGATAGTCAATTGTGCTGTGCAGTGAGGAATGTGAGCAGCACAGCACTCTCCTGTGCCTGCTGAGGTTACCTTTATGTGGACTACTATCCTGTTATGTAGACTGCTATCTCCTCCATGAACAGCTGGCATCCCATGAGTACATCCATTCATACTGCATGAAACTAAAAGTACTTCTCACCATTCAACTCCATCCATCTGTCCTTTTCCACCTCAATGCTCATTAAATTGTTCATTCAAAACTGAAATGTCCCAAAGCATAACATTGAAAAGCAGTAAGAGAGGGGGTGGCAAGTGAAGGGACAAGGGAGGAGACCTCATTAAAGTCTTAATTCTGTGTATTTTACATTTTCCACATCCTCATTTAGGTCAAATATTTTCATGTAAAACTGAAGTTTGGTAGAACGAAAATTTTATTTTTGTATTAACTCTGCTGAGAATACAGTTTTTACAGTCTTCATATGAAGATGTTGTTCAGCAATCTTATTTTTTTTTCTAGAACTAGAACATGAACTTAGAAAAATAATTATTCATATTCAAGCTTGAAAATTACAACTACTGTTTTGAAGCATTGAATTTGCATAAAATGTTTTCTTTCAAGTACTTAATCCTTAAAGCAATTTCATATAACATGTAAACCATTACTGAAGTAAAATTACATTTCAAAGGGGTACACAGCGATCTAGCTGCTCAGCTGTCACTGGCATTAATAGGAGTCACACAGCACTACTTGGAAAGTTTGTTGCTTGTGTCTCAGTTAATCACATCAAAGAAGGAACACCCCATACCAGCTTTTTTATTAAAAGTGCTTTTTATTACTTCATTTGAAATCTCAATTTGAATATTTTATACTTATCTATCAATTACTGTGCAGAGACCCTCCCTCAAGCGCTTATTTTCTATGAAATTTCATATTTATTCATATTAGATATACCATTACACTTAGTGGAAAGCCCAAGGTAAAATTCTAATATCACTTTTGACTGAAGAGGTAACTGTAGCTATTTTATGATTTACTTGTTTTCTAGTAACAGCCAGCTGCAGTCAATTTAATTGCACTTTGAAATTGTTTGCTCAAGAAAAGTTTATTTTTTTTTTTTTATATCATTATGGTATATGGGGGATAAATATTAAGCATCTTGGTTCTCTGAACAGTCAGGAAACTTGAGATATAAGAGTGAGCTGATTACAAAGTGGAAAGGATGGTCTTTGGGTACACCTTTGGCACATTTTTTTTTTTCTCACCTTCCTCACTTATAAACACAGCAGGAAAACTGTGGATCTAAGTCTATTAATGAAAATGTACAATCTAGTGAGATCCCATTATTACTTCAAGTACTTAAAGGCACTTGAGAAGGGTAGGCAATATATTTCATTAAAAAACTCAGAAGAAAAATGGTGCCATGTTGCTGCCTGAGAGGGTTAGGAAGCGGCGAAAGGAAAACAGCAACATGGCAACTCTCTTACTTGATGCAAGAAAGAGTGCAGTTTATTGAAGAAAGCTGTGGCTTTTTATAATACAGTTCGTGCAAAGCAAATAGAGACAGTTCATTGGAGAGACAGAGAGACAGCTCTTGTCTCTCGTTCTCCCATAGATCCAGCAGGTGTGTGTTATCTATGTTATGATTCTTTGTCTTATGTTTACAGTACAGACAGAGGCCCTAGCATGGGAAAGGTTTCAGCTAGGCCTGAGAGAGTTTCACAGCCTGAGAAAGGAACTCAGACCCTGTGAGAAAAGGCCTAGGCCTGCAGCAGTGTCCACATGTCCCCCTTTTAGTTTTAAAAGAAAAAGAAAAAGAAAAAGAGAAGTGTTTGTAATCCTTTACAGGATCCGTTTGCAAAGGAGAACAAACACCACTCAGGAGATATGTGGACACCTGGAGTGCCTAGGGAAATCTTCAAGCTTGGTGCTTTTTCTCTGCAAAACTTAATTTTAATACAATAACAAAACCCATCACCATTCACCCGACTTATCAAACAGTGAAAAATCAACCACTAAGTGATTATTCTAATATAACAATGAAAACTATATTAACAGTTCCAACATGAACAGATGAATGTCCATTCCCTGCTTCTAGAGGGATGATCTGTTCAGTGTTTTCATCTGGTCGGTGTTTGGTGAACTGGTCAGGGTGGACACCTTGCAGGTCAGCAGGAAGGACCTAGGCGTGTCTCATCTGAAGCCTGAAATGAGGCAAAGGTGATTCACAATAACACGATACTTTCTTTCTCTTTTTCCAATCTCGCTGTTCTATCATAGAGACAGCATCAGGCACAGGAAAATTCTGAGTCTCTCTGATTTGAGTATCAGAGACATCTGCCCCAGCACTCCCTCCTTCCTTGACCACTGCAGGAATGAAACCAGCCTCTGCTGCTCCCCCCTCTAAAGTAAAGACAAAGCTATCCTTGCTGTCAGCACAGGGTGGGAGGGGCGAAGCAGCTGGAAATGCCGATGGGAGGGGTCCGTTCATGACCGGCCAGGCGGGCAGAGCTCCTCCGGCTGATGAGGGCAGCCCTGGGGTCGGCACCGCTCCTGGGTGAACGGACGGGGAGGCTGAGGGAAAAAGAAGAGAGGGCGGCCCTGCCTCTGCCAAAGCAGAGAAGGGCAGCCGAGACCCTGCCTGGGCAGGCAGGCCGAGCTCCGACATCGGAGAGGAGGGAGGAGCCGGCACCCCCTCCTTCTCTGGGGTGGCCAGTGCCGACAGCTCCCTCTCTGCAGGCGGGTCAGGGTCAGCCAGCATCTCGGACGGAGGGGCCAGCACAACCCCCACAGCTTCAGGGGGTGGCACTGGCCCAGCAGCAAGCAGATCAGGCGATGGTCCCGGCACGGTGGGGGGGCAGGCCGATGGCACCTCTTTGTCAGGAGCGAGCGGCGTCCCCAGAGCGGGGGGGCCACCCGCCTCAGGCAGCGCGGGCTGCACGGGGGGGCTGGTCCCAGCCGGCGGCTGCTGTGAGCCATTGCCCGGCGCTGTTAAGGTGGTGTGGCCAGGATAGCAAACAGATTCTTCCTCGCTCTGTTCTGAGCCTGTTTCGCTCCGCTCAAAACCCGTCTCATCTTCCAAAAAACTTCGATTAATTGTCCCCCAGGTGAGCATTAGGGTCGGCTGAGACATCCTCCTTCCGAGGGCTGTCCACAGAAGGTCCCCTAATTCTTCCCATTTGTCCATAGAAAAACTTCTCCTGCCTCTTCTGAAAACCATGATCTCTCGCCCAAGTTAACAAGGCAATCAAATCAGTTTCTTCTTGTTTAGATAAATGGATCCCCATTATTCGGAATTTCCCACCTAGCTGCTATGCTGGGAGGGGTGGGGAGGAACACAGAGTACCTCTCAACGAGGAAGAAGGGTCGCAGAGCTGCTCGCAGTTCCCGCTGTCAGGGGTTGCGGTGTGCCGATGAGAGATGGCACGGCTCCGCTCCGGGCTGCCCGCCCGCGCCGCCTCCGCCTGGCTCCGTGTGCTCGGGTGGGAGAGCAGAAAACCGACGACTTTTCGCAGATTTTTCCGCAATGTCCCAGATGGCTCTTGACTCCAGCCGCCTCCTGGCTCCGGGTCTTGGCCCCAGGTTCGCAGTCCTGGTTTTCCGGGATTCAGCCTGGTTCGCAGGCTGTCAGCCCGAGTTTTTCGGTGCTGTTCGTCGGTCAGAGATCGCCAGTGATCCCGATCCGCCGGAGTGACGATCTCGCTGACACCTCCAAATGTCGCTTTCGGGTGGAGCTCCAAATGTTGCTGCCTGAGAGGGTTAGGAAGCGCGAAAGGAAAATAGCAACATGGCAACTCTCTTACTTGATGCAAGAAAGAGTGCAGTTTATTGAAGAAAGCTGTGGCTTTTTGTAATACAGTTCGTGCAAAGCAAATAGAGACAGTTCATTGGAGAGACAGAGAGACAGCTCTTGTCTCTCGTTCTCCCCATAGATCCAGCAGGTGTGTGTTATCTGTGTTATGATTCTTTGTCTTATGTTTACAGTACAGACAGAGGCCCTAGCATGGGGAAAGGTTTCAGCTAGGCCTGCCTTAGGCTGACATTTCCATGATGCACATTACCTTCATTCAAAATGCAGTACTATTTTGTATAAAGCAACAAAATATCATGAAATTTCGACAAGTAAATTAATTCTTAGGAAAATCTCATTTATGAAGTGATTTTAACCATTTTTACTCACAATTGCAATCATGAAAGGATTTTAAACTGTTATTCTAAGTATTGCTAAATATTTATTTAGTTTAAACTGATATTACGTCAGATCATAGGTTTATATGTAATTCTGATTTGCAACTGATCCCATACTTTTTATTACTTTATCATTTCTGAACAATATTTTCAATCAAGCTTTGACAACTACAATATTTTAATTGCTTAGAAAAGCTAGTCCTTCAGATTAATATATATATATAACTGTAAGCTAAGGCTTAAAAGTTATTGATATTGCTGCTAATGAAAAATTTTCAAAACGGTTTCGAGAAGAGCTTGAATAAAAATATTTCAAAAATAACAGTAATATCATTCGAAACTTGGAAATCAAATCCTCAGAAAATCTGCATCAGAGAAGAGGATACAAGCAATAAAATGTATATCTGGAGAAGGGCCTCCATACAAATGGCTACAAGGGTTTCTCATATGAATGTTAAATTTTAACATATTCTACTATTCTACTATTCTATGACAAGTAAGTAGAGTTTATACATGTTAAAAGATCTTAATTAAATTACAAGATAAACAAAAAATACTTAGATTAGGCCATGACTGCATCTACTTTGCCATAGGTTTGTATGAGCCCTACTGCCTCAGCCACAGAACTATTCATTCCTAAATACACAGAAGATCTCTCACTATGAAATATATCTTAAACATTTTCATACTCTGACTAATAAAGAGGATGCTGTAAAGACAAATCTTAAAGCAAAGTTTAAATAAACAGTAGAAACAAAGAAATAGAGCAATTTCCGTCTTGAAATTACTAGATTAATTTCAGTCTTGAAATTCCTAAAGAGAAAATCGATCATATTTTTTTGCCATCATTACCATTGAGTCAGGAAATGAAAATGCTTGGAGATGCATAACATTCATTGCATTTCTGTCCAGAAAAGTTTTAATTAATACAGCCTTATATTTACAGAATATTTCAATAATATTCACACTCACAATGTGAGTCATAATTTATAATACTTACAAAAACCTGAAAGATGCATGGCAAATCTATTGTGGGTTCAGGTTTAGAACGAAGACACCGTCTCTCAGAACTGCATTACTGGGAGCTCTTAGGCAATTCTTTGTAAAACATGTCAGAGATAACTTTAAAAATATTGCTGGTCAGAGGGGATTATACAGCAAACAAGAGAATAATTTTCTTTAAATGCTTTCTGCAAAGGAAGTACTAATCCTATTTCATAGTTCTTTAGCTGCACTGTTAAAATATTCAGTCAGAATACTACCAGTAACTTCAACCTGTGGAAAGTAGAATCACACAATGTATTTATAATCTCATAAAAAGTAACCCACCACTGCCAAGATTAATGAAATTCAAAAAACAGTTTTAAGAAACTGTGATCATTTTAATTTAAGGAAGACATTGGTTAGGTGTCTAGAATTTGATTCCTTACAGTAGCTGCTTAGCTACTATCCAAATACCCAGAGAATCATAGGATAATAATCTGACTCATCTGGTTCCTTGAAAATGTAGGTCAGGTGTTCACTGCCTGAAGAAATTACCTGCAAGGTGACTCAGGTTGCACAGAGCATTAGCTCATCCACTGGCTGCTCATATATCACTGTCATGTGCTGGAAAGAATGTGGCAAAACACAATAAAAGTAAGGAAAGTAATTACAGAGGAGGACAAAAAGAAGACATCTATTTTAATTAAGCTACAAAGAAGTGCACTGGTTGTATATGTGTTTTTCTGGAAAGTGGATTTGATATCAAAAAGTCTTTTAGTGTACAATTCCTATCAGTGTCCAAAGGTTTATAACCTAAAATAAACTATACAGAAAAAATAAGTGCACCACAATGTGATAGAAGCACATGTTCATTGGGCTAATACTATAATAAGAATTATTCTATTGTTACAAGATGTTTCTTCTTATTTCATAATAAAATTGTAAGAGTCTATTAAAATCTATAGTTAAAAACTCATCCAATATCAGAGTGGATACTTCAAGAACTAATGATATTTCTAACGATCTTTTTAGAAAATGTGTTTATATTTTTGTAGTCATCATCTGTCAATTATTTATGTGCAAATGAATCATGTATCTGGCATCCCATTCCACTCAAATTATAATAAAAAAAAAATCTGGAGTCCTGATCTGAATTAATGAAGGTATTAAAACTTATGGGCTCAAAGGATTTTAAGCTCTACCATATTGCTTTCTGATTTTCAGAACTGAAGATTCCTTTTCTGAAAAGTGACAAATTATGGATCTGGACAAATGACCTTTGATGAATCACACCCAATTTCCTTATACCTGCCACGGAAAATTTTATGTAATTCTTTTTACCAAAAAATCTTAAGTTTCAAGTAAAGTTCATTTGTAAAGATTTGTAGACTGCCAGAATGAAGAGTTCAAAGAAGTAATGTAAACCACATGGAAAAAACACAGAATATAGACCCATAGAATGATGGGAATAAACCTTTAAAGGTGTAGTTGTTTATCCCCAGCCAGCCCCCCCAAGTACCACACAGATGATCATTCACTCCCTCTCCAGTGGGATTGGGCAGAAGACAGGAAGGGTAAAAGCAAATAAACTTGTCATTTCCCAACAACAAACACAAAAGATACCTTTATATACTACATTGCTTTGCAGTCAAACCTGAACTATTCAATTTAACTTCAATTTGAGGATACTGGAGATACTGATACTGTATCAAGTCCATCACAAGCATCAATTATTTTTAAAATCTTCCATGGACTGACAAAGAATGCATCCATGACATTTGTATCCTGAGTGTATATACCATGGGTTTATAAATCTTATTGGCTGAACTACATCATGGACAACATTTTATATATGTATATATATATGTGTGTGAGTGTGTCAGAGGTCTTTGCAGTGGATCTTAGTTTCCTGCTCTGCCTGTTTCATACAGATGTTGGTAGAAAAATATGCATTTTACTCAGAATGTACAGAAGTGGAAGTTTAAGACTGCCTGAATGACACCAACTTACCCTACTTTTGTAGGGATTTATTTGAAAAGGGAATTTAGTAATGTAGAACAGAACAGATACCTCTCACTTTTAAGAGAAGAATGAAAGTATTACATAAGATAGTGGAAATTACAAGACAAACTAAAATGAATGGAAATTACCTACAGTAATTACACTCTATTTTTGTTTTCTTAAATTCATTTCCCAACAAATTGATCCTAACTAAAAAATTTTGACTCAGGAATAATGTAATAGAAATCTATGCTAAAAATTATATAAAATCAGACTACCTGAGGGTAGAACATGATTAAAGCATAGCATTCTCTTGAAGAAACTAAGAGAATAATTTTACTTTCTATTATCTTCAAGTCATTTTGTCAGGAAGCAAAATAACATAATAAAGGTATGACTTTTTAGGAAGTTTTGGACCATCTAAAAGAAGTCTATTATATATAAAGCTGCATTTTTCATTGTAAGTTCCTAACTAATTTTTTCTCATGTCTTTAGGCCACTCCTCTTCTTTGAAGCAGGAACCAAAGGGACTGAAACAAAGGGACTCACTTTTATGTACATAAAAACAGAAAAAATATTTTTATTGTCTTTTTTTTTTTTTTTCAGAGATGACATGCTTTTTGCTTCAAATTAATTTCATAGGAATTAATTTCATAGACAAAGCTACAACACAATTATTCAGTGCTTTCAGAAGTTATTAATGGTATTGAACCAATTCCTTCTAATTAGAGGGAGGGTGTCCCCTACCATCTCTCTGATTCATTGCAGCAAGATAACGTATTATGACTTTAATTAGAAGAGAAATATTAAGAGAAGTAATAGGATAAAAGCCTTCTAAATTTTCCGATCCCACTCTTTCTATACTTGTGGTTAAAATAGTTAGGTCCTTTATCTTTCATGGATATTAGGGAAAGTGGAGGATGCTAATTGTTCTAGCTAGGGATTTGAAACTGTCTTTAAAATTCTAAGAAGCACAATTGCTTTTTAAGGCAGACTCCACAACCTAGGAACATGAAAACTGTGTTGCAAAGAAAAGCAATTTGCACAAGAGACAATCTGAACCAGTTTCAAGGTTATGACAATGAAGGAATGGTAAACATACTCTTTATAGCAGATTTGGACTTATTTACTGTGGTTCACACAGCAAAATTTTTAGTAAATAGAAAAGTAAAAAGAAATAAGGTTGAACACCAAACAGGTAAGAACAAATTCCAAAAGAAAATTTTGAAGAAGGCTGCTGTTTTGAAACTGCTTTCATAGTTATCCACAAAAGGGGGAGTTAGATCTATGCATGTCATAAAGTTAATTTCAAGAACACTTGGATTTCAAAACAAAGTTATGAAGACAAGGTTATGTAATATAAATTGTTTTGTAGGCTAGGCTTAAGACTTAGATAACGGTATTTGGAAATATTGTACGATCTGGCTACTGTTATCTTTGATCATCATATCTTTGATTATATTTTCTACAATTATCTAGGAGATTTCATATGCTTGTAGGAAAGGAAACAGCAGTTTTTATTTAAAAAGGAGGAAAGAAGAATGTAAATAATTATAAATGGGTTACTGTAACTTTATTCTTTGCTTAGATTCTGAGAAATTATATTTAAAATATAGTTTTAAATGCCTAGAACAGTTGTAATTAGATCCTAGTATAGATTTTTTGTGAATGTATTTTGTAAAACAAAAGCTATTGGCTCTTTTAGAAGAATAAAAAATATATGCATAATATGAGTATTAAATACCACTGACTACAGTCCTCATGCTAGACCTGCTCATGATTTATATTTTAATATTAGAAACATAGTAGTTAATAAATCTATAATACTTGTGAAGGGAATACTTGCTCTTAGGTTCCATCAAAAGATAGAAATCAGTATATCGAAATATAGGATGAAAGATATCTACATGGGTAGCAATAATCTCAGCTTTACAATCAGACACAAACTCTGTTAAAGTATATTATGATTTTACAGGAAAAAAAGTTGTATTGAATCTCTGAAACAAAATATTTTATATTCTTGCATTCCTATACATCTTTTGGTTACCATAGAATATTGTGCTGAGTGGTATTTAACATTACTCAATATGGATATGCTTAGATAAAAGTGCAAGTTATTTGGACATAATGATAAATTGGTCACAACTGCATGTTCTATAATGAAGCAAGCACAGACAAAGTTATTTTCATCCCAGTTACCTTGAATCTTTCCCTAATTTTTTTTTTTTTTTCCATTCATTTTCATTTGAGTTTATTTGTCTCTCGGGCCCTATTCTTCTATTTCTTCCAGACTTTTCCCTTCCCTACAAACCTATCATCTCATATTCTTTATATATGTACTAATATAAACATATTATATTTTGTTTCATATAGACATTCATATACAGATAAATACAACCCAGAACTCCTTCCATCATTTTCTTCTCCATTCATAACTTGTGACACCAATGGTAAGAGGAGAGGGCACTGCTATTCAATACTGAAATATCAGTACTCTTCCCTGTTCCATGGTACAGGAAAGGTCCCAAAGAGTGAAGATCATCCTGAGTTTGCCTGATTTTGACTCTATGATGAGTACTGCCAGACCTAGGGGAAATATGTAAAAACTAGGATGCAACTAGATAATTCTTATGCTGATAGTTTTGGAGTTTTTTCCCTGATTTATGTTTTCCACAATTACAGTTCAAGTTAAAAGATTACTTCTTGAAACTCATTTGGCTGCATGTTTCTGGAGCCAACAAAACATAAAAAGATGATTATTACCTTTTTCATATGAATAATTAGTTTGACAGTCTGCACTTGTCAATGAGCAAGCAAGTCCTTTTCCTGAACCTATTAAATGCTCTGGTTGTTTTTATCCTACATTAGGAAAAAAGTCTCTACAAAGCTGTTGTGCATAAAAAATGTTATCAGGTGACAGTAGCACCTTTTAAAGTACATTAGCATAGAAGACAGAAAAATCCATTAATGTATGAAAGAACAATTAGAATGTGAGAACTACTACTATTTCTGAATCAAACTGAAAAACAAATATTTAAGGAAATAAAGCTGCTGAGAAGAGGATAAAGGTTTCACAGGAAACTAATATCACTGTATTACTAATTACTTAGTTTCTTTAAAAAGTCCTCTGGAAAAGGAGGTAATATCAGGTATACTGATTAAACTTGCTGTTTTATTAGAATGACTGCTTTTAAATTACATGTAAAAAACCACATCTGAGTAAACTGAATCTGATTGTTGTCTTAACTCATCTGCTTGCATTTGCATTCATAATACTGAATTTCTATTTGTTTTTGTTTTTTTTTTTCCTTTATACTGATGTGAATCTGTATAAAATCAGCCCTGCCTGAAACAATTTCTAGGGGATGATTTTGTATTTGAGGAGTGAATGGCAAATACTCTTGGATTCCTTTTTGCAGCTAAACAGCATGTTTATCATACAATTTTATCAGACTTCATTCTATGATATCTACAGTAAAAGCAGATATAGGTGGGTTTGCCTATACTTTCTATTAGATACCTAGAAATTTTATAATAGTCATAAAATTTTAGAATTGCCCTGGCCCATTTTTGATCTAGATCTATCAAACCCTGCAGAGATGTATGGGAATAGTATTTTCAAATATAAAATTATCTTTAAAATCAGCAAAAATAGTGCATAATACCTATATCAGTTTAGCATTATATCATTTTAAAAATCTCTGTACTATGAATTTCTCTCATTCTAGTATTACATGGTACAAAGCACTAAATAACATTTAATAATGTGATACAAACTTTGCTACCTACATTTTTGTTTCTCCAGGACATGAGCATGAATTCAGATGAGGTCACTCTTAACAGATGCATATTAATTGCTAGCAACTAGCAACTTGAAGAAATGGAAGAAAACTAATTAATTACATAATAAAATTTAACCTAGTTTATATTTTTTTTTAAATTTAGTGCTTATCAATAACAATAACAAGTAATTGAGCTCTAAATATCTTTCTCTGTAATAACTTAAAAGGCATCATAACAGACAACTCACAAACCTTCTTCTGTTATTGAGCTATACAAGTGCTTCAAACAGTAATCATCCTGCCTATCCTCCTTCTTTCCTCCTCACTTTCTGGCTATTAAGTAATTAAAAGGGGGAAAGGATCAGTGTTAATTATTTAATTAATCTCTAAGAGAATTTGCAAAATATTATTAGAACTATTTGAAAAATATTTTTCTAACATTTCTATTAGGGGGGTTCTTCGAGCAAGCCACAGCATCATCAAGAAGTGAACCAAAGGAATAACCAAAGACACTCCTAAATAAATGAGCTTTAAGCTAGAGCATCATAAATTTGAGTTAACAACTCCTTAAGTATTTAAGAACCGATTCCTACTTGTTTACTAGATTTTAAAAATAGTGTATATAGAAATTAGACAGGTATTTCAGAATCCTGGTGATGTTGTAAACCCTTACTTTTTGTGTTGTGATGTTGTGATTTAAAGCTCTCAGCTATTCAGATGGAGCCATGCTGAGACTACTTTCCTACCTGGTACATATAAACTGCATTATCTTGCATCTTTTATTTCTGATTGGCCTACAATAAATCCAGATTTCAAACTTCTGTCTTCCTCCTCTGCCTCTAATTTCTGTGCTTAGAAAAGTTAAGATGTATTCTTCAGCATTGAAAATGTACTTCAGAAAGATTAGAACTCAAGTTATGCCTCATTTGGAGGCATGTAAAATTATTAGGATACTTAAACTTTTTTTATAAGTACTTGAGTTTGAAAGTGGGTTTAGGCAATATGAAGTGATTTAAAATTACTGTAGCACTTTTTCTAATTTGGGAGATTTGTAGTTTCCCAACCCAAAATTGGTGGGCTGTTTTTAATGGATAATGAACTATAAATGGAATTTTAAATGTATGATCACCCAAGATTGGATGAAGCGAAGATCAAATGTCAGGAGTCTAAAGGAACTACTGTACTAATGAGAGTGTTTCAATGGACTATTAACCTGCTTCCTCTTCTACTATGATGTATGTGGTCAGATCCTTGATCTCACATTGATTTTTGCTCTTCTGACCCTTTAACAACATAGAGATGGCAAAAAATTTAGCAGTCAATTATGAGTATTCTTTTTTTCTTTACATAAGAAATTACTTTCCCCACAATTATCAGAAACTCTTTTTGCTTGTTGTTTTGCAAGTAACTACCTGTACATTTCAAAGAATGAAATAAAGAAGAAAGATGAGAAGCCAAAGTTTCAGGATCTCTTAAAACTGCCAGTGTTTCTGGAAAAGGTCATCAGAAATCTATTTCTCTTTCAATTCACATAGATTTCCCTTTTTATTTCTACGAGAAGTCAAAAACCAAAATTGTTTTGCAGATAGACATACAATAGACATACACAACCTACTTGAAATGTTCTACAGGTGACTTGAAGAAAGTGAGCAAATATATAGCTTGTAGAATGTTTTTTCTTAATTTTCTCGTTAGGTTTTTATTAATACTATTTTTCTGTGTCTTTTTAATTTTTAATTTTTTTTCCCCTTGGTCTATGTTTTTTCTTTAATCAGGATCCTGTTTGTAGTTACTTCTGGAAATCCTTAGGGATCTCTGCAGCCAGCAATTTCCTGAGGATATCTTGATTTAAAAGAAACAGCAGTTGTCCGTAACAGCTGAGACAGGAACATCTCTCTTCATCTGCAGAGAAGAAATATTTTAGCTGATATGCAGGAGAGCAGGTAACACAGACAGCAGCAGTCACCAGAGTAGAGAATTGCAGAGGGTCTAGAGGTTCTGCTCCAGACAGTTTGGGACCCTGTGACTGAAGTGGTGATGGACTGTGGCCATTTCTCCATTCTCTGCCAGCTGTAGAAAGCAGCCACTGCAAGCTGGAGTCCTTGACTAGGAAGGAATGCAGAGGGTGGATGCCTGCACCAGGCTTGGGGCTGCAGGGGTGCCTGGTGCCCCTCCTGCTCTGGGATGACAGCAGGAGGCACAGGTGAAGGGGAGCAGATTGCATGGATCCAGGATGCTGAACAGGAGAGTGACAGCTTTCAGAGACACTTTGTAGAGGAGGAAACTTTTGGTCACACAATCCAAAGATGAAAGAAGAGCTTAATGACAGAACAAGACCCCAAAGATGTGGGAAACTGGAAGCTTGTGGTGGCAAGAAAATCTTCATCAACCACAGCAACATCAATGCCCTAATTGTTAAGGAAAGCAACCAAGTCTGGTTGAGGCAGATTTCCAAGCCAGCTTGGCATGGACTGACCATTAGCATTGGAAGGAAGCAGTGGGTGACAACAGCTGGGGCTTCCCTTCTGCTTCCCTTCACTTGTGATATGTCCAGGGAGACTATCCAGGAAGATTTGTTGCTTGCAGGAAGGCAAATTCTGCTGCTGAAATCTTCCTGGCCTTTGGGGCTGAATCTTGCTGTCTATCCATAGGTGAGCAGGCAAAACTTGATTAGCAGCTGGCTGTTGTTGGTGCTACAGGCAGGACTTTGGTCATTTTACCATGCTCCCATATTTCAGAAAAAAAAAAAAGAACTGCTAACAAGATATATATCTTTGTTAAAAAAGAGCATTAAAGAATGTGATTGAAATCAGAACTACCAGCCAGTGAGAATTCTATTTCACTAAAAAATAATTTCCTTGAGATACATTGTGCACATTAGAGTATGGTTAGGTACATTGAAATTGTTGGTATGTTTATATAAGCATAATATAAAACAGCTGGTAATGTATTTTTTTTTACTCCCTAAATCATTAAAATAATTAATGATAAATTAATAATAAATACCTGCTCTTCTCATAAGAATGTTCTAGAAAAAAAAATTGCAAATAAATAAATAAATTTTTAATACCTTATTAAATTACCAAATGAAATGTCATAGAAATGTGATTTAGTCTGCATTGATTTTTTTTTTTTAGTATGTACTGATATTTGCTGGCAAAAAATTGTCTTACAAATAAACTTTCTCTGGACAAGCAGTAGCCTCTGGCTAGGAAAAGGAGTTGTTGCTCTTACTCTCACACAATCTCAAAACTTCTGGGTAGCAGCAAAGCCCCAGTGATGAACTGAGCAGATGAGGAAGCTGAAGAGCTTCCCCAGTGTCCCCTCTTCCATTCTCTTCTACTAAATGAACGATTTATGCCTACCTTAAGAATTATGTCAGTTTCCATAGAGAAAATAACAAACTCTAATATAGACTAGAGAAAGCAATGTTATCAGAAGCAGCAGTTATTCCTGAATTTAAAGGACTGCAACATGAAATCTGGATGGTCCTTATTCAAACTCTATACTAACTGCAGCTAAATTGTACTCATACAAAGATAATTCATATTTAAACTTGTTGCTTCAGGATATCTTAGTCTTTCCATAAGAGTATGAAAAATGTAAGAAATAGAAAATAAGAAAGTAAGAACTGTATGGACATATCTGCTTCCTTATTAAATAATCAAAATCATTTCTGATAACATCTGTACTTTTCTGTCATTGGAGATAATGATGAAAACTAAATGACAAAGCAAATTATCCGAATTCATTGTGGAAGAGACATCAGGAAAGTGAGAAGTATCTGAGCATCTGAGTATGAAAGTCTGTATTGAAATTCAGAGTTATTATAAAAAATAGTTTCATGGTGACATTTGCCTACAGTATAATTATATATATGCAATACTTTAAGACAGTATATCCTCATTTAAATTTGCCCTTCTCAAAGCTCTTTTGGTTTCTGCATACAGGGAAAATATTAATCTGCAATCCATCATGTACCCTAGCAAGTAAATTTTAACTCTTATGATCCAGTGACTGTCTGGAGTAAAATATATATTTTTAATTATTTAAAAAAATTAAGAGTAAGACAGAATAAAAATGCAGAGATTAAAATAAAGTTAAAACTAAAAAACAGTTAAAAACCATCAAAAACCCCCACCTACAATTTAACACAAATTAAAAACTGCTAAGCAAAGCTGCAATGCTCAGCTGCAAACTAAAGTTTGCATTAAGTATGTTAAGTGCAACCTACAGAAATTGAGTTTGTCAGCAGATAAAAAACATCAAAATGTATAGAACTAAAAATAGATATTGATATAATTTCATACAGAAGTTTAGAAAGTCCATGTAATTCTGAAAACTTGTTGAATCCAGGTAAAAATGCATTAAACCTTATGTTTCTTATTATGTTTGTATATTACAAAAAAAAAAAATCCTTATACAGCGAGTCTCTTTTGGAAAACCTTGAGAGCCATTTTATGATTCCTTATTTTCAATTTAAAATGGAGTTAAGAATGTAAAGTATTCATATATTGATCCCCATCTTAGGAAAAAAAAACAAAACAAAACAAAACAAAGTATTGTTTTGGATATAATTCGCATTTAGTGAACTTTTTATCCCCACATCAAAAATTTTTGTAGAGACTCAGATAAATTGACTATAGCCCATAACTGAACTTAACATAGAGCTAGTAAATGGTATTTTTATATTAAAAAAAAAATACTAGTAGTAGTAGTAAATGAGAAATATTAATTTAGAAGTGGAATATAATAGAATTTCCTTTAAAAGTCAGTTTTCTGTTTCTCACAGCAGTCAAGGCTCAAAGCCTCCTTTATGTTATTGACACACCATGGTCTGGTGTGAAGTTTCATTGTTGTCACTACTATTTTCAAAAGTGTAATTTCTGTAAAAGAGGCACTAGTACTTACTCAAATAAGATAGAGAAGTGCCTGTGTCCATTGGCATTCCCTTGGGAAAACATCCCTTCTCCCCTCTCCCAACTTTCTGGCAAGTGCAACAGACCACAACCTTCTGTGCCAGATGGGCAGAGCAGCTCTCTTGTCCTCATTGCCCAAACATTGCTGCCAGTGGCTGCTACTGAGAGCTTAATTTCCACAAACTCCTCCTTAGGGGTGTTGGCTAAATTAATCTTCAGTTCATCTGCATGATATTGGAGCAGCAAATAAATGGAAAAATCTAGGCTTAGGGAAGAATGGGGCAATATATAAAAATCATATCATTTATTTAAGGATGTTATGCATTTATTGTCTCATGCAATCAAAAACATTTAAATTGTGAGGAATAGCTTTCTTTAGTCACAGCTCTTCAGATTTCTTTGGTGATTAGATCTTTGCAATGTCTTTCGTGAGTTGCTTTTTACACTATCACAATGCAATTAGCTTAGTTAATTGTAAAATGCAGAGGCCTTTTTATATTTTTATTTAGTTGCTCTATGACTACGTTCTGGCAAAAAAAAAAATATAGTCGATTCATCATATGAAGTATCAGCAAAGACAGTTTTATACATGTGTAGTATGTCACAAATAAATCCAGGGTTCTTAACAAAATCAGGGGAGTGTCTATTTATTCAGACTAAAAAAATTAACACACAGACAATTTAAATATTAATGATAATGGTTTCACTAAGTCAACAGATTTCCTGCAAATATCCTCATTTGTAATGGATGAATTTAATTATTTCCTTTCTGCTTCATGAGAAATTACTGACTTTGACTTCATGTCTTATAATACATATGATACAATTTTGCTCTTCTGATGATCTGAGCAGCCTTTTACAATCTTTCTTCTGTTCTTGCATACCAGCTTGTTGCTCAAAGACATGAAATACTTGTTCCAGTTGAATGTCTAAAGTGTTTTACATGACATTTACATTTAATGAATTGTTGTATTACATGAATTACAAGCAAAGAGCATTAGAAAATACAAATGCAAATATTAACTCCCAACAACAGACAACAGATATCTAACCACTTAGTACAACATGCAAAATGGCACTTCTGCCCTGGGCATTCAGGAGAAGTAGAATTGAAGTAAGAAAATTAAAGAGAAGTGCCAAAAAACTCCATCTTGCTTCAATGACTTTAGTCTTTGAGAATCAGAAGAAAACCTGATGATTAAAGGTTTCCATCACATATATTTACAGCCCTTACAATCTTGCCTGAGCATCTAAGTCATACCTAAACCCCTTTGTTTATTCTCTCTCTCTAGCTGCAAGACTCTTGCATACTTAGGATTTGGGGTTTTTCTCCATTAAAGTAGATTTTAAGAACATATTTTTGATGACTTTACACTGAAAATGCCCAAGTCTGGATAAATCCATTATAACAGCAATTTTCTGTATCTGGTTATGATGGAAAGAAAGTTGAGGTAATGCAAACAATCAAACCACAACAGTGTCCATGTTTGCATTATATTTTATACTTTCTAACAAGTTTCTAATTTTTGCAAATCCAGATCTGCCTTAATGGTTGTAATAGTTTATGGCTGTTTCCAAATTAAAATTTTCAGAAGCTCAAATGTGTTATAAACTTAGGCACAGCACAGTTAATATGGATATATAAATTTTGGATTAATAAATATTTGACTTACAGCCCAGCACAGGACTGTTTATATAATATTATGCAGATGTATCTTCAAATACAAAAACTTGTGGCAGACATTGCTGTGAACACAGTGGGAGCTTCAGACAAAATTCATTAAAGAGGCCCTGCCATTGAGTCACAAGGTGCAGAAAGAACCCCCAACCAAACCACTCAGAGGGAGCTGGATCTAGTCTTTGACTCAGACTTTGGTAAAAGTTTATGTCTAAAGATTATAGAGGTGTAGTTGAACCTTTCTACAAAGTTTTCCTGGAGGATTAAGGATGGTAAACCATATATATGTGTGTATGCACACACACATGATTTATTATAATTATTAGATAAAAATATTGCAATTATTTACTTATTATAATTATTTACACAGTATAGGTGCTATAGCAACTATGATAATATAGTTCTCTATGAAGTACTATTGAAATAATTATACTAAAGCAATTGTATTAGAGCTAGCAAAGCCAATTATTAATTAGTAATTAATGTCACCAATACCAACTGTGGGAAAATGCCAGTCATATGTCTCCAGGTCAGCTCTGTCAGCTCAACAGCTTTAGGTAAATTATAAGAAGTGTAACTTTTTTGTTATTTTATCAGGGTATTTTATCAGGGTTACTGCTTCTTCCCCTTACTATGAAGATGTTTAACTTTGGGATTGGTGAGTCAGACTGTTTTCAGCGTTATTCAACATCAAAAGCAACATGACATACCCTTCTTTATTTACCACTGATAGCTTTGCAAATAGGACATTGTTCAAGTGGTTTTACCCATTACAGGTATAGCACCCTACTACAGGAGGTTGAAAAACACAGCCTTTGGAAAAGCAGTATTTCCTACACATAACTCTAAAATGACACATCCAATAATTTATTGTCAAATAGAAGCAGCACATAAAATCTATTGTTTTATTCTTCAAACCTAAAATTTTTATCTCACCCTTGGATATAACTTCTAAATTAAAATAAAAGAATAAATACAATTTTTGAGATATTGTATGTTGGTCTGCCACTACGGGCATCTTCACTGAACTACAGGATTTCCTAGGACTGATATTTGAATTCTGCTCATCTGAGTCTCAGTTATTTTGTCTTTAATTACTATTCTTCATAAAGTACATGAATGACATAAAGTTATGAATGTCATAATGAAAAATGAGAAAAAAATTACAAGAATGACAAAATAAGCTAGAGAAACACCTATTTAAGTGTCCGCAGTGACACACATCTTGAAACATGATAAACAAATATCCAGGACCATCTTCACTGTGAAAACTAAAGCACAAAGGCAATCAACACATTTCATGCTATCAAGATCTCCATATTGCAAGATAAATCAATGATATTTTCATTTTTACCTCCAATTAATTTTTCTTACTATCTCAAAGGCTGGTTTTTGTTGTTTTGTTTTGTTTTGTTTTGTTTTGTTTTTTAATATAGTTTTCCTTCCAGATTAAAAAAATAAAGTTATAATGTGGAGAAAAACCCAAACACATCTCTACAGAGCATAGATGTGAGTTTTGAGAAATAAAAATAACCTTTTTTATTGTTTTTTTAATAGGCTTTGGATAATCCATAATACAAATAAAAGCCTGTTGGAGATGAGCTTACCATACTTTCTCTTTTAGTTTTTGTGCTCAGAGGAACCCATGCCTGAATCAGTTCTGCTCTTACAGGCTTCCCCTACTGAGTTCTGAGTGCATATCTGACAGATGTTCTTGCTCTCACAGAAGGGGGGCTGCTCCTGTGTAACTACTTGTTCTTCAACCTGGTCTCAGCACTAAGATTTTGCTTCAGTGGCAGGGATCAGCCCACTCCATCTCACTTCTGCCTTTGTGGTAACTCTGGCCATGCTGCACTCTCAAAGCAGTGTTTTATGTTATGCAGTATCCCATGACACAATATATAATTTCATCATTGCACAAATTGCTACAGGATATCATGAATGTTAATAATTTTAATTGGTTTCATAAGCTGTCAGGCAAATTCATGGAAGAACAGGCCACTGAGAGCTATAAAGTGTAAAGATGAAGACTATGGAAGAGAAAGACTCTTGAGCTATAGATGACTAGACAGTGAGTAGTTTCTCCATATGGTCCTTGTGTTTTTAATTACCCATTTCCCTAGGAGATGTGGTTTGCTCTGGTTCTATGCAAGATATTGAGCTAAAGAGACATTTATTCTTATCAAAATATCATTGTGATGTCATTAGGTTCCAACATCTCGTAGGGTTGATTTTTTTTTTTTTTTTTTTTTTTTTTTTTGTGGTGGAAATATTGTTTCCAGTGATCCTTACATAATACTGTTTAAATCTTGTTTTTTAAAAACAAACAAACAAACAAACAAAAAACCTTTAACTTTTACACTGTTACACTTTTACACTTTAAACCAAACAAATCATTAATCAGGTTAATTTTATTACACTTATTATACTGCAGTAAAATACTAGATTACAGTTTTCTCTTATATGTTTAGTTCATCTCTAGATTCAACTCTGCTTCCACTGGAGAGAAGAAAAACAGAGAAAAGTAAGTTGATAAGGTAAGAAATCAGATATTTCTTTTCCTTTTATATGTTTGAATATACACAGGAGAATAGAATAGAATAGAATAGAATAGAATAGAATAGAATAGAATAGAATAGAATAGAATACTGAATTATATAATCTAGCAAAACTTGAATTAAAAAAAAAAAAAAAGAAAATATTATGTATTATTTACCTTGTCATGCAGTAAATATTATAGTGCCCTGCAGTTGAGCAAGTCCCTTCTTATTCACCTTCTAAGGTTCTAAAAAGGTGGCCCCAGCTCCTTTGTGCTGCCCTCAATAGCATGACAACACATCAAACCATGCTGACAAGAGTGGAAGAGGGTCCAGAGAAGAATTAGTCCTCCTGTGGCAAAGGCTGCATGCAGACCCATTTTTCTGGAATATGAAGACTGACTATTCCCTTTCTTATCACTGTCTACATGCTTAGCTTCCTCTTTTATGATAACTGAAATTGTAGTGAATAGCTGTCATCCTACAATAGCTGATGTTATCCTAAAAATCACTTGGGGTATGTGTGGGATTGTAAGAGCCTGAAAGCACTCCTGGGTCTCCTAATTACAGGTACTATCCAGTAGAAATATTATGTTCCACACATCCAGATTCTAAGTCACTTCAGTAGCAAGAGAGTGTTTTCTGTTCATTTCCATCATGAATTAAATGAGCAGTTTCCAGGTGTACTGATGTGGCGCAAAAACCTTCAGGATTCTTTTTGAGTGTCGCATACAAACTAAAAACTACTGTGTTGAGGGTTGAGCCTCTACCCCTCTTTTAATTTACAACTAAGATATAGCTCCATATGCATGAAAATAAGGTCTGAATTGTGAAATTTTTACTCATTCTGCTTCTGACATGTTTTGTTTGAACTATGCATATAAACGTGCAATTTATCCCAAACAATTAAATGTTACCTGTTGGTATATAAGCAGGCTGGTACTTAGTAATCTTATTATGAAGCAAGCCTTTTATGTCACAGCTAGATGATAAAAGTAGTGATGATTGTAGACTTGTTATAAGCAGAAGATGCCTCTGGATAAAATAGTTTTATTTATTCTGATTTTGTAACCAGGTGTGCTTTTAACAAATCAGTAAACTAAAAATGACACCTTGTCAGGGCAAGCTGGTAATAATTAAAAGTGCACAGTTAGAAATTCATAGGCACATTATATGCATTTGGGGAAATAAGATAAAAGAAAATGTCACAAATTTATTGTCTGTAGAAGCTTTAACAACTTCAGACTCCCATTAATACATTAATTTCCTCCATGGACTAGTTGAAAAACTGCTTTGAAACACTTCCAGATCAGAATGATGAGTGTAATAATGGAATAAATTTAGTTTCTGTCTGCTATATTCCAACATTTCTGTCTGCTATATTCTAGCAAAGACTTTCATTCTGAAATGGAGCTGTAAATATTGGTAAAAGTATTCTGTGCTGGCAAGGGAGTGAGGTCAGAGTAGACCAGTGCAGGGTCTTTGCCAGATCTCACTGAGAACTGTCCAAGGTACTCTAAATTGCAGGTTGTATTAATTGCATACACATTCTTAAGGAAGTGTTTTTCAGGTTTCTCTAAGTTGGAGCTCCATTAGAGCAGACACAGCCTGTCCAAGATCACCAGCTTCTTGAATACAGTGCCTTTCACAGGTCCCTAAGTACCAGGTGGGAAAACCAGAGGTTGCATTTCAGCGACATTGTCAATATTGACTTTCCAAGGAGAAAGAATCTGTAGTGGCATCAGGATACTACCTTTCATAAATCAGAATAAGGTGCACTTCCACTCAAATATTTTCTTTCAGATTTGTTGGACGAGAGAGAGTCAAATGAGATGGTAAAGTTCTATTTAGTTTAATCATCCACTGTATAATAAATGAAAAGAATTTAATGCATTATAAATACTGATGTTGGACTGCTTACTTTAATTATAAAAACAAGATGAAGAATATAAACTCACTGTGTAAAATATCAGTCTTGATCTTCTTTTGTTGAATGTTCATCCCACTGTTAATATGTAGAAACAGCTTTATTGTACTCTGTTATTTTATGAAAGTGAGAATTGAAATGTGATATCAAAAGGGCTGAAGAAAAAGCTACAATTATTTATTTTCCTACTACAGATTCTGAATTTTTGAAAAATGATATTCCTGAACAAAAGACAAAACATTCGTCTCCCCCCAAATGAATAAGGAATGCATTGAAAATCATTGAAACTGATGAAAATATATTCTTTTACTCAATACTAACTGGTTTAGACCATCAGAAATTTCTCTGACTTGAAGACCAGTTTTAGACCCCAAACTCCATAAACAGTTTAAGACAAGGTGCAATTATTCCAGCCCACTTGTAGAAGGAGAATGAGGTGATGAATGAACTCTGCTTGCACGAGATCTTGTACCATAACCCCTTTCCTCTAAAGAGTTTATTTCCAGCTCTAGCTTCCCCTTCAGCTAAACCAAGACCTGTCCTAACATTACAAGGAGCAACCTCATCTGCTTTTTGGGCACCAAAAAGACATTAGTGGGTTGACTTTGGCTGAATGCCACATACCCACCAAAGCCATTTCATCACCCCTTCCACAAGTGAAAAGGGGGCCAAAATATAATGAAAGGTTCATTAGTTAAGATAAGAACTGAGAGATCACTCACCAATCACCATCATGGCCTAAACAGATTCAGCTTGTGGACACTAATTGAATTTATTAACAATTGGCATCAGAGCAGGATAATGAGAAGTAAATCTTAAAAACACATTCCCTAATTCTCAAGGTCTACCTTCTCCCCCAGTATCCCAGGGAGATAGGGAATGGGGCTTGTGGGCAGTTCTTCATATCTTTTTCCTGCCACTGCTTAGGAGAAGGTCTTTCCCCTGCTCCAAAATGGACTATCTCCCACAGAAGAAAGTTCTCCATGAACTTTTCCAATGTGGGTCACTCTTCCACGAGGTGCAGTTCCTCAAGGACAGCCAACGTGGATCCCCCACAGGGTCACAAGTCCTACCAGGAAACCTGCTCCAGCGTGGGCTCCTCTCCCCATGGGTCTGCAAGTTCCTGCATGGAGCCTGTTCCAGCATGGGGCTCCCGTGGGTTTAGAGCCTCAGTTCTGGTGCCAGCCTCCTCCATGGGCTGCAGGTGGATCTCTGCACCCCTGTGGACCTCCATGGGCTGCAGGCACAGCTGCCTCACCATGAGCTTCACCACAGGCTGCAGAGGAATCCCAGTGATGCCTTAAGTTAATGTCCTCGCTTAAGTATCAAATTCTTCCATTATTGTGTAAAAATATCTGTGATTGTAAAAACTAATAAAATATCCACTGTTCTGGGGAAAGATTTAAATGTATGTGAGATAACAACATTACACCTCAACTGTATTGAGATAAATTATTTTAATACTGAAATTGAAAATTAAATCAGGTGTGCGTACCTACTCTAAGCAAACTCTTCAAGAAATGGACGATCATCTTTGCTGCCTTCTAAACTTAATCTTGCTTCAAGTTATTTCTGTCAAAATAACCCAGTTTCTACCAAACAGATGTTTTGTTTTATCCTGAAATAGCAGAACCCTTCCACTTAGCAAAAAAATGTAGGGCAGATAAAATTTAGTCTGGTTTATACAATAAACTACCACTCTGACAGTCATAAAAGCTGAGAGTGAACTCCTGCTCCAGTTATGCTTTTAGACACAAAATGACTCGTGATTGTTTTCTTGCTTGCTTTCTTAAATGTCTAAACTGCTTTCAAATTCCAGAAATTATTCATAAAAATAGGAAGATACAGCATTTTAATATTTAGGACCTAAAATATTCTGTTTGGGAAGGCATTAAAATGTTTTTATAATTCCAAACAGTAATCCCTGGAAAGGTTTAATCTAGACACCTAACATGAAGTACAGTGACATTCACTTAACTATATTTGAATCCTCTCTAATTATATAGAGCTTGTAATAGGTGATAGGCAGATGACATGCAACATTTCAGGACACATTAATGGGATATAATGAGAGCCATCTTCAGCAGTTCCTCGTTCCACAGGGATATATAGGATATTCTTTATTTAATTAGATAAGACTCTGGATGGGGAGGGGGGTGGAATTTCCCCTGTTTGTGGATTGTCTGGGACAAGGAATAAAAAGCATAGCTCCCATTAAATAAAAAGCCTTTCAACAATAAAATGAAGATTTCTATTCCTCTATAAATAATAGGAAAACCATTTAAACTTCCTTGTTAAAGTATTGAAACAAAATACAGCCAAGGACTTAGCATGTATTCTGTAGAGTTTTCCTGAAATTCTTGTTAGCCACTTCAAGATTCTTCCTAATACTATCTGTGTTTGAACCTAAAATTAATTTCAGTAAAAAGCACAAGCATGAAAAGAATAAAATTTTGGTTCAAACTGCTATCAAACCATCTATGTAGCTAAAGATGTCATATTTCCTAGACAGTTTTCTCAAACACATCAAGGGTCATTCCCACTGGGAGAAAAAGCAGAAATTACAATTCTTTTCTCCCTCTAGTATTTGTCTTCTGTCTTCCTTTGCTCCTGGGGCTGACTTTGTACATGTAATTTAATAATGAAATTTAGAGTAATTCATATTAATCTAATGAAAATAATATATTTAAGTAACAGTAGATTATTTTAGTCTCTTCCAGGTGTTGTTTGAATTAAAAAGATCCCAGAAAGCTTAGTCTCTCCCTGCCAAAAAAAGCTCCAAAACCACTCTTGCAAAGCCCCTCAGAAAATTTTTATTCATTCAATCCTATCAAGTAGGGTTTTCACTATTATTTGGTTTGCGGCTTCCTTTTTTTTTTATGTATATTTTTGAAATAATGGAAAACTGCAGCAAATGAAACAGAGAAGAGAATTGGAGAAAAAAAATGTTGTTAACATGTCTATAATAATTTCATTAAATGCAACCAGTATTCATCTGTCATTTGTATTAAATACAAATATATAAAATATATTAAAAATATAAATACATCTATATATGTACTCCCCTGCAAACTTGAAGTGTATATCAGATAAAGCAGAGAGCATGCACTGAATATCTACAACACTGAGAATAAGATGTGGACAGGCTCTCTGAGTAAATATTAAAAAATCTGCCAAGACATTTTCACCTTCCATCTGCTCAAAGAAAATCTCTATACACTTACATAGTCCCACTGGAGATGCATTATCAAAAACCTTGTCTAAGGAGAGAATGAACTTCACCATGTGAATTTTTTTTTATCCACAGAAAAGAATACATAAAAGGGCAAGAGTTTTTGTTTATGTATTTTTGTTTGAAGAGTCTGTCTACACATATTGTTTAATCAAAGCCTTCTGCACAAGCCTTTACTTGACAGTTCCTAAGGAATGAAAGAGACAGCATGAATGTAAAAACACACTTTATTTTAATCACCATAGAATAAAGTATCACACATCAACTCATGCTCAAAGTCAAATCCAGTTTCTCATACCAGTTTAACAAAACTACACATTAAAACACTGAGTGTTGCTCTGAAGCATGGATCACAGGGTTCCTCTGTTACATGCTTTTGCCACTGTATTTCTAGTACATTCACATTTACTGTTTCTATAAAACATTTTTGCTGTTTCATATCTGTTGGGCAGGCCTGGATTCCACAAACTATTCTCCCTGCCTCCTTTCTGTTTTGAAACTCCATTTCTTCAGACCTCCAGTCAGAAATCTCCTACAAGACTACACAGATTGACACTTTCTTTTGTTTCCATAATGGAACAGAATACATTGTTTCATTTTCTTTAGATTCAAAGTCCTTTTCTTTGATTGAAGAATAGGTAGAAGTTAAATTGTTGCCTATAAAGATTTCTTAGATGCTAAAAGTGCAAATATGAGTTTAAAAACTAACTGTGCTCATTAAGAAGCACTGATTTTGTTACTGTTAGGTCCCTCTAAAAGAACTAAATATATTATAATACTCATTTGATTGATCTGACAATCCAAAATTTCTCAGCTGTGAATCCAAATAGTTTCATGACTTTTTTGAACCTAACATGTAGAAAAAGGAAACATGTCTCAAAGACAAAACTTGCATTTTTTTCTCCTTCCTATTTTACATATTCTCTTTACCAGTGACAATAGCTGTTTCCTCTGTCAATGCAGCATCAAACACCAATATAGTTAAAATGCTTAATAGCTACTTTTCTTTTTTTTTTCCATTATTCTGGGACTCTTTTTTTTTTCAGGATTGCATGCACCAAATCATTTATGCTGCATGTCATTTTTCACTCTTTTATATATATGAAGTAGAAAGAGAAAAACATATGCAATACATCCCTAGATATAAGAGTTTCTGAAAATAGGAATTCATTAGGGTGAAATTGATATTTGTGTCAGAATCCCCAAAAAATCCCAAAAGCCTTGATGAGAAGTGTGAATTACCTTGCTCAACAACACTTTCAAGTGCAGTGCAGAAGTAGCAGCTTCTTGTATTTATCTTCTATTCTATATCACCTGCTTTCAGTTAAAAACAGTTGAGGTGAAAAAATGTGTTCTTTAGATTGGAGATGTACATTACACACCACTAGTTCTTTTTTCCTTGCCTATATGTTATATAGAAATGAGAGAATTTTTCTGACTCGATTCTTCAGCATCATGTAATGTAAAGTGAGTTCCTCTCATATATTCTTACTCTTGTCTGGCCACAGTTTCTTCTGTGCAATAACCTTCTTTCCATTCTTGAAGACATTATCTTAGAACTGCTTCCATTCTCTCTGAGGGACTTGACCAGCAGCAGGTCCATCTTGGAGTCAGCTGGCACTGGTTTTGTCAGACATGGAGTAAGTTTCTGGCAGCTTCTCAGAGAAGCCACCCTTCTAATTTTCTCTGATACCAAAACCCAATACACAGTCCCAGAGCCAGATGCAGGACTGCAAGAGGGGTCTCACCTAAACAGAGCAGAGGGTCAGAATCACCTCTCTTGACCTCCTGGCCACAATTCTTTTTATGTAGCCCAGGATGAGGTTGGCTTTCTGGGCTTCAGGTGCACATTGACAGGTTGTGTTGAACTTCTTGTCAACCAAATCAACATAATTTTTATTTTTCTGTGAAAATTTTTGCGTAATATTAAGTTTGGGATCTTTGCAGAATAAACAGGAAAGGGAAGCTGGCAACTGCATTTTGTTAAACTTGTCACACCACCTGAGACCTTATTCTGTCTTAGAAATAGACACAAGGGTAGAATTTACTCACAATGCTGCCTAATTTCATGGACTACTTTTGTTATTTTGATAGAATTCTATTTAAATATTCTGACATCATAATGGCTGCTTAAGCAAGTTTGTTACATGTTCTGCCCTTCTGCTTTCTTTGTGGGCACCTAAGGCTGAAGCCACAAGTTGTCATTCTACCTTCTCAAAATTCTTGCTGCAATCTATTCTTTCCATACATTGCCCCTCGGGAAGAACAAATGATGTAATTGGATTGCTTTTTTTCTTTAGAGTTCAGTCTAAGTGTTAATTCAGAGAAGTAATTCAAAGGAAATGATCTATAAACAGTTTCTTCTCCTCAACTGAATGAAATGTTCCAGTTTCATGGAACACAGCTTTTTCCAATAACTCGATATTTTTAGGAATTTATCCTGCCATGATTAATAAATAAAACGGAAAATATTTCTAATTTATTACTGTATGAGGTACAATGAAATGATGTTCAAAGAGAAAATTTTCCATATCCACATTCTCATTTGTTTCTCTTTTCTTTTAGGGAACAAATAAGAACATTCCAGTGTACTGAAATGAGTTATCCTATTAGACCTTATTTTAAGCTAAGTATAATTTTACATGAAGACATTAGTCTTCAGATTTTTTGGTCATCAAAAAACTCTAAAATCAAAAATGTATAAAATTTAATGATATTTAGCTATATAAAAAAAGAACTATTAAGATAGGAAAAAAAAAGAAAAAAAAAAAAGAGAGACTGCATTTTGGAGAAGTCATGATTCCAACTATACAAGAGAAAAAGACCTAGGAGCAGATAAATACAAGGGAATGCCTAATTCTTTTTGCTGCAGAATTCCAAGAGTCTTTTTGTGAACATAAATCTTCAGAAGATAATGTTTTTTTCTAGAGGAGAAACCTTACAGCTGCAAGTATGCAATATCTGAATTTAACATCACTGCTGTTCCTGCTTTAGCATTCTGGAGAGAAGAGAGGCCTGGGAGTGGGGGGATAGGGGGGAGACCTAAAAAGGGATTACTCCTTTTGGTAATCCATTCAGGCTATCTGTGGTATCCATTTCTAAAAATATTCAGAATATGACCTGGTCTTCTAAAATGAACAGAGAAAAGAATCTATCTTGAAACATGTCATGGGGTATGTCGTGAAAAAGATGTTTTATGTTGTAACTATTTTGCAAATATCTAAAGAAATCCTCTTACTCCACATCTCAAATGACATATACATAATACAAAGCTATCAACTTTGTGTTGGGTTGTTGATTGTGTGTGTGTGTGTGTGTGTGTATTGAAGCAGGAAGAAAAAGCATGTCTGAATTGCACTCAGAGGTGTAAAATCCATGAGTAAGAAGATTTTGCAGCACCTAAAAAATGGTTGGTTTTCCTCAGTATATGTTCAGGATTATATTTAAATGTTCAATCAATTTGATTCCAGTCTACAGTCTTAATTTTGAAATGGCATGTTGTTTGATCATGTAGAATTTTGGCTTTCAGGACAACTTTTAGGCCATCTAAGCTGACAGAAGCTTATCTTTGAAGTCTAAATGCAGCTGAACAAAACAGAGTCTAAATCATTAGACATTTTGGTGAAAAAAAAAAAAGAAAAAATAATAATATAATTATTTAGATGTCATTTAAGTAAAACTAATGTGGCCTTAATTACTCAATTGTTGATTTTTATTTGCAGAGAATATGTTAAAGATACTTTGCAGAATTACAGAAAGTTATTCTCATACTAAGGAATGAAATATCCCTCTTAGGGTCAGAATATTAAAACATTAATCTAGAATGAATCAAGAGTGTAAAATTCCAGTAATGGACGTAGACAACAAGTAGAGCAACCACCGTATTTAAGAAGTGCAGGTATTTCCCTTAGTTATTAGTACAGTTTCATTTACTTATCTTCATTTATTCATGAATCTTTAAATGCAGGAGTTTGATAAGGCTGTCTGGGACTCATTAGTCCATCCACACATCTATTATTTGACTAGTCACTAGCTGACATTATGTTATTTTTGTATATTCTTTCTCTTCCTGATACCTAAAATCAAATTGTCTATGCAAAGTTAATTTTGAGAGAAGTTTGAGATCTTTTCTAACCTTGATAATTCTATGTCAGGTCTCTTCCCTCTGTCCTGTCCCCTCCTCCTCTCTGCTCATCATATATCAGTTTATTTTTTGATGGCTTAGTACAGTTTTGGCAGAAGATGTGTAATGGCTTGCCACTATTGTTATGTACTAGATTTTCTAAGACCATCCCAAGTGTAAAAATCTACAGAAAATGAAGTTCCCAGTTTCTAAAATCTGAAAAGTTCATTTGGTTTCATTTGAAAGGTAACAAAGTTCACAGCTCTATAGTTCTATGGAAAATCCAGAGAGAGCATCAGGATCCCCAGTTTGAAACTAGGGTCCTAAGAGTTGTGCTCCTCACATTATAGGGCAATGTGAGTCAAAGAATCACTTTAAAGTGAGTTTCAATATAACAGATGTTCTTGGTCTGAAATTGTCAGTCTTCAAAGCAGGGGACAACTCAGAGGAGAGCACAGGCAGAGTGAGAACATCTGACAGTGTCACTGGAACAGATAGAGCTTTTAGCTGGTACAGGTTATATTCTTAGTAGCTGCTCTTTATTATACAGTAGACTGATTTTTCAGTAATTTCCTTTTGTGCAATTCATTCATATCCATTCACTGAACTACCTCTACTAAATCCATCCTTTTTCTGCTGGGAGTCCAGCCCTGGTCCCAGTGCTCCAGACTTGGTTCCACAGGGCTGAGCAAAGCAGGAGCTGCTCTTTGAGCACACTCTGCCTAATGCTGGAGGCTGTTGGCAGCTTTTGCTGCAAGGGCTCATTGTTGGTTGATGAGAAGGTTGGTGTTCACCTGGAACCCCAGATCCCTTCTCTGCATCTCTTTACAGACACCTCTGCTCCACCCCTAACTTGTATTGGTGCATGAGGTGTTAAGTAATGGAGCAGAAAGTAATAGAATGTAGCAACAGCAGAATAAATTCTCATTACATACAGCCTATATCATGTACCATGATTATGTAGAGTGTAATTTAATGGTTTTATTTGTGTGTGAAAGGGAAAGCAGCATATCTACTGACAGATATAGGATATTACTGAATTTATACTTAGAGGTGCAAAAAGACCCGAAAAGGGGGACAATTCACCCATAAAGGTTGAGTTAGACAAAGTTGGAGAGCAAATACATTTTAAAAAATATAAGGAGAAGTCCTAAAATATCCAAAAGAAATTGAACTTCCTAATACTAAAATACTTCCCCCATTCTGAATAAATGAATTTTCCATTCTCTCTGAAGAACAGGTTATTATCTTGAAAATACTGAAATAAATGAGGTGGCAAACAACAGAATTCATATTAATACAGTCAACAGAGAGCTCGACTGCAGCCTAGGGCATTATCAATGACAGGGCTGAAGTGAAGATTAATAGAGCTAAAATCACTGGTAGAAAATGTATTCATCCCACCATTCTCAATAAAAATACATATATTCAAATATAATCAGAAAGAGATAAAGAATTTAACATTTTTATATATGGATCTACAAATCTAAATAACAATTAAAAGTAAAAAGACTTTTGAAAATTAAATACGTAAGTCATAGATAGAGAAAAAAAAAACAAAAAAAACACTTAACCAGGCATTCTGTTTTTCTGTGATTCCTCAATCTGGCAGTGATGAAAAGATTTAAATATTTTGGAACAGAATTCAGGAGATAATCCTGCATGAGCTAAATCTCCTGTTTTCAATCTAGTAAAAGCAAATGGACCCAAATCCAGTGAAATGTTTGAAATATTTTCCATGATGCTATTTAAAGTGTCAACTAATAGAAGTTCAGAGATTACATTTAAGAATTCGTATCATAATGTGTGAGCAGTATTCTTCTGTTGCCTTGCACTTTAAACCTATCCTAGCAGAGGGCACTGATGTTATACACTATATAATGCATTCAAACAGAATGGTGAAAGAGGTCAGATTTGATGCCAGATGTCTAATCTATCTCAATTATCTAATTTTAAACCCTCTTGGCACCAAGCAAGGGAAAATAAATTTTCTATTTACCATTAATTTTCCCACTGAGCATAGCCTGTTGATAAAGAAAGCAAACACAAAAACAGTCTAAATGGATAATAAACTGGCACCATTGATCTAGTTTTGAAGGTTAATTAATCATACACTTGCCCTCAAGCAAGTGTTATATTACAATGAACCTTATTTCTTACTGACTTTATCAGCTGGGTGCTTCCACCATCAGCACCCACAGACAAAGAAAAGATTTGACTTTCAAAAGCTCCTTAGAAGCTCAGGTTAACAGTATGGAAAATATCTACTGTTCAGTTTAAATATTTGTCATTGCATATCCTGTATTATTATAACACTGACCAGAGTAGCTAGAGCAAATTGGAGCATATATGTAAATTCTTTCCACAGTGTAATACACTGGAAGGGAGTTGAAGGTCTGCTATAGAACAATTACTCTAATTTCAGTGGCAATAAATCAGTGAAATGAGAATTAATAATTTCTATCCATTATGCTATCCCAGAAATTTATTCTGAAGTCATGAGCAAGAAAAAGCTCACAGTGTATTGACTCAAATCACTTCTAAGCATGGGTTGCATTTTGTTCTCTCTAAAAAATGTATTTACTAGTTAAAGCAGAATGATGTATATTATTTGCTCACATAAGTGATGATAGAGATGACACTTTTCTTGATAGCTCAAGTATACTCATAGTCTATACCACAGTCAGATAAAGAAGACAAGAAAATATTTTGACACCTATTCTATTAAAAGACACCTAGGACCTGGAGTTAGAGATGTTAGAGTGGCGTGCATCCTACAACTAATACAAACATGCTGCAGTTTGTACTTCTCAGACCTTGTCCAAATCAGCTGAAAGCATGCCACATTTCAATAAATCCTTCTTAGTCAGGACTATAAAAAACATATTTATTTAATATAAATTTGCAAGCTCATTTCTTCATCCTTCCTTTATTCTATATTTTATTTTTCCCCATGTGCATAGCATAGGGGCATGGCTTAAAAAAATCTTTATAAAACAAATCCTTTAATGCTTTTTTCTTTAATGTTACTCCACTGAAATGACTTGAGAGGATCATATGAACTAGTCTTTTAGTCACATGTATATAAATGCACCCAGTGAGCTGCTTTGAATCATACTTACCACATGTTGCCTTTGACCCCTCTCTAGGAGAGTGTAGCTGATGTTTTTATTTACATGAAAAGACTTAATCATCCTTTTTGTTTTTTAACCATCTCCTTCCAGGAAAAATCTCTTGAAAATTGCCATTTCTGTAAATGCCATTTGACCTCAGCACCTTCAATCCTTTCAGTATGATTTAGATGTATGGTGCATCACCAACTGACCTAGAACATTCTTGTTACCTCTACTGCATGACAATAAGGATGCTGACCCTAGTAGATGGTGTTTATTCAGCTTGCAACCTCTTTCAGATTTAATAGGTAATCCTTCATCCAAAAGTAAACAGCCCTTAAATGGCCTCAGATATATCTGCAAAGTGCTTGTTGTCAGCATAGCTGCATTCCATTTCATTTATGACCTTTTACAGTGAAAAACTGACTTCATGTTCTTCTAAATTCTTAGGCAATAACAGAAGGAGAAATCAGACACAATATCCTGTATAAAGTGCATCTAAAAGGAAGAAATTAAAGGAAATTTAACACTTATTTTCCTGCCAAAGTACACTTAAATAAGGAGAAAAAAGTTGAGCAAATGTGTTTGTAAAACTAATTTGTTTCTGATCAAATCTGGCATATGTTCAGAGAGACTTCTTTCTCGTATTAGAAATATGGTTACACATTCATTAATCATTTAGGTCTCTAAAATGGTAACAATATGAGGAAAATAATTATATATGCATTTGCTACTTAATTAACTAATTTTCTCATCATCTTTGCAAATCAGATATAGTTCTGATGTCTCTATTCTTGCCAATTGACTGCAAGTAGGATGACTGTTTTTCTCTTGTTTTTACTGCTTTCAGATTTGAAGATGGTTATAGCAAAAGGAAATATTTGAAACATTCTTCTATTGTATTCTGATTAATTTTTCAAAATTAGTGATAACTTTTTTCTTCAAGAATATACATTTTTTTAAAGTATAGGAAATTACAATAAAGCAAGAATTTTATTTTAATGCAGTGTTTAATTAAAGTAAATAGAAATTAATCAAATTTTGCATTGTTTCATCAGCTGATGTGAAAGTCACATGGAAGATCAATCACTGATTATTCCATATTTGTGCCTTAAATATTAAAGATATTACAAAGAGAGACCAAATATTTTTTCATGATGCATGACTTGATCTTACTAAGATATAACCCAGAAAATAAATCTGTGTCCTTGTAACACAAACAAAATGCTGAACAATATCTCAATCTGATATTTATGGTTCTAAGTCATGTGCCATTTAGGAGTTCCAGAAGAACATACATTATCATGAGTAACCCATTATTTTTCTAGCTGAGATATCAATTTTTAAATTTTCTTATTTTTATTCTTTTTTTAATTAATTTTTTTAATGTACCAAACAGTAAGGTGCTTTAGTTGTGCTGTCTGCATTACAGGCTGTGGTGAAGACTGTTTTCTTGATCTTGAAGTGTAATATTGTTGCTCAAAATCATGCCTACTCAACTGGGATTAAAAAACCTGCATGATTTGCGAGGAAAAAAATTCACTCGGGCACACGTACATATTCAACTGCAGCATCACATGCAGCCTGGAACAGCCCCAGGCAGGTCCCAAGAGCACTCTGGAAAGAGATGAGGGTGGGAGGAAGGGAAAGCTGGAGCCCACAGCTTTCAGGCAGCCTGGCAGCACATGCCTGGCTCCCACCACCCTGCTCCTGCAATCACAGCTCCCATGGTGGCTCTCTCCCACTCCTCCTAATTCTGCTTCTCTTATTGCATGGACTTCCTGGGCAGGCTGGGCTGCATGTATCTTCTTGCTGGGCTGCATGTTGCCTCTTGCTGGGATGTTGTTATGCTGCTGCTCATTTATAGTATTTTTCACTTGTCTAGTCCTTATTTCTTTGTAACTCTTACAGCAGACTCTTCAGAGCTGTCAAGGCTCATCCCTTCATCGAGCAACTGGCAAGCAGATTTTTTTCCCCAACTTGTGTCCATGTTTTTAAGGCTTGCACTA
Source organism: Muscicapa striata striata (assembly GCA_030060385.1). NCBI lineage: Eukaryota > Metazoa > Chordata > Aves > Passeriformes > Muscicapidae > Muscicapa > Muscicapa striata. The sequence goes on along the minus strand of JAREIS010000363.1, from coordinate 692,631 downwards.
TTATCTCACACAAACTGTGTATTAGAACAAGACATACTCAATACCAAACTCCAGTCCACACAGGGCAGTATTCCAGCAACTTGACTGACCAAGGCTAAAGCAGCACACGTTTAGCATTCAGCAAAATAGCACAACTTGAACCACTGGTCTGCTGCTAGCAATGCAATACTGGTTTTCTTGGTCACCATGATGCAACAGTAGACACAGGGTGACCTTCCTTCCACTACATTAAGGACCATGCAGAAATGCTAGCTAACTACCAGTAGGGTTCAATTCTGAATTAACACTGGGATGCTACATAGTTTAGATGTCAGAAGCTAGAAACCTCTGCACTGCATATCATTGTGCAATAGTTAAATCTAAAGGTGTAAAGAATATCAGATATCCCCTTACAGATGCTGAAATAAATAATTGCCTTGACTCAAATAGCTGTAACTTCTAATTGTGTGACAAAACCATCAAATCCCTTTAGTGAAAGATTGAGAGCTACAGTTTCTGCAGGTAGGTCTGGAGTAAAATTATAACATTCATTATATCATAATGCTTATTTTTGGATGCTAGAAAAACCATGAATACACATATCAGGACTCCTCTTACCTATATATCCACTATGAATGAACACACATTATGCTTCTTAAATTTAATTAACCCAGTTCTAAAAGTGTGTATATGTTACAATATATATATGTTGAACAATATAATATTCAATTTTTTTTTAAAGGGACAAGAAACTTATTAATTGAAGAAAATTATCAATTATATTCTCCAGTATGGACAATTCCAGAAGGCAATTTAAGTGTCCTCCTGCACATGGGTTTTTATTGCTTGAGATTTTCACAGGCAGTAAAATCAAAAGAAAAATAAAGCAACCCTTTTTGTGACTATTCATGTTTACACTGACTGTTGCTCTGTTTCTAGTCTTAGGAAAAATTGGTTACATATATAAAAAAAGGATACTGTACATTGAAGCTAAACCTAACTCAAGAGTTTTGAGAGTTTACACACACAGTAGAATCATCATTATGCAAAGCTGCATCCAAAAGCTTTATTCAAAACTTTATTCAAACCTTTAACATACAGTTTATAAATGAATGTGACAATGATTATTGGTTTGGAACACTTGCTTTCTTATCTCTCCCTGACATGGTATAAATTATACACTGTGAAATACTTGTTAAATCACCTTCAAGGTATAATGATAAGATGAGATTTATCAACATGACACTAAACTAATTTCAAATTGATTTATGGGAGTTCAGTACATTATGAAAGGTTTGTACTATATAACCACTTTATCAAGGCAAGCAATGAAGCTTATTTTCTAGTATTTATACCAGATCTGTTTATTTTTGCTGTCTTTTTAACAGAAACTGTTAATGGAACCAAAGATTAATATTTACCTCATAAATACCTCATATCTTATTCACAGAATATCATTCTGACCTAGTTACCAGAAAAAAAAATGTGGCTTTGCTGGAAGCTTTAGGACACTCTTTGTTTTACCTACTCAATAGAACTGGCCACAATTGAGTCACTGTAGTCACAAAGTCCAATTCAGAATTCAGCTAAATATTCCTATGGGAAGGGAAAAAAAAAAAAAAAAAAAAGCTAATGATGGAAAAATATCTTTCCTGTAAAATATCTTTCCTGTTAAAGCTTTCCACCTGCTTTTCTGTACCTTACCCATCACCCAAGCTATGGACATCCCTTTCTTTCTAAAACATATTCAGAAGAGATGAACAGAATTAATATACCATTGTTACTGAAATTATATTTGAATATTACAAAATCTTTGTGGATTGGCCTCTAGAGTTCTAGGAAGTAGTCTGCAGACTTGAGTGGGGGTATTAAGATGTGATGTAGTGAAGGTAGTGAAGGTGTAAATCTTTAATATGCTTTCACACCTAATGCTCTTAATTAATTGAACACTCTCCTACTTTGAGAATATTTATGTGCATTATAACATTTTACATATAACATTCTTCTGCTATATTTGCTGTCCGCATACATTATGGAGCTAGAGTCATGGCCAAGTAAAACATCAAGTAAATTTAATTTGGGGTACTTTAAAGAAGGAAGTATTTACTGGCATGGCACTTTTTTCTTTTTCTTGTAATTTCAACATTCAACAGACTCGTTAATTAATTAGTATCAAGCTCACTGCTGACTAACAACATCTTGTATACATGAAGTATTGACTAAACTGAAAACAAATTGCTAGTCTATCCCATTGAAATGGTTGTGGCACAACTCAAGCCTTATCTATAGAATATTGGCACTTTTGAGACAATTTTCATTAAGGGCTAATATTTGTCACAATTCATTATGCTGTCATTAGTTATATACAGGCCACCCACTTTTTTCTCTTTGCCTGTTAAAGAACAAAAGAAAATGATATAGCAATTAATCTACTGAAAAAAAAAGATTCATCTAGAATACCCATTTATGTATGTTTGAGCTCTCATATGTACATTATATCTTGCCTAGAAAGTTAACTTTTGACTTCTGTGAATACTAAGACTGTGTTATTATTTGTATGGAAACTGTGATTCATCTCAGGGCTTTATTATGGATGAGGAATGAATTTAAGTGTCATTGTCATGCTCTGGCAGTACAAATAAAAGAATCTAAAGACATTTAAATTACCAAGTCAAGATGCCTATTTTGGATCAAGCTGACTAGATTCCTTATCCCACTGACTCCATTGACTAGAGCCTATTGCAGTCTAGATGTCAAATTCAGTTGTAGAAAACAGAATGCAAATGTCCAGCTATAGAGCTGAAGCCTTCCTTTTCTGATAAACCTGTATCTCTCTAAAGGCTTGAGGACCAGAAGTAATGAATGTTTTGAAGAGTTCACTGTCTCCTACTTTAAAAACATTGAGGATCCACATGTTAAACATCCTATTTCGTTCATTGTTAAAGACAGTGGAAGCACTGTGAAACTAATGTCCTTGAGGGCATCAACAATCCTGAATGTTCTGGCCCAGACCCCTCTCCCCCACCCTGCCCAGGACCTCACATCAACCCCCAGGGACCACAAGGTCCTGCCTCAGAAATGCCACACTTCCCCACAGCCCTGCCCTTCTGCATATTGATTTCAGCTGTATATAATTTTTCTCTCCTGATATAAGGTGTGGCAATATCCAATATTTTTATGTCTAACCCATTCATGGAGCCCCACTAGAATCTCTCTTTCACATGCTCAGCATCCAGCATGTCTCAGAAGACAAATGCTACTTTCTTTATTTGACAAAGAAATATCCTTCCTGGCAGAGGTAAAAGCATGAAAAAAACACAGCTCCTCTGTGATGATAAGTTATGTCACATTTGTTAGTACACAGAACTTCAAAACTATGTAGAACTTGGTTTTATTATTTTATCTGAAAGAAAAAGATTTGATCCCTTTCTTTTGAATATATTTATTTATAAAATATCTTGTACTAAAGTAAAATTTGTTTCAAGTTAAAGTTGCATTAAAATTTAACATCCATGTGTTTTTTATACTTGGACATTATCATAAAATCTGCTGCTGCATAAGCATATAATGTATCACTTATTATGTTATATCAAATTTACTAAAAAATGTATTATTAAAATACATTAAAATATTGCTTACTCAATGTATTGTAACTATATAATAAGGATAAAATATCAAATTAAGATATACATATATGTGTATATATCCACAACTCACTTCTGTTCCCTAACTGCAAACATAATACAGACATTTTCTCATAGTGCAGTTGAACTGAATTTGGTGATATATTTTAGAACGCAATCTTTAGATAAAAATAATATATAATATTATGATAGAAATTAGCATTAGAATACATTAATGACAAAATGTTGCAAAAATGCTGATATAAATTCAGGAGTTTTTTTATAACTAAATGCTATAATTTTCCTTCTCTATTTTCACACATCCAGGACAGAAAAAGTGCCACGATACCATTTAAAAGATAGTTAGTAAATTATATTAGAATTATTCCTTGGTTTATAGACCTCATTTAAAAGAAGTAGTGTAACAAGAAATATTTTAACACTTCATATATATGCAGAGCATAATTTATAAAATTTAAACATCTGTCTCCTTTAGGTAACACAGTATACAAATTACACCACATTCTTTTGCTCTTCAGAACTGGTTTCAAATCACAGTCTGTAATGAAGGTGATACAAATAGAGATAAAGACTATCACCTATGCCTACCTTACACAACACAATAGTACTGAAACAAATGAAGAACTCAGTGGAGAAATGACCAGCCTTTGAGAAATCCATAAAAGTACTAGTGTAAGTATGATTGAAAATAAAGAAATAGCCAATGTTCTAAAATAATATTATGACAGAGATATAGAACAGGTAGAACCAGTAGTCGAAAAAAAAAAATCAGTATGGGAAATTAGACATTCCTGTTTCCCATAAATGCAAGTGGTTATAAATAGGGTATCGTATACTCATACATTTACAGCCAATAAAATAAAACAAAACACAGTGAATTCTATTGTGTGCAAAAACTACAAGTGAAGATGGAAAAAAACCAGGAAATATTTTATCTCTTCTACTTTTTAAGAAAGTCTTCTAAATTAATGCCTTTTTAAAAGTTAGGTATTACCTTTCTTTATAGCTTTAATTAGTAGTTATTATAGACCTATTCATGTTAGTGAAACATATTATGATACAAATCACACGCATGAAAATGGTGGATTTTGAAGTGCAAATTTAAATGGAAAGTCTGTTCATGATTTCATATCTATATATTTAGGAAATCAATGTATTTTGTAAACACATACAAAGCCTAACACAGCATGCTGCTTAGTATTGTTTTTCCTTCAAGTAGCATGTGTTTTTTTTTTCTTCAAGGAAGCATCTTGCTTAAATATCATTCAATAAAAAAAGTATATTACTGTGCAAACTGTTCCTCCAGGTGAGGAACAAAACACAGAACACAACCTGAGAAAAAAATATCTATTATCAGGAAACACAATCAGGAGTAAAAAGTAAAACTAGCCAGCATATAGTCCTGTCAAAAGTAGTTTATCCCTTGATGAAGAGATGTCATCACTCACCCCTACAACAGGGCAACATTTCACAATTGTCACATGGCTGACACCAGCTTTAGTCCCTTGTTATCTGAAACCTTCCCCTGGTTGACCATGGGCTCAAAAGTCTGACACCAAAGATGGTAGCAAGAATCAGCAGTTCATTAAAACCTTCTGCCTTTTTCTGTTGTAATCCCATGAGGAGCACCACACAATACAGACTCCTTCCTCCCACAGCACAACCTACCAACTCCAACAACACCACTCTCCTCCCAGCTCTTTGTACCTTCTCTCACATGCACCTGTGTGCCTTTTCACTCTTTTGTGGTTGGTCAATGCATTCTGTGCTGCTTCTCTTCGAGTCGTGTTGACCTGTCTTACACAGCTGCACCCCACTAGGGATGAGGCTCTTCTGCAGCCCCATTCTCTGTGTCCCATAATCTGTTCTTCTACAAAGGGTAATTTGGTAATAAAGGTTTGAGAAGTTATTTAAAAAAATAATCTATATAAAATATTCAGTTTTCTGAATATGTTTAGATATACAGGATTTTTGCATAGCTTGAGTATTCTCTGGAATGTGGAAGAGGGATACTAGGTTATATGAGATTTTTGCTTTGTCTGGATTGAGAGGCAGTCTATATCCTTGCATTGAAAAGAAAATTATAAGACCCTTGAGGTATTGCACATTGTTTTGGTTTGAGTACAGTTTTTATCCACATGAGTTTAAATTATTTATGTTCCTACCATATTGGTGGAATCACTCTACAGCACTATTCTCTTGTCCTGAGAATTTGCAATTTATAACCCCTCTCTTAATGAGAAAATTATCTATGCCTTGCCCTGAGAATTCCCCTATTAGATGTCACATTAAACATTTAAAATTATTTATTTTCTTTTTAATAATAGTTACCTTTATAAAACTTTCTTTACATGCACTTAAGAAATACACTTAGTCCTTGTCCTGGTTTTGGCCAGCACAGGGTTAACTTTTGCCATAGCCAGGAGGGAGCATGGTCATTGCCAGGGCAGGGGGAAGGAAGTATTTTCCAAGCTGAGGTAGCATGACAATGGTCAGGTAATGGTAAATGGTGAATATTGCATGTGAATCACTCACCTGTCTTATGCATTTTTGTTATTAATATTGTTGCTGTTATTGTTACCTTTCTTATCTCATTGCTGTTTCCTGGAAATTGTTCTTACCTCAAACTTTTGTGCCTCCAATTCCTTTTTCCATCCCTCTACAGAAGAAGAGCGAGAGGGGGAGTGAGTAAACAGCACATGTCTTGGACTGATTTCTGTGGGAATATTAAATTGAAGAATATGATTCCTAACCATGAGAATCCTAAAAAGAACAAACAATGGTACCTATTTTATGCAGAGGCTTTTATGGTCTCGCAATTACACATTTTAGACAAAGAACAAGGAAGAAAAATTGACAAGAGTAGTAAAAGAGTAAATTTGCTTCTGATTACCCATATTGGTTGTTCAATTAATGGGGATAGGAAAAACGAGGAACACAAAAAACTGGCTTTGAAGATGTGAGTTCTCTGACATGAAACCAAAACCACTGTATAGAGGTTTTGTTCAGCTCATTTAGTCTGTTTTCCAGCACTTGCCTGATGATGCCCAAAATTTATTACTTTCTTTGTAATGACTTTTCAATGGAATTGTCATTTCAATTATGAATTCATGAGAGACGAAGTAAAGATGTCCTCCCTGGTTACCTGAGATGACTCCAGCTAAGGTACCAATGTCCTTTTTAAAGAGTCAAGAGCTGTGTCAGTAAGTAAAGAATGTCTTTACAGAAAGAAAACAGAGAAAGTAGACTTCTGAGCCAAAAAGGATCTTGATGCCATATCCAAAAAAATAAGATAAAGAAAGGAAGAGTCCTTTTTTTCTATTCAGTTATCTTCGTCTTTCATTGCATCTTGATCATTCTGTGTGCATATACCTGTCTCCTTCTTGGAAATTATATTAGATTTCTAACAGAAATTTTTTACTATAACATAAACCACTGATGTAATACTAAACAGATGGCACCATATATCTCTATCATTTGCATATGTTAAATTTCTCTTTTTGATAACAAGGAAGACAGTTATTAAAGCTGCAAAAAAGCTGCAGAAAAAAAATAAAGAGCAAAGAAAAGTGTTGCTTTTTGAGTCTGTGCAAGCATAAGGATTAGGATGAAATAAATGTAGAAAACATCATAAATTTTATTTTCTCAGAATGGATCCTATGCAGATCATAGGTACAAGGTGGATGTCTCAGATTAGCGACCATTCTCTCTGGTGTGCCTCCCTTTCCCTTCTAACTGAGCTCTCTGAAAAAAGACTGCCTATGGTGTATAACCTTGCCAAGAGCAGAGCCTAGCTAGTTAGAACAAGGCAGAGGATTGAAAAGTGCTTGGTTTTCAGAGACTGATGCACAGCGCTAGGTGAGCAATAGTTGGTTAGTTGGCTTTATCCCAGGCATTTTCTTATACTTTTTTCATTTAGTAATTAATGTCTAGTAGCAGAGTTTAAAAAGTCTAGATCTTGTGTAGATCTTTTATGAACATCACTGATATACTAATAAAAACCTCTTTAATTAAAAGAAAACATATATTCTAATTTATAAACAATATTGTATATAATTTCTTTAAATGTGATAATCTTTTCTTCCACAAGCTCTAGCTGAAATTAACCCAAACCTTATCTTTATTGCATTTAGTAATCTATATTGAATGTAGTTCAATTCAAACAGATTTGAAGGATTAAAATAAAAATTGCTTTGGGGATTTAAACCTCTGTGAATTATGACAAAGCTTAAAGAGTTTCTCTGACCATAATGGAAGCCAATACCTAAGTGCTGAGCATGCTTTGAGGTTCAAAATGAACCTCCACTGGCTGACTGATTCTAAGGATTAAGTAAAACTTGGTGCACAGAAGTCCTCTCTAAAATACCCTGAAAGACCAAGATTAAGATTTGTGATGTCTAACATGACAAACATGTCTGTATCTCTAAGCAAGTAATTTTCAGTCCTTTTCTTATAATCAAAGCTAAAAATTTAGCACTGTTGGAATCTTTTAGAAGTACCTGACTGTTCTGAGATTGACACTTTAAGATCAGACCAGCTGAATCCCAGAAATATCTGCTTGTTTCCACTAGCATTGCAAAAACCATATAACCATCAGACTTAAAAGATGCCTAATCTAAATGGACTGCCAGCCTTTATACTTATAAATTGCCAGTTTTCTACTCTTTTTACTAACAAGAAAAAAATATGAACTGTTAGCTCATAAATTCTGAATATGCAGATGGGAACATTATTGAAATAAAACTTTTACTCTTGAAAACAGGTTTCCCAGTAAGGCTGTGGACCATTTGGCCCTGGAGATTTTTAGAACTCAAGCACATGAAATCTTCAGCAGCCTGGGCTGAGCTTTGACATTTACACTGATTTGAGCAGGAGGTCAGACTAGGTGACCTTCAAAGATCACTCCAATGAAAGACTTTCTATGGTTCTTAGTATAATAATGTCAGCTCCAGTAAAAAGAACCCAAGAGTGTTTGATTAATTCAGAGCAAAAAGGCTGAAATAGAAGATATGGGTTTTGTTGCATAAATATTTTTATAAAGCGGAATATTTATGTATGTTTCAGTTTCCTGAATGTATGTACTCTTAGCAAAACCAGAAACTGATAAATCCATGATTTTAAGTACAGAATGTGGCATAGAATGAGATTAGATATATGCTAATTAAGTCAATTGTGTTCAAAGCCTTTCTACAGTGTGTTGAATGTAATTTGAAAAGGAAACTTTTGGCCTTTGTTCTTTTTTGTGATCCCTCATGAAAAGAAGAAAGGATTTTCATACAGTTTTTTAAATTCTTTTAGTAGGGGAAGAAAGGGAAGGATTTGGTTGAAGATTGTAGGATTGGTGAAATTTCCATATTTGACAACATAGTATTAAAATTTCTAGATATTTTATATTAAAAAGTGTTTTATTCCCCATCTCTAAAAGAACATTTGCCAGTTAATATTTAATGTTCATTCAAGGTTCTGAAACGTCAGGAATATAATCATAATAAAAAATTGTAATTATTTTGAAAGAGACAAGTCAGAAGTGTATAACATCTTTTTTGCTTCTATCTTCAACATAGATGACAGATCAAAAGGGTCTCAGTGCCCTGAGCTGGAGGACCATGACTGCAAGAATGGCAAACTCTCAATTGACCCTGAAATTGTGAAGGATCTGCTACTCCAGCTGGATCCCAAAACTTATATGGGGCCTGGTGGGATTCATCCAATAACTCTCAAAGAGCTGGTGGATGTCATCACAAAACCTCTCTTGAGGATTTTTGGGACATCTTGGGAATCTAGAGTCATCCCAACTGTCTGGAAGCTGGAAAATGTCCCAGTTTTCAAGAGGAGTAAGAAGGAAGAGTCTGGAAATTAGATTGATTAAACCTGTCAATCTCATTTCAGCCTGGTAAAATCTGGGAAAAGGTTATTCTGGAAGGCATTGGAAAACACATCAAAAACAATGTAGTCATTGGTCAGAGCCAGCACACATTCATAACAGGACAGTCCTGCTTATCAGGATTTCCTGATTTCCTTTTATGACAGGGTGCCACAATATAAGGAAGACATTAAACTATTGGAGAGTCCAAAGGAGGATAATCAAGATGGTGAAGAGCCTTGAGGGGAAGCCATGTGAGGAGCAGAGATCACTTGGTTTGTTCACCCAGGAGAAGAGAAGATTGAGGGGAAACCCCACTGACGTTACAATTTCCTCATGGGGGGAAAGAAGAGGGGAAGGCACTGATCTCTGCTCTCTGGTGAGGACCAGAAGGAATGGCCTGAATTTGTGTCAGGGCAAGTTTAGGTTGGATGTTGGAGAAAGGTTTTACACCCAGAGAGTAGTTGGGCTCTGGAACAGGCTCCCCAAGGAAGTGGTCACAGCATCAAGCCTGACAGAGCTCAAGAAACCTTTAGACAATACTCTGGGGCACATGATGTGGGGGATGGTGCTGTGCAAAGCCAGGAGCTGGACTTGATTATCTTTGAGAATCCCTTCCAAGTCAGCATATTTTGAGTTTCTGTGAAAAAGATTTTAGATTTTAAATCTGTCTATTTTCACTTACATTTCCAAAATATTGACATCTTGCTTCTGAAATTTTTATCAGAAAGTTACATTTTTTTGAATGGATGATGTTAAATATTATAATCTAGTTTAAGCCAATAGCAAACAATGATGAGAAGCCACATCCTGATTAAATATTGTAATGTCTTTAGGGATAGATATTCCTATCTCTTCAATCACTTCTTGTTACAAAATATTCAAAAATGGAAATCTAGGACTTGATTTAGCCTATCTAAATATAGGTATTTACTATCATCCAGGGAAAGTGGCTGAGAGAAGGCGGAAAATATAGAATTTCAATTAGTAAATTTGCCACTGGTAATCCTGTGCTGAAAATCTTCAGTGAAGCAGAAAGCAAGAGAAATTGTGTAAAGAGTCCTTGACTATCCGCTGAAGCTAAGTTTGACTGAACACTTGAATTTATTTTGATCCAAATATTTTTTTCCTATTCCGTTTCTGAAAGAGAATGGGAGGACAGGACAGGGGGTGGTGGGGAAGAGGATCTATATACATAAATATTCCCCCTTTGATAACCAAAATCTATGTCTGAGTCCAATAGGTAGGACTTGGGCTCTTCTGATGAGTAACATATTAAAAACAAATTCAACACAACAGAATTTCTAAGTAGATAATCCTATTCAATAAGGTAATGCTGCTCTGGCTCTTAATGAGCATACACCGATGATTACCAAATAACGTTAGGAATTCTTGCCATATGGAAAGTTGTACCCAGTGTTTACAATTACTTCACCCAGCTGTCACTGCAAAGTGGCCAGCAGTAGAATTACCCTGTTTTCAATCTGTTGAGGAACATCAAAGGCAAGATACCATCAACATGGATTATTGTTTTTCAATTTTACATCCCATACAGATAAAACACTGTTGCAGTCATTTCTAAAGTCTTATATTAGTGCACCTTGAACTGTCCATTTTTGTAATTATTCATTAATTTCAAAAGGAAAACGAGAATACAGAAGACACACTATTGACTGTATATTGCATAAAACTCTGCATATACACAAAGATGATCTAATATCTCAGTGGCAGCATATTTTGTCCTTATGTAGCACTTTTCAATCATAGGTCCAAGAAGGGAGCTCTTTTTTCATGAGGGAATTAAAGAAATGCATTGAATCAGGTGTACTTTGCTGCCACAACCAGCGGCATAGATTTTTAGTATGTGAAAATGCCCCTGCAGGACAATCCATGCTTTTAATCCCTGGTTTCAGAGACACTTAAAAGGTTGCGTGTCTTTGCTGGTAAAATTTTGTTTTGAGGTAAGATCACAATGGTTCCACATTAGGGTGAGAGAGGTCACAGGGAGGGAGTTAATGTAGAGTGGTAGCGCTGCAAGTCTGGGAACAGTGAGTGGGAGTGCTCTGGAGGCAAATGCAGATACAGTTAGAAATGAATCAGTGGCAGTTTTGCAGGTGTTAAGATATTAGGGATAGTGCACCTTAAGTAGTGTCAGGTGACTGAAAAAATTAGGACGAGTCATGTAACTCCATGAGCCATGGGAACCCTTAGTTAGCAGGGTGAGTTTCTCTTTCTCAATCTTGCTCTCTTCTTTTATATCTTGTGTCTTATCTGCTAATCTGTCGACACTGTGGCTTGCTGCTGTGACCTGCTGCTTACTTTGCCTGCTGCTGTGAGCTGCTTTGAACCTTGCTCTGGAAACCATATTTAAAATAATAGAAGGTATTGTTGTGATCAAAGACTCCTACAAGAAATATCACCGAGTCAGAAGAAAGGGTGATTTGAAAAAAAGAAGCTATAGGAAAAAATCAGGAAATCAGGAAAGTACAGGGACTATGGAACTGCTAAACTAATTTGGAGATGTTTATTAAATTTTCTTTGCTCTATCATTAGATCAGAATATGAGACAGTAGCACACTGGCAGCATATTTTCTGAGAGCTATCTGTTACTGAGACCACCATGCCTGCCCTGTGAAAGTCTGCAGGTGGAAAAGTGAGCCCTGGCCTGAGGTTTGGCTATTTGAACTGCCATGAGTGTCTGGGCAGAACATGCAAAATTACTGGACATGACAAATAATAGAGCAAGTACATAATAAAATATTAGATTGTGCTAGGAGGAATGAACAGATCTCACAGATGGCTAAAAAAAATAATGTGAAAGATATCCAAGCTTCACAGATATTTGGAGAAGAGGTTTAAGGCTGTTTTGGATAACAGTGTCTTACAGAGGCAGTGGTGCCTAATTTACTCTATCAACAAAACAATGCATGAAGAAATCATTGCTTCTCAGTATGTAGCCTTAAAAAACTCTTTTACACAAGCAGGGTAAAAAACTGTCTTTTGAAAGATATCAGATTTCTGTTGGTTCTTTTACTGTAGATGGATAGACAAAGAAAAATTTTAAGACTATTAGGATTAAAAAATTATCTTATATTCAAGAAATTATATATATATAAATCTTTAGAATGCTATCTTCTTCTCCAAGCAGAAATGTTTCAAAGCAAGAGTTCTCTCTTTCTCTCTTTCTCTCTTTCTCTTTTTCTCTTTTCTCTCTCTCTCTCTCTCTCTCTCTTTTTCTTCTCTTTCTAGGGTGCGTTGTTTTTTTTTTCTTAAAAAGTATAAATAAATTATCAGTAGTTATCAGATCACAGTTCACAGATCTATAAATGTTTCAAATATATTCATGCAACACAAGCTACATAAACCAGGATGTTTCTAACATAATAGGAATTAAACATTATAATAAAATAATAAATTAACAGAATCCTTAAAAATCCACAGGTATTCTAACACAGTAATCCTGAAAATCATATTTCTACAGAAGATTTGGAGGAAAACAATTGTAGAATTATAAATTTTTCCTTATTTTTGGAGAAAATTATATAAATTTATATAAATTTATATAATTTATAATTAATTGTATTATATTAATTATAAATAATTTGATTTTTAAAAATAATTTAATAAAATAAAATATTATTTTGGTTGAAAATTTGTTTTTGGTGTTTTATTCAGAAAAAAGAAGAAGTTAAAATGCTTGGAAGATATAAGAAGTGCAATATTTTTCTTCTATACTCTGTTTTGGCCCTGCCCTCCATAACAAGCAAATGAGATAAGGAAAGAGAAAAATGAAAGAGTGTGGGGGTCCAGGGTGTCCCTCTGGACCTTTTGTGGGTGCAAAGACCCCCCTGTCAGACCCTTTTGGGACCTCCCAGTGAGTCCAGGGGGGTCAGGGGGCTGGACCCTGCCCCAAGGGAAAATCTGCCAACATTGCAGGAAGAATTACAAGTCACAAAAATAAGTAAAGTGTAAATTAGAGTATTAGAATGTAGAATAAGTAGATTTTTGGATTGTTTATGATAAGGGCCATGTGGTCAGCATGGAGGATTTGGGGCGTGGTGTGCCTCTTCCTCCTTCTTCTCTGTGCCATCCGTGTTGGATGACATGCTGGCAGCCACAGATTGCATGGGGACAAAACTGGACAGTGTAATAAGATTGTGCTGTATTGGAAGGTAATTGTAAATATTGAAGACGTAGTCTAGAGTATAAAAGATAGGTCCTGCCTCTCCCAGGCAAGCATTTGGCCATGGCCACCTTACTGAGCGGACCTCTGTCAGCCTGGCTGGGACACTCTGTAGATAAGATATAATAAACAGCCACGAAAAACAACAACAGAAGATTGTCTCCTGCAGTCTCTCTCCAGCGGCTTCGGAAAAACCCTGAATCCCAAAGTAAACCACCTACATGTCCATCCGAGGAGGTCTCACCCACATAAAGAGACCAGCGGACCCTGACAAAAGAGGAAAAAAAAAAATACTGTTCTTAGTATTGATGCATGAAAATTATGGAGGATATATTCAGCAAAAAAAAAAAAATTACAAAATTTAGTGATGTATTTATGAAATTTCTTTCATCTTAATGAACCTTCAATTGAAAAAAATTTCACTACCATTAATAATGCAGCAAGAAATAACATCTAGGGTAAAAAAGCTTTCCTGTTGTTTCTAAAACATCTTTTACTTCATCAATCCTTTCTTGTGAAGCCACATCGCTGTCGTGATCATCATTTTGCATACATAGGGAAATAATTTCCATCATAGGCTATAAAATGTCTACTTCCTTTTTCAGGCTGATCTTCAAAATGGAGTTATTAGCTGGAAATAGATCAATAATTTCAGGTCACTGTCCTTTGAAATTTTTTCTCAGTTGACTGATGATGCATAGGACAGAGAAGAACCTGTTTTATCATAGATGTAAAAGGTTAATTCAGTTAATTTAAGACAAACATTATTTTCTAAAGGTTAGGGGAAAATGCATGTTTTAAACAAGAACTTTTAGCTTGTCCATGGAATACCATCCACTTGAGCAATAAAGCTTCAATTGGTTAAAATATTTTTGTTTTGCAACAGAGAACACAAGATGTATTACACTGCTGGGAAAGTTTTATTTCAAAAATTTTCTGTCCATGCATTTCTCTTCTTCACATAAACAAATCCACTGAAGGATTTTGTTCATTGAAAGATAAGTCTGTAACTCAGGTTGCCTAAGCTCTGTCCTAATAAAATCACAAAAATCCTTGATGCTGCTGTTTCTACTTCCTCTTGCTACCATTCCATTCTTGCTTTGCCTACATGTAGTAAGTATAGACATGATGTAAGATTCCACTCCCTTTATTTCTCTTCTGCTATGAAATTTTGGAAGTTAAGAATGCTCTGAAGAATCTGGTCTCGACCTACTTCCTTGTATCATCAGATTTTCATATTTTCTCTGGTTTCAATAAGCTTGAAAATCTTTGGATCAGGCTTTTCTTTGTAGTCTTTTCTAGTCAACTAATCTTAAATCTCTTCTTCTTCCTCCTCATTGCATAAGTTATTTAGCTGTAAGTGAAACTGAATCTGGGAATGAACAAGTGGAGTGTGTCACCATGATAGAAGATATCTATCACTTGTGTGTTTGCAGAGTTCTGGATTTTGATGATGATATTTCTGAACCTTGACTTACACAGAACTGCTGCCTTGTATCACCTCAGGCATCACCTGAGTAGATTCAAACCTATAATAATTCTGCTACCAAAAAAGAGAAGAAAATAAAATAAAATTAGATTGTTAGATTACTTTCAAAGAGGACACTTGGGAATAATTTATATTAATGTATTTCTATAGAAGAAGAATATATTAAAGAACATCCCTTGGAGGAAGAATAATTTAAAATTCATCTGCTTTCATTATTACAGAAGACAGAGTCTGTTTACTTCTGCAGAATAAACAGCAGTTGTATTTCCATGGCAAATTGTATCATCATAAGAAGATAACCCTGGTTCTTAATATTTTGAGTGCTATAGAGGTGATTTTTAGGGCTAATTTAGGGCTAGCCTCCTCAGAAACTTGTTGTTATGTACAAGCTCCATAAAACTTTGTGTAGATTGATTCTGATTTCCACAGAATATTTTTGTGACTCCTGTGAATAATATGCTCATTGTAAAAATGAATCATCTTTTTAAAGTTTAAGATTTCATTAATGTTGAATACACCAAACATTTTATTTTACGGGAATCTTGTTTTCAGATTTTTCATACATTATGTATATACAGATATATGTTTATGCATATGCATTTGTTTAAATGTATTAATGAGTTGTACAAACAACATAGATATTTTTAAGAGAAGTTGCAACAATTTTCTGTAAAGCCCACACAATTTCTCTCCTTTGCCAAGAGAGCAAATTGGTTGTGCAAATAATAGAAATAATATTCTAACTCATCTTTGTGAAATACATCTACTCAGATCCATCCACTTCAGGTACCTTTCACACATTTTGAAGAAGACACATTAAGTTCTTCCCTTGACATTTGAATTCATTTCTCTTATGGCCAACTACTCACACAGATTTAAGCTGAATGTCCTTTCCCAAGGATATCTGATGCTTACTTTTATTCACAAAGACAGTTCAGCAATGTTAAATGACAACTGCCCATGCAGGGAGGCCAAAAGAAATATACTGAAAACTTGAGAGCATGTTTAAAGATTATATTAAAACTAATTTAAGCCTAATTACACAAAATAAATGATCAGGTTGTATTTCTACTTATTTTTACAAATTCATATTCTTCTGTGTCAGAAAATGCACTTATAACTTCCCTCACTCTCACTAGAGTGCACAGCACATTGCAGTGCAGACAAATGTAAAATCAAATATTATTTTACAAAAATATATATACGTGCACAAATATATGCAGAAAGACATAGGCAGCCTTAGAAACTAAATTGAAACAGAAAAAAAGGACAAATGCATTATAAAATTGTTAACAGTGTACAGATGGAAATATTGATCAAAATATTAAAGTCTGAAGTCTAGGATAGAGTTCTCAATTCACTCTTACAGAATGACAAATAAGATTTTCTTATGTGGAGCAGATTGCAATGATCAGCAAAACTGAGTTTGAAGGAGACCATCTGTGGCATTTTAGCCAAGTAAGATTGTATTGCAATAGCTAATAACAGGCTACTAACAAAATTTGCAAGGCCTCAGGAGTGAAACTTGTCAGGGTTAGTTTGCCTGAACTTTCCTTGATGTTCCTGGAGCTTTGATCTCATTTGGTTTACCTTTGACAGATTTTTCTTTTTAAAGATTGGGTAGCTATGACTACTGTTTGTTTTATTTGTTTTTGGTTTGTTGTTTTTTTTTTTTTTTTTTTTTTTTCATTATATTTATATAGAAAAAGTGTAGCAGTAACAATAGGCAGTTATTCTGTGCCAGTGAAATATTTATGCATATGATAATGATACAATGTAGATGGAAACAGGCCTATCTTGACAGTAGAGAATTTGAAAAATGTAGAAACAGGATACAGCATAGAAAAGTACAACAGAGGGTGATAAGGAACACAAGCTGACACTGGAGGTGTTTGGTAAAGAAATGCATATCTAGAAGATTGACAAAACATGTTTAGAAGTAAGAAAGACAAAAAAGAATAAGTGTTTAACATAAAACGAACCATATATATAGTAAATTCAAACAGTCAGTGATGTTAAAAATCAATTAAGAGAGGCTACATTGTAGAACTTTGTTTGAAAACAAACTCTAGTAATAACAAAAGAGAAATGAGGGAACTAAGAAAATAAACAGGCAGAAGAAAAAATATATCTCCATTTCTCTCTTTGCAGGCAAGTGAAGGACCTGCAGCACAGATAACCTGCTTCAACCATTATCTATATCCAGCCCTGGCTCCCTGTGCCCTTGCTTGCTTGAGGAAAATGGGTGCTCACAATCTCAGAGTACACAGGGGTATTGAAAAAGGAACCATTGCATTTAATAATTTTAACTGTATCATTATTATTATTATTATACAATTATTATGACTGTGTTTTGTTCTTCTCCAGTAAAATTATACTCTGATTGAAATCTGAACTAACAAATTTTCTTTGATTAAGATTTACATGATGCTAAAAAGTCAGGCATTTGAGGTTACATATAATCTATACTATCTTTTTGCTCATAATAATACTTTCTGCATACTGGAACTGAACTTCCAGTGTCGTATATTGTTATTTTACACTTAATTTGCTGAAAGACTTCATATTATGCAAAGTCAATAGATTATACTAGAAGCAACCAGATGGGAATTGCAGCAAACTTTCAGTAGATGAACTGGCATTACCAGTGTTTTTCATATCCTGCTATAATGACACGAATCAGACATTTTTCATAGAGAAAAAAACAATTTTCTGCATAGGTACATCTACCTTAATGCTTCAGTGAAGCATACAAACTTTATGGTGTCAGCTTATAGTTACTGACAGTTATAGTACTTTATAATACAATAAAGGCTGATAATAATCAAAACACATAGTTAAAGTCTGCATTATGTTGTCAAAATACTTTAAAAATTATGTGCCAGGCAGTGTCTTGGAGAACACTTCCTTTAAGGAAAGAGTTGTTGAACTAATTTTTTCCTTCACTGAGTGTTCCTCAAAACATTATTGAGGTGACCAGCAAGACTTCCTTTATTTTAAACAAGTTTAAGTTGTATTCTTAATAAAAATTCATTCTAAGCAGAAACAAATTATACCATTTTATATTTAGTGTGTGTCCTGGTTCTGTCCAAGACAGGGTTAATTTTGGCATAGCAGGGAGAGGGCATGCTTAGAACACAGAGGTTATTCTATACCATCTAATGCCATGGGGCAGGGAGAACAGTTTATTCTGAGGAGAAGGGGTTCCTTTGGGTTGAGTGAGTGGGCAGAGGGAGGCATCTGCTATTGTTTATCTTCTGGGGATGTTTCATGAGAGTTGGTTCTTTTTCTGTACTCCTGTCATTAGTATTGTTGCTGTTACTGTTTGTTTCCTTATCATATTGCTGTTACCAGTAAATTGTTTTATCTAAACCTGTGATCTTTGCCTTTTGTGTCTTCAATTTCCCTTTCCAGTGCACTCACAGGGAGGAGGGAGAGAGGAGCAGAGCATGGTTTTAATGGAAGTACTACACTAGAGTATATTATTCCTAAATCACAACAGTGTGGTACCCAGGAAGAATAGCAACTGCCCCCTCCAGAATGTTAGAGACTATTTGTAGGTCCTCTGCTGCATTTCTCAGTTGCAGCTGAATGCCTCCATAACTTCTACAGCAAAAGATACCAGTGCTCATGCTACTACATCATTCCTAAGTGTCTGACTTCCAGAGTGCCATACAGAGACAAGTAAGCCTTCCATTTCCATTTCCCAAAGTTGCTTGCATTTTATTATATTTTAAATTGAATGTTATAGCACTATTTGGATGAGAAGTATGGTTGTGAGTCACATAGTAATCACACAATTATTTCAAGTGGTACTTCTTATTAAAATAATTGTATCTATTTGTTGGTCAAACCCTTAGCTCTGGATCAACGTATTGGATCAAACTCCTAATATTCAGCAACTTATGTTCTGGTACTTTGGGCCAGTCAATTCAATTAAAATTCTCCCACTATGTATGATTAAAACTCCTCTGCAGACACTGAATGTGTTTACTGCCTGGAGCTGGCATTTTAAAATATGGTATGGATATTCTTTTGTTTTCTTATTCCACTTATTGATGTGATACATACTTTAGTTATTGAGTACTTTAAAACTTACATACTCACATAAAACATAAAAGAAGTGATTTTGTGCTCTCCACCAGAGGGGGACTCTCCACAGACAGAATCTACACAGTGTTATGTGAAAAATCCATCTGAGGCTCTTTGAATCTGCATGAAAGTAGGATGTCCAGCATCTGAAAGGATAGTGACAATTACTTGCTACCTATATTCTTCTCTTTTTCCCATCTTGGTTAAACAACTATTTTATTATGCCTTTTGTTGTCTGGCCTTTTTATACTCAAGAGACAAAAAAAACCTACACCATCTCTCTCTTCCCTCACACCGGTAAAGGACATCTTGTTTATTAAATTTTAAATTATTTTTGTTTACTTACCAAAATAGAAGACATTGGAAAAGTGACCTTATCACATACCAAGACCTCTCTGTTTAATTCTTAAATTCTCTGTTATCTGTATGCATGTATACAATGCAACTAGATGACATCCATAATATTGACACCATATGCCATCTTAAGCATAGAAAGTAAGACAGCATTGTAATAAACAACATTTTACATTATTTTAGCTCAGAAACTCAACCAGTCATTTTTGAACTTTAATAGGACCTTTTTCTGGTAGAGTACAAGAAAGATAACTCTATATGCATCAAATGAGTGGATTATGACTCTTCAAAAGTTAAAGTTCATCTTTGCAATTAAATCAACTCTGACAAAAACAGCAGCTTTGGGAAAAGGTCATGCATGAGTGCTGAGAGGCTGCAATCCAAAGCATTTGAGATAAACAGAAAATGAACTGACTAAGGGCTTGTAAATCTAGTCCTTCCTGTATATCTGCTGACAAAGTCAGGGTGTTATGACAAGGAATTGTTAATATAAATTTGGAAAAGGGATGTTATTTGCATTGCAGACAATTTGTGGAAATCTTGTTTGTCAATGACAGAAGTTCTATTATATTTTTCTTTCTACCTTAGAAAAAATGTTTCCAAATGTAAATGAAGATGGAAATGGATCTTAATATACTCAGTAACACAAATAATAGGTTTTATGGAAGACAGCAACTTAAATGAGAAAAGATGAAATGTAAGATTACAGTTTAAATAGATGTGCAAGCTAAAAATGAAGACACAGTTGAGGCATTTAAAAACCTGGTATATTAAATCCAACTGCAATAATGTGGTTTTCAACAATTCAGGATCAAAAATTAAAAGATGTTTTTAATGGAATTAATTTTCATTTTATAATTACACTTTTCATTATTTATTGAAATACTTGCAGCAGAATTTCAGAGGAAAACAAAGGAACATGTTTCTCTACTTTCAAAAATAAAGAATCTTTCAAAAGATTTATGTGGTCAGGTAAATCAGTAACAACTTGCACAAGAACTAATAGGGCAGGGTTCTGGGGAAACTAGCATGCAAAACTGCTAGAGAACATACAGCCTCATTTCATCCAGTGTTTTGCAGGAGATAAGCCATTATACAGGAGTATAGAATATAAATAATGGAGAAGAAATTTTGCACACTGATATACAGTGTGTGGGTATGTTAAACAAACAAACATACAAATGAATCTAGCATCCTGTAAAAAGACCATATAAAAAAAAAATCCCTTGTTCAGTTTTAGAACAGATCTACACAAATATAGTTTAAAAGGAAATCAGCAGCACCTGAGATATATGTTGCTTGATTTTTCCCTTGCCACATTTATATCATCTAAGTATTTCCTGATAATTTAAACTTGTCAATTGTGTGGAGTGGTATGAATTTTTGTCACTGTGGCCAACAGAGAAAAGATGTTTTGTGATATGAGTTCAGCAGCTCTGCTGGAATACATTATTGGACTGACATTTCATTACCTGTCAGCTGACTCAGCATTTTGGTTTTTATAGCAATTTTTCATTATCATTTATTTGTCTTTGAATAATGTGTCTCAATGAAACATGTTCAAACAAACTGTCAATATTTTAAAGAGATTTATTTTTGCTCTCAAAGTACAATGCTCTGTGATGAACTTGTTCTTCTCATACTTTCTGCAGTTTGTAGCTAAAAATATACTATGGCTTAAAATTACTATCAGATTTTGTTAATGTTGTCTAATATTATTCAATCTTCTCTCAGCCAGTTATATGGTTCAAGAGAAGATGGGTGACAAGTCTAGCTCTGATCAGAATCTATTTTAAAATAATTTAAGTAAAAAAACCTCAGGGATAAAAATAAGAGGAGTAATAGACAAAGAGAGAAATGTGTGTCTTTTTTCTCTTTTTCTCTCTCCCCTCTAACACCCACCTAAGTGTAGTAATGATTTGGACTTGTTAAGCACAAACAGGGACTATGGATGAGGTGTGCAACTTACTGTATTTTCACTCCTTTCTTTTGAACATTTTTCTTGATCTCTTAAAAAGGGATAAATACCCAAAGATGAAACCTCAAGCAGCTATTATCTTCCTTTGACTGGAACATCTGAATGGCCAGTATAAACCATACCAAATAAACAAGTTTGTGACAGCTCTTGGGAAAAGTAATTCAGAGGTTATTCTTTCTGTAATTTTCCATTTGATTTGTTATTTTCAGGTCTTAATTTTTCTAATTAAAAAAATGCAATAAAAATCTAATAAAATTTTCAGTATAAAATCAATAAAACTAAAAAACCTCTCATTAACTGAATATTAAAGTAAATGAATGAATATTAAAATAAACCAAATTGTACAATTTTTAATGCTGTTTTATAATTATATCCTGATAAAAGGTGTATTTCTTGCAACTTCTGAATCTTTCCAACATGAGATATTTTCATTTAAAGCATAAGCTTGAAAACAGCAGCTATTGATGTCATTTACCTTGAAATTAGAAACAGATTGCTTCTAGATTTACCTTTACAACCATTCCAACAGAATGAAGGTCTTCCTGGGAAGCAAATACGGAACAGCATATTACAGAACTGTAAAATGGCTTGGATTGGAAGAGACATTAAAGATCATCTAGATCCAATCCCCCTGAATGCATTTCTTCAGTATTCCAATCCACCAGTTAAGGCAATTTATCAGACTGGAAAAAGCCAAAATTAGGGCTCTGATAGAAAACAGACATCTGTTTACAGTTTACCTTTGCTAATAAATAAAAGGTAAGTGCTTAGCTATAAAATTGAAAGGTGCAATTGTATGAACCTTGTCTCACAGCCGTGTTGGAAGCTGTGCTCTGTCAGGCAGGACTCATGGTTTGCCAAACCGTGTGCAAGAGGAAATCACAGGGCAGGTGGCTGTAACTGGCAACCATTTCTTGCACTTCAAATTGTTCTTTTGATAAACTTAAGTGCCTTAAATATTCATCACTGATGCTTCTTGTTAGAAACACTTAGAAACATTTACACAGGCTTTAATGCTTGTACATAATGTGTTATGTAACAGGCTGCAGGAAAAAACAAGTTCTGTAGAAGTTCATTCAACACAACAACTTATAATAACATAATTTTCTGAAATTATCTGGACACATCGAGGATTATAGACATTTGCATTAGACAGGGGACAGAATCTTCAACAAAGTTTTTATCCTTGATGAAGTGAGTTTGTCTAATGACAAATAGTGCAAATGTGGATCTACTTAGAGGAGAGTGGACAAATAAAATCGTCAGAAACTATTTGTACTGGAAGTTTTCCTAGCACAGAGAGTTGAAAGCTATTTTATGTGCCAGAAAGGAAAGGAAAATCTACTGTGTAAAGAACTAAATTAAGGTTTCTTGGTAAAGTAGTTCTAAATTTGTCTACAGATGCACGATAATTTCACTGCAATTTCTATGCTGTATGGTCCCTATTTCATATTTGGTCCCTAATTATTTATTTTGACAGAGGTAAGAGCTTACACAAGAGGAAGCAATGGTCTGTAAAATTACAAAATGTAGTTTTATTAATTTTAAGTAATAATGAGCATAATTTCCCAGAAATACTTGAGTGAAATCCTCCAATTAAGGTGCCATCCGCAAGATATTGCTTGAGCCTTATATTAAACAGTATTCATAGACAATCATTGTGTTATGGGCCTTCTCAATAACATTATCTGTGCATCTTTGATTAAGTCACAGTCAGAAGATAGAGCAATATGTCTTCGTTTGCTTACATCTAGTCTATCCAGTTCCAGAGCTATCCCTTAACCTAAATTTCAGCCTACAGAATGCTATAGGGAAGTTAATACATAAATGAAGTAGCTTTCTTGTACACTGTAGTGTAAAGACAAAAATAATTTCAATCCTCAAAACCAGCAATAAGCCAGGTTTGAAGTACTGTGAAACACAGGATTTAAACTTGTAGTTAGCAACTTCACTATTATGAAGATTCTATAATAGTTGTATTT
The DNA here is from genome assembly GCA_030060385.1 of Muscicapa striata striata. NCBI lineage: Eukaryota > Metazoa > Chordata > Aves > Passeriformes > Muscicapidae > Muscicapa > Muscicapa striata. The sequence continues at coordinate 669,067 of JAREIS010000363.1, read as the reverse complement.
TGTGATAAAGTGAGTAAGTTCTGTTTTTCTTTCTTGATTTTTGATGGAGAAAAACAAGATGTGCAATAATATTTACTGTGAGTGATGGTGCAAAGTGACGCAGAGTGCCCAGGCAGATGCACTATCTTCTTTTCTTTTTCTCTGCCTTTTCCCTCCTCACTTCTGTCCTTTCATAAAAGAAGCGTTTCCATTCTCATTTGGAATATATAGATCAAAAGGAGGAAAGATGAGGAAACTAATGAAATAATGGGTGTTGAAAAACCTTTGAAAATCAATACAACTTAGGCTCAGTACAGTTGTTCTAAAAACCTGTATCCATATCTCTTAGGATCAAAATTATCTAGAATAAAGTATTCAAATCCAATACTCATAGATCATTGATAAGAAGAATCCTTTCTTCTTAGCAGACAAAATATGTATTAAACTAGTAAACATGGTTATTTTTTATATTATCAGTCAATAACATAGAGCAAATGTCTTAAAAATATAAAATTCTCTTGTCCAGAATTGCAATCATATTTCTATAAATTGGATTATGAGGTTAAATTACTAAACACTCACTCTTGGAGGATTTGACTGATAGTTCCTTTCATTCTGGAGACTCTTCTAAAAATCATCTATTACTTCATACAATCAGATATTGCAAAAGACATAGCTAATGAGGCTGAAATAATCTGAGGATATTGAGATTACTTTTATTTGCCTGGGTTTATTAGTTTCTGCACTGAATCCAGTCAATAAAATCAGACCTTCATATCCTCTAATACTACCAGAGTTACTATGTTTTAACTACTATTGGCTACTATGACATAATGTTTAGCTAATGACTCTTGAGGTACTTAGACACATAATTTGTCTTTCATGAGATGCTATTTTCATAGAAATATAAACATTATCCTTTACACTTATCAGTAAATTAATGGCAGCTATTCAGTCACACGAGTAGTTGGCAAAGATTCTGTGTTGTACAGCTAGAAATAGCAAACGTTTTTCCTCTCTCCATTCAGAGCATTGCATAGTCAAATTAGTGGCTAAATAACACTGGTTTTCCTTTCCCTAAGTGGCCTTGGAAAGCAGAGCCTGTAATTTAGTAACAGCTGCAAGAAATTAGCTGAAAACAATCTACTACAGACATAGACAATTCACACTGTAAAACAAACAAATACAAGTAATTCACACAATCAGAAACCTCAACCCCTAAGTTTATCCAAACTGCTTATTCAGATGGTTTTGATGTTGTTCCCCTGGATGATGAAAAGTGTGAAGCCTGTGGCTCTAAAAAATAATTTATATATATTTTTATAATACATGTAAAGCAATTATATCATCCTTTTTTTGGGGGGAGGGGGGAGGGGGAGAAGGGATGGTGGATGGGGCTGACTTAAGAAATTGTTCTTGCAATTATATGTACAATTATAATTATACTGTTTGGTGCCAGCACTGTATCAAATTATTTCAGGTCCAAAATGCCTACTTAAGTAATAGATAAAGTTTTTATTTCTCTCTGATCTTCTTAGTTTTTCAGGTTAATTTTGTCTGGAGAGTTTACTGAGATATAGTCTTGTTAAGGGATGTTCTTCATTGTTCACTTTTTAAGACAATTTGAAGCCAAGGAGTTGATCAAAATTATTCCCACAGTTAAACAGTAAAAAACTTCTTTGACTGAAAGGAACAGATCTGTAGAAATATATTTATTTGGTTCAAAATTTCTCACATCAGTACTTTTAATAGAATGTTACTTTAAAAAAAAAAAAAAGAAATTTTATAGAAAAATTCTTTATATCTTAAATTCTTCTGTTTCCAGGGTTCATTCGTTTTATGATTTAGATTTTTTTTTTTTTTCTTTTGAGATTTTCTTTTTGGTAGAGTTTTTTTATTTTATTGGCTCTTTGTTTGTTTTTTTGGTGTTTTAAGAGAAAGAAGAACTGAAAAATTTTCATAATTAATTTTTAAACTAATGTAAAGAGAAAATAATGCTAAAAACTGTACAGAAAATATTTGAGGTTATTTTTTAATAATTATTTTTCAACTTATATAAATGCATCAAAGAACATAATTTTGCCTAAATATTACCAATATTCCATTTACAATTACTGGATCTAAAAAAAAAACAAGCATTCCTCTTCAAAAATAAAATGGAAGCATGATCTTAGCAAAATTGTTTCAGTTTCTAATTAAGTTTCTAGTAATAATTAATTCCAGTGGTAAGATGAGAGGCTTCATTCCAATATGAAGAAAGAACAATTCAAGGATACTTGGATAAATTTTTTATTTCTACACCCAAAATGTGTTTCACCCTATGGTTTTTTTTGGATTTAAAAAAAAAAATTAGTCTATCTTGGATTTTCCATAAAAAGAAACACTGACATTCTAATTTCTGTGCTAGGCAGAATTGCTAAAAAAGACATTTGTCTAAATATACATTAGCAATTTCTTGCACAAGTAAAGTAGACTCTGTCTTTCACTGCAGTAGTTTCTTGTGGTGAAAGATTCACAAACCATGTAAAAAAATTGTAATTCTGTTATATGCCTCATTTAAGATATAAATATGTATATGTGCAAATATGAATTATCTAAACTCCCATCATAATCAAGAGTCTTCTAGTCCATATATACTCTGGACTCTAGAGAATTATGGAGAAGAAAAAAATATTCTGACCAGAGTAAATCTTTATGAGGCGTTTCTGTTCAGCTGCCCATGTGCAAGAATGTAAAGCCATGTGTGTGACATGGAGAAAGATGGAGACAAGGCAGGGTATCCAGGAGCATCCCAGATGTGTCTAAATAGCTGTGAGCAAGTGAATTAGGTACAGAATTCCCACCCCTACAATCATCAAATATTAACATTGTAATAGCATGGCTGGTCCTTCCATAAGAAAGTCTCAGAAAGAGATCCTAGTTTTCTGTCAAGGGTAAGCAAAGAAAATGGGTAGAAATGTTTGAATGTTATTTTCCTTTGTTTCATGGTTGCCTTTATGTGCTTCCTTGTTTTACTTCATTCTTTATTGTGGCATGGAATTTTAATTGTACTCTCATTAATTTGAAAGCATAAATGCCTCAAGAAAAATGTACATGGCATAATGCCAGAGTGTAAGTATTGTTTCTGGACAGGCTTATAAGTATACAGGAATGGAAGCAAAAGGGGAAAAAAAAGTGTTCAGTGTTGTTTCTAACGTAATATCCAATTGTTATCTTTGGATGTGAGGGGTAGCTAAATGTTTTATATTCTGGTGAAATATTCTGATCTAATTGCACATCCTTAGAGCAGACTTTCATAAACTGTTGTATGCCTGCCTGTGCTACAAAGTAAGTTAGAAGAAACTTAAGTATCTATTTTGCGTAGTATAATGATTGAATTTCGTTATTATGAAGAGAAGAAATAAACCCACTGCTTTCTCTGCCACCCCTGACCATCTGGTAGTTTTTATGTCTCATCCAGAGGAGCATGACCCACAGTTTTTGGAAGCATAATCATAAACACGTCTCTCTTTGATTAGAGTGTACTTTGTTTTTATTGATGGCAGCTTGTTCATTGAATGTACCAATGAAATCTTATTTTCCAAGAGATTTTTACCACTGAGGTTGGTGTTGCTTGACTGGCCTTCAGCAGCAGAAATCCACCTGACATATATTTACTAAACCAAGCAGATGCTCAAGTAAATGAAGATAAGTACAAAATCCAATGGAGGATCATTTTTTAATAATTTGGTACTTTCTTATGCTTTTTATAAGTTTTTAAATGACAAAGACACTGTTTAGTTCATCATTTTACAAGTAAAAATCTGAAGGTCAAGCTGTTGTAATATCATGTTTTAACTAACCCAATTCCTTTGTCTTCTATGGTGGTTGTAAAATAATTTTATGTGATTAAAAGCTTGATTTTTATATGGATAAATGTTTAAGTGTTTGTAATATTGGCTTAATCTTATATTATTGGATATTTAAAATGGCCAAGATGAGATTTCTCTCCATCATTGCCACAGTATTTAATTTATAAAGGAAGACTGAATATAAGTTTTAAAACCCCAGTCCAAACATTGATCAGTTGCAATCAGATTGCTTTAATTTTTTATATAATTTTAATATTTCTGAAGAATAATGAAATATTTGCTATAGTGTCCATCTACCTTAGGTTAATTTTACTACTGTTTAAAAACACCAAGAAGAAGTTATATGAAGCTTACTAGGATTTCCCAATTTCCTCTGGTTTCTTCCAACTATTTTTTCCACCGTATTCTAATTTTTCATAATAATTAAAAATACTTTTTACTCATGAATATTTCTTTATATATTTGTAGAACTATTAGATCCCTCTTACCATACTTTCTGTTGCAGCAGATACTAATATTCTGCAGTAAATGGATTTATCACCAGCAATCCTGAACCTGTTATCCTGTTGTTTCTTTAAACAAATCTGGATCCATGAACCTGGATTATGTAGGTCCTTATTGAATTCAATCAGACGCATTGTAGTAGATTAAAAAAACTACCCTGCTTTTTTTTTAAACTCTGCAACTCTTCTCATTATAATTCTAAATTAGTTATACCCAGAAATTAAACCCAGCCATGATCAGCCCCTCCCATCTCTGAGGACCAGCTGGAACACAAAGGGGGTTACTTTCTGCTAAATTCCTATACCATTAATGAAACACCAATCGATTTCTGTGTTTTTTTCTCTCTCTCTCTTCATATTATGATAAAAAAGTGAGTATCAACTTTTTATTTACTTTCTACAAACCTTTCATAATTTTATGGACCTCCATCTTATCTTTCACAGATAGTTTATTTTTAAACTGAGAAATACTTTTTCCAGAATGTCACTTCATAGGTAAATCATTTCATGCTTCTGATCATCCTTTTCAACCTTCTCACAACTTCAGCTAAACTTGCTGGTTTTTTTTGTTTGTTTGTTTTTTCCTGAGATGGTTAATTCACACTTTTTATTCAGCATGGAATATACCATCCATTTCTATGACAGTTTTTTTTCCTTTGTTTATTTTCATTCTATACTCCTTCATTCTTACTTTTTGACAAGATATTGGCCTATTTAGAATTATTTAAAGATGAGTTTTGAGAATGGTAATCCCTAATTCAAAGACCACCATTCTGTCTCTTCAGTTAGGGTGATAGGTGTGTGTTTTATACTGAATTTATGAGCATTGAGTTTTCATTGATATTTTTTATCACTGAATACAATGAGTTCCTTATGCATTATTTTGCATTCACCCTATTTTTCACTTTGAAAAATGTTTATCAACTGTAATATTTGGCAGGTCATAATTCACTCTCTTATAGAAATACAGTGAATATCACAGGTTACTGCATAGATCTTTCTGGGAGCCCTAGGGGGTTGGCTCTTTATGATGAAGAATGAAAACATTCATTTCTGGGTTTCTTGCTTAGTTTTTTTTGGGTTTTTTTGTTTTTTTTTTGTTTGTTTGTTTTGGTTTTTTTTTTTTTGTTTTTTTTTTTGTTTGTTTTTTTCCCCTTTATTTTGCTGTCTTTGTTATCTCTAAGCATATATAATCATCCATGGAAGAATTTTCCCTATTTTCTTGCATTTATGAACCTTTTTGAAGAATTATGTTTTTATTATTTTCTCCTTTCAATCTTTAGTTCTGTTTGCATTTTATATTTTTCCCTTTCTCTGTACTTTTCCTGCTGAGTTTTATTTTACTTTGCAGCCCAGTTTGTATTCACCCTGAATATTTGCTATGCCTCTTTTAACTTTTTACATACTGTATGATGTTTCTTTTAAAAATACTTTCTTTCATGTTTAAAGTTATATATCTCTTTTCATTATTTTCTATGTTATCTATTCTTATTTTAATTTTTTCCCTCAAGAACATGGAAGAACCCAGTTGAATAATATGAAGCTAAATATTGTAATTTTACTGCAGATCTGATTTTGTGCTGTGAAACTGGATCTGAAGCTTTGAGTTTCTAATTTTGGGCACACAATACAAAACTCATCTTTATCTCTATATCTCTTCACTTTCGAAATGCCATGAATCACATCAAATTGCATTTTAAAAAATATTATAACATCTATTTCTGACATATTTTTTTGTTTACCTCTACTGTTCATACATTTCAATAATTATTTTTCATTCTTCTGTTGTCTGTCAGTTTTGAGCTGATTTGTTATAACAAATTTCCTATAAAATATTCATAAAACTAAACATTTTCCTACAAACTATGATTCAGACACTTGATTGAGGCAAAAGATAAAGCAATCACATTCAGTCACTAATTTGGACCCAATGAAACCTTGTGGTTCAACAGTATTCTTCACCAAGAAGATACCAAAGTGCTCTATAAATCAGACAAGGATCATTCAATCTGGTTTTACTGGTATTATTACTTGTGCCCATTTATAAAGAGATTAGAGGAAGCTACACATACAAATTCGTTTTCATATGCATCTCAGGTTTGCTTACAAACTCATTTCATTTGGAAGAAAATTTGATTTCGTTTCAGTTTAAAATTAGTGATGCTGCTTTTTCCCCCTTTTTTTTTTCTCATTTTTAAGAGATTATCTTTGATAAATCATATAATTTGACTGTATATTTGCATGGCTATTCTTACCTTGCATATTATATATGTGCTAGTGCTTGAGAATGTAATGCATAATTAGGGTAAGTCTCTTTTTGTTTTCCTTTTTGTTATTCTTTCTGTTCATTTATCTAGGATTTCTATACAACTTCTCACTATAAGATAGGATGCAATGAATGGAGTAGATGAATACATTTAAACCATAATTTATTCACTAAATGTATTATGAAATATGATGACTCTACTATTTCTATGACCCTTTTACATCTCTCATGTATTTTCTTACCTCAAATTACATCCTTCTTTAGATCACTCAGGCTCTACAAAATAAGATTATTTGTCTGAATATCAGATATGTCATGAGACTGAAATAGATAATGAAGCACTTGAAAGTTAATTGTCCCACATAGATGAAAAATAATAGTATTATGAGGTGATAAATAACATTCATTAGCATCTTGTAGTCCAAAACTTTGACTATCATGAAAAAAATACAGAGCCATGAATTCACATCTATTGTTAATCTAAACTTCCTTAAATGGCCCAAACACTAAACTTCATTGTCTTTCTAAATTTCATTTTCTGCTTCATATGTCAGGCTTTAAAGTCCATTATTAACTCTTTCTGTTTATGTCTAATCAAAGCAGGACAGTACTTACTGAGGCATTACTGTCAGGAAATACCCATCTCTCCATAAGTGCTCTTCTGGTAATGCCTAACCCTCCTGTTATAATTCCTCCTGTCTTCTGAATTGGAAGAACATGAATAATCAAACAGCTGGCTCCTGTTGAAATGAAAGGTCTGCACAAGCTATGCTGTAATGTCACATTGTGCTGCTGCCCTTGTGCTGTGAAGTTACCCACAGCTATATACACATCTACAACTCTGTGAAGGGAATGAGAGCAAAACAACTGACCTTTCTGTTTAAAACAGAAATAAAAAATTCCTAATTTGTATTCCTCTGATTCAATTTAAGCCTGAGGATTCATTTCTTATTAGCTGTTTCTAAATGTTATTATTGTACAGAAAGAAAGAAGAAAACCCAACCAGCAGAACACATTAGTTAAACACATGATTTTTTAAATGCAAAGTATGGTTCTTGCCTGCTCACATTGCATAAAACAGAAAATTTAAAAAATGCTGAGACTTGAATGAATAAAAGTAATCTAAATTAACAGTTCTGAAAATTAGTTTCTAGATCTATCCATGAGAAAAAAAATATTTAAAGTGATTGGTAAATTTACAAAATTTCATTAATATAGTAGAATTTTTTTTTTTACTTGACAGTTGAATGAGAGGCTTTGGAGAATGTGTTTTGACTATAAACTACCTATGCATTATACAAAAAGTGAGCTCCATGTTATAGATGTGAGCTGATGATTCTACAGAAGGCACAGGGTTGAATGGTGCTGCAGCAGATATTCATATTCAGTACATGCACATAGCAGAAAAGAGTATCTAATAAAAAGCATTTCAAAGCGTTTTTTAACAGAAACTTTGCTGCTAAGTAGATGTAACAGACAACAGGCAAAATCTAGGAATCACAACTGAGTGTAAATCTGGGGTAATATATCTGAAATGCAGTTAAAATAAGCTTAGAAATTGTTTAAAAAGAGCAACCAAAAGAAACAAAAACTTAATGGATCTCATTTAAAGCATAAGATGGTGAAATCAGTGTCTCTATTAGACTACTTACCTTATGCATCTTATAGCTAAGTAAGTTGTTACAAAAAACAGAACTGACTGGGCAACAATTTTAAATTCTGATTTTTAAATTTTTAATACTGCAATCTGAATTTACTTTTATTCCTCATGTAAGTTTCTATGTCATTCAAACAAAAACCTTTGACAAAACAAAATCAGGTTTTTATTACATAATTATTTAAATATTTGGAAATGAATTTAAAAAATTTGCAGAAATTATTTTTTAAATTGCTGACCTTTTTAGCTTTTGAAAAAGGAGTAAGGTCACTTTCATCAACCTTTCTCTTAAAAAGGTTTGCCTCTTGTTATTTTTATTTTAATGAAAACTCTGGCCATCTCTAGATAACACAGATTTCTTTGTGGTAGATCAGAAAAAAACTCCCATTCAGGAAAGCAGAGTATCCATTCTATGTAAATCTTTTAAAAGAATTTTTTTTTATATTACATATATATACATTTGAAACATCCAATCATTTCTGTTGAAGTCACATATTTTTCCTCTTCTGACTTGTACCTAGCAAGCTGACAACACTTGAAAACTAACACATTGAGGAAGGACATTTAGAGCCCTAAGTAGGTTACTTTAATGCATAGTATCCCCAGAGCTGCATCTTGTCTCCAGACCATCATAGGTCAATTCAGCAACAGATAAGCTGAATTTTAAGGGCAACTTTTAGGCTATTTTTAACACCTCTCATTGATATAACCCAGCTGAAATAAACCTTATATACTCAAGCCTAGGAAACACCAGCTCATATAAAATTATTTAAAAAAAAAAAAAAAAAAAAAAAAAGGCAACATTTTCTAGTTTAAAATATAATCAGCTTTAAGACTCATTCTGTTTTAAATAAATTTTTTCCAAGTAAAATTAGGACATTTCCAGCCTCAAATATTGGCAGTTAGTCAGATGGCTATTTTGTGTCATGGTGCCTCATTCATTGGCCTTAAATCCATAAAGAAACTATAAATGGAACAGCATTTAAAACACTTCACTTACTCAGAGGTGAATTTTCAGTGTCCCTCTGAGATGGAACAGTAAATTTGATTCATTAAGTTAATTATGTGTATATGTAAAGCATTTTCAAATATGATTTCTAAAATCTACACAAGGTCATAACAGGCCTTTTTATTTAAGCATTAAGTTTAAAACCCCCAAACCCCTTAAAAAAATCACTGTACCATATAAACATTCCTATATTACACAACATATATTCACATACACTTTATTCACCTTTTGCATTTCCATAATAACCCTAAGCATGCTATTTATCCATGCAGTTTATATATACCAATTTCATCTAGTGCATATTTTACTTTAGTAATAAAAAGCCTGTTTATGTCTTCATCATAACTTCTAAAGCCAATTATGACTACATCTCATGAAAATTTACTCTAGCATGGTAGTTAATCTGTTTCAGGTTCTAGCTCAAGAACAAACCAGGTTTCAACAATGCAGTTGCAAAAAGAAGTTCAGCAGTTTTCTTACTTCAGACAAGCTTATTTCTTTGAATACTTTACCAGTATACTAAATGCACATGCAATGACCATAAGGCAGAATTTAGTAATTTATAAAGATTACTATTTGTTATGTCACTGCAGCCTTTTTACAGGAATTTTTCCTACTCAATAATCTCATCATACCCTAACAGGATGTATGCAGCTCTATTAATAAAGCTGAAAAGCAGGTGTGAAATAAGGTTTTAACATAAGGGAGGTAAAACTTTTCAGTTTCAAGTATCAGGAGTCCAGTAAAGGGAGGAACAGCTGGAGTATCTGACAAGATATCTGATATTTCTACATAGAAGCTGTTTCTGGGTAGCTTGGCCAGAATCTCTTGTATTATCCTGTTTTAAAGGTAACCTATTCTAAACGGTGACAAAAAAAGACAAAAATCCTTGATTTTACTTTTGCCTTTGTAGTTTTATATTCTACTCTTTCTGGAAAAAAAAAAAAAAAAAAAAAAAAAAAAAAATGTGTTTTTGCATACAGGAAGAATTTTTTCAGCCTGATACCAGCCTGGACAATAAAAAGTCTTTAAATGTCCCCATTAATCACAATGTAAAAAATATCAGTAATGGACAATAAAAATTGATGCAAATTTTGCCATAAGCTAAAAACCATTTTTAATTTAAGACTGATTGTTTCAGGATCTATTCAAAGGCTTAGGAGCTCCACGTCATAACTCAAAATTTTAATGGAAGTGCACAGAAGTACACTCTAGTGTTAAAGGAGTTTGTGTGCTATGAGTGGTAATAAAACACTGACTTTGGGGAGAGCCCATTCAAGGAATCATGCTGAAATATGAAAGTTGAAGAGAAGATGACTGTGTTTTCATGATGAACCCGATGATATAAACTCCCTAGATACACTGATGCTCCTAAATGGAAAAGAAATTAAACAAAAATCAAAAAAGTAACAACAATTAAAAAAACCCCACACCCAAACTAAGCAAACCAAACAATCTGAAAGGATCAGAAATACTCAGATGACATTGAAAAAACGAAATAGACAACTGATACAACTTATTATGAGCTCTATCTAGCAATTCTGTCTAGAATTTAGCCTCATATTCCCTCTGACCTCAAGAGGTACTGTGTCCCTAAAATGCCTAATCTCTCTTTTGTGTGCATGTGGAGAGAGTTGTTACAGATGAAGGGTCTGGAAGAATCCCATGATGTGTTACTGCCAGCAGACTGGTGTTTTCAGGGAATGACACTGATCTGTTTCTTTGAGGCAATATTTATTCATAGTATGCTTTCTTTTTCATGGTTTTTTTTTCCATAGAAAAGAGGATTTTTTTAAAAATGTATTGACCAGTTTTCTATTTAAATAATTGACATCCTTAACTCTTTTTTTTTTTTTTTTTTGTCATCCACTAAGCCCTGCTGCACTCTTTTTCTTTTTTTTCTTTTGACAAAGAAATTAATTCATTGACATCTCTCACACAAATTTTCCGCTCTGTGTGAGTGTTCTGCCTTTGCCATTTTGAATTTGATTCTCAGCACTTGACCTAGGGCATCTGGAACAATAGCTTTAAAAATCATTCCAAAATAGCTCTTGGAAAGGACATGTTGTTGCTGACTGAATCAATGCAAAATGGCTGACCAGTAATTAAATCACTGCACCTGTGACTTTTCTTGCTAGACAGTGTAATAGTATTGGTTACAGTAAATAAGCCTGCAGATTACACTGTAGGTTTGGCAGTAACACAATTTTCTGAAGTTTTTTCTGTTTTGGTTTTTGGGGTTTTTTTTTGCAGTGTTGGGGAAGAGGATGATTAAAGATAATTGTGTCTAAAATCACTCAAATATATTGTAGAAGTGTTTCTGGCCCACATATTACCACTGCAAAAGCAGTGGATAGTACATGAAATTTTGAACAATGCTGCAACTCCTCAAACCCTTCAACAGTTATGTATAGGAAAATTTCATTTTATACCTCCAGTTATATATGTATTGGTTTATGAGAGCTCATGCAATCTGTGACAGGCAACAAGACCACTTTTAGGTTATAAAAGCTAGATTCTTGTGTAAGCTGGTTCAAAGCTGGCCTAGCATATGTTGTGCAACACAGCTGGGATAGTAATGATTCTCTACAGAAATCTTTTGTTAGCTGCTCTATGATGAAATTATGCTCAAATTGTAAAAATAACAGTGTGGCAGTGTCTATAAAAACAAGCTTCTCTCATCTCCATATCACTCAAACCAGTTGCTTCCTAGTGCATTTAATTGCAAGTCAGGATCTCTCATGAACTGCACGTCTCATACTATCTCAGAAACACTCTTCTGCATGTGAGTCGGCATAAAATGCAGGTTTCCAGATGCAGAGCCATTTCATAAGGAAATGCTTTTCTAAAAATATCATTGCTCTGTACAAATTTCTGAGAAGGGAAGGTGGAGAAGGAAGTGCTGAACTCTTCTATTTGAGATCGAGGACTCATGGCAGTGGCTCAAAAATGCTTTGGGGAAGGTTCAAAGTTGTCACTGTGAAACATTTCTTTACTGAGAGTGTGGTCAGATACCAATTACAGACTTCCTAGAGTTGTAGTCAATGTCTCAAAACTATCAGTGTCTGAGGCATATGAATATGGCCCTGAACAACATACTTTAACTTATGGTCAGCCACAAATTACTCAAGCAGCTGGACTGCATGAGCATTATAACATCACTTCCAACTGAAATATTCTATTCTATTCTATTCTATTCTATTCTATTCTATTCTATTCTATTCTATTCTATTCTATTCTATTCTATTCTATTCTATTCTATTCTATTCTATTCTATTTCTATTCTATTCTATTATTTTGTTAATCTAATGCATACTACAAATGATCAAGTCAAAGCAATTGAGTGGGCAACTTAAGTCAAAACAAACTAGAGGCAGAAGTGGAGTAAATACTATTTTTCTTAAATAAGAATTGTCAGTGGGAAATATAATGTGGAAACATTGTACAGCTATGCCATTTTAATGCAGATCATAGGTCATGTGTAGGAACAGATTTGGCCCTGTACCTGGTGACAAGAGCTAGGAAATGAAATGGATAAAAGCCACTTTACCTGTTTGGTTCTGATGAAAGATGATTCCATTTCTCTTGTAAAAATTTCTGATGATATTATGTACATTAAAATTTCCCTCACATGTATGTACAAGATTATCTCTCATTTCTAAATTCCTTTTTCTGCCTTTCTTGAAGTCTCCTTCCTTTTTTTGGTCATCATTTTTCTCCAAAATCGCCATCATTTTCTTCTGATCTAAAGGTTTCAAGAAATATTTCCTATTTGTTTTTACTTTTACAGAATCACAGAATAGACTAGGTTAGAAAAGACCTTTGAGATGACTGAGTCCAACCTGTGACCTAACATTACCTTATCAGTTAAACTCTGGTGATTTTCATGTCTCCTATCCCACTTATGACATGATCATCATCTTGAATAATCAATCCCTATGACCTCTGTCAGAAAAAGTGAATTTCCATCTCCTCAGTGATAATTTTAACTTGAAGAACAAATGTCTTCGTAGCAAGACAGTATCTTCCCTTAGAAGGGTTGTAGAGGTGAGTGGTACAAAAGGACAACAGGAAGTTTGTCCAATGAGTTTGAGGATCAGGTTCTCTCTGATGAAATTTAAGAAATATGTTGACTTTTTTTGAATACTAACACATGTTTAGAAACCAAACAAGAAGGAAATATTCTCCTTTTCTACAAGTATTATTACAAGTATTGTTATAGCTTATGATGACAAATGTTAGTTTCCACAGACAGTCTTTTGTCCAAAGTATTAGCAAATAAATGTCAGAACAGATGTGAGTCTGTTGCAATTTTTCACTTGAAGATGAAAAGTTGACTTGACTGGTCAGGCTTAATTACCTCTGAAACCAGGTGTCATGAAAAGTGAAATAGGCACTTTTGTCATTCAGAAGAAAAAAAGTCTATTCTTTTCTGAATAAATCTCAAATGCAGGCAGAAGGAACTTCTGAAGAAAATCTGTCTGGTTGCTTGCTACTATACGTTTGACCACAATGTTACTAGATATTTGACACCTCAGTACCACTACAAGGCCACAAATTTTGCCAAAGTTTGTTTCTAAGGACTGAGACATAGGACTTAGTGCTTACTGGCTTGCAGTCAGTAAAAATTATGAAGGCACAGTATTTTGATTTTTCCCATTGGCTCTATAGTGTGCAATTTGAATAGAAAAGACTGTGAAGAAGAAGAGAAAAATAAAAAGAAAAAAATTAAAGAATCTGAAAGTAAATCTGTATAAATAAGCTAAATACTATCTCAAGTTGTGATGTGTCTGTAGACTCTTCTGTTAATAGATATCTAGCTTAGTCTCAAATGCATTGAGGTCCATGAATAAGAGAAATATTACTTAAAAGTAATAAAGAGGCTTAGTACACAAATTTGTTAGTACTCTTCTCACCCATATCAACCAGGCTTTTTTTCCCCTTTAGTGAGAAAACATTCTATATTCTTCAAAGTTGCGAATTAACAGATTTTTTTTTTCAAACATGTACCTTAAATTTAAGTGAAAATACATAGTATTAGCATAGATACTCTTCTAGAGACTCTGCTGTAAACTCTTGTTCAGTGTATGTCAGTGTGTGATACTGAAAACATCAACTCCAATATGTTTGTGCTTCCTTGTGTCTTACTTGTGGCTTTGTGGTAATGACATTGGCTTCTGCAACTGTTGTGAATTTTTAATGTAAGTTATATCTTCTTGCAAGATATTAATGTAGCCCATGCAACTAAAGAGTCATTATACTGCTTATTATTATGTGCATGCTAATGTTGTTTTCTATCAAGTTACAGTTGCTTTTTATTAAGCATAGAAAGGTCACTCTAAAGGTTATACCAGCTTTGTTGTGACAGTATTTAAACTGCAGTGCAAGTTTCCCTCATGTCCTGAGAGACTATAAAATATATTGTTATATTTTCATCTACTAATTGCTCCTTCAAGTGACCTGGTTGTAGAGAAAGTATCTCAGCATTTATTACATATACAGACAGATATGTTTCTGTATACTGGAGAGAACTGCAAACATGGGATGAATAAAGAAGAAGAAAACTGACAAATAGCAACCAACAAAAAAAGCCCAAACAAAGGCACAGGTTGTCACAGGCAACCTTGGGAATATAAATAGCTCACAACTGCTCAGCTACAGAAAGGCAGCCTTGAGACCTGGGCAAAAAAAACAAGGAACAAGTTTCTGATGAAATGAAAAATACATAGCAGATTAAGATGTAACATGGCTTAGCAAGGGTATGCACAAACATGTGTGCATAATGATTTTAACTGTTGTTATCATTGAAAATACATATTTTGTTTTCTTTTTTTCCATAACAATATTTTGAATACAAAACTAAGAGATCTGAGTTTCTTGACTATTACACAAATTATGATGTAGCAAAACTTGAATGAGAGGGGATATGGAAATTATTAACTAAGATGAAGAATCTAGGTATGTAGGGCACATAGAAGGTCTTTAATGCATAAAGTGACAAGCATAATTTCTAATATTGAGCAAAAAAATAGGCAATTAGATAGCCTTAGATAAAATACAATTGTTTTTGTAACTTCATTGACCAAAACTTCTTGTCACAAGAGGTAACACTCTATACCAAATTTACCTGTTGCCATTCTTGCTCTGATTCTTGTTATGGAATAATAATTTTGAAACTGAAGCAAAATCTAAATAGGAAAGAAAATCTTCAGCCTAAAACAGAAGGGAAAGAAAATCAGATTTATTTGATACAGACTCTGGCTAGATGACTCAGTATATGTTTTTACAGTACCTAAACCAAAAGACTACCATCCTCATTAGAATGCCTGAGTGCATGCTTTGTTCTCAAATTTGCTTTGCAAGCATATCACAGTAATTATACAAAATGAAACACAAACACCTCTATTTCTAGTTATAGCTTTTCTTGCTATTAAAATGTTTCTCTATTAAATGAAACATTTCTCCTACCGATAAAAATGTCTGTTAAAGGTCATTTCCACTGTAAGAAGTGCGGATTTCTACATAGTTTTTTAGCAACATTTTTTCATTGACAAGATTCCCTCAAGCAATGAGCAAGGCACTAGTACTTTTTTGTTGTTTTTTTTTCTTTTGCCTTCAGTTTAGTGTCTGCAGGCTTTAGATGTTCACTGGATGTTGCTCTCAGCCCTCAGGATTCTTTCTTTGCTTTAAAAACCCTGATAGAAAGGAAAATAATTTTATATCCTTTTCTTCATGACTTAATGATTTCTGTTTCATCCTTAGCTCATTGTTAGAAAGAAAAGTTCTGTAAGGTTGCAGTCATTGTTTACTTCTTATTTATTCAATATATTTAATTTACCTTAGTCTGCAAAATACAGAACAGAGTCTGCCTTCCTTCGCTCTCATTTCTTAATGAGTTCTCCTCTCTGAATCTCACTTCTATTGCTTCTGAATCAGGAGTTTTGCTGGTCATCTGTGAATGTGTACTGGTTCAAGTAAGGACTTCATCCCTCCTATCCCCCAAGTGCAACCAATCAGCTGTTTTTATTCATTAACTTCACAAAAAAACTGACACTGACTTCAAAGACCTATATTCAAAGGGCTTAGTTTTCATATTTTATGTGTGCTTTACATGCAAGTAGCACATTTCACTTCCTTTTGAAACACCTCTGTTTTTCTGAGAAGCATAGAGAAGATCTTACCTCTTTCTGCAAACAGCTGTGAAACAATGTCATGCATTTTTTGTTTCCTTGAGTATGTATAAAACAAGATTTAGTAGAATATCAAGATAGATCTTTAATTATTTATTACATTACTATTTTAGCAGTCTCTTACTTAAAAAAAAAAAAAAAAGTCTCTTTATGAGAAATTCATAAGTGTACAAGTGCATTACAATTTCACAATCAACTATGGGGCTCTGAAAAGTCACATTGAGACTGCATGTGCATCATATATGCTACACAGACCAAGCAAAGAATGAGTGCTGAAAATACCAGTTATCATCAACAGCTGTAAAGCCAGGGCCAAGCAATCATCTCTTCAGCTTCCAGATAATAAGTCTGATCAAAATTGGCATACTGAAGGACATGGACCTCATAGTACATATGAAAAATCTAGTACTGGACACGGGAAAAAGACCTCAGTATTTCATGTTTCTCTGTGTGTATCATCATGGTCCAGTCCTGCCCAAACTAGTTTAGTAAAAACTGCAGATGTGTTTCAACTGCCTCTTTTCCAAGAGAAATATTAGAAGTATGTAATATACAGTACTGCTGTCCCACAATATGTTTGGATTAGCAGTAGTTGCCAAACGGTGGTGGTTGTGGTGGAGGATTTTTTCTGGTAACTTATGACTCCCTGTAATCCAACTCCAGTTCCCTCTGCTTCCTCCTACCTTGAAAATCACACTTTCAGGTGTCTCTGGGCAATTAAACTTGTGTAAGTATCTTGTTATGTACATGTACTCCAGAACATAGAATGTATGTCAGTCTATAATTTATGTATTTGCATGAATTCTGGTGCCCACAAACCTATATCTGCATGAAGAGCTAATTTATACAGGTTACTTTCTTCACAGAAGTGTCTATAAAAGAAAATAAGTTATTTTAGAAGAGACTTAAAAAGATTTCTGAATTCCATTATTAACAAAAATCTCCATGTACCCAGATTCTTTAAAACCTGTTATTATGGTCTATTTTTATTTCAGATTTGGAAGAATAACTAATCATCACTGTGAACTGTATGATTTTTTGCTTCCTACATATTTCAGATTAGATCATGTAATATGGTTAGAGAAATTTTCTTGTAAAATTAGTTTGCTCTGATAAAATAGCTAGCTATACTGGGATTAATTGTTTGCATTCTAGATACAGATAGATCTTGTTTTACTTTAAGTGACTTTGTTTTAATCACTTACATGTCTTTATCAATGGACATAACAAATTTAAAAGTATGGGAGTAGGTCATATTAGTAACATCACTGCGTACTACACATCATATGGGATGCAAATAAACCAGGAAGAACCTTCTTATGAAAAAAGGCAAACTTTCAGTTAAAATTAAGCCATCAGGACTTAACATAACATAACATAAATAGCCTTTGCACTACAAAGAGAAGGCTTCTACTATTTGTAGGTTCTCAGAGGTGGGGATGGGTGGTAAAAAAGAAATAAAATAAATCAGATCAAATCAAATCTTGAAAAAACTCAAATTTTTTGTATTATACAAATCAATTTTGTAATGTACATAGTCTGCTCTATTCCTTTTTCTACAGGACAACTTTCCACAGAATCTGCCTCACTGAAAGACAGAACTAAGCTGATGTAGACAACTCAGATTCCTGTCCTGTTCTCAGTACCAGGAATATATTGAGGAAGAGCACTGGGAATGAAGGCACCAGCAATGTGTTCTAGTTTGTGCATAGCCAAAAATTAGAGACACCAACAGGTGGCATTTTTGGGCACTGTCCACCTGGGCTCAGATCCTGCACTGCATTTTCTAACTGGCACAGCATCACTGTGAGTATTAATGTGTTGGCTCCGAATTGCAGAGCTGGCCAAGTCATCCGGGCCAAGACATTAATACAGGAAATTAATCTGCATATAAGACTTTTATCCAAAGAGGATAACCTGCTTTCTGCCATCCCCCCCAACTTCCGCCATTATTCTGAACATCAGGAATAAGTAAAAGCATGTAAGAATGCTATCAAAAAGAAGATGAGCAAGATGGCTTTCAAGAAACTACAAAAATGAGAAATGGAAATACAGATATGGTTTAATCCAATCTGATAAGGCATAGCACAATCCAGAACTTTAGCAAACTCATAGAAGGAGTTTCATGAGGTGATCATTGAGAATATCATATTCTCTATGCCAACATTTGGCAACATTTTCTCACCTTTTTGAAGTAGACTCTCAGCAACATCATGAGAAGGCCATTCCTGTAAGTAGACCTCTGAACTACACCAGACAATGTCAAGGGTTTCCCTCTTGTGTCAGGATCCAATACTCTCTGAGCAAGCTATTTCAGATACTCTGCACAAGGAAGGTTTAAAGTTTTAATACCAAATTTACTTATTTGAAGATTCTGAACGTTACATGGGATTTTGATTTATCAGTGTATGCAGCAGCATACTGAGGTTCTAACACAAGCACAACAGAGAAATTGCAACATTCACCTGGATCACATTACAAACTGAACTCCCATCATCCATCCCTATACATGTGCTGTGACAGTGCTGAGCACCCTCAGTCACATGAAAGGGTAGGTGGGAGCTCAAGTCCGTTGCTGTTTTCAAAGTTTATCCTGTTGAAAGCTCAGCTTTTATATCTGTGTTAGGCTGAGCCACAAATACACTTCCCCCATGCTGCTCTGGCTGGCTCTGAAAGACATTAAAACCATTAAGGTAATTTACACAGTGAGTTGACCAGCTCAAACATTTGACTAAAACAAAGGTCACCATCTGTTCTTTTTCATTTTAAGTTCAGCTTTCCTTAAAACAGCTCTTGTCACTCTCTGTACTTTCCCCTGAGTATCACAAGCATTTTGTTTGTGATCATCTTCTCTGATCCTCCTTTCATTATAGGATTTTGGAGATTGATTATATCATAATATTTCTTCATGACAGCTAAAGGAAATTTCTGTTGATAAATCAGCATGTTTTTGATGGTGTGTGTGGCTTGATAGTATATGTCAGAATCTATAGCAGTTTCATTAGGTTAGTCAAAATTAAAAAGTGTTCCTCACCTATATTGCACTTCTAGGGCAAAACATAGATAAACAGAAAAAAATAAACAAATAAATTTTGGTCTTAATCCCAGTAAAGCCAAATCAATTGGGAGTCATTTTGTTACCAGGAAATATTAGGTATGCAGACAAATGCATCCAGCAGTACCTGGGCTGTCAGAGAAGATTCAAATGAGTATTCACAAAACATTCCCAAATCAAAGAAAAAGGAAGACTAATTATTAACTGTGTGTAGATTTTATGCAGCTAAATAACAGATGGATAATGCCAATGGTAAATCCATGCATACAAGATACCTTACAATCTGTGTTAGTCCCATTACACTTTTCTTGGTCTCACAAAGTTTAACACAGCAAGCTCTCATTTTACCTACATGAGTCAAGAAGAAAGCTGCCACCACAAGTGGGTGGATAGTGGTGGCATAGCATGTCTATGGTCCTCTGATGGTGTACACCTACAGGTATGTTTTGGTGTGTACTGGGATATCAGGGAGCATGCCTGAATCCTGACAGCCCTAACATATCTGCCACATTGGCACAATTGCCCAGAAAAATGTTTCAATGCTAAAAGTCAGTTAGAAAGAAATGGCCTAAGAATTTACTCCAGACCACATGGTATTGCTAGCTATGAATTTCTGGTTTGATTAAAGAAATAACCTCCTCTAAGCGACCTCTTGATGCACATTAAAAGGCAAAACAATCTTATCTAGAGTGATTTTGCATTAACAAAACTTTGCTCAAAACAGAGAAAACATGGACAATAAGTCTGAATTTATTATCTCACTTTATTGTTTCCATTTGGGTTTTCGTCAGCTTTCAGTAACTATTGCTATACTGTTGCAATATAAAATACTATGAGGAAACATATTTCTATTTGTTTTAATATCTTCCTTAAAATGTGTAATCCAATACCTAATAAATAAATATGAAGGTAAATTAATCTCACATGGTTTCAGATCATAGCAGAATCATTTTTATTATGAACAAAAATTATAAGGTACAGAAAAATCAGTCCTAGAGATCTTAGCATGTTCTCAGAATGCAGGTTGTAGGTGGAATACAGCCAACAAATTTGTAATTGTCTCCTTCTCTTTTTTTTTCCAGTAATGTATAAAACATGTATAAGTTTTCTTGTCTTACAAAACTGCATCTAACACATTCAGTTCTGGCAGAAAAAAGAGAAATATTTAATAAAATATTTTAGAGGCTTTGATATTTTCTATATATTTTATGTTTTCTATAATTTCTATTGCTATACAAAGTGTTACTGTTATATATATTTTTTTAGTTATAAAAAACCCACCCAGCTTTGAGCTTTTGCTTCTCTAAAAGTTAGAGCTAATCAAATCTCTGTTTTGTGCAAGAAAAAATATTCACTTGGGTGTTTATCTTTTATTTTATATTTTATTCAGTAATTTTTTTTTACCATAAGTAAATAGAATCTAGTTTTCCTTCTAAAAATTTTTGTTGACTCATCAGTTTGTATCCAGATTGCTTGGAAATACTTGGTAATATAATATATGTTACGGCAAGTTATTTATGGAACATAATTTGCTTACTTTGCTTACATTTAATGCATTGTACAAGCAGAAAGCTCAAATCAATACCAACACAGAGGGTCAGGAACATTTTTTTTTTTGCAAGTAAACTTGTTTATATGCATCATGAAATTTCCTAATATGAATTTTATACACGCACACAAGGAAAAAAACCCAAACCCTTCACAGACAAAATATTTTATAAGAATTATATAGCTTGAAATATATGTAGCCAAACTGACTATCTTAGTACAGAAAGGTGTTAACTCTAAAAGCATTCAATAGTTTCTTTTGTATAAAGGGAGACAGATTATATTAAATTCCTTAATATCCATGAATTATATTGAAGTTGATGCCAGTTGTTATCTTTTAGTTGTGCATTAATAATATCCCGTGGTAATGGACAATATTTTGCTATCCACTTCTTTCTTCCCTATGTTTATATGTCCATTGAAAAGACGAAGAAGCTCAAATAGACTCAGTGGACAAAAAGGGATGAAAAGGAAGCCCCTTCCCCAAGGGAGCTGTCACGGGCACTGCCACACAGGCTGAGACATTTTGGTGTAGGTAGGGCAGGCAGTGCAGGCAGAGGGGGCACTGAGGTGGGAAACATTACTACCCCAGTAGGACACAACTGTGCATAAGGCATTTTTAATTCTGATTATTTTCTAGTTTTCTTGGCCTAATTGCCTTGAGATTTTTCTACGTAAGGAGTTGTGTTTCTCTTCTTATCCCAGTAAAATTTGGCTGCCCTTATTTTAAACCTTTTTGGTGTCCTGTGGGGAGATGCCCCAGCACAGCCACCTCAAAGCTCTAAGAACCTCAGGATCCTGTCACAAGCCCAAGCTGCTGGATGTAGAGGGAAAAACAACATCTACATTACTGCAGTCTGGAGGACTGTGGTATGACCACCTGTAGGCACCAGTCCTGATGCATTTTATTCCCAGCACAGTGATCTATAACTCTCTTCATTTATTCCCATGGTATATACATTTTGACACTATCACTGTTAGTCATCTATCTTGCCTATTGGCTGCTTCACTCTACAGTGGCAAAACAAAATAATTTTTTTTCTTAATGCACCCAACTGTTTGTTTTAGATAAGTACACTAAACAAGGTATGTGATAAACTTTTCTGTTTTTTCCATGACATAATATATTTGAACTCCCTAAAACACATCACCCTTTTTCTGTTAACTTGTGAAATGAAGTTTTAGGCTGTTCACAGACTTCATCTGTAATTGCAAAGGAAATGTCCATTTCAGCAGGTGAATCTGTTCTAGTTAAAGAAATATTTGAACATATCCAAACAAGGATAAACAATGTTTAACTGTTGATTTCTGTGCTTTCACTTTTATTTGCAGTGCTGCAAGGATGCTTACTCTGTTCTAATAAAAATGTATACTCTTTGAACGCTCATAGTCAGGGATGTTTTCATCCTTAAAACTCACATAGGCCATGGAGTAAGTTCTGCAACTAAAATGTTATAATTCTTAAGCCATAGAAAGTTTTATTATACAAACTATGCAATATTATTTTCATGAAGCTTCAATCCAGAGCAATCTGAATTAAACTATACACCAAGGAAAAGTAAAACATTGTTTTCTAAATTTTGTTAAAATATTCCATTGCTTGAACTCCAAGACATGATAAACACAGAGGATGGAAATGAAGAAATTGATTTTACTTGAACTAAAATTTAATCTAGAGCATCATGTTTTTGTTATTTCGTTGGTCAATTTATAGCTACAGATATGACTAAGAATAACCAACACAAACCCCTGAAACCTCACAACCCTCTCCCCCTCACCTCAAAATTATTAACTAAGGAAACTCATGTACCACCTGAAATACACAAAAAATAGCAGTAATTAAAAAAAAAAAAATCAGTTATATAGAATCTTAATGAGGTTTTGTTTTGTTGTTTGAGAACTTTGCCCTATTGCCTCATTAAAGTTAACATTTCTAAGGTAAGGAATTTCTGTTTGGCTTTCTAAAATAAAGCTGACTCTGAGGTACTGAAAATCCTTGAACTTTCCCAAGGACATTCTGTTTCTCATGTTTTGGTTTTCCTCCAAATATGTTGATCTATTTCCAGTATCTCTACCTGAAGGTTGCTGCCCAACCATTGTCACAAGCTGTCAATTTACAAAGCTCTGGGCCTTTTGGCAAGTATTAGTCAGGAGCCTCTTCAAGAGGCTAAAGGTAATGGGGAAGCAGTCTGAACTCAAGTTTATTTGTGCTTGGTGTAACTCATAAACATCAGACTCTTCAACTCTTCCTTTTTTTTTTTTTTTTTTTTTTTTTGAATACTGGTTTCAACCATGTGAATGTTTTATCTTGAGAAGTCTTTGTCCAAGTACTTCTTAGGAAGATAACCATATTTGTAATTTGTTTATTTGTTTTTTTTTTTTTATGTATCTTCATTAACGCCCTAAATTGTACATCATCACATTTCCTTATTAGAAATGGGAAATCAGTTTTTATGGGAAAAAAGTTATTTATGGATATTTTTTGTTCTGTGCTTGAATTTTTGGTGTGAAATGGAGACCGGGCTTAAAGATTTGAATTAAATTAATGTAATAGAGCATATGTGACAAACACCAGCATGTGGAATGCAAATCATTAACTCCCATTGTAAAATAATTTTTAAAAACGAAAAGGTATTTTCTTTATCTGACATGAAAAAAGGGAATTTTCAGCCTCACTGAATATCTTAGATTATGGTGGGGAAAAGACAGCAAAGAAAATAATTTTTTTATAATCATGTATTAAATTAAATTTTGGTATTGATTGTTTCACATTAAATTGTTCTCATGGTTTACAGCAAGAAATGAAAATATGAAAAAAGCATACCTTATTCTCTTGTCATTAATGAATAATGCTATAATGGAGTATGCAATTTTTTACATTTATGGGGAATTACTTTGAAAAACTAAGATATTTTTGTGGGTTTCATATGAATATAGTCTAGCTGCAGGTAGATACCTCAAAAACATATAAACATATAACATATAAAATTTTCTTGATTTTTATTTAAATTTGTGTCGGTAGCTTACTTTTATTCATTTGTTATTAATTCAATGGAGATTAACATAATTTCAGTGAAGTTATGTAATGATGGATTATTTTCCACAAGCACTAGGGGTTGGGGGTTTTTTGGCTTCGAGAGACTTGCACCTTGTACTAATAAGAGTCTTACACTTCACATGTGGTGGAATATTTCACCAAAAAGAAAATTCCAGGACATAAGCAAGACTTTGAAAGTTCATTCTCTTATACCACAGTGGATCTAAATTCTTTGGCTTAGGTAAGATAACCTGTTTCAGTTTTATATTAAGGCATTTAGGTCATAAGCATGTAGTTCTAAAACCTTGGGGTGAAATACTTTCCTTATTTTAGAAACATGAAGAGAGGAGACAAGACATGCACATCACTAGATTTAGTTATTATTATTCATTTCAGACTTGTACCAATTGATACCCTCTAAATATATCATAATGAATATGTATCAAAGTTAAGTAGACCAAGGGCTGTTTTACCAATTTCAAAATGAACACTGAGAAAAGAAGTCCTGGGAAACAAATCTTCTGGGCTTTATACCAGTACATTCTCAAATTTCAGCTAACGTGATTTTACATTCAAGTGGAAATCTGTATATCAAGTAATTCTTTGTTTTTGAGAGGTGGTCCTTGGGGAAGGCCAATGCAGCAATTCGGTTTCCCTTCAAAAAGTAGAAAAAAAGAGAGAAAATCAGAGGAAAGAGCTGAAAATTCTTTCTCATAGATTAAGAGATTGTTGAAATCTGTAAAAAACAAACATCTGTGTCTTGGATGCTATTGAAGGATATCCCTTCCTAAGAAACTCCTAGAAGATGACTGGCTGGGAGTTTGCTGCCATTCAGAATACAACAGAGTTTAGTGAAATGGGACATGAAAGCATTAGTTTGTTCTGAAGGACAGAATAAACAGGAAGAAAGTTGTCATAAATGAAATCTTCCTTTATTTCTAAACTGACTAAATATCTTTGAGACATGTGATTTAAAACATCTAGTTAAATTAATTTTCTATTAAACACCGTTTGCTTGAAGAGGAGGGTTAAATTTTATTGGATGGTTTTGAGGAGTTTAGCCCATGAAGAATTTCTGCTAGTTTATTTCAAAGCACTGGGAAATTTGGATTAAAGAATAAATTAAAAGAATCCTCTCCAATTTCGGCTATTGATTACCCAGGGATTTGGTAGAGAAACTAACTTAGATAAGGCCTTTACAATTTTACCTACTGAATTATGATGTTTTTATTTTATTCACAGGTGTTTAAAATAATTTTTCAGTAAGTATTTTCAATGCACTTGGATAAATGGAAAATTATTTACAAGAGTTTAGAAATATGTTTCAATTAATGTCTGGAGTTCAGAAAATTAGTGAGTCAATAACCAAGAAAACTTGTTACTTATTTAAAATAAAGAAAAATATAAATTTAATATAAAGAAACAGTAAAATACATATTTATTTACATTTGTTGTAGGATTTACATTTGAAGTTAAAGCCTCTATAATGGTGAAATGAATGTCTATTAAAAAGTAAAATAAGAAAACTGTCTGCTAGCAGCATTATTATAAAGCAATGAAGAGATATAATGAAATCCAATCCCCATAAAATATGATGCTTCAATTTTAAGTTCAAGACTATGTACCCTAGTCAGAACACATTTTGTGATTTTTTTTCAAAGAATTTGAATTGAGGCAATCAAAATATAGTTATATGCTAAGTGTTTTAAAAGCAGCACATTTTTGTGAGTGTATCATCATGTATGTATAAAGGGTGCAAAGATTTTTTAGTTAATAGTTCAGAGACTTAGCTTTTGACTTGTGTTTAGATTGATTATTCCAGGCTTTTGCATTGTGCATCTTGCTAATTATGAGTTTAGTATTTGTGAAACAGCTGGGATTAAGATTTAGATCAGATAACTTTTGGTTTCTGTATCACTTCATAAAACTTCAGCCATGTTTCCCTTCAGACTATCTATTTCTAGTGTTTATTTGTATTCTGCTTCTAATAAAGGAACAAAATATTGCAACCATAAAGTGAGTAGAAATGTAAATCCTTTTATATGTAAACAAATGAGATTTGAAACATGGTAGAAATGTACTTGTTTCTGTTTTCTTGCATGACCTATCAGAACAATATTTTATGTAGCTCTTGTGGATTAAACTCTCCCTGCCTTTTGACCAGCCCTTCAGCTCTTTCTTCTCTATGCTCCAAGAACAAAAATCCTATAAAAGAACAATTTGAAAGTTCAAAAAAGTACTTCATGCATCTAGCAGCAACTGAAATTCCTTCTTTTCTGCTAAAAGGTATATATAATTTTGGAAAGATTTTTTTTAAGGAAAGAGTCACCATCCCTGGATGTGTTTAAAAAAATTCTGGATGTGACACTTGGTCCTAGGCTTTAGTTGAGGTTTTAGGGTATGGGTTGGACTTGATGATCTTAAAAGTCTCTTACAAACTAGTGAAATTGTGATTCTGTGATAGCTGTTGTCCCATAAGAAATGTCAATCTACTTGCCCTTAAATATGACTCTTTTTCATATTGTTTTCATCTTCAGGATGTGAAAGACTAGAAATTAAAGTTATTTGGTGCAGATAAAGGTCTAGATGATGAGGTAGCAAGCACAAGGAATACAAACTTTCACAAAAATGTGAAACAGATGTCTCACTGGTATACATGCTAAAGAAAATTCTGCTAATTACCTAATGTCCTTGCAAATAAGTTGCTAGCTATATATTTTTCTTCTTAAGGCAGATAGCCTTGCCTCAATCCAAGTCATCTGGATTTCCTTGGTGTGAGTCCACACTGGAAAATATCAATATCTTTCCAAATACTTGTATGACATCAATTTTGGAGGTTACACTTTTAAGTTACTGACATGGAAAATCTGCAGTAATCTCAGACTGTTAAAAATATGAAGCTAATGAAAAAAATTGCATGCAAAACAATGTAATTAGTGTAGTTTGAGCAGTACTTCTGTTGAGCCTTTAGTAGTTGGGAAGACTGATTTAACAGAAAGAACACTGTGATTATTATATGTCCTGTTTTTTGCCTTTCTCCTGTTTCCTAGATCTTTCTTTTGAAGGAAGAAATGTAAGTACAAATATAAGTGTATAATCCCTTGCATTACAAATGTATTTAAACCACATCATCAGCAATATTTAAAAGATATTTCCTCTTCCCTTCTAAATGTGCATGTACTGAAGGGACAGTTGTGTTCTACAATACAGCAGAGAGATAACATTCTTCAATTCATTGGTAATTACACTACAATTAACAACATTCTTATGTCTCATATTCTGTGAGCTTGTCTGCATTTAGTTGGAAAGAAGTGCTCTTCTAAAAATTTTCTTTAATTATTCTGGTAGTTGTGTTAATGCTGCCTAATGCAATCCAAGTATTACCCATTTTAGGATTAACAACCCCAAACATCAAAGTAGAGTTTTACTGTCACCATAATTTCTATACTAATAATTGAAGATTCTTGGTGCGTCATAATGATTCACCTGTTATACTGAGATATCTGGAGAAAATTAAAAATGAAAATGGTATTATTTTATCAAGACATGGCATTCAAACTATTAGTAAAATAGAATTTGGTTTCAGAGAATCTGAAAACATGCATATCAAAGAAAGGTAAATTCAACAAATAAATGCCAACAAGTAAAAGTTTTATGCCTGGGGCAAAAGCTGGGTGTATAATGTGGAAAATGAGACTGTCATTAGAGACAAATCTGGAAGACAGAGCAGATGATTACTGCATCATAATTGTGGACAAATACCTACAATATTTCATCTCTTGTTCATCTTGATTTTGATTTTCTATCATACCCTGAGGCTTATTTATTTCAGCAGCAAGTCTTCTGATCTGACAGGGCTTTTTGTCAACTGACAAAAAAAAAACTTATATAATGAAATCACATCCTACATAATTTTATTTCTGCAAATGTCAACCTTTCCATTTCCCACTTTGTTTTGCCACTTTGTCTTAGCATCATTATATTTCTTCTTTATTTGTCTTATTTTCCTTCTTTTCTAATGTATCTTACATTACCAATTCTTTCCACTAATCCACACACAATTTTCATGCTCAGTCCCCATCCTGTCTCTTTTCATTAGAAATTAGTGAATTCAACCCAGGACACCAGGTCTACAGAATAAACAAAAGTCTATGTCTTTGTAATTTAACTGCTGAAATAAAATTTTAGGTGCTGCCTAAATAATACTAGCTGTAATACTACCTGTTATTAATGATTCTTTTGAATTCCTTAATAAAAGATCAAATTTTCATTCTTTACACTGTAGTTATCTTCAAAAATCTGAAAAAATTTTAGCATTAGGAGTCAGTCCTATGTTAAACTGCTACAATGTGCGCTTTGTCTTTTAAATTTTTCTTTGGGTTTGTGTGACCAGTTTTGGTAGCAGGGTGGATACTGGGGTGGCTTCTGTGAGAAGCTGCCAGAAGCTTCCTCCACATCTGGCAGAGCCAAAGGCAGCCAGCCCCACGACAGATGTACTGCCAGCCAAGGCCAAGCAATTAGAGACAGTAGCTGGGCCTCTGTGGTAACACATGTAAGAAGGCAAAAAAGTTATTGTGCAGATGTAATTGTGGCCAGAGGAGAGGGGGTGAGAACATGTGAGAGGAACAGCTGTGCAGACACCAAGGTCATGGAGAAGGAGAGGCAGAGTGCTCCAGGTGCTGGAGCTGAGATTCCTCTGCAGCCCATGGTGAGGCAGCTGAGCCCCTGCAGCACAGGGAGAACCACACAGGTGCAGAGATGCACCTGAAGCCTATGGAGGACACCCACATGCTGGAGGATGAGGATGCCTGAACGAGCCTGTGAACCTACGAGAAACCTGTGCTGGAAGAGGGGACTGGCAGGCACCTGCAGACCTGCAGAGAGAGGAGCCCACACTGGAGCAGATTTGCTGTCAGGACTTGTGACCCTGTAGGAGATCCACTTTGGAGCAGCTGAAGGACTGGATCCTGTGGGAAAAAAAAATGACCCATGTTGGAGCAGGTTTAGGGAGAACTGTCTCCCTCAGGATGGATTCACATTGGAGAAATTCATGGAATATTGTCTTCCATGGGAGGTACCCCATGCTGGAGCAGGGGAAGGATTTTTCTTCCTGAGCAAAGGCAGGAGTAATGTGTGATGAAATGACCATAAACCCCATTCTCTGTCTCTCTGTACCAATGTGGGGGGAGAAGATAGAGTCTCAGAAGGAGGGAGGGATGGACTCGTTATCCTGATCTGGTTTTGTTGGTTATAAGTTCAGTTGATTTCCTTAACTTCAGTCGATTTTGTGCATGTTGGTATTTCTCTCCCAGTCCTTAACTCAGGAACCCTTTGTAATTCTTTCTCTCCCCTGTTCAGTTGTGGTGGGGAATGATAGAGTGGCTTTGGTGGGTGTCTGGTATTCATCCAGGTAAAACCCACTACACTGTTCCATAACACCCATTTTATTACAATAATGCAGCCTGACATTGTGGAAAATAGATGGTTAGTACATTTGAAAAAAATAGTCAACTTCAGCAGAAGAAAAAAATATTGTTAATAATTGTTTAACAGATGGTCAAGGTAGCCTGACATAATTTTACTATTCTTCAGGAATTCTGCACTCATTTAACCAAGACATGAAACTTAATAAAATCTCAATATTCAGAGCTGCAGAAGAAATTTCAGCACATTCTAAGAGATTAATTATTTACACAAACTTCATCATCAATGTTTCAGTATAGAACTGAACAGGGTGAGCAAGATTTTGCATGAAGTATGTATATCTGACAAGCAAGAGATCACCAGGATGGTCACCAGAATTGAAATAGAGGACATTGCTGCTCTCCTGTTCTCAATATTATTGAGAATACAAGTGATAAAAACAGATGGATACAGTATAAGATCATCTGGGACACTGAATAAAAGAAGTTGGCTGAATGTGAACGAAGCTGTGAAAATGATTAATTGCTGAAGTAGGTGTTGGGTGGGGGGAAGGGAAGACAGGTTATGAGTCTGTAGTAAGGGCTGATTTATGCTGATGACAGACTAAGGATTATTATTCCCTAAGATACTTGTTAATTTTCTTTCCTTAGTTAGGTCATTGCAATTGTTACAAAACAACTATGAAATAATTTACAGAGATTCCTTATTTTAATTTTCTGTCATGTTTATACACAGATACGAATAAAAAGAAATTCTACCACTTGTAAGTTTGATTTCCACCTGTCTCTAAACATTTATTTTGTCAAACACAAAAGAATTTACTGACTTTCATGTTAACTTCATTGGTAATAATAAATGTCCCTAAGGTGGTGGCCCTGACATGAGAAAAGTGAAGTGGGTAATCATCAAGCTCTCTCAGCTACACTTTAGCTATCATTGCCTTTTACCTGTCTTATTGCTAATTTCAGGACTTTCACTTCTGACATGTTAAGGTGTTTAAGAGTTGCCGTGATACTTCAACACATCTGAAATTAACTGAGCATCCTAATGTGGAAACTATATATGGTCTGGTCATCACAAAGGAAAAGGCAGAGATCTGATAGTTTGTGGTGTCAGTTTCATGTCCTTTCTCCTTGGTTTTCAGCAAATTGTAATTTATTTTATCAGCTATAAGAACAGCGTGGCAAGATATTTTCTATATGAGTTTAGCCATTGCATATACTCTAAATGGTGAAAATACTTTGTCCATCTGAACTTCTAGGTGACTTTAACCTTTCCTAAAAGCTAGAATAAAATATAATATTGAGAAGGTTTGTCATAATTCAGAATTTCATCCTGGGTCCACAAAGAGGCACATGCAAGAGCCACAAAATGAACCACAAACCACAAAAATTAAGAAAGAACAGCTTATAATGGGGAAAAAAAAACCCCATAATTTTGAGTTCTAGACCTAATATTGATGCAAAATATTAATTTATATGTAATACATACAATAGGAATGAACATATTAATAGCAAATGGTGCAACAATAGAAAGACATTGAATAGCTACTCTAAAACAAGTGTTAGACTTTTTATGATATTGGTTTATCTTACCATGCTGTAGTGTTTAGTGCTTCCTACCACATACTTTACTAATGTGGCTTGTCTTGTTTAGCCAACCTGTATAGTCATATTCAGATTGTGGAACTCGTGTAATATGGCAAATATTTTTTTTCCTTATTTAAATGGTTATATAAATATGTAACAGAATTTCTTGTTTCTAAGTTATGAAATAAAGCAAAAAATAATTTTCCATTACCTACTGAAAAAAGAGAAAACAAAAATTCCTATGAATTTTTTGTTTACAACAGAAATTTAAAACACACCTGCATTATTTTATTAAGGACAATTCATTAGAATATTACATTCATTTTATTGTTAAATATATTTATGAGAGAAAACAAAAAAAAATTACCCATCTAATAATTAAAGGATTACTCAGTGGCTTAGTATGATTATTTACTGGTGCAATAAATCAGGTTATATAAGGATTATTACAACTTCCATCTGTTCTTTAAGGCAACTAAACTTGACTTTCAGGATTTATCCTATGCTCTGAATAAATCACTATGAATATTCACCTACTCTAGCTATGAAGATTTTCAGATCCTTCTGGTATTCCAACATAGCACCTTCTAAAAAGAGAGTTATAAAGGTAAGATAATATTTTCATTTTCACATATAAATAGTTGAAATACAAATTTATGAAATTGACTCAATTTGTTGATATATGTGAATTTTTTTTCTGAATATATTTTTCAGTAGGTTGATAATATCATTGGTGCATGATACATAAGAAATGCCAGGTTTGAAAAAATCAGTAAAAAATTCAAATCTTAGACTTTTGTCTCTTCAATATATGGCATTTTTCAAAGAATTTAAACACCAGAGATATTTCTTTGGTTTTATTTATTTATTTTATTTATTTGGTTTTTAAATTGAAAATCATTAAAGTAACATCTTGTAGACAAATGAGATGTAAAAGAAACATTGAACAGTCTTGGGAATCTTGGAGAATGAGTAAAGGTTGTGGCAAGTTTTAACATACTAAACATGTGAAAAATTAACTGCTGTGGATTGTGCCAGCTATGAGATTCATGTGAAGGACCCCACACATTTGGAGGAGGACAGAAAAAAATATGTGTATTTGAAACATAGCAATGGAAATTACCTCTTTAGCAGAGACAGAAATATGATGTAAAAGTAAAATGAGAAGCATACTTTCTAGACCCTGATATTCATGGTCTAAAGTAAACTAAATGAAAGGTAGAAAAATGTGAGAAAATGGTAGTAGGAATCATCTTTTAAATAGGTAGAATGTCATGAGAAAAGAAGGTTTTGCTGCAGCCATTTTTAGATAAGTCCTTTGGGCTACAACACATGAAATCCTGCAAGTGTGCAATGTTCTAGTATTCCTATAATTTCTAATAGCCACGTGTGCCCTCAACAGAGGAAGTCTAAAGGACATTTGGTGTACTAAGATGGGCCTGAGCTTGCATCTATCCCATTTTCCATCCTTTAATTTTTAAAATAATATGCAGAAAATAGGATTTCTTTTCCCCTTTCTCATAGTTATTTGTGTTTCAGTTTAAGCTACAGAAGTACTAAAAAAATTTAATTCTTAAAAATTCGTTTAAAAACAACTTAAATACAATTTCATTTTTTCTATACAAGTCCTGTATATTTTTATTCAAAAAATATTTCAAAAAGATTAATGAAAGTAATTTGAATTAAAGATTATGATATCAAAGTGAGTCTACCTCAAGTGTCAAATTCCATAATGTTGACCATTTCTTATACTAATAATACAAATGATTTTGTAACATTTGGCTGAATTCTGATTTAAAGGTTAATATTTGCAAGGGAGTTCCTCACATTCATATCAATGTCACAGTATTCCACTTCAATGCCTTAGAAAGTGTGGGTAATACTGAAAAAATGAGGATGATGCTTATTTAGGAGTCCAGACAAACTTCTAAACAGATATATTCACTATCTACTGTTGTAATAGCAATCTGATTAAAATCAAAATAATCTGTTTTAATTTCTGTCTTAGGTTCCTACTAGATACAAGGAATTTTTTTTTTTAGAAAATGGGAGCAAGATTTATTTATATATGTCTCACAAAACCACAAGACTCTACGGCAGTCTATTCAAGGTAAGCCTATGGAAAATGAAAATACCAGGAAACTTTTAGGGGCATAGCAGAAAAAATAAAAAAAAAAAAAAAAAAAAAAAAAAAAAAAACAAAAAAAAAAAAAAAACAAACAAACAAACAAAAAAAAAAAACAGGAAAAAAACAGATTCAAGTGAGACTTTTAATAACACATTTTAGCTTGCTATTTTAAACAGACAATTTGCACACCCTTAAGAATGGAAAGTCTGAAAATTTGCTTTTATTAAAGAAGTCTAGCATTTCAATGATGAAAATCTCTACATTAAATGAAATTCTGATCCTCATATTTGCTCTGTGGTGTGAAGAAATAGTCTCTGCTCACAATGTTTCCAAACTTTCATTCTTGTCAGAGTAACTAATGCAGATTTTGCCCTTTTGCTTATTTGGTCTTTTTAAAATTAGTGAATCAGGTCTCAAAATATGTACTTACCCAACCTTTTAAACAAATGTTTAGCTTTTGCAAATGATATTAACTCTGCAATTAACTTGTTATTCATTTCTGTGCTATTTGACAACAGCACTTACATGCAATCTGTGGTTGACAAAAGTGTAGATGATACCTCTGGAAAAGCAGGGTATCATTAGTGTTTTTGCTGTGAGGGTGAAAGCAAAGGGGAGAGATGCAATTCCTTACATGGGACACCACAAACTCTTCACAGCAGCTCTAACAGGGCAGCTGGCCTGCTGCCAGATTCATAAAGATGATGGGTGAAAAGAGATGGTGTTAAAGACAGCAACACAATCGTGTAGCTTTAAGCTGTTTTCTATGTACCACCTACTCTACCCACTTTCCTTATTTGAAGCATCTGATACCACATATGTGGAAAAATATTTTCTTTTGAAGTTATGATGCTCTCTTTTTTGATTAATTTATTCAGAAGATCTGTTCATGCATTTCTCTCAGTCATAGATTTTCTTTTAAATCAAATTTTTACCTGGACTTCTCAAACAGAAATCAGGGAAGCAGTCAGTCACTAAAAAGTCTGTCTTTTGGATTCTAGAGATTAATTGTTTTGCTTTGTAATCACAGTTTTATTGCTATCTAGTTTTTAAAAACAATTAATGATCAGTAGAAAAGATTGAATTTATGGGTGTTCTAAGATTATTAGGAAGTAAAGGAAGGAAAAAATGCTGGTCTATTATCAATGATTATTGATAATAGCAATGATAATTATTATTAATAGTTGTTTAGAAGATGCAAAAAGCTAGGTCATAGAAAAAGGTCCATTTATATATGAAATTATTTCTTCAGTACTGATTAAAATTTCCCAATTAATAAAATATTTCCAGAGTAAAAAAAACCTCCTGTCCTCTGATCTCTTTCTAGCCTAAACATACACACACATGTTAAAGTAAATGTCCAGGAAACACACACCTGTACTTTATTTTGGTGTACTTATCATCATGTTGTGTAGGCTTGAATTGCTGCTTGTCCCCAGTGGCTTGCACTGAACCCTTCCAGTGCTTTACAGCAGCAGTCAGTGTTGGCAGGATGTTAAATGCTGCACATTTTCCCCTTCCCAAAGGAAAGGAAAAGATGGAAGACAGAAATCAATTACAGTGTTCAGGAGCAGGAGTTGGTAGGCTTTCTTTCTTTAATATTTCATAAGTAAACACATTACCTAGCAGAAAAAGTAAAATCATTCTCTAGGGTAGGGTCAAAGATTTCAAACTGGTTGTGAACCTCAACCTAGCATTTTGAAAAATGCAGTAAACCATCCAGTTGGTAAAGAAAACTGATACTGAGTGATTTGCTTAAGATTTCAAAAATAATTTGTAAGGTTCAGTGAGAATTACACATGTTCAATTCTTCTTTTTTTTAATTTTTTTTTTTTTACTTAGGTTTTTTCAAGTCCAGGGGAAAAAAAAACCAACACCATATGAAATATCTTCCTCTCTTGAAATAAAAAAATTATACAAAAATTGTTTGCTTTTTTTTTTAAATTTATATATATTATTTTTATTTTATTTTAATTTTTGTGAGTGAGAGAAACCTATAAG
This sequence comes from Muscicapa striata striata, assembly GCA_030060385.1. Taxonomy (NCBI): domain Eukaryota; kingdom Metazoa; phylum Chordata; class Aves; order Passeriformes; family Muscicapidae; genus Muscicapa; species Muscicapa striata. The sequence continues at coordinate 633,830 of JAREIS010000363.1, read as the reverse complement.
AGACAGGTGCACTGCAACAGACCTAGTGAAAAAAAAATAAAAAAGCAAAATTTAAAATAAATTAAACTCTGTGAAAATAAAACTGTTATTTAATTTTCTTGTCTTTGGTTGAATAAGTAATGTGGAAGCCCCCTATGTACTTCAAATGTAATGCTACCATTACTTGATTATCTTTTTCAGTAGGTAGTGGATTTTGGGGTGCACTGGTCTGTACTCAAGAGAAAACTGAGATTTTGTACAAAGACATGCAACACTTGTATTAAAGCATAAGTGAAGTTTTCTGGAATTATATAGTTAAATTCAAAAGAAAACTTACTTAGTCGGAATATAAAGCAATAGGAATGAGACAGACCAAAGTTTCATCATTCTCTCTCTTAAAATGGCATATTAAATTGCTCTGGATAAATATTTTCCCCCCAATTACTAACCTTTACTGCTCAAGCAATTTAATCATATATTCAATTCTCAAAAAGTTTTAGAATTAAAGTTAGGTTGGGGCACTATTTTAAAAATCATATTCTTCCTTTAAAAAAATCAAAATACTTGATTTTATCTTAGGAAAAAAAAAAAATAGATACCATGGTATCACCTATTTTAAATAAAATTAATCTAGATATTTAGATACAAATTTTTAGATAAATATATATGCTCATGATACATACAGAAATCTGAATTTAGAATCTTATTTTGAAAAACTAGAGTTAAGTTTGCAGATCCATCCCACAGTATAAAGATGTGCCAAAATGTGCAAAGCAACCCCCGATTGACTGGCATGATCTGTAAAAATATTTTATTGATAGAGTTCATAAACTTAAGTCTATTGCCTGAGAAAGTGTCAAGAAAACCAGCAGCAGAGATGTTTGTCTACTATGACATCAGTCTACATTTTCTTTACAGCCCTCAGTAGCAGTATATTCACAAGGTAATATTAGAGGGTAAGCAAACACATTTGGGAACTAATCAGTGATTAAGGACTGTGTCATTTCAGGAGCTTTCTCATCTGCACTAGTGCTTTTGGAACAGGGCAAAAAGCAAAGCCTGCTCATTCACTGCAACCCAGAGTGTGAAGGAGGTGTGCTGATAACTCCTTGTCCAACAAACACAATAATATTCACAGAGAGACAGGCACATGGATCTGCTCTCTTTCTATTTTCCCCTCCAATTTGCATGCCCTAGAATGCTGTTGTAACGTGCAGCATTCATATCAGTTTTGGGACATAACCAATTTCATTTGACTGTAATTCAAAGGGGTTTTAGACATCTATGTAAATATTATAGACATGAACCCTTCATGTTGGCAGTCTGCACAATTTTGTGAAATTTTGCCCTCCTGAGAACCTATCAGTTAAGAGCTGCCTTAAGTAGGAAAAAAATCTTTCTGATGTAAGGTTGATACATGACCCAGTTAATTATTTTTCTCTGAAGTAGAATTTGAGAGAACGTGTACAAAAAAAAGTTATTCAGTGTAACAATTTCCATGTAACTCGTCTAAGTCCACAGTTTATACATATAAAAATAGTATATGATTCCAGTTTTTAAGTTCAGTGTGATGTTTCTGTGTAACATTTGAGTCCTCCTCTGATTTGATATCTCCTAAACTAATGCCACGAAAAAAATTAAATTCTTGTAGTTAATCTTAAATCAGTGAGAAAATATTAAGCAAGATGTGTCCCAAAATAGATACATGAAAACTTCCAGTAGATATTTTCTCCTAGTCTGGTACTGTTCCAACAGAAATCACAGACATTTGCAGTTCCTCAATTTTGATAGTGTCTTATATTCTGGTGCCAATATCCATATTCACAGACTTCACTTAAAATTTCCCATGAACATATTAAATATTTGACGAATCCTATTCATTCTTCTCTACAAAATGAACTAACTTTTAAAATTTAGCATGAACTTTCTCTTTGAACCCACACAGAATTTTATGGAATTTGGAGGGTTTTTTCCCACTTACCTTTGCCTGTGTCATTTTCTTTCAAACGTAGTTTCAAAGTACCTTGGTGTATTTCATCTGGACTAAAAGACCTCTGTTTATGTGACTCCTTTCCCATATGCACCCACCCTTCTTTGCTCGCACATTTTTCAAGACCCATGCAAGTTCTCAAATATCTTAATTTTTAATATTCTTCAATTATATCATCCTGTAATAATGTCATCTTTAGTTTGACAGACTTAATAAGATTAGTTGTTACAGATCTGATGTGCCATGTGTCACATATTTCAGAAGAGACATTATTTGATTACATCTCCCACAACAGAAGTATATTTTCTGTTTTGATGCTGTTACAATATAGTAACTCCCATATAACTTCCATTACTATTTTTCCTATTCACTTTGTCGACCTCATCCACTTTAAAGCACTTTCCAGGTCTCACACATTATAAATTTTACCTACAAATTACAAAAATATTTCAGTTAACATATGTTTGTCCTTAGAATACAATAAATTATTTTTTCAGAATAGTTATATACCAAGCTGGCAGTTGGATGGAATAACTTCAACAGAATGAAGTATACTACACTATACATTGGTGGTACAGTGCATATAGTGTGTAAAAACTTCTGGACTTAGTCAATGATTGAGAATGTTTTGGGGTGAAAATTTGGTATTTAGATTTTTAATTCATATCCAGGTTTAAATTTAGAATCAGACATCTCATAGTCGTTGTTGTTACATCATTACTCATTTTTCATTGATAATGAGAAAATGGTGATTTTTATTTTGTTAAATTTTATTTAAAAATTGAATATATATCCCTTTGGTGACACATAAAAAAACCTCCTGAAAAATAAATCAGGGTTATCTTGTTTCTTCTTGCCTTAAAAGAAAATTATATCATTAACCTAAAAACAGCAACACATTGTCATGTTTTCCCAGCTTGAAACTAAGCACCACAGAGCCACTCACTCAACCCCCTTTCTCCCCCTCACTCTGGTGGAATGAGGAGGGGAATCAAAAATAAAACTTGTAGGCTGAAATAAAAACAGTTTATTAATCAAAAATAAAGTAATATACTATAATAATAGGGAATAATAATAATAATAATAATGAAAAAAAAATTGTGATTCATAACACAGTTGCTTACTGCCTGCTGACCTATGCCAGACCCTGTTTCTGAACCCAGGGCCACCCTTCCAGACCACTCTTACAGTTTAGATACTGGGCAAGATGCTCTACGATTGCAGAATATCTCTTTGGCCAGCTGGATTACTTGTTCCAGGTATGCTCACACCTACTTTTCTTTTGTGTACTTCCTACCTGTCAGAGCATGAGACACACACAGAAATCAACAACAACAAAAAACAAAAGCAAACAAAAAACAAAAACTTAAGCAAAATAACCCCCCAAAAAAAAAAAACCAAAAAAAAAACTAAAAAACCCAAAAAAAACCAACACAACAAAAAAATACTCCAAACATAAAAGTCTTTAACTTAGGAAAAACCAAACTTAGAAAAAAAAACCCCAATACATCATTGTGTTATCAACATTTTTATCATTATGAATCCAAAACACAGAAATGTACTGGCTAATGAGAAGAAATTTAATCTATCCCATCTGAAATCAGGACATACATACATTTAAAAAACCCTTTGCTTTGTCTATGTATAAAACCATCTTAGTATTTTACTATGGTAAACATCTGGAGATTTGCTTACCTAGATATGACCTGTTGCATAATGTTTTTTCAGATCTTCGCTGTTCTCAAGCAGCACTTGTTATAAAACCTGTCAGCTATGAAATTATACGTTTTTTGTCATGTGAGTGATAGCTTTGGAAGACTTTCAGGTTGAAAACACCACCTGCTCATGAAGACATAATTCAGACTTCTTGCAAAAGTATAAATCCACTGATGTAGCTCTAATATGTACCTTGTTATCTTGTTGTGACTGTCACATCATTCACTTTTTAAATGTCAAACCTGTCATGTCTCTTGATTGAAGTACTCTTAATGTAAAATACCTGATTTTTTTTTTTTCTGTTGTTCAATCAAGACAAGGCCATGCAGTGAATATCTGTCTTTTTGAAAAGTCACCTAGAGAAAACAGTAACAGGTACATATTGTACCATGATCTCCATGCATTTTCTCTGTTTATAGTTGTATCCCTCAGAGGAGTCACATTCCTACTATGTATTTTAAATCTGCCTACATGTGGTGGAAAAGACACAACATAATGGTTTTTCAACTAGCTACAAAGCAGACTTGAATTGAGGACATTTTACTTAAGATACAGAAAAGCATACTGCTCCATACTGTGCTGGAGTTCTACCAATATTGTTTACATTTCAACACAATTCAAATAAGAATACACAAAAAATTGAAATTAAAAGTATGGGGGTCCCCCTTTGCTTTCTGACTTTCTAAGGAAGATATTATGTGCTCCCTGTTAGATTTCCAGCTGGCCAAAAATTTTTAAAAAAATTAAAAAAGAAACACAAAAGAAGGTAAATTTTACTGAAGTGTTACAGAGACCACATAAGCCATGACAGATAAAAACAAGTGCAAGAAGGGTGTGGTGATTTCTGGGGGAAATTTAAGGTAGAAAATTATCGGAGAAAATCTGTGGGTTCAAGGCACTTATGAAGGGTTACAAAAAAGCTGGAGTGGTGTTTTACTAGGTTGTGCAGTAATAGGACAAGGTGTGATGGCTTTAAATTGAAAAAGGATAGGTTTAGATTAGATATTAGGAAGAAATTCTCTTTTGTGAGGGTGGTGAGGCACTGAAAGAGGTTTGTCCAGAGAAGCTGTGGATGCTCTATCCCTGGAAGTGTTAAAGATCAGGTTGGATCATGCCCTAAGCAACCTGATCTAGCAGAAGGTACCCCTGCCCATTGCAGAGGGATTGGAATTAAATAATCTTTAAGGATCTTTTCAACAAAAAACATGCTCTAATTCTATGATTTGATGATGATGACATCTCTGAGACAGGTATTAAATATAGGGTAAATGAGAGTTACAGCAGTGGGGGTCTGATGTTCACATTAACATTTATTAACTCCTTCACTTATCAGATAATTTGTATATTTTTCTTGCCGAAATTCTTTGAAGAATAGCATAAACCTAATTTTAACAAGTATCTTTTTTTCCCTTTTCTTTGTTCTAAGGAATGTTGCAAGCTGACATTGCCTCCAGTAACTCCAAGTCTGGGATTTCATCATGCCAGGGAGCCAAGGGCTCTGCCTAGGCTGGGAGGTGTTTGCACCCATTCTACTCACACCCACAGCAACCAGCTTCTCATAGAGTCACAGAATGGGTGAGTGTGGAAGACACCACTGGAGCTCATCTGGTCCAACCTCCCTGCTGCTGCTGGGTCTCCCAGAGCACATTGCTCAGGATTGTGACCAGAGAGATTTTTTAATTTTTCCGAAGAAGGAGACTTTGCAACCTCTCAGAGCAGCCTGTTCCAATGCTCATCATCTGCACAGTAAAGTCCTTCAGCATCTTCAGGTGAAATTTCCTGTTCTAGTTTCTGTCCATTGCCTCTCATCCTATTGCTTAGCACCAATGAGAGGACCCTGACTCCACCCTCTTGACATCCTCCCTTCAGATATTTACATACATGGATAAAATCACCTAAACCCTCTGGTTCTTGTACAGGATAAGAGATGGGGTGGCACAGGGAGATGACCACAGGATTTCAAGGAGTGCAAATCTGCAGGGCTGGGAGATAAATCTGCTGATGGGCTGTGGTCTGCACTCAGCTGGACCATTCTATACACAGCCTTGTCTGTCCCTTACCCCATTTCTCCTTCCCACCTTCTTCCCCCACTTGCTCCCTCCTAAGTCATGTGTGGTCCAACTGACACGGCCCTTTAATATCACAGATCCCCATGTGCTTGTTTCCTTCTTATGACTGAAAAAGCCCAGGCTGTTCCTCTCCCAAGCTGTGTCTGTAGTTTCCTAATGGGCCTTTGGCTTGTGACTGAACACTTTTTGTCCTTGGCAATGACTCTGCTGTCTCTTGTCTATTGGCTTTGTGCTCCATGTCCTTTTATTTAGCACTTCCACCTTAATTTATTATCCCCTTTGCACTGAAGAGGTCTTTGATGGGGACACTTCCATGAAGCAGATGCTCTCACATTCCACATATGCTTACAGTCTGCCCTGCTAAATTTCTTTCATTGATAATGAAGGATAGAGATATCCTTCAGAAATTGTTCAGATATTGTTCAGAAAAAAAAGAATTAATATTTAATGTAGTAATAGCAACAATAAAAACCGACAAAACACAGGAAATTGAAGAAAATGTAATTCAGAACTTCTGGAGAAACCACTAGTAAAACCCTGTCTCTTACAAAACTGCTGACAGCTTTGCCATTGATTTCATTAGTGCTAAGACTTCAAACAGCGTCTTTTGCATAGGGTGTTAATTAAATGCTTCTGGACTTGGAGAAAACAGAAGAAAAATGTAATATAAACAGTTATGCCTTGATGGGATGGCAGGTTGTTTCAATCTACTTCAACTCTTTATTTTCTTTCCTCACACTTTGTGGCGTTCAAAGTATTCATGCATGTTCAACCGTATTGCACTTTGTAATGATTAACTAGGTTTTATTTCTGAACCATTTAAACAAAAGTAGATATATTTGCATATATCTACTGCTTTTGTTACACACATGCCCTGTAAGAAGATTAATTGAAAAGATCAAAGCAGAGGCGTAATTTTTCTTTTTCTCTTTTTTTTTTTCTTTTCTTTTTCTTTTTCTTTTCTTTTTTTTTTTCTTTTTCTTTTTTTTTCTTTTTCTTTTTCTTTTTCTTTTTCTTTTTCTTTTTCTTTTTCTTTTTCTTTTTCTTTTTCTTTTTCTTTTTCTTTTCCTTTGTGGGGAGAACTAGAAGGCAAATTAGGGACTGCCCTCCCAGAGTCTCTCTGCCTCAGGAGCTACAGTGCATCTACACAGGAGACTGGTCTCTCTCAGTGCTCCTTAATGTTGAAGAAACCAACCTTCATTGGAAAGGTAGACATCAGGGCGTCTTACACTTCTGCTTAGCAAAATGAGGCCATTGGTATCACTTCCATACAAGGTAAATATATTGCTGTTTGGCTACAGGATGTATAGGAGAAAGCAGTGTTACCATCAAAGGGGATCCTTATTACTTAGGTGATTAGTGTAACATGTCCAAATGATTCCCTGCTGCATTTAGGTTGATAAAGATAATAGAGATAATAACAGACAGTGCTGCTGTCTTTGGATTTTGGCCCACAAAGAATTTTTTTGTTTTTGTCACCATTTCTGAGTGAGGCTGTAATTTATGCTTTTGTCATTGTTAGACTGGGGCTTACTTTCCCACTACATTACATCTTTTGTGTTTAGTTCTTTAATATGAATAAGTTAGAAGAGAAAGGAGACTCAGATCTTGACTCCTGTGGTGCAATTTACTTGCTCAGAAATAGGTAAAAGAAGTATATTTTTTTCTAAATGCATAAATAATCAGTAGTTTCTGTTGCTAGAAGGTTGTAGTGAGGCAAGAAAATTAGTAGGATTTAAATATATTTAGACTTTTTTCAAAAGTGAAGTAATATTTTATAAAGGTTTTTAAGAAACTTGAAGCTGTTCTTTAAAGGACAAACCAGACATTTCTGGTCAAAGAGGAAACTCCTTATGAGTTATGAGGTTAAATTACATGTTACCTGCCTCTAAAAGGGCTTTCTAAACTTGATATGGTTCATCTCATACTGATTACAATTGAAACAGTTCTCTTCTTTTAAGATATGGCTTTAGACAGACATCTAATCAAATGTAGCCTTTCCTTAGTTCTTAGGAAAGTCTTCCAGAAAATACATTTAAGACCAAATCAGTGGAGGGTGAATGTAAGCATGTAAGAATGTAAGTTCCAGTGGTTCAAATTAAGTTCTAGGCCAAGCTTTTAAAATTAAAACTGCAAAGAGAAATTAAATTGTACAAAGGGGTAGTTCTGTCTTTGTTTTTATGAAAAGGCAAGTCTCAGTGGGTACTGGGATTCATCACACAGAGGTCCTCAATTTTTCATTTTTGAAGATGTTTTGAGATGAAGTGGAGGATACATTTTCCTCTGATATGAATTTTGCTGTGGAATCTGCAGTGTGTTCTTGCCTTGGCTAGATAAACCCTGTGAAGATGGAAGTCGGGTATATTTGTATGTGTGCAGTCCAGAATGAACAAGGACTCTGTGGCTTCTGTCCTAATATTTTATTTAATTTTTTTTGTGATCTCTTCTTGTCTGCCTTCAGTGGACAGAATAAGTCCTCTTTGAGTGAGAGACGAATAAGTGGGAATGAAGTCTGTGAATGTATGAGGTCTGCAAAAATACAAAAATATTTTTCTTGTACTGTAATATGCACAATACAATTAGCTCAGTGATGAAAATAAGACTGAGTAGTACTTAGGAAATTTTATTTGGCATTTCATTATCTTTCCTTAAAAGCAATAGAAATACATGAAATAAATACAGAACTCTGAAAAATATTAATCAGATTTGTGATGTTATGATTTAAAATATTGTAAAAATATAACACAAAATTATATTGTATACATTATATTCAAATTCTATTATCCACTGAATATTATATATTATAAATTTTATGTTAGCAATCACATATATGTTACATAATTTGTATGCTGCGTTGTATCTTCAACATACATCTCTGCCACTTCTCTGCTTACATAAAACACAGTGACAGAAAAGATGATTCTGACTACATAAAATGAACATTTCTCCAACAAAGAGAAGTATCTCAGAATCACGAGTTGAAAGGGACACAGAAGCATAAGAAGTCCAGCTCTGTGAGGAACACACTCACAATATTATTAATAGCGTGCTCTGACTGAGCTAATCTCAGGGTCACCATTTTCCTTATTTACTTTTGTATTACTTACTAGTTGTTTCATCCACGTAAAATCAGAGATAATAGTATCATAGTGACATAGTGAAGGTTGAGAGACCTTGAATTCAGTGAAGCTAAAAGAGTGAAGCTAAACAGTATCTCTCAATACTGTTGTCTCATGCTCTTGTGCCCCAGTTGCAGAAAGTAGCTCCTTACTGAAACTCTAACATACATCAGGGTCACAAGAAAGTGAATACCTGGTTTCAAAAAAACCAACAGTGTTTGAAAGACCTTCTTTTAGAAACACCACATTACAGTGACACACAAGGTGACAAAATATTTTTAAAAATGAAATAAACCTGTGTCCTAATTCCACTGGATGCTTTTTTTGTCATTTTCTTTTCTCAGGTTCTTCTACTCCAAACATCTGCTCCCCTTAACAGGTGATGCCAGCCTTGGAGCCTTAGCATAATGAGCCTGTTGCTTACAATTTTAATATGGTGTCATTTTATTGTGCTCAGAGCAGATCTAATTAATGCCTCATTAAGAATCCATCCAAGGTCACTGATGTCAATAAAGCTGAACAAATGTTAGGAAGGATAAGAATTTGGGGAATCAATCTGTCCAAGTACTAAGCCTGGTGCAAGGCTCTGAACTCTCTGTGTGTATCTTAAGGAAGGTGCCAACTTCATTTTAAACACACAGCTTCAGCCATTTCCTGTTGACTGATTGCTTGTCTTTTGGATTAAAACAGTAGCACAAAAACTGCAGGAATTAAAGGAGAATCCACTATCTGGTATAAAAAATTAGCTGCATCTTTTCAGTATAATTTATTTTGTAGTAGAGTATACCTTAGCAACAAAGATATCTGCAAAAATTTCCCATTGTAGGGATCATCCTTGACTTACTGGATTATAAAGTGATAAAATGGCATTTGTTTCTTTGTCACTTCCATTAATTCAGACTGAAAATTTGCTGTCTCTGCCAGGAGCTGCAGGAAGCAAGGAAAGCTTATTATTTGAAATGTAAATTGATCCCTTTTGACAGGCAAGGAAAGATTGAGCTGGAGGTATAGGAAATGTATGTAGCTTTTTATTACTGCTTATAAGTATTTGCTCACACTTGCTCTTGAAGGTATCAAAATTATGCAAAATTTAACTGCTTATTCCCATGCATAATACAAATCCTAAAATAATTCTTGCAGAAAGGAAGACTAGTACCTTATTTGGAAAAAAATGTTTATTACACTTCTGGAGTCACACTAGGAAAACTTGTATTTCATACTTCTTTGAGTTACTAAACAAATTTCCTACTGGGAAAGAGCATGCATAGATATCCTAAATCAGGGACAGTTTCTGTATTCTGCTCTGAAGCAGCAGGTTTCAGCTGGTGCATGAATGCAAATCAGTAAGTGATTTAGTTATCTTCTTGCAGAGTGGTGACTGCTCAGTAATTTGACCTTTCTTAGATTTCTTTTCATCAAAAGAAATTTTTGAAGGAAATTCCTTTGTCTTGGTAAAGGGTAGTTTCACTTAAAAAAAATAAAATTGACTAATTGTACTTATTCTGACACAAAAGAAGGGAAAATTGAGGTCACTTACCTTTCACACAAAGCCTGTGGAATTCACTGTGAATTCACATGGAATATTTGGCTCTTGTGTAATTAAAACAGATAACCTTTTTTTTTTTTTTTTTTTTATTCTAATACTAAAGTCTCAATTTTATTTTTTTTCTTTTTTTTTATACAGAGGGGATTTGAACATAATACCGGTTTTGATCGTAAGCCATTTTATTGTTGAGGAAAACAGTGAGTTCCATGAAGAATGAGAGAATGAAAAAGACACTGATTGGGAGCTTAAGGGTCAGGATTAAAGGCAGGGCAGAATCAGGTGAGATTATACTGGGGGTCTGCTACAGGCACCACAGTGCAGGAAACTGCTCAGATGAGGCCCTCTGCAGAAAGATAGGAGTATCCTCACCTTTGTAAGTTCTCTTGCTCATGGGGGACTTCAACCACCCAAATATCTGTTGGAGGGACAGCCAAGCAGGGCACAAACAATCCAGGAGGTTGCAGGAATGTGTTGATGGTGACTTGCTTCTCCAAGAGATGAAGGAGCCAGTGAGGAGAGGTCCAATGCTGGACCTTGCTCTCACCATCAAGATCATGAGTAATGATGAGGAATATGAAGATCAAGGGCAGCCTTGACTGCTGTGACCATGAAATGGTGGGATTCAAGTGCCTTAGAGCAGCAAGGAGGGCACAGAGCAAGCTCACTAACCTGGACTTCAGGAGAGTAGATTTTGGTCTCTTTAGGGATCTGCTTCATAGTCACTTGGCATAGTCACTTCCCATTCAGGCAAGCTGATTAATATACAAATATCATGAGCAATGAATTGCAATAAAGAAGAAGTCAGGTGAAAATGCCAGGAAGCCTTCATAGATGAACAGGGAGTTTCCAGACAATATGGTACATCTATATCATCTAAGCAACAACCTCTCAGTGATGGCTAGCTCACTGTGTGCTGCATTAGCTGCATTAGCAAGAGCATGGGTAAAGCAAAGTGATTATTTATCTCTACTTAACACTTCTTAGACTACATCTTGAATGCTGTATTCACTTTTGGACCCTAGATTGAAAGAGAAAGATTGACAGACTGGAGACTTTACAGGGGGTAGATGTGAGGTAAAGGAAACTGGACTATATAAGAGTTGCAAAAGAGTATAATCAAGTGACAGCGTTAAGGTAATAGATGGAAAACAAGTAATAGACGTGTTTCCTCTGAGATAACACTTACATAGGTGAAATTGCAGGAAACCATAATTTTCAGCTCTGATAATTCTGTCTTGAAGCAGCAAGGCCCAGAAAGTTACTAGTTGATGTTGCAATCTCATATAACCAATCTAAAGACAATTTGATCCATGTTATCAGATTTGGAAAATCAAAAGTTTATATACTTATAAAAATATGTTTTATTATTATCAATATGTTGTAAAATAAATAATATTTTGAATTATTATGACTTATCTAATATTTATTATATACTTGATTTTGTTGAGAAATACCAATACAATGAGATTTTCCCAAAATAGGTCTCTGTTTTTATTCTGTACTCTTCAAGATATGGTTCTCTGATATTTCTCTATGTGTCTCCTTTACTTTAGCATCCAGGAAGATTTAATTCCTTGACAGCACATTCAAATTTCTCAAATGTGTCTTAACATTATTATTTTAAGGCACTTTATCTTGCTATCCCAGGATTGGCTTTCCGGTAACCCCAGGGTATTCCAGTATCTTCTTCTTCAATGATCAGACTGTGCATACATTCTTGTTTTTTGTTCATTGAAAACTAATTCTACAGAGCAGTGATTCCCTAGAAGTGTTTGTATGTATGTACATTTGTGTGCTTGTATGCATAATGGATTAAAATTTTGCAAATATTTTTCAGGTCTCTGCATCCATCTGTGGTAGTGATACTGTTTTGAGATCAAATTTATTTTCCTATATTGTATTGATTCTGTTTAGGATGCAAGAGTGCAGTGAGATACTAAAGAAAATAAATTTGTTTAGACTGGGGAAGAGAAGGAAATCTTACTGTAGTTTTTACCTAATAGTTGGTTCTAAAAAATACAGTACCAGATTTCACTCAAAGGTGCACAGCAAAGGACAGATGGCAATGGACACAACTTCCACAAAGTATTTTGTTTGGATATAAGAAGAAAATTCTTCAAGGTAGGAGTAGATAAAGACAGGAGTTTCCCAGAGATAGCAATAGTTGAACCTAACTAACATAGTGCAGTAAAACAGTAAAGACTGAATATGGGGATGTATAGATTTAGTAGATGGGGTAATATTCTAAAATATTAAATATAAAGGAATCCTTGAATACACAAAAAATTATAAAATACAGAACAAATATATGTTTGTCTTGTGAAAAATCAGATTACAGAATTAATTTCCATTGGAAGCATTAATTCAAGAGTTTAGAATTCAGAAAGATTCTTAATAAGGTTACAGCAAAAATCAAATAGATTAATAAAATCAAATAGAAAATAACAGACTTTGTAACACAAAGGTTTGAATCAAATTCTGTCAGTGATGAAATAAGACCTATCAAGGGAAGTCTGTCTTTCCTTTTTATTATTCTCCACACACACTCCACCCAAAACCGACTTTAGTTAAAAGGAAAAGGAGTGAATAATGAATAAAGACAGCACATTCATTTCAGGGTAATATCAGCAGTGAGCTGCTAGTACTTCTCAAGAATATGAGGAGCGTTTCTTGTGCTAAATCTTCCATCTCTGCAACTGAGCCCCATGCTTTGTTGCAGAATGAGTGGCTGCCACATTATCTGATGGCCTTGAATTGTCCTCAGAGAAAACAAAGAATATTTAAAGTTCTACAAGTTACAACAGTTCAAGCAATGCTTCAGCATGAAGAGAGAAACACAAATTATGTCAATTCAGCCTGGAAAGTGTGCCTGTGAGTTAGCTGCACAATAGTGAAGATTTCACTAATAAAAACATACTACTAAAAATGCTTTGAGCAGCATGCTTGTATCCACAGCCAAAGATAAGACAATTCAGGCTCAAGATAAAACTACTTTAATTAAGCAGAACATTCTGTTACAATTTGTATTAAAATAAATTAATCAGTTATATAATATTATTCACATGGTTTTGTAGCAGAATGCAAACCTTACACAAAGAATTCTCTCCAACATCTGCAATATGTGAAGGATGTATTCATAAAATAATCTTGCAGGTAGAAAAGCTGTTATTCCAGATTTCCAGACAAGCAGCTGAGTAAGAGGGTGAATTCACTCTGGTCTGTGCATGACTAAGTTCCTCAAGTTCAGTCTCAGAGGGTGCATAAATCTGTTGCAGAAGAGAAGTGAATCTCAACCGAGCAGATTAAGTGACTTGATTTTGTAACAGATGGAGGACTACAGCATATTTCTTTTTCAGTCTAAATGTTATCAGAAGATTATTTTATCATAAAATCATATTACACCTCTTCAGGAGGTGTACTTTTGTCACCTATGTTCCAGAGACAGAAGGTCAAATTTTGAAGTGTAAATCAGCACACCTGAACTGATTTTAAAAATGTAGTGCTCTATACAGCTGAGCACACCCAATCTTGTCCTTATAATTTAAACTTTACAATGTTTATGCTTTCAGGTCATAAGCAAACTATAATTTCTGATGAACAATGAAGTCCTTTTTGAGATTCTGTAGACAGAAATAGCCCACCATTTATTAACAGAAGCCACAGCTAGCATGAAATATTTTTAGTTTTCCTTTCCTTCCAAGAGGATGGTCCTTGTAATCTGTCCAAAGACAAGGAAACCTATACATCTTATACCTACACATAATAATGATTTATATCTCCCTGATATTTTGATGCTTCTAAAAGTAACTGTATGTCCTTGGTCACACACAAACAGCTTTTGTCCCAGTTCCTTAATTTTCTGATTGCTGTATAGGGATTCATAGTAATGAACTGAATCTGTTCTTTGCAAACTGTGGTAAGTGGTGACCTAGCAAGCACATATTCAAGTTTTCTATGTCTTTTGTGTAATAAAATTTTGTTTCAGAATTATGATAAGAATAGCTGTGTTCTTTTGTGCAATTCTGTTGCCAAATGATTCATCCATTCTTCATGTCTGATAAAATCCAGATTTTTGAGTCAACAAAGATACTAAAGTGACAATTTTTGTTTAACTCAGTGGTTGAATGTATTGGATTTTTACTTTCTATGCAAAATTGTGTCATCCAATTGCCTTGCTAGTTTTCTTCAAAAGTAAAAAATCTGCTTTATACTCTTCTAGCAGCCTCCTCAGTTCCTATTATTTGTCATCCTTTTAAACCCCTGCCTAGACCATGAAATTCATCACAGGTACTGGCACTAGAATCTGATTGAGGTGGAAAAGGGGAACATAGGACTTATAAGTGCTTCAAGAAGTTATTTATTATATAATACATGCCTAGCTGAAACCAGAAGAAGTACTACCTTCTGTTATTTTGTCTCTTCACATGAATAGTAGAATCTAGTGGTGCACTCTCAGTTCTTTCTGCTTGCTTTCCCAATTACACATCAGCTGTGTGACTGCTCATTTTTTTCTGGAGAGAACTGCAGAAGGTGTGTTCGTAGTACACTGCAGCAATGAAGAAAAGATTCTATTAATCTCCATATGAAAAACAGTCAGATAGTTCTTTTAGCTTGGAATATATATGTTGACTGTTGAATCTACTCATTACTGAGCCTGCTTTTTCAGAAGTTTGTCTGAGGTAAATGTGACAAAAAAATCTATATTTCAAGTTGAGCAATAGCTCAGGATTAACATAATGAATATTTTTTTTTCCAAAAATTTGAGCAATAGCTCAGGATTAACATAATGAATAAATTTTTTTCACTAATTTTAGGATGAAAAACGGTACATTTTCATACTCCTCAGTATATTTTTCATAATTGTTTCATTTTTTTCTTTATTTATCCATACTCCAAGAGATAGTAAGGTCTTGTCACATAGCTGGTATGTCTATTTTTTTGTCTAATTATTTTTTGTCTAAATATTTTAATTCTCTGTCATTTTATTTACATATATTTCTTAATGATGGCTTCAAAACTTCTTTGGAATGCTAGGATTTTGTCTGAATAAAAAAAAAATGGTATAAACCACCTTCAGTCCCTTTGAAGGCCTATATCAACACATATGTGTGTCCTTTTATATGTATACCAATTGATAAATATACTACTGGACAAATTCAATCTCAAATTTTAGGTATCACTGAGCTATTAAAAAATGCAGGTCAACTGCTGCCTACCCCATTAAGCAAATAAATCTCATGTTTCTAAATTCCTTGAAGGCAGCACACAGAAAAATTAAACCCCTATGGAAATTACCATTATAATTCATGGGATGTCTTTTATCTTTCTCTTTGCTCCAAACTAAAGAGCAGAAAAGGTCTGTATTTGCTATGAACTAAGCAAAATCTCAGTTGCATTTCTGCTCATGAAATTCAGTTTATTAAACCCTAAGCAACATATCTTAGGATGGAAAAAGTTTGTTTCTTTGGCTAGGTTTTCAAGTTCAGGGACCTATAGTCATCTTTTCTTCTTCATGGGGTGCCTGAAATGTCTTAAATTGTGTAATGTTCAGGGTTTTCCACGTGTAGTTCTGTACTCTGTCTTTCCTTCAAGCTTTGTCACCTTTCACACAAGTTGATGCAGCTTTTCCAAAGCCTCTGTAATTTTCCAGTTTTCTCATGCTATTGGTCTTGTGCTAATATTGCTATTGACCTGATCTGCAAACCTTGATGTTGTTATATGTCAGTTTGCCATTAGTGAAAAGATTGCCACAGGCTTGAGTATTGCGTCAATTTTTTCTTGACTTTTTCCTATTCCTTGTTTTGCAGTTTTATCAAAAAATATGCAGGAACAACATTTATTGACTGTTCAGCAGGACAGAACCTCATGAAATTTAACAACTTTAACTTTTTGGGGCATACAAAAGCACATGTTCAGGCTGGGAAGAGACTGGGTCAAGACTAACCCTGGAGACAAGCTAGGTATGACTCGGCAATGTATGCTTGCAACCCAAAAAGCCAACCACACCCTGGGCTGCATCAAAAGAGGTGTGGCCAAAAGATACAGGGATTTGCTCCTCTGCTCTTCCCCTGTGACACCCATCTGGAGTACTGTGTCCATCTCTGGGGTCACCAACATAAGAAATATGTGGATCTGTTGGAATGAGTCCAGATGAGGACCATGAACGTGATCAGAGGGCTGGAGGCCCTCTCCCATGAAGAGCAGCTGAGAAAGCTGAGTTTATTCAGCTTGGGGAACAGAAGGCTCCAAGGAGACCCTATATTAGCCTTCAAGTACCTAAAGGAGACCTAAAATGGCTGGAGAAGGATTTTCACAAGGGCATACAGTGATAGGACAAGGGGAGTGCCCTGAATCTGAAGGGGCTTAGGTTTTATATTAGATATTAGGAAGAAATTCTTTACTGTGATGTTGGTGAGACATTGGAACAGGTTGCCCAGGGAGGCTGTGGATTCCCTATCCCTGGATGTGTTCAAGACTGGGCTTGATGAGACTCTGAGTAACCTGGACTAATGGAAGATGTCCTTGCCCATAGCAGGGGGGTTGGAGACAGATGTTTTTAAACTCCCTTCCAACCCTAGCCATTCTACAAAACCCTTGCCCCTTCAAACCTGTGTCATACCATCCTACAATCATCACTAATGATTAGAAACAATCATGACTGACTTTAGGCAGATCCTGAAAAATCCTTAAAGGTATTACAGGAAAAGCTTTATGGGCAACTCTTTGTAAGAGTGTGGAGTGGTCCAACAGGGAGGCTTGCCTGTTGCATCTCTTCTTCATTGGCCACTGGGGTGAACTTCATTTTCCCCTTTGAATTTTGTCTGGGTTTTTTTCCTATCTCCCTCTTTCTCTCTCTTTACCCAATTTGTATTTTTATTTCCCCTCTAAAGTAATACTTCTCTTTCCCATCAATATATGTCATAATCAATGGATCCAATGCAGAAAAAGTTGTGCACAAAAACCTCTCTCAATATTTTCTGTGCAAAAACTTGCAAAGTTGCTTCCATGCCAAACCCTATTTGAGATCTCTCTAGGCTTCTAATTCCCTTATATACTTCAAAGGGCATCTTGAGCACTTAATTTGGGACTGAGAACTCAATCAATCGCAGCATGCATAGGTCAACTTAACATTTATAAGTTTTTAGACATCTTGCATAAGCTTATTACAGAAAAAAAAATTACTGGACCTCAACCTTTATAATGTTTTAAGTGTTACTTCATTACATTTTCATTGAAAATCAAATTAATCTAAATGTTTCAAGAAAATGTACAGTTAGTTTAGACTTATAAAAATTATTTCTACCTGCTCAAAAATTAATGTCTCATGATAGCACATGAAGAACAATGTTTTGTTTTCTTTTTTCAGAAGAAAAAAGTCTTATGCTTATGCTTGGCTTATGCCAAGAAAAGGACATGTCGACTTGGGTAGCAGTGATAGCATTTGCTGTTTTGTACCTTCTCACATGAAAAAGTGAAGAAAGATAATTGATATGACTTTAAATGTCTGTTTAAAGCAGTGAAATTAAGGCAGGACTAAGCAGGATCTGAGTATCAATGAATTCCAAAGCATTTTTATGCCACTTCTGAGAAAACAACAAATTTAATGCAGGAAATCCATCTAGTTTTGAGCTGTGAAAAAGGAAAGAGAAAAATTCCTTTAAACAACCAACCAACCAACCAACCAAACAACAACAACAAAAAAAACTTTATACTCTTCTCAATTAAAAATTATTTTGTTAGGTTTTAACTGCTTCTCTGGTACCGCTTTTATTCTTCTTATTATTTTAATTTTATGTGCACAGGATTATTTATTTTTAAAAACAATGAACAGTTTAGTTTTTCCCTTGTCAAGGACTGTTGAACCACATGGTTTGAAAGAAAAATGTACAAATTATATACAAATGTACAAATAAGAAAATAATGAGAAAGTGAGATAATTGACTGAGAAGAAAGCTCAAAAAAAAAAAATTAAAATATTTGAAACATAGACAAGAGGAAGTAATACAGATTTGTCCTAGTCTTATGTTCCTCCCTGGCATTTTTGTGACCCTCCTAGAGGTATGATTTTGGGTTACAGAAGCCTATGAAAACACTCTGATGGTATTTTTATACTCCTTTCCTGCATGTTGCCATGCCTAGTGTTTTGAGAAGATAATAAAGAAACATTCCTTTTGTGGTTTTACTCCTTTCATGGAAACTGACAGAATATGTAGCTTCATATTCCAAACTATTTCAGTGGTATCACTTACTGTGACTATAACTAAAAGCTGGAGTGAGAGAGTTAGAGAACAATCCAAATCATCCTAAAATGGAACAATTTATGCAATCTTAGATGCTCCCAGAAGTGTCTGCTTCTATCTATCTGTAATGGGAGAGGCTATCTCAATTTCAGTCTGATTTTAGATATCTGAAGCCAAGAAAAATATAACAAAAATCACAAAATTGTTTAGTTTGGAGTAGATCTCTAAGATCACCAAGTCTAACTGCTAGCTCAACACTACCAAGTTCACCAATAAGCTCTAAATGCCACAGCTGCAAGTGTTTTAAATGCCTTTAAGGGATGAATTCACCATTTCCCTGGACAGTTTGTTCTAATGTTTGATAAGTCTTTCAGTGGAGAAACTTTTCCTAATATCCAATCTAAACATCACCTGGTGCAACCTGAGGCCATTTGCTCATGTCCTCTCAGTTGTTACCTGGGAGAAGAGGCCAATCTCCACTTTTTCACAGAGCAATGAAGTCTTCCCTGAGCCTTTTGTCCTTCTGTGTCCCTCACCCTCTCCTCATTAGACTTCTGCTCCAGACCCTTCACCAGCTTCACTGCCCTTTTCTGGACATGCTTCCAGCACCTCGATGTCTTTCTTGTACGGGGGGGCCCAAAACCCAACAGAGATTTAAAGGTGTAGTCTCACCAGTGCCGAGTACAGAGGGACAAACCCTGCCCTGGTCAGCTGGCCACACTATTGCTGACACAAGCCAGGATGCCACGGGCCTTCTTGCCCTTCTGGACACAGCTGGCTCATGTTCAATTGGCTGTTGACCAGCACCTCCAGGTCCTTTTCAACTGGGCTGTTTTCCAGCCACTCTTCCACCTGCTTGGAGCACTGCATTTGACTTTGTAGAACCTCATATCATTGGCCTCAGCCAAATTGCCTGTCCAGATCCCTCTGCAGACTCTTCTATCCTCCAACAGACCAACATTCCCACCTAACTTCATGTCATCTGACTGAGGGGGAACTTGATCCCCCTCAATCTGACTGAGGGAGTACCTGATCCTCTCAACTACATCACTGATAAAGGAACAGATACATCAAATAAGTCCATTACAGTAAAAGAACTATTTTGCTAAAGCAGTCCAAAATGGTAATATTTTATATCAGAATCTCACAGAATGAGTAAGGCTGGAAGGCATCTCTAGGATTGGTAAACCCAAACTCCTACTTAGAGCAGGGGTCAGCTAGAGTACATTGCTCAGGACCTCATTCAGTTTCTTTCTGAGTGTTTCCACAATGGAGACTCCACAATTTCATTGGGAAACCTGCTCCTGTGTCTGACTACTCTGGCAATAGAGACTTTTTAATGTCCAACTAGAATTTTCTTCATTTAAATTGTGTTTATTGCTTCTCATCCTGACACTGGGCACTACTAAGAAAAGTTTTTCTCTGTTTGAAATAATATAAGGATAATGAATTTAATAAATATTTATGTAACACTGCAGACTTGGCCAGAGGTATCTATGTATTTCTTTCAAGAAAGATATAAAGAAATTGTTTAAATAAGGAACTGTCAAATGCCTGGCCAACTTTCTTGCAATGGTGCTAAAATGAATTCTCTCTTCTCTCTGGTTTGGTATACATATTGGTATACATGGCAAACCACTATAAGAAAAAGAAATAATTTTCTTGGGAATTTTATGCTGGAAAATAATAATCGTGTTTTAGATGCAGTACTGAATTAGAGAAAAAAATGTTTTTAATATCCAAGTTAATGTTTTTTTATAAAAACTTACAAAACATAGAATTTTCAACAGCCAGAAAGGAGCAATTAAGAATGGTGTACTTCATGCTTTAAACTACAAAAATAATTAAATGCTCTGCAAGTTAAACACTTTCTGCTAATAATGACTTGAAGCCAGAAAGCACAATATTATTTATTTTTCCTATTACTTATGCTATTTATTTATTTATGCTATTATTTACATAAGAGTTTCTGAAAATCTGCTCATATAATTTATTTTTGTATTTGATTGTAGGAACAGTTCTAAAATTAAAATAGACAATAGGAAAAATGTTTATTTTTTTAATATACATATCTACACACATAAGTTTGCCTTTTATCCATTATGCTTTCAAAGTTAAAAAATATGCTCTTAAGAATTATATATTTGTTTTAATGATGCATAGCCATTTGTGCAAAATGAAACAAGAAGAATTTAGACTCTAGTGTATTTGTACATAATGTTCTATGATCTAGTATACTGCCATGTTCAAAATCTCCAGCTATCATTTAAGTCTAAAGAAGAAATTAGAAGTATAACTCATCTTGAGAAAAGGGAAGAAAAATGGGGAGAATACTCTCTTATATCCCAGGAACAGCTTTAGTGGAAGTGTCTCCTCATTTCTTCCCCAACAAATGAAAAAGAAGTTATCTCTGTTTGTACATGCATTAAATATTAGTGTGTAATTTCCACTATGTATCAAGGAAAGAGGGAACCAGTGGGCCAGGTGTCTAAGTCAATATCGATCATATTTGAGATGTTTTGGCAGCCTAGTGAAGGTACCACTGACTGGAAAAGGGAAAATCCTCATTTTTTAAAAAGTGGAAAAAGGAAGACTTAAGGAACTACAAGCCATTCACTCTCACCTTGGTGGATGGCAAGAAGATTCTCCTGAATGTATGTTAAGGCACATGGAAAAATAAGGAGGTGATGGCTGGCAAGAAGCATGGCATCACTAAGGACCTTCTACAATGCAGTTACAGCACTGGTAAATAGGAAAGAGTAACTGACATACCCTGCCTGGATTTTTGCAGAGCATTTGACACTGTCCCACATCATATCCTTGTTTCTGTCCTGGACAGTCATGGATTTGATGAATGGAATGCTCAGTGGGCAAGGAAATGGCTGGATGGTCACACTCAGGGAGTTGTGGTCAATGGCTTGACATCCGAGTGGAGGCCTGTGACAAGTGATGTTCCTCCTGAGTCGGCATTGGGAACAGCACTGTCTAACACCTTGGTCAGAGACATGCAGAGTGGGATCATCTGCACCCTTGGCAGGCCTGCTGAGAACATCAATTTGTGTGGTGGGGTTCACACAGTGGTGAGAAAAGATGGAATCCAGAAGGACTTTGACAGACTTGGGTGGACTCATGTGAACTTCATTAAGTTCAACAAGGCCAAGTGCAAGGTCCTGCACATGCATCAGGACAATCCCAAGCAAAAATACAGGTTGGAGAGAGAATGGGCTGAGAGCAGCACTGATGAGAGAGACTTGGGGCTCTCAGTGGATAAGAAACTTGGCAGTATTCAACAACGTGAACTCTCAGCCAAGAACCATATCCTGGAATGCATCAACAGAAGCATGGCCCACAGGTGAGGAAGGTGAGTCTCCCCCATTACTACATTCTCATGACTCCACATAGGAGACTGCAGCTGAGTATTTGGCCTTCTGTATAAGAAGGAAAAGACCTGTTGGAGTGAGTGCAGAGGAAGGCCACAAACATGATAAGGATGGAGCACGTCTTCTACGACAGAATTGGGGTTGGTGAGAACTTGTAGCACTTTCCAGGACCTGAAAGGGGCTATGAGAGCTGTAGGAGGATTTTTTACAAGGGCATGTAGTGATAGGACAAGGAGTAATGGATTTAAACTGGCAGAGGGTAGGCTTGGATTAGTTCTAAGCATACAATTCTTTACTGTGGGGCTGGGGAGACATTGGAACAAGTCACCCAGAGAAGCTGTGGACACCTCATCCCTGGCAGTGTTGAAGGCCAGGCTGTATAGGACTGACAAAATGGTCTAGTGGGTGTTATCCCTCCTTATGAAGGGGCAGATACTAACTACATGATGTTTAAGGCCCCTTCCAACCAAAGCTGCTCTGTAATTCTATGATTCTATTATTTCTTAGCAGTCTTCAACAATTTGTGTTATTTGCTTTGTTCTTACATTGAAAACTATAATTTTGACTAATGATATTTTATTAGAATGAATTATTCTGGTTGTGAAAATTCATTATTATTAAATGAAGTAGCAGAAATGGGTTGGATATTTAGTATTTTCAGTCACAGAGTAAAAATTACCTATCTTTAGTTAGTCAAATCAGTAAGCAATAAAGCATATAATTGCCCCAATTTAGCAGCTATCTAATTTGAACTGTTCCAATGAAGGATGTCACTGAAAAAAATTATTCTTCTAGAGAATCTTGTTAAAAAACCCTAATACACTTCAGAAAACATGCAGACCTGTGAAGAGGGAGAGGAACAAATTATCATATATGTATATTAAAAAAACACCAAAGCTCATACAATCGACACAAGGCAATTTTTTATTTTATTTTTTTTTTTTACTTTAAAAATAATTTTTATTTTGTACTATAAAATGCTTGAACTAAATAAATAATTTTCTTTCATATTAAGGACCTTTCTTTAAGTATGCATTTAGGAGATAAATTACAAAGAAACAAGAAGGTATCGAGATCCTTAAGGCAGATAAACATCTATAATCCTACAATCCCCACCTTTAGCAAAGAGGTTTCTTCATGTAGCAGCCCTTTCTTTTTCAGCCATATTACCATGTGGCTTCCATCCCAGGATTCTTCTTTGTCATCAACAACAGTGATGCACTGGCAGAAGGATGGCTTTCCCAAAGTCACAGAGAATGGTGTATAACTAGAAGTCACACTAGAAGTCACTTCTAAGATGTTAAAGTCCAAGCCAGAGTAGAAGCAGTTTATCATATTTGTGCAGCAAGCTTTTTGGAATGGGGTGGCTACAGAGGTGTCTACTGTGAGAAGCTGGTGAAAACTTCCCCTATGTGCAACAGTCAATACCAGAATTCAAACAACCTTGCCTTAAAAAGATAAATAACTAACTTTCGTGTTGTAGTCTTTTCCTTCTAAAACTATTGATGTTGAAGTATACCCATTGACATGCATGTTCTATGTACTAAAGGTGAGAGTCTTGATCCACTTATTTTTATTATTTTCTGAGTAGATTGTACTGTAAGCTAAATTGTGAATGATGAACTGAGATCATTTTCAGGCTGTTAATTCTCAGCTGGCCTGTGTAAAGTAAATCCAAAATGACAAGTAAAACCAAAAGACAACAATTAAGCCTGTAGATTGATCATTGATGTCTTCCTAACTGATGGAGCAGAGGTCCCAAATTCTCACAAAGACCTCACCATACTGTCAGACTTTTGCATGTGAAAATGTCTCAATATTGAGTATTTCACTACTGTGATGTTTTATTTCTTACTTCCTTGTCTCATTCTCTTTTCTCTACACTCCCACAATTATTAAGAAAGAAGTGCTAAGATAATTTATTATCTAATAAATTAATTTTTTTATGGACCCAGTTAGGTTTGCAATCTGGACAAAATATAGAGAATAATCTAGACTTAATGGTTAATGATTTAATGGCTTAATGGCACTTTATGGTACTTTTTCAAATACATTGGAAACTTTTGTAATCATCAGTCATGTTTCTCTGTTTTCTGTGAAGGTTTTATGGCAAAGCTGTCAGAACTGTGTCATTTCTTCCATTTAGTTACCCATAGAAATATGTTAGATAAAAAGATATATGAAATCATACCTATTTTTTCATTCCTAAGGTTTCCAGGAAATCTACTTTCTACTTTTCTAACTGGTACTTAAAGCAGTTGTTAAAAGAGTGAGCAGGAGACAACTGGTGTTTTCTCTTTTTGTTTTTTAATGGGTTGACCATTCTGGAACTATGCAGGGACATGGTACTTTTTTTGTGAACACTTGCTCAACATTTTTTAGTAGTAGGTTAATTTTTTTCAGTTCATCCTGGCATAATAGTTACATATTTCTGCTTGGATGCAGGCTTTATTATATGGTGTCATCTGCCTGCTCAATCACTATAATTTGTTGAACATCAGCCAATCTTGAAATGATCTTGAAAGTTGGTTCAAATGTAAAAAGTAATGAAGGACAGCTAAGCTTATATATTGTAAAAGTCATTCAAAACCTGAACTTGTTATTCAGAAAATCTCAGTGATTTGGAGTGATTGTGGAAACCGTATATGTATTCCTCTCTTTTATGAAAATCAAAATCACTGTTAATGTTTTAATTAATGTGCCAGATGGTATTTAACACTTCTGGGATGATTTGATATATGTAGTTTTTGTAGGAATTCCTGACTGGAATTTAATAATACAGTATTCAAGCAATTAATGTACTTTATTTTTGTGACTGGAGTGGTATGGGAGTATTATTTGTTTGAGTGTTGTCAGCTCTAAGTCATGCTAATATTTACCTTATTAAACATATAGTCTGTTAGCACTCATTTTATATTTTACTTTGTGTATTTTTTTAGTTTTTTGACATCTGGTGTTTGGAAAGTCCCTTGTTTTCTAAATACCAGATGTCTTCATTCTGTGGTTAATCCATTTTAGGACTTATTGGTGTCATGGGACTTGGATAGTTGTTGTCTTAAGGGATATAGTGAGAAACTTATTTGTCATTAGGGGTGTTGGAAAATCATTACAGTATTTTGTTCAACACAAAATGCTAATGCCAATGGAAAATGGGACTCTGGCTGCTGTAACATTAGGTGATCCTCATCAGCTCTTGGGCTGCATGTGAATTTCATATAAAAGTTTATTGTTGTTATCTTCTCCAAAGTATTTCAAAATAAACATGTATGTTTTCTCACACTTTTTATACTTAAATATTTATATTGTTCTGCTTCTGATATAGAGAAAACACATGAAAAAATGCAGAAGGCATGTCAATAATGCATGTCTTTAGTACATGTAAATTTAACTCAGAATAATAAAATATTCCCTTTTAATTGGTAAATCTTTTATATCTAGTACTTGGAGTAACAAGCTCTTCTTTCTACTTTTGGTTGAACTGTAATATTACATCATGAGTTGCTTTCGAGAAGAATTTTTGCTAATATATTTGAAATAAAATTAATTACTTTTAAAAATTAAAAAAAATATTTAGCAGTAGCCCAGAATGATTAATTATATAGTCAGATTGTTTTAATGGTTGTTCCAGCTTTTTATAAAATTTTGAAGGTGAGGACTTGTAAAGATTTTTTTCTATAAATCTTTGTGGATTTCTTTGATTATTTTAATTCCCAGATATAGTTTCAAAATTTTTTGTTTGTATTCAGAACTCTACCAGTTAAATTAAAATTTAAAAATCCAAACCTTAGACATTTAGTACCAAAAAAAATGTTATTTTAAATTTAAGATTTACAGACTTTTAAGAATGAAAAAATTTAAATAACAATTTTAACCATTTCCTACTCGTATTTAATAAAATTAGATTTTTCTTTTATAAGAATAAAACTTTGATGACTCTTTACTCTTAATATGACCCACTAACTGTTTGCCAAAATGAGAGTTATCAAATCTTTGGTGAAGAAATAGCAGCTAAAGTAGACAGGAGAGGAAATAAAAGAATCAATTATATCTAAGCATGCTTTTAATAAGATCCTGATCTTGCAATGAGAATAATATGAAGAGATTTCTGACTCTAATGCCTGGAGTGTTTCTGTGTAAATGAAGATTTCAGGCCTTATAATTTTTGAAGCTGGACTGGAATTCAATCCCAGTTTCATTTGTGCACAACGTTAAGAGATGTCTAAGATTTTAGTGGCTGAATAAATATGATTAGGAGCAGTAATAAACACATGATGTGTTGTAGATTAAATTGCTGTGATAAAGTAAAATCTCCAAAGATTCTTTATTCTTGATTTTTTAAGAGGTTTCTCACAGTGGTGGCAGCTAACTATAAGTGAAAATGTCTCTGTGACAGGTACTTTTGCCTTTATTAAATTAAATGAACTCACTGTATTACAGTTCAGATCTGAAACTGGGACCCAGAGATGCCAATGTAGCATAAATAAATAGAAATAGTACCTCAACATTTTCATTTGGGTTTTTTGTTTGTTTTTTTGTTTGTTGGTTTGTTTGTTTGTTTTTTTTTTAATACTTAAACATGTTTTCATTGATAGAAAATTGTTGTGGGTTGGATTGTCTTAGGAACAGTAAATAATATTTAACATTTAATCACTTTATATTTTTATAGATGTTAGTAAGAATAGGGTTAAAAGTATGATTTCAGACCTTTACAGTTTATCTACTTAAAGTGTAGCCAAATAATGTTCTTGTTTTTTTTCGTTCTTCAGGTACTTGCTCACTTTTTGTTAACTAAAGAATAACTGAGGATATAAATTACTGGCTAATAAAACTCCATTTAATCTTTGTTTTTCAGTTCTATTGGAAATGCTAGGAAAATATCAGACAGCATGCATCCTACTTTTAAACTGGAGAGTGTTTTACTAATAGCCTAAAGTTGATTGAGAGTAGATTTAGAAGAGATTTAATAAATCAAGGCTAAAGCCAAAACACTAGATGGTAGAAGAGAGAAGTGCATGTACAACAATCAGAACTGCCAGCTGCTTCTTAAAGTCTCTTTGAAGACATGTTCTGATTATTTTTATATTAATTTTACTTATGAAAGTGAAGAGGGTTTTTTGACCTCTGGCAATTTTTCTGAATTAAAATTGAAAAGTTTTAAACAACCTGTTACAGTGTCTGTGTGTAACTAATGGTTATAGTTACCACACTTTTTGAAAGTATTTTATGAAAAATTGATTGGAGTTTCTTTAGAATAATAATATCAGAAGAGAAAGAAGCCTGTGTTTTTGATTAATGCCACAGTACATAACTACCATTGACTAGGCAGTGTTTTTTCTATATCTTAAATTATAATTCATGGTTTATATGTGTAAGAGATGAATGACTGCAGAGTGAAAAGTACCACTAATTCTAGCCAGACGCAGATTTTGTCTTTACTAGTCATTTGGGCAGATAGTTAAGTGACCAGTATGAGCAGCAAATTATTTGCTTAGCAATTTCCAAGCCAGGTCTCTAATTTATTTTCCCTGAATGCACCTTGTTAGTCAAGAATATCATGTTTTACATTGCTTAGGAACTAATAACTCTCAGTAGAACAGGTAAAATATAAACAACAGTATACATAAAATCATTCAGTTACTCATTCTCAAATGCTAAAAGAACCAACTACAAGGATAAAGGAATAAATTTTAGTTTTCTTGCGCAGTCACTGTGTATCTTCCCTGAGAGCAGATTAGGAACGCTTCGCCAACTCCCTGAAAACCTATTTGCGTAAATCATATCAAAATGTAACGTTTTGATACAATTCAGACACTGCCTGAGAACAGAGGAACTCCAAATCTCTTCAGGGCTGCAATTTGAAGTGTGAGGATAATGGTGGGAATACAAAATCCACGGATACAGAGGGAACAAAACAGCCACCTCAAGCAATTAGGTCTGGCTTGATTCTTGAGTCTCCTTTCACATTGTCATGTATTTCAGTTTTGAACATTTATTCCATACATTCCTGGAGCTGTTTTCTGTACCCTTCCTGCATCCATCCAGTATGAATTCCCAGAGCTTGCTAAGCACATCCATAAAACATGTCATACAATATGCAACCAGTGTCTGCTTTCTTGTGACAGAATTTCTGCTCCATTTGGCATAATTCATCATATTGATCTGTGCTGAACAGGCAGACAATTTAGCAGAAAAATGGTGAAGTCAAGATATTTGAAAACCTCTCATTGAAGATTAGAGGCACACTTTACAGCTTTTTTATTTTGCTTTGAAGCTCACCACACAATTCAGAAGGAAAATCTATCTGATTTATCTTAATATATGTAATCTGAAGGTAGAGTCTAGATTAGCTGACTTGCACTAAACTAAATGGGGATTTCTCTTTCATGTTTGGCATTTTTCTTAACATTTCTGTAGCCCAAGCAACTTGTCCTCTTCCAAACAATTCCCAGGAATGATTTGAAGGGTAATATAGGCCAGCTGCTGGTCACAGTCAGCAGTATAGATGAGACCATGCTATAATGGAAGAAGGAAGTTTAGCCTTTAAGACATGGGCCATAATGTGGTAGTTGGACTAAAGATCAGAGAACAGTTCAGGCTGATTTTATTAAAAAGTGGGATTTTAGAAGAGCTGATTAATAGCTAAGTGTTTAGGTCAGGACTTCACTATCTACACTCCTATTCAGATTTGGAAGATTAAAAATCTTTGCAATATAGGCATCAGGTTAAGTCTTCTGAAAAATTAACACAGTGACTTTGCCACTTGTGAATGTCTTTGCTCTCTTTCTATAAAGCTACCGGCCTGCTCATGTTGAAGCATTTAATCTATCAATTTCTTTAGAAATTGAACATAGCACGTAGTTTTGAACATAGAAACACAGTACATAGAAATTGAACATCGTTTTCTATGTATGCATAGAAATCAACATCTTACTATGTTCATTATTTCAGCATAACTATCTGATTTCTAATAACATAGAAATAACCTCTTGTTCAGTTTATGATATTTCCTGTTCATCTGAGACTTCCATCTCATTATTTCCTGTGTGACTGGTTATCTTTACAAACATGGATTCCAAGTCCTGCATTCTGTCTAGTGAAAGTGTGGTGCTCTTGAGGGAACTCAATAGTGCCTACTAATGGCTCTGGAACACAGAACTCACTTCAGCTGTCAGGCTTCTCCAATTCGAAGGAAGCTGCAGACACTTGGGAATAATTGAGGTAACAATACACTAAAAGCAATATCACATCAGTGCTGTATTTCATGCAGTCTAAAAAACTTTACAAACCCATGTTTTTTAATCCTCAGTTGACACCAGATGCAATTTTATTTCCAAAACCTGTATTTAATTGAGAATAAAAGAGAAGTTGCTTTCCTTGCTTGTATCACTGCTTATATACATACTAAGGGTGAGTATTCTTCTTCAAGTATTGTTTTCCCATTTCTACCTCTAACACAAGCTGCATTAACAGCAATTCATTGTCCAAAAAATATGTCGTTCACACTTCCAAAAAACTACCAAGATTATAGTTTAAGTCCTGCAGAATGTTGCACCCTTGCTCAAAAGCTTTCATCTTAAAGTCTCACTCTTAGAATCTGCTGTTGCCAAAATGTAGATCCTGAATCTTCCCTTAGTCCTGGGTTTAACACCATACTAAAGAAAATTGTAAACTTTTAATTGTGGCAAGAAAATTGTTTGTTCAAGCTAGATGGGTTATTATATTACCAGATATCTACTTAGCATTTTGATTGAAGTTCTATCCAAATAATGCATAATTTTTACTGAACAGTTGTTATATGGCAAATACATGTCAAAAGGCTGGTTCATTCTTATATTTTATTAAAAAAATTCTTAAAAAGCAAACAGCAAAAAGTACAAACCAAAAGAAACAACAAAAAAAAACCCTCAAAAAGCCTAAAGTTTACTGTTAGGACTTAGTATTGCTATCAAAAAGTTAAAGAATTCAGCCATTATAAACTTGAAGAATGGAACATCAAATCTGAGAGTACCTATCATTTGAAAACTGTGGAGTAGCGATCCTTTGAAGATGTTGATTAGAGATTTACAGCCAAACTTCTTAGAGCCTTCAATAACTTTGTAACTGACATTTGATAATGATAACTAAAAGTTCCTGTACCACTACAGGAAATTAATGTCTATAAGAAAGAAAAATTCACTTCTTGGAACCACCAGTTAGGGCAGATTGAAGGTGTACATCTCTACAGCAAGAGACAGGTATATGTCTCTCTACATTCTAATTTCTCTAATTTCTGCCTCTGTCTTTCTGTAGTATTTAACATTAAATGTAAGAAATATGGATGTTTGTTCAAAGTATAATGATAAGTCACTAAAAATAAACAAATAAATTTATAGATGAATTATATTTTAATGTATAATGCACCTTAAACCTTGAGCTCTTATTTGTCCTTAATTTGCCTCTCTATAACATACAGATTCTTGTTCACAGATTGCATATAATGCAGTGAATTGAATTTTTATTAGATATTATTTGAAAGAGATATAGAAAATAATTGATACTATTATTTATAAATCCCTAGCTGGAAGCTTCCAATAAAGTAGGTACAGCTTTTAAGTATCTCATAGTACTTGTGGGGTTAATCAGCAATTTCATATGAGCTAATTCTCCTACAATGATTTTTAAACTCCAGTTTTCTTTTTGGGTACATGCAGTTTTTGCTTTCATTCTTCTGTGTTGTTATTCACACCCCCTATTATTTTGATTATTGATCAATTTTTTGTTATGTGAGTCATTTGCTTTGAGGAACGTCCAAGTTTTGACAGACATTTTTCTACCAGTCTTAAGGGAAATCTGACAGACAATTGGAGCATGAAAACAGGCACATTGGTGTTGCAGGGAGAAATTGTTACACTAATCTTACATCTATTAGGCATTTCAAAACTGTAGGTTTAATGAAACTGAAGCACCAGATCTTGGTAACATTCTCTGGAAAAGAGATGACAGTTCATAAACTTGTATGTTTCTCACATGAAGTACACTGGCCTCTTTAGTAATCCAACAGAAACCAGTTTTGATCTTAGTTTTTTGTTAATGGGGAAAGATTATGGTATTTTGTTCAGAACCATGATGGAGTTTTAACGTGCTACCAAAATCTTCCTCCTTTTCCATAGACATTTATTGCAACTCCTTGGCTGGGGGTCAATGACATGGAAAACTGAGTCAGTAGAGAAAAACAGACCATGTAAGCACACCTTGTCTTCTTACTATTAACTGAGTAAGTTTAATTTACAATTGTAAAATTGTTATGGAATTAACTAATTTTTTAGTCTATTCTATTTTCTTTGATATCAATCTTTCCTACACATCAGCCTGGATGTAGATACCTGAGAAAGGACAGGTCAATATGATGTAATATTGTGTTCTATAAAGCCCCATTTTGTCCTTATTATGACTGAATCATATAGCTCCATATTCAAAAATCTTTTCAGGAAGTTTTACTCACTAAGATATCTTCCATTGTACCCAGTCACATAGACATAGTCTAAGGAATTTTAAGACAAATGAAGTATACATTTAAAAAGTTCCATGTAATAATATGTTTGTCCATATATGCCACTAGGACCATATAGATTTAATCAAAATAATTTTCATGCATGTCTTTCTAATGATAGAAATATTATAATGTGAAAAAAAGGCCAGTGGCCAGGATTTTTACCCACGAAAAAATTGCAGTAGTTTTGATTTTTTTGTTTCAAATTTCCACAAAAATAATGAATATACATTATTTTTAAGCAACCAACGTCTTAGAAGAAATGCAAATAAAGTTGTGATTTTGACATTTCATATCAAATTTTAATATGTGAACATCATGATATTAAAATTTCTGGTTAAGTAATTATATTATTCTTTACTTATTACCATCTTTTAAACACTTTGGATTTAAGAAGCAAATCTTTAGGTGAGTAAATCTTTCCAAGTGCTACAACAAAGTTGTACTCCATTGTCTCACAAAGCACTTTGGCAGAGTACAAATAAAATAAAATATAGTGCCTTTGAACTAACATTACTTTTTTTACAAACTCTAATTTAATTTTGTTAACAATAATCCATGACACTGAAAAACAATTTGAGAGTTTCTACAAGGACAAATTAATCTTTTAGTGGATGGACTTAAGCTTTTTTCCAATTGAAATTTCTCTTGGGAACGAGAAATTGTTGGCATGCCCTGGATTTTAAATACTTTCTTTTTCTTTAATTTTATAAATTGTTTTAATATAAGGAAAAATAATTTACACAGAACTTATTGTCTACAGAGTTAAATACAAATTTTAAATTAAATTTTTTTTCTGAGTTTTGGGGTTTCTACAATCTTTGAAGGCAATCTGCTCTAATGCCTGATTGTCCTTATAGCAAAAAGTGCATTTTTCCATTATACTCAGCCTGGACAACTCTTGTTTCAACTTGACATGTACCCTTTCATCCTGCACCACTGTGAGGAGCTTGTATCTGTCTCTTGGATGACCCTTCAAAGAGTCTGGGGAGGTGTTACCCCCCCAAAGCCATGCCTTCTCCAGGCTGATCCAGCTCAGCTTCCTTACTGGGAAGTGCAACTCTCAGTACACCTGGGGGCTGCTGGACACCCTTGCTTCCAGCTCAGATATGGGCTCATGTCCACCAAGCTGCCCACCAGCTCCCTAGGGCCTTTCCCAGAAAGTTGCTCCCCAGTTCCTCTTCTGATGCAGAAGCTCCACTTTCCCAGGCACAGAACTTTGGTTTTCACTTTTAAATAGTCGAAAAAAACTAGGTTTATTTCTTCCTTTCTTCTTTTTAGGAGAAACGATAATCTTGGGTAAATTTCTTCTTTCTTAGAGGAAATTAGGAGAGGTTAAGGAGACTGCAGACAACAGCTATCAAACTAAAATATGCACAGGTCTTTTGAAACTATTATTTATAAAATATTTGCTCTAATCAAACATATTTAGGTTACTCAGGTGAAGCTATTGTACTCCAGACATCTTATAGTCCTTGAATGAAAAAGTTTTTGCTACTTCTCTGAATAATACCTGTGAATTTTAGCTGCTAGATTATAAGAACTGTTGGCTGGAGAGAAATGGAAAGTTATACTGCTTCAATTTCAAGTCATGCATATCCTATTTCCATCACTAGAAACAAAAATGAAAACAACAACAAGGAGTATAGCCCCATCCTCTTCTTTGTCCTGTCGGTAGGAGCCATATGTTCCCCACATGGTGGAATTAAGGAGAAGAGTACATGCAATGATCAAGGAAGGGGTAAACTTTTATTAAAGCATCAAAGTCTGTCACTATGAAAAAAATAACAAATTTTAATAATATTTCAAAATTATTTGATAAATATTTGTAAACCTTCAGCTCTCTGCTGCAATGGTTTAGGTGTTTTTTTTTTTTAAATATGAAACAGAGTTGTGGCATATCCTGAGTTAGAAGGAACCCACAAGCATCGTTGAATTCCCACTTCAGACCCTTCACAGGACAACCTCAGAAAATCACAGCATGTCCCTGAAAGCATTATCCAAACACTCCTTGCACTCTGTGTGTCTTGGTATTGTGTCCAGTTCTCTGGGGAGCCCATTCCAGTCGGCTGAGCCAACTGGGTAAAGGTTTTTTTTTAATATCTAACCTAAATTTTCCCTGACATGATTCAGACCATTCACTCATGTCCTGTCACTGATCACCACAGAGATCAGTGCCTGTTCCTGTGCCTCCCCTCACAAGAAGCTGTAACTGCAGGGAGGTCTCCCATCAGTCTCCTCTTTTCCAGGCTGAGCAGACCAAGTGACCTCAGCTGCTCCTCACATGGCTTCCCCTCAAGGCTCTTAGTTGCCCTCCTTTGGACACTCTCTAATAGTTCAATGTCTTCCTTTTATTGCAGCACCCAGAGCTGCCCCCAGCACTGGAGGTGAGGCTGCCCCAGCCCAGAGCAGAGCAGGACAATCCCTCCCTTGCCCAGCTGGCCATGCTGTGCCTGATGCCCCCAGGACAGGCTTGGCCCTCCTGGCTCCAGGGCTCTGCTGGCTCATGTCCAACTTGCCACTGACCAGGACCCCCAGGTCCCTTTCTGTGTCACTGCTCTCCAGCCTCTCCCTCCCCAGTCTACATCCAGGGTTGCTCCATCCCAGGTGCAGAATAAAGCACCTGTCTTTGTTAAGCCTGTACGGTTGGCACACATTAAACATCTTCAGCTGCTCTTTGTCCAGCCTTCTAATATGTCAATCATAACAGAAAACTGTTCAGGTTCTTCAGATACTATGCCTTCATATTGTTTTCTATTTGAATTTTTTCTCATAGGTCTAAAAAAGTCACAACCCATAAGAAGAAACCTTCAGACACTGGTTAGAAAACATTGTGGGGAGCTAAGAGGGTAGACAGAAAGATTTGGAATACTCCCTGTATTAACAGATTTTGTTAATCCAATTTTAGGTGACAGATTTTAAGCTACTTTTCTAGTTCAACCAAATTAGTCTTTATAAACAAATTGGAGAGCCCACATTTAAATTTTGAACAATTAACAAATTTTGTATTATTTCTATTTTCTTAAAGATAATTGCTAAAAATGATTTTTTGTTTCAATTTTAGAATATAAGAAGAAATAGGAAATAATCTGTTTTTTTCTTGTTAAAATTAGAGGGTTCATTTTATTTTATTTCAGAGGAAAAGAATTTTTTGGTTAGACCAGTATCCAAAATGACTGATTTTAAAATACAAATTTAATTTGTTTTGAAATTGAGCTATGTGTTTTATTCTATAACAAAGCATAACTTTGCATACTGATTTCTTTGCTTTAGCCTACGTAACAGCAAGAAAACCTAAATCATACTCTCAGTCTTTCTCAAAGAGCTTCTGGTGTTTGATGCTCTCTTTGTTGCTCTTCTAATGACAGGTTTATCTAAGCACAGTGAGCTTTCACAGACTGTAACAAAGTACTTCATAGTATAAAAAAGCTGCAAGAAACAATTGCTTTACTACAATTACTTTGCAACAATTTTCAGTCTATGCGGTAGCTAATGAATGAAATTATAAAAATATGTAAAATGGTGAAGCTGATTTCAACATATTAACAGATATTTTAAAATTAAATTTTCAGTGCAGGCTTGTGAGAGCCTCTATAGATGTTTTGTTGTCTTTAAGGATTTTTAAACAATATTATTTATATATTGCAAATGTAGCTATAGTGTAGTGAATGGGCCTTTGCAGAATGGCTCAGCCAAATGGGACTTCTGGCAGTCTAATGCAGAGGCTGAACAGTATTTTAGATATACAGTAGATCAAAGGGCACTTTGGTGACATTCAAAGAGTTGTTTCAGTGAGTTCCCAAAAGTCATAATACAAAAAGCTGGAGAAATCTTCTCTTCATCCCTTGTTTGCTTTGGATTGCAAATGAAAGCTGTTATTTTTCTGGGACAGAAAAGAGAGATTGCTTTCAAGACATTGGAGAAAATGCTTGAGGGATATAGATGTTAGAAGAGTATGGATTCTGTACTCCCTGCTCAGACTAAAAAGACCTCTGAGCGTCATTAAAACAAAACAAACAGACCAAAGAGTGTATTTGAAAAAAAGATTAAAAAAAAAAAAAAAAAAAAAAAAAAAAAGAAAGAAAAAAATCTATTCTGAAATAGTAAGTTTCACTGTGAGCTGTGGTTGTTAGAATTTCAAGATAAAAAGTTAGGCTGTATGCTAACTCCATTCTATATAACCCTTTTAATGACACAGGGCTAAGTACATGTAGTAGACAGTAGACCTTAGAAATTCTGTTTGCTTGTTTCTACAGTTCCTTCTGTCAATGTGTATAAAAAGACTTTGAAATCTTTCTTTGAGGATTCCATCATGTTTAATCTCAGGAATAATAACAGCTGTGCCTAAAAATAAAAGTAATACTATAATGGTCAAAAAATCAGCAAAAAGTGTTGTAGAGAACACTGAAACAACAACAACAAAAACAAAATAATTAGAGAACACTACACCACAGTTGTGAACAGGAAGACAGCAGCATCTTCTAAAAATGTTCTATAGCATTGTGAAAATTCTTGCTTTGATATTTCACTGAACATAAAATGAAAAAAATTAATTTTTAAAAGTGTAGAAAACATTGGCATTGCAGACAATTATTACTCCTCTGTCGAGAGGATTCAGCCTGAATCTCTTGGACTACAGGATAGCTCAAAAAGTCCTTCCCTGTTTGGACAGATTACACAGAATTGTCACACTGTGGAATTCTCATACATTTCTTAACTTCCAGGACAATATAAGGGATTAATCTGACACAGAGTATTGAACAAAGCAGATTAATGATGCAGTATAGTGTGGCTGTCTCTCTAATATATACACAGCTGGAGTATTTGATTTTACACTTTCTCTACAGCATTGCATAAATCATCATAATTCACTGTTAGTAAAGATTCACTAAAGGAATCTGACTCAGTCCAATGATCTCAAGGAAAGAAGATTTAAGGGTCCGTGATTAGCACCCATGTTAACAATTGCCATTATTTGCTTCCTTGATGGAACAACTACATTCTATACTTCAGAAGCCAAATTTTTAAAAATTAAAACCTAAACTATATAAAATATATGAAATAATTATCTAATACCAACAAATCGTTATTGTCATGAATCTATTTAAAAAAGAACTCAGATATTTATCATGTTAATACAAGAAATCTTGGGTTTATTTACTTTAAAACAAAAATACTGCTTCTTTTAAGGAATCACAGAGGGCAACTCAGAAATCTCAGTCTCAAATAAAACTCTAATGATCATTCATTTTGTTCTGATAATACAACCTACTAACAAAGGATTGTTATATATTGAAAATTTGAGAAGATATCTGACTCTTAGAATTATACAGAATATTATTCTTATTTGTTTATATATATTTAAATGGCTCAAATTAATGACTGCTGATTTGTTCTATGCTGAGAAACTGCTGTTACTTTTTCATCCTGTAATTGTTACAGATCTTTTTTATATCTAACACACAACTCCTGCATAATTTTCCGAAACATAATAGGCAAAAATCTCATCAGAGATAAAAGCCAAAAACACAGTTTCACTGAAGTTAGAAGATTGCTTAGGTTCCTAATCACTAACAGTAGCATACCTTCCTCTCAAATGATAATACAGCTGTTAGGACCATCTTCCTATCTTAATCAATTAAATTTTATTCTGTACTCTTTTGCTATTCAACTTCAAATCTCTTCTGATCTCACTGAATTAGAATAGGTAGCTGGCTCACATGGTAGCCACTTCTGTAACAAAACACAGAGGATGAGAAAAATACTGTATACTTGCAAATCAAGAAGATTATATGGAAAAAATACAGACCATATTTCATGAATATAATGTTTTTGAAAAACTTTAGGAAGTAGTTGACTTCCCTGATAAATATGTACCAAATAATAATATCTGAATTTTACAGAATAAGGCAGTTGTTAATTTTAAAGTTATGTATTTTCATTTTTTGTACCTCTGATACAGAATAAATAACAGTATCAGATTTGGGAAAAATTAAATATAGCTTTCAATTTATCTTCTGCATTTTCTTCACCTGCCCTGTATTTCTCACAGTAACATAAATCTACATTCTCTCTTTTTTTTTTTTTTTTTTTTTTCTCGTTTTTTTATCTTTTTCTTCATTTTACTAGCTTGAAAGTTGGAAGCTAAAGGATAAAAAAAATCTGACGTAACTCAAATTATCTCCATTTTGGCTAATAAGATTTACCTTTCTTTATTCTTAGTCCTTTCAGTTTATTCCCAGGAACAATCATGTAGGAAAAGGAAATTATCTTATCTGAATTTACTTGATGGTCTCCCGACAACAAGAGTTCCCTCCAGAATCAGAGAAAAATAAGACCAAAGGACTGCACAGATGACTAAAAGGGCACTGCCTCTCCCTTGCTCACTCTGTATCAACAAAAGCAAAAATTTTGAGGAAAGTCCATCCAACCACATCATTCCAGGTGGGGTAGGAGAGGTAGAGATTGCTGGTCTGGGCCATTTGGTCTGAGCTGGAGAGGGAAGGTAGGAGCAAGGCACCCATGCCCAAAGAATAGGTGATGTTTATGGCCAGGGCAAAACTTGAAGGTCTATGACACTTCCCCACCAGCTCCCTCCCCTTCCACCACAGGAAAATTTAAACATAATTGCATCCCCACACAGGATTAGCAGCTATCTGAACCATAGCTCTCAAAATCACTGGGAAGCTGAGAAATCTCTCTTGATAGTTTGTTTAGTTTTATTCTATCTGAAAAATTCAATAAAAAGAACTATTCTATCTGAAAATTAATTTTAAAAAGTCACTTCCCTGAACCATTGATAGAATAGACAAACCTACTTCAAGTTTCCTCTTTTCATAAAAAGCCATTCTTTGCCTGATCTTTTCTATACATTTCAGATTCTTTAAATGTAGAACACTTTGATTACAGAATATCTAGTTTTAATTTTAACAGTTTTTGACCCTATTCTTTATTTGACAAATTATAGTGGACTTCTCTTTCAGTATGAATTGAAGGCAGTTCTGTAATGAAAGGAATGATTTTTTTTTGTTGTCTATAGTAATTTCTATGCTGTTATTGTATTTTCTTTTCTTCTTCTTTTTAGGTTTGTACTAAGGTATAACAAAAGTATAAGTAGAAATTATGAGCTCCTTTGCTTTCATATAAAAATTAAGTTCTAAAAGAGAAATCAGGAACATGTACCAATATATGCTAACTAAATCTTCACAATCTCAATTATATATTTTTAAGAGAAAGCCTAGACTTAGTCTGAGATAGATTTAAATTTATTAGTTTATCAAATCTCATATGTTAAGCAACTTCAATTATACTATCCAATATTTTTTGTCAAAAAAATTAGTTGTGATTTTTTATTGCTTCCTTTAGTAAAAATAAATACTGATCAAATTTTCTGTACTTGATATTCTTATTTTTCCATATTAGTCCTTCGAATATATTTAGCAGAAATACATTTTGTGGGATCCATCTCACCAGCTATTATCTTCTACATCTTAAAGGACCACTTTCCATTTTCTTTACACTTAGAGAAGACATATCTTATTATAAAAACTAAAGTCTCTAATAAACAATTGAACCAAAAAAAAGTTTATTATTACTGAATCCAACATATTTCAATCCCACTTTCAAAAACATGGTGTCTACATGTTATGATTTTACACTGCTCAAAGTAGAAATCTTAACCCTGGTCGTCAAATTCTTATGTAAAACAACTGCTATTCCTCTCTCCTATTTCTTTGCCAATACATCTCTGGTAATGTCATCACCACCCTCAAAATATCCTGATTCCACAAATTTATCAATTTCATATAAATCCTCACAAAAAGCTGCGCAGAGATCTTCCATGCTGTTTTGTTGGAGGCACAGAACTGGGTGCACAGACAAAGTACATGCAGGTGACAGGACAGGAATCTCAAAAGAAGCGCAGCAATCAAAGTAAAAGATCAAGACTGGGAAAATTACAACACAAGTGCATGTAAGATAGAAAGACTGTGAAATATTAGAATTCTCCTTATAATTCTTATACATCAGTTTCCTATTAATTATGAAACAAAGATATCACATGCATGGACTGTGAAAGAAGAGAGAAAAGAAATTGTGGAGACAGCTTTTCCATGTGAGAATTGTAAGGAAAAAATCGATTTGATTTGATTTGATAATTGGAGCATAGTAAGTATTCTACTAAAACTAGATACCTTTCAAGCTGGCATGTTATCATTTCTACCTCATTCTATTGGTATCAGATTGCCTGTTAAGAAAAGACTAAGAATTAACCATTTTATGAAACAACTAGAAACTTTGAGATCAAGACATTTTTTTGTGCAACCCTTCCAAAGGAACATATTCCTAAAAGTTATTTCTTGTAGTATTACTGGAATTAAGTATAATTAAATTTGAAATATTCAAATCTCTCAATAGTTAAGGCATTAATCATCAAGAAATATGTAAAAAATGAGCCTGAAATTTCTGAAAGGACAATAGCCCTGTAGCTACTATTTTCCCTTTAACAGTAATTAAATATTTACGTATTTTCAGATACTTTGTGTAATAACTCCACAGTTTATTACTGTAAGACTGTTTATTTAATCTAAAGTTATTTCCTATCATTACAGTCAAATTTTACCTGTGGAATCAGATCCTTTATTTTAAAAAATGTGGATTCTATTAACTGAGATGACAATACCTTCATAAGTAATTTTATCTGAAAAATGCTTGGATGAATCTAAAGGAGTTAAAATGTAAAACCCATAGCAATGCATAAAGGAGTTCAAAATGTAGTCTCTAGCAATGTTTAAGTTCTTAGAGTTTTGCATTCATTATTACTGGGTTTTGATACTTAATATGAGTGATACTAAGGGACAATACTTGTCAATGATGTCCATTGGGACAATGAGCCATTGACCACTATCCTCTGGATGTGATTGTCCAACAAATTACTAAGCCACTAGGCAATCCACCCATGAAATCCTTTTTTCTCCAATTTTGAGAGAAGCATATTGTGGGAACTATGTCAAAGGCCTTACAGAAGTCCAGATAAATGACATCTCTAGCCCATCATTTTTCCACATGAAATAGTCACTCCGTTGTAGAAGAGCATTAAGTTGGTGGGACAGACCACGCCCCTGGTGAAGCCATGCTGACTGTTTCAAATCACCTCCATGTGTATTAGCACAGCCTGTAGGAATTTCTGCTCCTTCCCAGCCACAGAAGTGAGTCTGACAGGTTGTTAGTTCCCAGGGTTCTCCTTTCTTCCCTTTTATAAGCAGCATAATGTTAATCATCTGGTTATTGGGAGCTCTGCCTGAATGCCTTGACCTTTCAAATAGCATGGAGGTAAATGGCTTGGCAAATATATCAGAGGGGTATGTTTTCTTTGACCTTCTTTTCATCCCTTGCCAAATTTAGCTCCAGCTTCTCCTTAGTCTTCTTTCCTTTGAACAACTTGGGAACTACAGAGAGGTAAGCCTCACTTCTGCCTGGGAAGGTCACAGAGCAGATCCTCCTAGAAGATATGCTAAGACAAATAAAAGACAAGGAGGTGTTCTGAAGCAGTCAGCAAGCTGTTTCTGACCAATCTGGCCTTCCATGATGGAGTGACTGCAGTAGTTGCCAAGGTAAGACTTACTGATGTCACCTAACTTGATTTCTGTAAGGCTTTCAAAGTCCCACGTTGCATCCATATCTCCAAATTGGAGAGACGTTGATTTGAAGTGTGGGTGAGCTGTTCAAGAAGGAATTGGCTGGCTGGATGCAGCTAGAGAGTGGTGGTCAGTGGCTCTGTGTCCAGGTGGAGACTGGTAAAAAGTGGTATCCCTCAGGGCTTTGTCTTGGGACTCTTCTCCTGAATATCTTTATCTATGACATAGAGAGGTCAAGTGCCACCTCAATAAGTTTGCAGATAACATGGAGCTGAGTGGTGCAGTTGACACAACAGGAGGGGATGCCATTCAGAGCTCCAGAGAAATCTGCACAAGCTTGAGATATGTGCCCACATGAACTGCTGTTTTTCCTTGTTTGATTGTCTGTTTTTCTTAAAGCCATATGCTAATTTTAATAAATCTAAATAATAAAAAATAAACATACTATACAAATTATGTTTTGGCTAATCATTGGCTTAAGTGACATTTTTTACATCTTTAATTTTCATTTATTTAAATTTTAATGCCAGCTGTAATTGTCATAATTAGA
This sequence comes from Muscicapa striata striata, assembly GCA_030060385.1. NCBI lineage: Eukaryota > Metazoa > Chordata > Aves > Passeriformes > Muscicapidae > Muscicapa > Muscicapa striata. The sequence continues at coordinate 592,077 of JAREIS010000363.1, read as the reverse complement.
TTGAATTTTGAAATGTCACAACCTCCACAGTCAATTTTTAATACTCTTACTCCATAGATCAATTCACAAGAAGCACAGAGGGTACCACAAGCAAAACCTTAGTTTGCTTCAAAAGAAGCCAATTAACAAATCTCATTTAGTGTTAATTGCAACAGCAGTTCTCATCATAGTTTAATCAACACCTTGCTAAAACAAGCTAGGAGAAAGCAAAAGACGGACATTGATTTCATGCACAGCCAGAACTGTATTGACACATTTCAAACACTGAACATCTCACAGATGGGAAGTCATTCCCAACAGACTGGAGTGGTAACTGTCCAAACAATTTTTTCTATAAAACTCAGAGGCTTTAGCCTTAATGAAATAAAGATAAAATACAAAATAAATAAATACATATTTATATTTATTGAAAATAAAATACATATTTGATATATTCTGTCAACACACTAAGGAAAAAACCTGTATCTTGCACTGACTTTCTTCCAACTTTTTACAACTTATTCCATTGTCTTAGTTATAAATCTTGACCTTATCTATAGGTTCATTCTATCTCTCAAAGTAAAGTCAGGTGATCACATATTTCTGCATGTTAATATTGGCCTCTACAACCAGTAAACATAAAAAAAGCTAAGTAAAAAGTCCATTATATATGAGTGCCTCCCTGTTTAAAAAGTGTTGTTAGTTTGCAACTGGGGCTGTCATTCAGACTAAAAAAGCTGCAGTTGACAAGGCATCTGAGTTACTCCAAAGCAGAAGCTTTCACATTTCACAAATGCACTAGTGATTCTATGAAGCTCTGAAATACTGTTTTGTGTGTAGAGCTTTAAACTGAAAGATTATTTTTTTTATTTTTGTGCCCTTACAGGTTGGAAATAGACATTGATGGTAGAACACATATGTGGCAACAATGACAAGCACTAACAATCTGTAATGAAAGCTGATAAAACTTTTTCACAGCTTAAAATGCCTTCCTTTGGAAGAGAAAGGTGATGCTTTTCGAACAGCACCTGGATTAAAATATTAAATTCGTTAACAGTGTATGTTTAACTGAATTTAATTTCCTGTTCCTCTGAAGTGTATGAGTCTTTGTGAGCATTAGAAAAGTCAGGAAAATTGAGGAAGACCTGATATTATTTAGATATAAACACCCATTTCAAAAGTTTTCAAGCAGAACAGTTCATTCTATCCTATTCTCCATTCAATCTGATCCCATTTTAATTCTGATTGGACTTTAAACAAGAAAATATAAAATTTTCAGATAAAATTAACTTCAGGATGGAAAAACTAAAGATGTACAGTAATGAAAAGGTTGATATAACATTTATAATTTTAAAATATTTCCATTAGTTAAATCAAGATACAAAATGCAGAGTAGATAAAACTTAAAATCTAGTTTACCAACGCTATTCACAATTGAGTCAGAACATATTTATAATTCTCAAAATTGGTAAAATGTTATTTTACCCCTGGCTTTGGAGGAGTTAGAGATGCAGCTAGAGAGTGGTTTTTAACTTCCCCTCCAATATGCTCTTTCTTAAAATTGCCCAGCTTTTCCTAAAATGTAGAGTAAGAAAAAAAATATTTCACAATTCAATAGTAATTTTTGAACATTAAAATTTTGTGAACTATCTGCAATTTTGATGATTTGAAAAGCATCTGAGGGTGGGGGTTTGTTTATTTGTTTGTCTGTTGTTGGGTTTTTGGTTAGGTTTTGTTTCCTTCATATTCTGGATACTTTAAATGCTTCTTCTTAGAACATTTGTTCTTCTTAAATAATATTTGTTATTTTAGATCATTTAGTGAAAACCGAAAGATCAATATAGTTTCTTGTGGAAGAATAATGTACCAGAAGAGGCAAATAAGTCTAATTAGCATGATATGGATCAGAATGATGTGACAGACTAATGAAAAGATGTCTTTGCTTAAAAGAGCCAGTCACATGAATACATAAATGTGACCCTAGTCTTGGCATTCAGTTTTAGATTCAACCCTACATTGCCCTGCTTTTCTGCTTCTGAGAAATCCAAAACTACTGCAACATGCTTTTGCCAGCTTAATCTGCTCAGTTCAGTAACCCCTTATTTCATACACAGAATCTTTATTATTATGAGGTGTTTCCATCCTTCTCTCATTCTGCTGCACAAAGAAAAAAGTTGCCAGGATTTGTCCTCCAGTACATGTCCTCCCTTGTTGAGCCTCTCTAGGGAATACCTTTGCTTTTCAGAACCTGAAAACAACAAAAATTGAATATTTGAAACACTCTTCAGTGGTGGCCTTTTCCTTTATCTCTCTACCATCACTACCTACCTAAACATATGGTATTTCTTTATAGATCAAATCTGTGGCTAATTCATTCAAGCTCATTTTGCTCTTCAGGTCTCTATATTTTTTTCCTAGTCATTTTTTTACATATTGAAGCTCGTTGCAAGTTCTTGTAGGATAAAGAGAATTTATCTCCCCTTTCAGTTGTGGTAACCATAGCTGCATACCCAAAACCTCAGTACCATGAACAGCACACAATAGCAGGCCAACCTGCACTTGTGATCATGATGTATCCACTTCTAGGTGGAATAGCACCTAGAAAACAGTGAAAAACTAGAGACTAAAAATGTGAAAGATTTTTTTTTTTTTTCCCTGAATAGGTACTAAATTCTTATGTGAACTTTTCCAAAAGAAAAAAAAAAAAACCAAACAAAAAAAACCCAACCCAAACCAAACCAAACCAAACCAAACAAAAAAAACAAAAAACAAAAAACAAAAAACCAAAGCAAAACAAAACAAAGCAAAACAACAACAAAAAAACCCAAAGACCCCCCCAAAACAAACAAACAAACAAACAAAAAACCAAAATAACAAACAAACAAACAAACAAAAAAAGGGCAGCATTTGGCCAGTTTCCTGCTTTTCCCTGCCAATGTGAAATCTTTGAAAAGATCGATGTTTGAACAGATCTGTGGAATTTACTCAACAAATGTCTCTAGAAAGATTATGCAAAACCAAATTTCAGAGACTTAGCAATAGTTTATGGTAACAAGCAGAATTATTTTCTGACATTGTGGAAAGTAACATGGCATCTCAGCACTTTCAAAGAAATGCTGAAGACCATATTTTCTTTATCAAACTGCATAATTAACAATTTGTGTCCATTGGTGCATCACTATGAAGGAAACCTCAAATTACATGGACATGCCACTGTGAATTGATATAAAAAGACTGCAATTAAAATGCTTGTGGATTCTTTTAATAGATGTAGTCTAGAATACAGATAGAGGCAACTTAGAAAATATTAGCATAGTGTGGTGCTAAAGGACTTTCTGGTTATCTGATATGTAAAACTGCCTGGATCATAAATTTCATCACAACAAAAACATTACCTTGAAGAAATTTTCCTACAGATTCCTGGATACTTTAAAGATGAAACTGATACCTTGATTTTAATACAGCTCAGTCATGTTTTATAGTAAGCTATCCAGTAGTGTGAAAAACTAACAAGATGTTTATCTTGTTGGGAAAGATAAGGGAAAATGATGCAGAGGTACAAAGAAGCCAACAAAGTTTGAGGCTCTTAATTGAAATTTGGAAATAACTTGGATCAGTTTATATAAATTTTTCTTCAAACATGACACGGAAAAGCAGAGATAATTGCATTTATCAAGAGCTTGAGCTCTAATGATGCTTATACCAAAAGAATTTTAATCTAAGTATTTTTCTGCATTCACGATGAATGGTTATTGTTTGAATATTGTTTATATTGTTTAAATTTATTCCATGGGGCAAGGGAGACCCTAGCCACTGCTACCTCCCTGCTCTGTGTGACACTTATCTTGAAATATTTGCAGCTCATTAACCCACTGTCTGGTTCTCCTGGTGCCTGTGATATTTTTTGGGATCCCCTTTAAGTCTTTTCCTTATTATCCCCACTCACATATTCTTCTGAAGCTGGGATTTTGTTCTAATTTTTCATTTTTGCAGACAAGTTTTCCTGTGTCTTTCAGCCCCAGGCAAAGCCCAAAGTCTTCAGTAAACCTGTCATCCTTTTGGGATTTCCTTGGATAAAAGGGGCCTCTCAGGTTGGCTCTCAGGGTTTGGCTCTGCTGGCTCTTCTTTGCACATGACAGGATTTATACTGAGAACCCCCTGTTGGGCCTCTCTAGGAAATACCTTTGCCTCTCAGAGCCTGAAACCAACAAAATTTGAATACTTGAAACACACTTCAGTGGTGGCCTTTTCCTTCATCTACCACCACTACCTGCTGAGTGTTGGGTTGAGTTTGCTCTCAGGGTTTTTTTCAGCTAAGACCTATACATAAAATCTTATGTACAACTAAGGGTGACTGCATAACTGAACAAAACCCATAAATTTAACAATTTTGTAAAACTACCTCAATAGAAAATAATTTGATAGGATTTGATGACAATTTATAAGGTTGACAGAAAATGTATTACTAGGACACCAATGAAGTGGCAAATTATTTGTACATTTGAAAAAAGAGAAAAAATAATAGTCCATCTACGTTATAAATATTTTTCCAGTTGAAGGTAATGGGATAGATAGCATACAAAAACAGAAGAGTCCTGATGATCCTTAATCTATGAAAAATATATACACTTGAGTTCAATATATCATAGTATATTTTGTGTGTTATAACACTAAAAAAAGGATCAGCTTCTACTCTCACTGTGCTCTACATGTTCAATAATCACTGGATTACCATTCTGCTCTCTGTAGGAACTGAGATAAACATTCAGATTTAAATGTATTTAGAAATATTAAAATATTTTTGTGTTTTTCCCAAGTAATCCCATGAAGATGCAGGTAGAGGCGTAATGACACACTTATAAATCAGTATCCAGACCAAAGCTGAAAACTGCTCTGAAGTAAAATGTGTTATTATTCCTCTGTGGTGTTCTACCTATTTTATTCTTTTCCTGAAAAATTAGTATACTGAGCTGCAGGATATGCTGAAAAGCAAGGATATTACCATGGTTAAAACTACAGTTGTAGAAATTCAGGACTTTTATCCAATAAGGGTCTGTTACACCTAAAAGAGAAGTTATCTGGAATGTTGAGACTTTTGTTTAAAATTCCACAGTAAAAATGCATATACTAAAAACCTTAACCCAACTCTTCAATTTTTAAATTTAGACCACATTGTTTCACTTCAAAATTCTGATGACTCCTGTAGACTTCAAGAACTGAGCTTAAAGAAACCCATATGTAATCTTTTTAGTATATTAGAAGTTATGTTAAATACTATATGAAGAGAGGGGAAACTTTGTCACAATTCCCCCAATAAGAAATTTAGACAGACATTTCAATCTTTCTTTTTTTTCTTGATCAGCTGAAAGAAATAGGTAGTTTTAGGGTATGAGTCAACTCATCCTCAGTTAGAAATCAAGTTCGTTAGGTCTGATAAACTACAACTCAAATGTCAGTTTCCTCCATTGACTATTAAGTCATTTAAGAGAAGTTCTACTGTCAACATCTAAATCCAAGTTCTTTCATTAAGTAAAATGACCTCCACAAGTGTGCTTCTGCCTAAGGCACATGCTGAATACACTGACTGAGTTCTGGAGAAAAATATTTGTGTTTTTTTTAAAAATTAAATTAAAGGTAGATAAATTGTTTTTGTGTCCCACTTGTTTGACAGTAGGTCAGTAGGAGAAAGTGATTCAATTCACTTTGCAGCTTATGATCATACCTATTTTGTTCCTGCTCACTGGGTGATAGGATAGTTAATTTATTCAGGTGCTAAGCATACTTTTGGCAGAAAGGAAAAACAGTTATAAGAAGTATGATGCTGTAGTTTAAGTGGATTTAAGTTTTAGTAGGCAGATGCTTAGCCAAATGTTTTAATAAATTTCTAGTGTTAAAGAGTCAGCTCTATTTGGCTGCTCTGTAAAAGTAGCACTAGACAGTGTCAAAATCCAGGTGTGAAAACTAGACATTTAAAAAAAATATATTTGTACTTTTTGGAAGGCAAATACATGTGTGAAAAAGAGTTATTCGACTCTGTTGAACTTAGGCTAATCTAACCTATCCTAAACAAGCATTTAGAAAGACTTAAAAATAAACATACTATACAATATTCCTAGAAAATATTCCACACAGAAATAATCAGCTAATACATAAAATACATAAATGCATAAACAAATTTTAGAATTGACACCAAAAATTGCTCCTATATCTGATTCTTGGTGCTAGTCAGATGAACATAGTAGAAGTACATTGTTGACACTACCTGTTATTTAATCCAAAAAGATAATTAAGGAAGTGAATATTTAAGCTAGAGGACTGCATTAGAAAGTGATGGTGACGTTCTCAGGTTTTTGGACTGACAGATCAGATATCCAGGCACATACTCTTTCAATTTTCATGACTAGAAACCCAAGCAGATTTTTCTAAAGTAGACAGTTTTAGATAGACTGAAGGAAAAGGGAAAAAATCTAAGAAATGTTGATCTTCAAACACAAAGAAAATAATCATTTTTTGTTTATATAAATTATTTAAAAGGAAATTGCAAGAATATAGGAATACTTATGGAATATATGTGAAATAAATGACTGCTTTTGAAGTAAAATGGTACTTATGAGAAGCAAACCACCCTGATTTGCTGGGAAGTATCTATACGTGAATATGTGGACTGCACACCCCACGTATCCAGTTTCTTTTTTTTAATTTTAAATTTCAAAAATGCTAAAGGATTGCTAATATAGTTTTTCAATATGTCTGTATGATTATATGGAACAGAATTCATAGACAGTAGAGTTCTCAGAAATCCAAACCAGCCAGCTTCTGAGGTGGGGTATATATCGTAGATGGAATAACAAGGTCTGCCTGTGAAGCACTAGTTCAACTAAACAGCAGATGGGTTTGTAAAGTCAATGGGTTTCACTTCTTCCTAGAAACAGAGGGCTTGAATGGGGATCATGGTTAGTTACTCTGCATTTTCAAACTGAGTATACCAAAGCTGAGACAGGGAGACAGATAACCCACAATCCTTCCTTTTATGACTCCATTACAGAAAGATGTGAGTATATCACTTGAAATTAATACCTTAGTTACTGAGGCACTCTGCAAGTTAGAGTTTTGTGACCATTCACTCTCAAAATGAGAACATAAAACTCAAACTTTCAAAACCCAGAGCGTGACATAAGACTCCTGCATAAAAATTTTCTATTGGGCCATAACAGCAAGAAGGGGATGTTATTTATGGTCAGAGTTACTAAGTCTGGAAATAGTTTAGGCAGTGCTATTGGTTTTGGGATACAATGTGAGAAGCAAGCCCATCTATCCCGGATATATTATTATATCTATGTTTGATGGGAAATTTGGGAGTTGGCACAAATATAGATCAGTAAGTGAAGGAATGTGAGTGATCTGGATTTTTATCAGAATAAAGAAGTCATTTTAGGAGGGATTTATGCAGAATGCATCTAACCTTTTTAAAATAAACTTTTAGTGTTAAAAAAAAAAAAAAAAATTAAAAAAAAAATTAAAAAAAATTGTAGAGAGTTATCAGTGCTGTAACACTGTTTTTGGTTCCCAAGATTACAATCTATTTTTTCAGTCAAAAATTATTGACTGAAAATATATCCTGCATTGTAACCAGTGAGTTTACACTTTTCAGTAGTATTGACCCTGTCATAAAATTTCAAAAGTCTGTGTGATTGCAGTTACATACCTGATCGTATTCACCAAAGGTGTCAGACTTCAGGCTTATTAGATACTTTAACTAATAGTGGGCATGGAAAGTCACACACATACAAAAAAGTACTTTAAGAAAATAAATTTAAAAGCTTGTTTCTAAAAAAAAATAATTTCATCAACATATTATTCAGAGTCAAAGTCAAAACATGCAGAGAGCTGTGAAAGACAAAAAAAAAATTAATTATGTATGTTAATGTTTGCATTTATTGGTCCCTGTCCACTATGGCAGGATTGGGAGTAGGGAAGAGCAGAGCTTCTAAACACACATGCTATCTTAATCCAATTACTACTATGATGATAATTTTCCTACTGCAAAAGTGACATCTGTCTGTCCCTTATGGTTATGGTTAAAACTCCTACTCGAGTTCTTACATTTTGTCAGATTTTGCTTTGAAATCAAGTTTGGTGTTACATAAACTGCATCAATTTCTGCTTTTCTTGACTCTCTGTACTTAGACCTAAAAACTTTCAATTTAATGGGGTGAAAAAAATTCCAGATCCTTAAGGCTGACAAGATTTAGAAATAAATAGCGCAGATTCAAAGATAGGCATTGAGCAGCATGGAAAAGTTTAATGAAATTTACTCCAAGAGAATCAAATCCTGGTAGGTATCCTTATGTCTCATCTGCTAGTTACCCCAAAGATTTCACAGAAATAAAGTGAGAAATATACTGTGATACACTTTGAGGAAAGAAAGGTCCATTTTATGAAATATTGCTGTAAACTTTCAGATTAAATCTTAACCTACTGCTGCTTTCCTCTCTAAAGAAATGACAGCCTAAAATAAGTAGTTGTTGAAGTATGTTTTCCCATTTCTCTCTTCTATTTCCCATTGCAATTCTCATTTTTGCAGTTCTTCAAAATAAGCACAGCATGTCATCCCTTCATCCATTAGAAGATTGCTGCATGTTTACTACTGTTATGCTTTACAAGTTCTAACTCTAATGTTCTCTTATTCTCTTTCCCTAAAAAACAGCAAATAGGAGCCCTAAAAACTGTTATCAGTGAGGAAGGTTACCAATACTATCAGTGAGATTTCATTGCACTGGTGATTCTGATGACTTGGCAGGCAATCTCTAATTGAAAACTGCCATAGGACATTCTGCATGTATTCCAGCAACAGGAAATTTATCACTGTTTTCAGCAGCGTATTTTTACAGAGAGAATACCAAAAGCAACATTTTAAGAGGATTTTTAGTGGATATTAATTTAAAAAACAGCTAGACAAATTCTAAGTTTTTTCAAATGTTTCTAAAATATGAACAAAAACTAAAGAAGTCATCTAACATGCATGTTTTTTTTTAATAATTTAAATATTTATTATAAATGAGAAAGATTAAGAATAAACTAATAAAATAGTAAATGAACTCTTAAACAGAGTTCAAAGAAATTAAACCAGATTATTAGCATTCAATAATCCCACACTCCTGCTTCTAAGGTACATTCTATGTCTTCAATACTAGGTATTAAATATAGTAGATTATATTTTGAATATTTCAGTATAATTAACATATAGTATAAATATTAAAAATCCAATTGATAGTAAATCTGTGCATTTAAACTATATTACAGGTCCAAGAGAGAACAAGCAAAATTTTATACACAAGTATTGCCTGATAAACAAAAATTTGGACTGTATTTCTATATTATGTAAATCACCACTTATTTTTATTTTTTTTAAGAAAAGTGTCTTTACCATGTGGTAAATTTTACAAGATGGGATTTATAAATTTTGAAAATATAAAAAACTTCCACAGTTTCTTTTTAAATTGTTTAATAATTAAACTTTCTATATTGAAATATCCTCATCATACCTTCTTTTAACTATGAAATTAGAAGGATGGGAACAAATGGAAGAACTGAAGAATTTAACAAAAAAATAATGAGCACAAATCAGATAGCAGAGAGGCTCATGAGGATATGATTAGCAGAAAAAAAGGAATAGAAAAACAAAAAGGAAGAAAGGAGGGAAAGTGGGCAAGAAAGATTCAAGTTTCAGAAAAGTGAAGTGCAGAGAAATTACCAAAACCAGACAAAATCCTTTAAAATTAGGTTATCTTATGATGAAACTAAAAAGAAAAAGCATTTGTAAGTAAATATAGGTACTATGAAATACTGGTACAGCATTTAAAAATGGAACTCAAATAGAATAAGAAATCAGTATATCAGGAAGAAGCAAGATTTAAGGAAGGCAAGCTAGTGATATGGTAATGCTATGCAAAGGATATGATGACTTTTTCTGTGCTACAAGAGATCAAAAAGAACTAGTGGAGTTTTCACCCAGCATCTATAGGAGACTTTGGCATACACATTTAAAATTCAGTTTTAAACCTGAAATGAGAGTTCTGAAACTGTTACCATGCAGATTTCTTGTGTATTACAAGGAAAAGGATAAATTCTATGTATCTTATGGTTTATGTAACAGAATTATATGTTTTTAAATCAAACTTCACTTTCCCCTTCTTCTTCAATGGTATTTTTATTATTCAGTCAGTACTATTTTTACTATAGTCATCTTCAGTTCTTCAAGGCTTTAACTTTTCCCCAATAAGCTTTTATAGCCATTTCCTCTATCACACAGCACACATTTGCAAGGCAAAGACCTACATTTCCTCCAGATAGGAAAAAAAGAAAATTCACAAGTCCACTCTTCCAACATAGATCCAGATGCACCAGGTGAGAGAGAATTCTCAATATAAGTATTCTCCCTCACCTCACTCATTGGGACTGGGTTATGGTATATTTGGGATTGTAACAGTCTCTGTCATCTCAGGGTAACTGGTACTGCAATTGCTGCCATCACATCTTTTTAACTTCTGGAGCCTTTTGGGACATACACTCTCATAATTTCTGCTTGGTTCAAATTACTTGATCTATTCTACAACCAGAAACCTAGTTTTAAACAGTCAATGCACCAGTAATGCCAGTATCTGGTCTTCTACCTAAGTCTTTTTTTGTCAGTATCTTAAAGAATGAAGGAGAGGAGAAGCTTTATATAGTCTCACCAGGGAGACTGAGGTTAACATACCACAGCTCCTGTACACCCAGGACATTCACAAGAGGGTGATCAACCAAGACAGAAGGCACTAGAGCATGCATGCAAGAAGGTAACAGGGTAAATAGTAGATTGGAAACCAAAATCTGCTCAGACTTCAAAGATGCATTGCAAATATATCCAGTGTACAAAATTCAACTCTAGTTTTGATAGGAATACATGAGATATTTTATTTTTTAGCCAGAAGTTTAGTAGTTTCATTTTTCTCCTTAAAAGAAACTGAATAACAGCAAAAAATAAGCCAAAACCCCATGTCCAAAATCCCTCCCAAAAGCCCCAAATAAACAAACCAAACAGAAAACATAAATCCAAGCATTCACCATAGTTCATTTTTACTGTCTATGAAAAAGCAGTAGGATTTTTTGAAATACTTTTTTTACCCTTAGATTTGAATGCTATTTTTTATAGAACTGTTGTATACTAAATATTAGAAGGATAGAAATGTTCTGTTTGCTGATTTTGCCAACAAGTTTGACAATAAATACCAGTAGTGAAGATTATGTGTTCAGGCACCAGTCCATCCTCACCTGTGATAGACTGCTAATTTATTTATCACAAATTATCATCTTCAAGTAGCAATAAATTCTTGTTTGCAGTTGAGTTTGGTCTATTCAGATGGGAGAGGTAAGGGAGAATACTTTTATGGTAAAAATGCATTTGTGGCATAGCTAATCAAAGACAGAAAATACAAACGTTGTTTTAGGGCTTCTGCTTGTCAGTTCTATGAGACTGAATTACTTATCTTAGTTTATATGACCTAGATTATATTTTGCATTTCAACACTAACCCAATTTTTTGCATTTCAGCTACCATAATATGAGCATTTCCAGCTGGGCTCTGTCAGCCTCTGTTCCACCATAAATCATATCTGCCTTCTCATTCAAAGATGCTAACTGATGAGGCAGAAATAACCCAATCTCAGCTGGCTTTGTGGCCTACTTACATCACAGCTACAGCAGGAATGCAGATTGCCTCTCTGATCTTTTGGATAAAGCCATAAAAAAAGTTATATCTCTTTCAACTTACTGTTTGGGAACTCCTCCAACTCCTCTGACTATTCTTTTCACTGAGTACAGAAAAAGTGCTTACTCTGCAAATGGTCAACAAGGTCTTAGTAATACTGGAAATTGGAAAATGGAAATTGGTCCATTGCCATAGCCATGAAGGACAGGTTAAAAAGAATTCACTTTTCAATGGAACTGTTTGTTATTTCGATTGATATTGAAAAACAAGAGAGAAAGTTATGTAGTTAAACCTAATGTCTCAATATTATGCTTTAAAATCAAACACCAGGATTTAGGGTTTAGATTTTAATTATAAAGGACTGAAATGAAGGGATGAAAACATAAAATCACTGCATACATGTCTGCTGGAGGACGGATCAGTATAATACCTATGTTCCTGTGTTTTATAATTGCCTCTCTCTGGTAATGAAGATGGTAAAGCAAAAGCATGGAAGTTTATTCCTACTTCTAAGCTTCAAGTTTGTATTCATCCTGCCCTTAGTCTCCTACATTTTGAGCTAGTAAATGTATTACATTTCCTACAATCATTCATTTCTCAGTGTGTTTTTAGAGAGAAAGTATGTAAAGAGATTTTTTTTTGTTTTGTTTTTTGGTTTGTTTGGTTTTTTTTGTTGTTGTTTTTTTTTGTTTGTTTGTTTTGTTTTGTTTTGTTTTGTTTTGTTTATGTGGAGAAAAAAGTACTTTTAATGTAAAATGAAGGATTGGTTATATGTAAAATAGCACATGAATACTAACAGTTATATACATAGACGTGTATAAAATCTAGAGTACACTTTTCATATATATGATAATGAGGCTATAAATACGAACTATGTACATATGATTTTTAAACTACAAAAATTCTTTACATCCTACTGTTTATTCATGGAGAAGAATAGACTCTTGGAACTTCTTTTTGTAGATGCTTCCTGATGTGAGTTATTATCATGTACATATAGACTCATAACCCACAGGCTGAGATTCTATAGGGAAGGAAAAAAAACTGAGGAAAACTGGTGAAGTGGTAAGACTGTTGGATTCCTTACTAAGATTTTCTATCAAATTAATAATTTTTCTGAATTTTCCCTTTCCCTTGGTAACTTAAAACTCAACTGATTGAGGGTTGATTCATCAACTCAAGGGGTTGATCACCACAAAGATAATTAGCAAAAGAAAATCCTGTGTCTGCTCTGACTAGAAGATGACTGTTTGGTGTGATTATGGAAAAGAAACAAATGCCTATCAGGTATGCAAACCATAAATTATTCTCAGTAGAGATGGTCAAAAACTACTATTATTGCGTAAGGGCTTAGGAAGACCTTATCTGGAACACCACATGCAGTTTGATTGTTTCTGATAGGAAGATTAATGAAGACTTAAACAAATGATGAGAAAGGCTACTACCATGGTCAAAAGCATGGGCAGTCTTTTGTATAGAGGAGGTGTTAAAAATTGGCTTGTTCAGTCCAGAAAAATGAAAATTACAATAGTTTATGACTGGTCGGTATTAAAAAGGTATTTGAAATAATATCACAGAGGCAAAATGCTGTTTGAGGCAGAAGACAATGCTGACAAAAGTTCAACTGCCATAAATTATCCATTAATGACAACCACTCTTATTTCCTGTTTTGTTCTCACTTTATTTCATTGGTTTTATCACTTTGAGTTCCTCCTAAGCATTCCAGAGAGGAAGAAGCAGGACTTTTTCTTCCAGTCATGCGTGATGATCTGAGGAAGGAAATTCTGCCAATTATGAATTTTAAATGGAAATTATATGGAGTTGTTTGTCATACTCTTTTCAGAGTGCTTAAATTAGTATAGTGGAAATTAGTTTGTTAAATTGGGCCACATCTAAATCTCATAATTCTTGTTTGTATTTTGTAGAGCTTCCCTTGATACCTGCATAAGGGTTAAGCATAAATTTTTGCATGCTATTTAGTTGCTCTGTTACAAGTGAAATTCTGAGCAAATTAGTCAAACTGAAAACCTTGCAGAGAAAATACAGTAGTTGTAGAGCTTGCCTTGATTTCTCAGTGTAAATTTTCTACGGATTTCTTTTCAGTTATTTTGGAATCCATAATTCCTAAAAACAACATGAAAAATACCACATTGTCTATTTTACTGAATGGAAGTATTTATGAAAGCCTAGCCAGCAAGTTATATATCATATTTAAATGCAAAAGAAAAGAGAATGTGTTTAGTGGTGAAATTTCTTATTCTCTATGAAGTTTCATTTGTGTTTTATTTTGTTCTGGAGGACTATCTGAGATGAGGACATAAATATGATTTTAGGTTGTAACAGTGTTTATGATTCCCATCTTTAGTAAAGCTCCAGTAATGCATTTACAAATCTTACTGGGTCTGACTGAGATGCAGCTGATTGTCTTCATAGCCATATGCATGGTCCTGCGTTTTGGTCGTGGGGCTAAAACAAGGTACAAGTATTTTGGCTGCTACTTTACAGCATCATGGCTTTGCCTCCACCCATCTCCTACCCAGCAGGTAATGAGGCTGGGGATGCACTAGAAACTGGGAGGAGATTCAGCCAGGACAGCTGACCCTAACCGAAGAACAGGATATTCCATACCATTAGCAATAAAAGGGAAAGAGGAGAAAAAGGAGATGTTTGTATTTATGATATTTCTCTTCACAAATAACCATTTCATGCGCTGAGGTTCTGCTCTCCAGAGTTGGCTTAACACCTGTCTTCTGATGGGAAGTAGTGAATTAATTGCATTTTGCTTTGCTTCTGTGCACAGTTTTAGCCTCACTTATTTACTACTTTATCTCAATTCATAAGACTTCTCAGATGCTTTCTATTATCTCCCTACCCCATGGAACAGGGAAGTAAGCTGGTTGAGGGTCAGTGTTGATGTGTGGCCATGGCCAGCTACCCTTTGTAAGACAGTAAGGAAAAATTTCATCTTAATAGGCTAAGACAGGGTTTCAAAAAACCACAGAGAAAAGAAAAGAAGTGGAGAGCAAACTACTGAGAGTGCCTATAAAAAATAAGAAGGAAGGTTTCTTTAAACTCTTTTTTTTTTTTTTTTTTTTTTCATGTAATATAAGGTACAAAAATTTTCCCTGCTTGCAACTGTAAAACACTTAGGCTTCAACACTATTTCAACAGAGGTAACAATGACAATAATTTTGGCATTCCCTGTGGATGAAATCGTACCAATGATAGAAACTTAAGAAAGGAGAATGCAAGAAATATCCAAATCTATGTAAACATTTATGTTTCCATAGAAACACATATGTTTCCATAGTGTAATAAATAATTATTGGTCTTTTTGACAATATTTGTATATGTCTCTGATTTCATCCTATTTTCACTTCTTTTTAGGGGTTCTCCAGAATCAATATTCTAGGTTTTTGCTCAAAAATTACAACTAATAATACTAATAATTAAGATTTTCTATGAAAGAAATAAAGATAAAAATCTGTATACAAACAGATAAATATATAGGAAGTCAAAACATAGTGGAATGAAATTCTGTACTTTTGAGAAATTGGTGAAGAGGATGAATAAATGATGTGTGCTTTTGTTATAAAGTGCAATTCAAAAGTATAGGAAAAGAGAAGTATCATTGTGTAAGCTAAAAAAGCTGAACTGAAATGTCGCCAAAATACACATTAAGGTCATATAAATAAATATTTCATCCACAGTGCCAAAACCACAATATTGCTCAGAGAATAGATTATGATCCCATTTATAATGGCCAGGAAGATAGGAAAGCCTATTCAACGTACACAGAAAAAAAATACTTGAAGAATATAAGAATTAAAAGTATTTTAGAAAATTAATATATAGAAAATGAAGATGCTTCCATTTGCTATCGAAATTTTGTTTTAATTTCAATTTTTTTCTTCTACATTAATATCTTAAATAATATTTGTTGCCTAATTGCACTGTAGAAAGAAATAAGTATACTGATAATTTTACTACAGGCTATATTTTATTTCAAGGGGGAGAAAAGAGGGAATAATTAACCTAATGTAGTAAAGGACCTTACAGCAAAGATAAGGAAAGAAGAGAGAGACTTTTGTGTTAACTGGTGTTTCAATCAGTTGGAAAATTGTTCCATAAAGTCATGAGAATAAAAAAATTAACCTGAATATATGGGATTATATCTGAGATTTTACCCTAAAATCATACTTATTTAAATGTTATTATTTGACTATTTAAAAAAACAAATATCAGACAAACAAAGCACACAGAGAAACACAGACCACCCAAAATAAAAGAACTCTTTCTAGGAAGAATTTAATTATAGTCATAGTAGCAGATTATCCTGTACATCCAATGGATTTTTCCATTTAATTTACTTTTTTCAATTTACTAAAGCTTAGAGCTTGAAGCATTTCCTTTTCTAGGATACAAAGATGTACGAAACAGACCCATATTTTTATCATCCACATCTGTGATATGAAGAAAACCATGGAAAAATATTTGTGTCAGAAGCAAGCATTACTATACCTGACAAATGACACACAGCACTTTTTTATTTTTAGTTTTAGAATGCTGTAATATGAATGAGCTAATGGACAAAAATGAAATTATATAACTTAAATAATTTAGCCAGTCTGGGTGGTTTTGTCTGGAATGAATTCAGGAGCAATTTTATGCTTGTCTGCTCTTTTCTGTAGAAAGATCACATTCTGCACAATGCATATGCTGATGTATACTTTAACCATAACTATAAAATCACCCTTCAACACTGTTTTTGGGTTTTTTGGCTTGTTAGTGCTTGGGTTGGGGTCTTTTATTGCTGTTTTGGTTTCATTTTAATTAGAGCAGGCTTGCTAATACCTGGGGCCTGCCTTTTTTACTTATAGGGTATATCTTCTCTTGTAGTTGAGCACTCAGTTTTCATGTGACAGAGGGGTAAATCACATCAAACCTGAAAATGGTTAGTTTAAAGTAAGCAGAAACACATTAATATTTGTGAAACCATGACACACACATTGTTGGGGAGTTAAATGTACATTAAATGTTCATTCAATTTTACATATCCATGCAAGTTTTTATCTCATAATTGCAGAATTCTTCCTCTACTTCCTTTTCCTGTTAGCCTCCATCTTACAAAAGACTAAAGCACTATGGAGATGAAGAACAAACTATTGTGTTCATTTTTATCACAATGTACCCAAGTTCTCCTTTAGCTTTTCTAAATGAAAAATTACTACACATATCCTCAAATACTATATGAGGTGTGTATGCAATTGTCCTCTAATCTCTTTCAGTCAGAAAGAAATGGGATAGCTTAAATAATTTAGACAGTAGCTACCCTGACTGATTCCAACTGAAATGAATTCAAGAGTGATTGCATTAGTAACCCAACCATAAAAACCATGAAAGAGCTATTCTGCAACTCAGGGCTACACATACAACACTAGTTTTAATCTGGTATGCCTAGAACAAGAAGTAGACATTTGAAGTGATGCTGGTTTTTCCTCTTCCAACTCATTTTCTGGATAAATAAAATAAAATAAAATAAAATAAAATAAAATAAAAATTAAATTAAATTAAATTAATCAAAAATACTCCCACTTAGATCAAATTATCTCAATTGGCTTTGCTCATTGGCATGTCTGACTTGTTTCTGTGATCACTGACTTGTGCTCATTTCCCAGAAAACACAGGAAATTGTGATCTTTCAGTAGCACAACACAAGGGAAATTCCATTTCAAGGTGAAAAACTGCTCTGGGTGGAATGCTGTCCTTTGTGCTCATTTGTGATCTGCAGGTGCCTGACAGGAAATGAGCATGGTTGAGGTAGGACTAGTTCTCTTTGAAAAATGTCTCAAAGCATTACTGAAGGGAATTTTGAAAACAGGGATCATTCAGTATAGTACTCAGCTCACCACATCTGTTACTGCCTATCAAGCTCAACAACAGAACATTATTTTCATTTATTCTTCTCTATGCTCTCATGACAGCTTTAAATTTACTTCAGCATGAGAATGGAAACTGAGAACTTCACAAGAACTCCCAACAAGCCAAGAAACAAAACAACTATATTTTATCTGCAAAGATGTTAACAAAAATTAAATTATGACAAAATTCTGTCATGTTTGCACCTGTTCAGTTCTTCTCTTGAAAAGTTCGATTAAATTTTTTTATATTGTTACTGTTTAATGTTGACATTGATTTCTGAAAAGAGTTCAATATATTTGAGAGAAAAACCTGTTCTTCTAAGCAATAGTCCACCAAATACTATGAGAACCAATCCAAAACTATTTGTAACTACAGTGCAATTAAATTTCAAGTATAATTTTTCTGTTGACTTCTAAGGTATCAGTGATAGTGTAGTTAATAAAATTAAATAGAGAAGTTGGAAGACTGTATGGATATCTAGAAAATGCTTAATATTAGATGTTTTATTATAACAATAATAATTGTTTTTATACATTCAAGGAAAGATGACAAATTCTGAAACTACATATCACCACTAGAGTTTTTTTTGTTTCACTTAATTTTGTTCTGTTTCGTTTTATGTTAAATACTCCATGCAGAAACCTTACAGAGAGAAAACTAATATTGAATGAAAGATTTCTAGATTTCTAGTTTGCTGAAACTTTTTTTTTGTCACCAGAAGTCACTGAAAAGTGTTCTCTCAGGCACAAAAAAGAAAATGTCAAAATTTCCTCCTTTCACATTTTTTAATCCTTACCTCATTAGCTCCGCAACTAAACCTATTTTTAATAAATTTTCTATCCTGGTATTTACAGAAAAAGAAACAGAGGTTCTGTCAATATACACACTGATATATGAAGTGGATTATGTATCTGTATATACAGGACACGAAAAAATAGCTATGGAACAAGATAAATGCTATAGAACTACATTTAGTAAGTACACAACTCCTTCAAGTAACATCACTTTGCCTATAAATCTCTCCTTTAATGATGCATTGCTTTGGTGAGTCATTCTTTTCTTCTAACAGAATAAAAACCAGAAGCATTCATATTTTCATATTAAGAGACTTAAATGGAAAAATCAAGTCACTCCACAAGAGCAGTCTTTTAAAGGGTTAAAATAGCACCCCAAGATCACACACAGGAGGCTGGTGTCTTAAGGATGATGATCAAACTTTTAACACAAAAATTCATGGCCTTACAGAAATAAATTGTGAGCAACATTGACTTGTTGAGGCCATATAGTTTGGCCTTCTCTTGTTAAATAGCAATGCCCTCCTATTTCCTTTTGCTTCTTTCTTCACATTTTAGAGACAAAATAGGCAGGTTAGTATGATGTGCTGGAAGAAGTAAGAGCTTTGAGGTATTAAACACCAACAA
The DNA here is from genome assembly GCA_030060385.1 of Muscicapa striata striata. NCBI lineage: Eukaryota > Metazoa > Chordata > Aves > Passeriformes > Muscicapidae > Muscicapa > Muscicapa striata. Next base: position 573,006 of record JAREIS010000363.1, on the reverse strand, counting down.
ATGAGATGCTGATGGAAAAATTGCATAATTTAATTCTGCCATTTTTTATCCCTATTGTTGCATCTGGTGTTGTTTGGGGTGATAGCAAGTAAAAGAGCAGGAAGGGCCTTTGCAGGGGTTTTACAGAGATGTTTCTTTCAGCCATGTGTCCGCATTGTCCATGGTTCAGAGAACAAAGGCCAGGTACTTTGCAAGAGTCTAGATTAAATACATGGGATGAGCAGGGTGGGGAGAACATCAGAGACCAATTACCAGGGGACCTGGGGGAGGCACAAGGGAGGGGTTAGGGCATGGGGGACAACAGAGAAACAGGGTGGGAGTGACCGCAAGGCTGACAGACAGGCAGAGGGCACAGGGCTGACCCAGGGAGCAGAACAGGAGGTGCTTTCCCTAACTGGCAATGCCTTCAGTCTCCACACCCTATGAAGCAGAATTAGGAAAACAAATCAATATAAAAACAAAGAAACTGTTTTAATCATTCTCATAATAACTTCAAAAGCATTAAATACATTTTCCCCTGTTTCTTAATATGAATATAACACTGATAAAAAAATTGCGTTGTTATATCAGTTAAGATATTTGCAAAATAAAAATGTAACTCCTTCAGAAAAAATAAGTAACAATAGCAAAATGATGAAAACTATTCAAACTCATTAGTAGCTCCTTAGCATTCATATAGAGTACAATGAAAGTATAAAACTGGTGACATATGCAGCTATTCTCTGTAGCTTTGGGTGAAAGGTATATTCTCTTGAGAGCAAGTTGCTGGGATGGTTACTTGAAAATTGCAATTGTCTGCATTCTCTGTTTATAAATAACATTTCTGCTGGGAAGCTATTATAATCTTACAGGAATCAAAAAATCAAAGATAGTTCTCCAAAAGCCTATTGTATGTGTCTTTGGCTCCTCTGGTTAAATGAAAGTCTGTTCTCTTGAAGATTTTTGTTGAGAAGATTCTGAGAAGGAAGGATTGTGACATTTACAGTCTCTTATGGAAATAGCCAAGGTAATTATTTTTTTAGTATAGAAAAAAAGTGCTTTGAATTCTAGTGCTACTTCATGATAACAATAGAAAAAATACTGATTTTTGCAAAGCAGCGATTTAAAGAAATAAAAGTGCAAAATAGCTTTCTAAAATATGTTTACAAGCCTTTTACAAAAACATCAGTGGAGCACATAGTATCTACTTGGATAGTACAAATATTTTGTTCATTAATTAAGAATCTGAAAATAATGTTCAACATCTAAAATACGAGATGTTTCCTTTGGGGTTTTTTTCTTGAGCTGATAAAGCAAAATGATTAATGGAAGCTAATCATTATGGCTTCACAGAGCTTTAAAAATTCTGCTTCAGAGATAATGCAGGGATACAAGATTTAGAGGGTCTGTTCAAACTATTTTACATTCAATAAATGCCCTAAATTACTCTCTACAGAATCCTGTGTTGCTCACAACTATCATGGAAGCATGGGGAACCAAACCTTGTGTATTCAAAGTCAGCCTTTTAAAATAATGAATTCCTTTACACTTCTCCCAAGGGAAATTCTCATTCACTGATGGGAAACCTGAAAATTAAAGGGTGTTTTATATGAGTTAAACAGTGGAGCTACAGCACACACTAATTTCCCTTTGAGGCTGACTTTTGGGCTGTTGAAAACAGTGGGATGTGTTAAATGTGATAAAATGTGTCACCTTGAGTTCCACAAGAAAAACAGATCTTAATGTATAGTGAAGTTCAGTGTCTAAAGCAGCATTATACTCACTAAGATTTGGTTTCTCATTACAGCCTGCAAAGTTTCAAATCTAGGTATGCCTTTAGCTGTCAGATTTCTTAATAGTCATGAAACATACTGTATGGAGAAACGTGAGAATTTTGTTATTCCCTACACAAATATCAGTACTGACAGAATTAAAAAAAAAAAAAAAAAACCATAGCTTTTTCTCCCTAGTTGGGTTTCACCTAAACATAAAATATTTTTGCAAAGAGATTATAAATTTTGCTTCAGCATGAACTAGAGAGCAGTAATCAGTAAACAAAGCCTGGGATTAAACTGCATTAAACAGAAGATGCTTTTACAAGTAGAAAACCCCAAATATGTTTCAGTGAGTTTGTGCAGGTGTTAATTTTTGGTTTGTTATGTTTGGGGTTTGTTACTAGGTCTTGGAATAGTGGGATGATTGCTTTGAAACCCCTGGAGAGAGCCAGATGACAGAGTTCCAGAAAAGCTAAGAACCTTTCTAAACAAACACACTCCCTGCAGAGAGAATCAGAGCTGTTGATCTTCTCAGCAAAAACACTACCTAAATGTAGCCACAGTTAATTATATCCTGTTGATAAGAGGCACCTAAAGCACCATGTATTTTATCATCATGCAATAGCATACAAATGACAAGTTTTGACAAGTATCTATTTGTTGTTTTCAGAATTTGCATTGAATATGACAAGTGTACTTTAACTATTATGCCTCAGTGCTATTTAGCCAATTATCCTTTACTTCTGAAGTTAATTTTAGATCAGATAAACATGCCCAGATCTGCAGCTTGTGTGATATCAATAAAGCTTTCAGGTCTAAGGCAGAACATTAACACCGTGGTTGTGCCCAAAGCTATATAACACTTGATTAATGCTTTTACATCCACAAGAATAATAGAAATAGAAAACTTTTGTTTCATGCTATAAATTCATTGATTTCAGAAAAACTTTATCATTGTCTTTCCATTTGGATATCATCTCCATTAGTTTTGAATGCTGTTTTTTCCCATTTGAAGCATTTATGGTCTTAGTTGTTATCAGAGTTTGGTATGAATTTTTAAACATGTTTTTTATCATTGGAAAAATATGATTTCTAGCTCAGTGATCTACTTTCTAAGGAAAAGAAGGAGTTCAAACCCAAATCCCTCTTTTCTGAACCAAGATGTATTTTAATGGTCCTTAAAATATGGGTCTGTGAATCAAAATACCATGAAGCAGTGTATTTAACTACTGAGAGTCAAACAAGATCAGGAAAGGTAAGCCCAGATACTTTAATGTTTTGGCCTAGAGAGTAAAGAGGAATTCTTTCAGAAGAGGAACAGAACAAGTTAACAGTGGAAACAAGCCCACGATTAAAGAGGACTTCATGGACAAGTTAACCTCCAGAACACTGTGGTCAATCCAGCACATTATTTTCATGTTCTTTCATGTGGAAATTAAGATCTGAAATATATCGATAAATTGCCCTTAAGAATGCAGAATTATTTCTGCAACAGAAGACAGAAAATGTATCTAAGCTTTATCAGGCAGTTCTAAGCACCTTGGGGTATTATTCCCAAAATATTTTTTTGAATTTTTTATTAAAAATCGTGTTGTCAGAAGGATTTCTATGATTTTATGTCAATTTCATGCAGTCATGGGTTCTTTTCTTTTTTTCCCGTCTCTATTCTGATGAAAACAGAAACTGATATTGGTGACATGGATGACTAAAAGAATCATATTCATGATCAAAGGACCATTTTGAGACTAGAAAACTCAGACTCATTTATTTATTTTTAAGACAGATATTCAGAAAAGCAGAGGAAGAGGGAAAATTATAAAGATTAAAGAAATAAAGCATTGCACTTTACTATATTGCATATAAGAAAAACAAAATAAATCTTCTTTCAACCAGAAGCCCCTCTAAAACACCAAAGTCCTCTCAGTCCCTAAGGAACATTGAAATCGATAGTCTAGGCTGATTTACTATGCAACTGGTGATTTTTAGAATATGGAATTATTTTAAAGCAAGATAAAATCAAAACCAAAACCTAAAAAATACCAGTATGGAGAATTGTACGTAAAAAAAATCTAAATGGATACCCTGTGATAAAAGTCACCTAGAAACAAGTGAAGCACAGAAGTCTCAGGAGGAGATCTCCCTGTTTCCTGTCGTTGGTAGCCTGAGAAATTCTCTCTGGAAGGTAAACATGCTGTGCACTTATGTAGCAGCAACTTATGCTGTGTGTGAAAATCAGTACTATTCAGGGTTTACACTCTCCACTAACACAGCTTAAACTAGAAAAGCTGTCCTCTACTGTCAAGCATTGCCCTCGAGATTCCAACTTTACTTGTTGTAAAGTAGCAGGTGATTCTCCTTTATGTTCTTCTGAAAAATAATCTTAAATGAAAGGTCAATAAGATGGATATCTGTCAACTTACACAAGTTGACAGGCACATAAAAGTCTACACTTCCAAAAATAAAATCAGCTTCCCCAAGCATTAGCATTCAACTTGTTTATGTTTTATCATGTAAATATATTTAATATGATAATATATTTAAACCACATTTACTCGTTTTTAGTAGAATGTGGTTTCAGTTTTGGCTAGGACTTAAACTATCATAAAAAAAAATCTTGTTTCAATATTTCTGATGGGCCTCAAAACCAAATATGCTGAAAACTTTTGTTTACTGCAGGTTCTCCAGTTAGAGCTGGAGTTGAATCTAGGCTCAGATAAGTTTCAGATAATCATATATATTTCAATAACAGAACTGAAATACTAAGGCATTTTTCATTCTGCAATCACATTGATCTCGGGTGAAAGAAGTGTATCTAATCTTTTTAAAGAGCATATTTTAAGGATCTGTTTTCTTGTTTTAAACATTTAAAACAAATAAGTTTTAGGAGTTTCTGGCTTTGTTCTGCTGTTTCTGATAAAGGTACATTGAAACATTCTTCAGTGTGCAAGAAATTAGCACCTCCAAGTGCCTGTGGGCAATTCTCCTACAGTGGCAATTGTGCTGCTCATAGAGCAACTGAATCAGATACAGAGGTCTTGCACTCCAATGTTGGCTTTAGCTATTTTCCCATGTGCTTTTCTTTCTCTCTTTTTAATAATACAGTTGTGGTTTAGAAAGATATAAGCAAACAAGGCTAAAGGATGCACCAAAGATCTCTCTGGTACCCATGCTGCAGTAGCAATAGGCATGTTACCATACAATAGTGGTTTGCTAAGTATTTCCCCCTTGTTCAGTAGATCAGGATCCAGCAGAAACAGAATAGGCAGCAGATTTCAAGTCAATATTTTAAAACCCTTACCTTGTTCTCACTTACCCAGTAACTGTTTCCAAGGAAACAGAAGGAGAAGCCGGAACCAGTAGTGAAGCAGCAATAAAAGCTCACCAGCCCTTCGTTGCTGGCTTCTTTCCTGTTTTTCCAGCTCCTGAAACCACATTTAACAAGGTCCCTGATAGTTTAGAATAACATAAAAAATGAATATTGTTTTATTCAACACCTATTTGCATATAAACAAAAAGGAGCTGGCAACACAGTTGGTTTTCAACATGGAGGTTTTTAACTGGCCATGGACTGGGGAATGGAGTTTGAAATAGGGGAACATATGGACCCAAAAGATAATATTTTGGTGAGTAAGTCAGAGAAAATTATAGCAAAAACAGTATTAAGGACTCTTCCATGAAGTACAAAACAGAAATTGGAAGAGAATTGCAGACTTAATTATTTATAACTTTTCAAGCATTATTTACTTTCCAGATGTCTCCAGGCTAACTAGGGGGATGTTTCTTTCATTTCTCACCTGTGGTGTGCACCTTAAGATGAAATATAGGCATTTATCAAAACTTGACCAGTTCAGAGTCTGCTGAATTTTCAAACGAAATGCAAGTTTAGGAATTATGTTGCAGACTGAGCTTCTTGGTGTGCATAGAACAAGGTCAACAGTTGCTTCTTCAACCCCTGTGCTTCCAGAACACACACTGAATATCAGAAAAACTGTTGAGACATTTTACTGAAAAAATGGTGTTTTTTTCAGATTTTTTTTTGTAAGGATATTTTTTTATACAGAACATCTATTTGTTATTTTTCTCACTTCTTTTGGCTTTCTCTTGCCTTATATGTTACACTGCACTGTACAAATCTAAACAAAAGATAAAGTAGGTAAGAATTAAATTATTTCTAGTTTGGAGGGTTTCATGGTAGTCAGTGTAGTTGTATTTGACAATTAAATTACATATATTGATACCAATGAATATAGAAATAGGAACTTTACACTTCTGCTAAACACAAAGATGTCTATTTGATCCCAATCTGGAGTTCAAATTTTCATCTTCAGTGATTACTAATGAGTCACATTTGCTCCTGGCTTCTCAAAGCTGAATTCTGCTTGACATAAGACAAAGACAGGACTACTCTTGTCTTCACACAGAAAATGGAATGCAAGACAACAATGTGGTCTCAACTGCAGTATACCAATGTCAGAAATTAGATAGATAGATAGATAGATAGATAGATAGATAGATAGATAGATAGATAGATAGATACCCAAGCAGCAAAAGGGCTTAAAAATATTATCTGAAACCCCCACAGAGCAATATTGCATCTATCATAATCAGACCCCTTCTGCAGCATGAAAATCCCTGGAGCCTCATGAATATTCCAGTCTTGTTACACCAGAACTGTTGCTTTCCCAAGTATCCTTTCTAGGGATGTATTGATTTTCAAGTAGATAATAAGCCTGATTCACAGAGCTGAGTTTCTAATTTATGTATCTCATCCTCTCTTATTTCCATTTATGATTATGGGAATCAGCTGTGCTTCTTTCACCTTTGTTGTGCTTTAAGAATTTCAAAGTATTCCACAAATATTCCTTTAAATTCTGGTTTCAATTCACTAGCTCTGTCATAGGGGCTGGTTTGTAATGGATTCTGGAACACTTCAGCTGTTTGTCCAGATCAAAGACTTTTTCAGATTTATTTTTATTATATATCATATGGCTTAATGTAAAGTCCAAAAAATCATCAAACAGTTCATAGGAGCAGTAACAAGGACACTGAGCAAAACACCTTATAATAATAAGCTTCTGTGTCCTCTTCCTAAGCTGGAATATTCCTATGGAGGAGGGGAAAATGCAAACTGCATCTTAGAAAGGTGGTAACTTATGCTTATGTGGTTAGAGGTACTGGCAGTATTTTTATTTACTTTCATCCAACTGATTTGCATCTTCCTTGACAATGTTCAAGAAATTTGTATTTTACATGAACTGGAAGCCTAAAAACTTCTATAAATTCACTAGTATTTATCAGACTATGTTAACTTGGGGAAGTGTATTGAATTTAAGTTACCAGGTGTTGATAGTGTGTATCCACAGGCTGGTTTCTGAGTAAAGGCCAGAACTGTCCCATGCTGGACACAGATGCTTCCAGATGGCTTGCAGGGCACAGCTGAGCACTTCAGCCAAACTGGGGGCACCTCTGGGAAAATACATTTAAACAATGTCATCAGAAAGAGCAAACAGAGTGAGAAACAACAGAGGAAACACCAAAGCTGCAGTAGGAGAAGGTGCTTCAGGCACTGGAGAAGACTGCAGGGGAGCAGGTTGTTCCCCTGTAGCTCATGGGGGACCATGACAAATATCTACAGATATCTACACTGCAGCCCACAGAGAAGGACACAGTAGAGCAGGTGGGTGGATACTCTTGAAGGAACTGTGGCCCATGGAAAACCAATGCCAAAGAAGGGGGAAAGTGTGAGATAATATTCTGGTTTTGCCTGGGGTAGAGTTAACTTTATTCACAGTAGCCAGCATGGGGCTGGGCTTGGAATTTGCTCTGAAAACAGTGTGGATAATAATAAAATATTTTTGTTATTGCTGAGCCATTTTTTCACAGGATCAGGGCCTTTTCAGCCTCTCACCACCCCCCACACACCATATTGAATCATGTTCAGTGTGTAAAGCTGGGGGAAGGAGGAAAAGGAAGAGTACAGATGGATGTTCAGAGTGATGGTGTTTGCTTCCAAAATCATTGTTACACACAATGGAGCCAGGCTTTACTGAAGATGTCTAGAAACCTGCCTGATGATGGGAAATGGGAAATGAATTTCTTGTTTTGCTTGGCTTACATGCACAGCTTTTGCTTTTCCTATTAAGCTGTCCTTATTTCAACCCACTTGTTTTCTCACTTTTATGCTTCTGATTCTCTCTCCCATCCCACCAGCTGGAAGATTGAGCAAGTGGCTCTGTGTGTATTAGTTGTAGTCTGGGTTTAAATCACAACATCTAGAAAGAAACAGAAAAACTACTGTAGGTTGATTTTAGTCCCCCAGGTCCTGCTGCACCTCTGGGTGGAGGCAGAGTCACACAGAATAAAGAGGAGTTGATCCTGGAAGAGGTGGGAGGATATTTGGAAAGCTGCTATTTTAATGTTCATCTTTGTTTTTCAGGACCCAAATCTATTTCAGTCAGTGCTAAATTAAATTATTTTTCTTCAAGTCAAATATGGTTTGCCTGCAATAATAATTTGTAAGCTATCTCTCTATCTCAACATGTTGGTCTTCACATCCTACTATCTCCCCTTCTACAACCAAAGAGGGAGAGTGGGCATTCATCTGAGTGAGTGTTTTAATTCATCACAGGGGAAGTAAGCACAGCAATGATAATAATTAAAAAATTAAAAAATTAAAAAAGGAAGATAATATTTTAAATATATCTATTTTACAATGGTGGCTTTGATTCTACCTACAAAGATATAAACTCAAAATATCAGTCAATCTACTTTCACTGACTTCAATAGCCCCACTCAATTTTAGAACACCCACACAAAAAATTTTAACAAAATTCTGAATAATTGTACCTCAAAAGCTGAAAACAGAACAGAAAAAGAAAATTTTGAACAATCAGTGTTTCAACAGTCCATACAAAATAAACTAGCATAAGTTAGCATCACAGGATCACATTTCTGATTCCGTTGGAAAGTTACCCTCTGTATGATGTGGTTGTCAATGACTAGAAAAACTGCGAGAACTGTAATATCTGCTGAAATTCCTCCTGCTTTTATTAAGTTGCAGTTGGTACATAATCCATAAAATTTGAAGTCCAATCAGTTTTATATATCTAGTTTTGTTAGTACATATATACAATGCATTTTGTATATATATGTGTATATGTGTATATATGTATATGTGTCTATATAAACATATATATACATATACAAAAAAAGTTCTTTTTTGTATTCTAAATATTTATTATTGCTAAACACACGTGAATTAAAATTAGTTAGGTTGAGTTCAGTGTTACTTAGTTATAATTATCTTTAGAACTAAACTATGTTTAGGAGATAATCAATATGTTAGTTTAAACTCTAAAATACCTGTGATTTAATTATCTAAAATCTATTATTCTTATATCTTAACTGATTGATATCCTGTCCTTCAAATGAAAGCAAGTGTGTGAAAACTCCAGGGCTTATACATTTTAAACAAATCTGGTTTGACACAATTTCTTGCCTTTTTTTTCCTCTTCATTAAATTAGTTTCATTTCTGTGTATTTCCATGGAATACGTGAATATAAGGGAACATTCTGTGAAAGGTAAGAGACCTTCAGGCATCCCCAAAGCTAAATGCATTGCAAAGCACGTAGTGAGGACTTAAAGAGAACCATGAAGTGTCTCAAACACTGTCCAAGAAGCAAGTACCCATAACAGGATTTAAGATAAGCAGAGATGGCAAACAGGAAGGTGTTAATTCCAGACCTAAATGGAGGTGAATGTTTGGAATTAGTGCATTGGATAAGATTTCCCTGTGCAGACTTGGAAAAGTGCTGGTGCAACAACAGGAAGATTCCAGGCCTTGTGAGGCAGATCTGGGTGACTTATCTGGACAAAAACCCCCATCATGGCAAAGGAAGCAGCTGCTTACACACATGCCATTCCAAGTTATGGGAATGGTTCCTATGCCTCATGGATGTCCAGGACTTGGACTGTATAAAAGTGGTGTTTCCTGAAGAACATTTGGGAGCCTCCACCACTGAACAGAGCAGGGAGACAGACTAGCAGGATGTTGCAAGAATCCACGTGGTGGTGATATGTTTTGTTCAATATCTGTTGTTCTCTCTTTTACTCTCTTTCTCCCCTGTGCTCCTCCTTTCTTTCTCTTCTCTTTCTCTCTTTCTTTCTCTCTCTCTCTCCCACCCCACACTTAATATTTTCTGTTAAATAAAATCTGTACTGTTGACTTTGGCATGTGGTCCCATTTACACCTTAGTTTTGGCAGAGGCATCTCTTAATAAGCAGATCCTAACAGGCAGATCCAGATTCATTGTATAGTTCACTTGCTAAAAATAAGGGCTTATTTGTTTTTCCTCTAACCAGAGTATATGCCTCAAGACTATTGAGTGGAATAAATTGACATCACATTCCTGACCCTCTTTGGTTTTTTTTAAGGAAACCAGCCATTCTGCAGTAACCAAAGATTTAGAAATGTAATTAACAACACTGAGTATTTCAAATTTTTGAAGACCCTCTTAGCATAGGAGCTTACTGTCACACATTACATAAGCTAGTCCTTCACTCTCATAAAAAGTCATCAAAAAGTGGATATGGCTTCAAAGCCACTAGAAGAAGTCATACAAATGTCTTCCTACAGAGATTAATCAAGTTACAAGAAAAGACTCCAGACAGACAATCTGAATACCTATAGGACAGGAAAGACTGAAGTCTGTTGTAGCTGTGGTAGCAGCTACAGCAGTATCTAGCAATGAGCAAGCCTTCATGATGTAAGTAGAAATTCTGTAAGTAATAGAGAACCACAGTTTAGTAGAACCTGCTTAAATATATATATATATTTTTAAATTTGTTTTTGATTTAGAAATTTTTTTATAGTTTGGAAGTTGTACTAAGGATTATTAGATATTTTGCAAGCAGTTCTGTAGCACATTTCTCACGTCATCTTGCACTACTTCAGTTCTCTACAGAGGATGTTCACCTCAAACAAATTAGGTAGGAAATTATCATACCTGAAATTTAATGTTAGAAATTACTTTCCTCTTTTTGCAAACTACAGAACACATTATTTACATTGCTCAGAGTTTAGCATTCCAGTGGGAAAATATATTCTCACAATTCTCCCAGTGCTTTTGAATAATGTAAGTTGTAAACAGTTAGGACTTGAGGAAAAAGGAGAACTTAGTGACCACAGAGTGATCCTTATCCTCTTGATTCTTCAGAGGAAGCATCACCTGAGAATGGAGCATATTCCATGTTTGTAGAGAAAAGGTTTTCCACTCATCAACCCCATTGCCATTTGGGATGTTAGAGATTATCTTAGACACTTATGTTGAGCTGTTGAGAGACACATGTGAACACCACTTTTAAGTAAGACTAGATATCTCCTTAGGAGCAACTGAATTGAGACCATTTGAAAACTGCAAGCTAGAACCTTAAACTCGTTTGGTGTTCCTTGGTGTTCTCTAGAATTTGAACAGTGTGCTGATTATAATGCTCACAAGGACCACTTGCCAAAAAATTAAGGAATTCCTTGACTCTCTATCTTCCTCAGAAAGAAGGAACTTTACATTCTGTCTTCTGCCACTGCTTTTGCCGGTTAAATCAATTCCAGATTCAGTTGTTTCAAATAGAAAACTGGAACTCAGCTCAACAATAAAAACACATGGATATCTACAAGTAAGGTGGTGTCTAAGCTTATATTAATATCAGCATGGAGTAGTTGGAGAAGTTAGCAGAGCTAGTGAAAAACTAAAAAACCCCAAAAGCATCTCAGCTGAAAAGGTCTCTGAATTCCTTGGGCTCAGAACGTGGATTGCTATATCCTTGGTCTGGAAATGCAGACTACCATCTTTTGTGGACATACCCGGGGACATCCCTGCCAGGGCACTGCAAGGGCCTGCTGCCCTCCAGGGCAGTCACTAAGGGCAGCTGCATTGGATCCTGCTCCAGGACACCTGTCCCACAGCATCTAGCAAGGGAACTGCCTGGAATGGGCTGAGGGCATTTACCATAGCCAGTCTGGAGGCCAGTAATTTATTGGCAAGACTTTGGTGACAGGGCAGTACCAAGGTTCAGACAAAACCATTTCTGTGGACTGGAACCAGGCAGGGTCCACAGGACCCATGACCAGAGCTAGGTAGGTAGCAATAACAGAGTTCATATAGGGACTAAGCATTACAGACTCAACCTAAAAGCCTGAACAAATCCACAGTAGTGAGACACATTCAGAGTTCTTCAAGAACTGATGTGTCTTCCTTTACTTTCTTCAAAATGGCTTTTATCAACTTTCTGTATTTGGGATTAAATGATATCCCAGACAACTGAGGTGCATTCTGTTTTTAGCTAACATGCAGACAGGAATGTAAAAGTCATAGGAGCAAGGGAGTGCAGGGTTACAAAATTCTAAATCTTGCCTAAGGATGGAATTATGTGATTCTGATTTAAATATACTTTATGTAATTTACATTTAAAAATGTTAAGCTTATAGCTACAATAGATAGAAACATTTAATCTTCTCACCAAGACAGACAGAAAATACAGAGACAAAATATACACTCAGACAAACATGCATATATAACATTTTTGGTTTCCTAGGATTTGGGCTTCTTTCCATCTACCACAGACAAGATTAGGAATTTATCTGAGTTGACATGGATTTTGTTGCTGGGGCAATTTATTGTATTTTGAATGATGTTACACCTTACTTTATCCATACTACCCTACTCAAACCTAAAAGGAAAAAACAAGTAGTATATGTTCATGTATGCCTGTAAGTATTTGCCTGAAAATCTTTAAAATAGCAAGCAATGACACATAACAAGATTTTTTTTTTGTGTTTTTGACCAAAGTGTGTCTTTCTTTCATTTTTCTCCATCTTCATGAGCAATCTTCTTTTGATTTGGGAGTAATGCAATGTGACAAGATAGCCACCAGTCATGTCAAGCTAAGCTAGTAGTTTCAAATGATAAAGTATTTTGCAAAACATGTTTAAAAATGCATGCAAAGGTTCTGACAAAATGTGACACCTTTTACTGCTTGCAATGAAACTGCAGTGATCAGAGCTGGCCTCGTATTTCCATATGACACAAAGCCATATTCCTTGTTTTTCCATTTTGTACATCTATGTGTAAAGCATGAATGTCTTGGAATGTCTTGTTCCCCAGCCATCAATAAGATTGTCATTTCAAGATTTAATCTTTAAGATCTTAATAATTTAAGAGCTTAATTTTTTTTTTTTTAATTGGGTAATTGGTGTGGATCCCATCTGGTGCTGTGGTCACAGATGGCCTTGGCAGCAGCAGGTGCATGGAACAACAATGCGCCGATGCTGAAGACAGAACTGCAGGTGCCCAACATAAACAGAGACACTTTTCTTCTCAATATATCAGGCTCAGTGAGTCCTTCTGTTGTTGAGAGACAACAATTAAGGTTCTCCTAATAACTTCTTGTATTCCTCAAATACTGCAATTGTTTACAGGTGAAGTGTCACTACATGACAACACTGAAGTTCTCTATTCTGAGTCGGTCTAAGAACACTATGTGAACAACACATCACAAAAGTGTTTAATAACCATCTTTTCCATTAGTTCTACCTAATGGAGCTTGTGCTTAGTTAAGGATATAACTCTGAAAGATATGTAGTTTTAGATTTATATATTATATTTATATTATATTCAATATCTGCTTGGAATGAGACTTACCTCAATAAGACCAAAAGTCCTCTAGCTTGTCTAATGTTCACAGCAATGTAATAAAATTGATATGTTGATATCGCTCTAAGAAAAGAATTGGCTTAAAGAAAAAAAAAAAAAAAATCAACACAGTTCAAAATTTGGTGTTACTGCATTTTTCTTGACTGAAAACTCACTAACATTAGGTACTAAAATTCTATTCTTTCTTGAAACAGGTCTCTTCTAATGAAAATATTTCACAGTTTATTATTAAGTTAAAAACAAGGAAACAATAACATAAACTAGAGTGATTTGACTGATCAGACTGTAACTAATTTCTTTGTCAAACTACAAAAGTTTAATGCAAATAGTAATTAAATTATGATACACATCTAAGGAAAAAAACTACACTTTATACATTAAGGAAAAAGTTATTTTGCTTTGCAAAGTAAACAGTTATCCCCAAATATTTTTGTGGTGGGTAAGACAGCATTTCTTCACTACTCTGTGAGAGGGTTTATTTTTAATTTAGACAGGTAAAATTTCATTAGGCAAAATCTTGTGCAATCAAATCAGTCACACTGATGTCGGTGTGATGGCAAATGCTTTCTTCCCTGATGTAATGTCATATTGCTCACAGCAGAGAATTTAGTCAACTCTGCAAGTGATTCTTCAGAGAACACCTCTTAGCCAACGAAAATGAAGTGGGTTTGGAAATCAGAGGAAGGAAAAAATGAATATAAAACATATTCTAATATTTGAAAATCATAGACTTTTGACTGAAAAACTTGCAGGAAAACAGAATTGTTTGTCTGTTACCACTGGCAGTGCTTCCTGTAAAAATCCTCTTTCTGTGATATTAAAACAATATCCACAGAAAATGAAATTATCGAAATTTCAGAAAGAAAGATATAGATTTACAAACATTTGTCTATGGAGATGCAGTGTTGGGTCTGATTCTCCAAATCAATGCCATGTAAAATATACCAGTAAAATAAGATTAAAAAAAAAAAAAAAAAACCCCAAAAACCCCCAACAACTACAAAGACCTCAAAGCTTGTTGTGTCTTTTTAGTTACTTTGAAATACTCAACCTGTCAGCATATAAAAAACTGTATTAGCTTGATACCTATAATCTTATTACTTATTATTAAATTATTATTACTAATGTTTGAAAAAGAGATATTTTCATCTCTGTGTGAGTCTGCGTTGGGGAGATTACCTTTAGACCTCAGTTTGTGAGAATCTGAGAATCATGGCTGATGATTTAAAGATTAAGTAACAAAGTACCTCCCTTATTGAGCTCAGTGATAAAGGAGAGGTGTGTTTTCAGGCAAGAAGACTCAGTGGGAAAATTAAAATGCAAAAGGAATTTAAGGTAGCTTTTCCTACATCAAACAGTAAATAAAATAGACAATGCAAAATGTGTCTAAATAAAATTATTTTTCTTTTTCTGCACAAGCTCATTATTAAATACCTTATTTTCTCAACAGCTCTCTGTAAAGAGATGCATTATACACATGTTGAAAGATTAACTTGCATAGCTGTAAGTTCTGCAGAATGTGTCCCCTAGAGACATTTACTAAGAAAATGGCAGTGTTTTCATGCAAAACAAGCCTTAATTTTGAAACATTATTAGAATTACTTTTTTTTTTTAATACGTGTACCTTGTGTAAGAGTCTGAACTGATTACTTTATTCCTACATTTTCACAAATGAACTCATATAGCATTATGAGAAAGAGGGTCTAAGATACAAATAAAAATTCACAGGCATGCTGAAGCTCATTTGATTCAGCAAATGTTGTCAGAAAAAGCTGAGTTGTCAAGCAGAGAGATTAAAACGTCAAACTTTGAATAATGATTTCAGCAGGGGAAAAAAAATAAAGAAAATAAATTAAACCTTAATTGATTGTTCAGAAGCATCAACCTGAATGTAGGTAGAAACACTCAATAATTGTGAGAGCTTGAAAAAAAACAAGTATTCATTATTTCTGCTGAAAATGGTACATAGAGAATATGCTATGCACATTATCTGAAAATCTGAATCAAACATAACTAATGCTTTTACATTTAATCCTTAATCCAAAGTATTGGGACAGAGGGAGATGGAGATGGATTTCTTACTTAAACTTAGTCTGAATGCACTCTAACCTGAAAGTGGGGATAATTGACTAACCTGACAAGAAAATCCATTTAAAACCCAACTGTGACATTTAGCTGCTCTTTCAGTGGTAAGTGGAAACACACTCTTGTTGATGTAAGACCTGTAGCACTCTTGCACACCTATAAACTCTACATATTTGGAGCCACAGTCGTTATGGGGATTGTTCTAAATTGCTATATCACTTTTCAGAAGCAACAATTGGTTGGGTCTTGAAAGGTCAAAAAGTTGTAATATGAAATTCAAAACTCTGTTCAGAAGAAAACCAGGACATACCCATAACTCTGAAGGTTTCTGGTTAAATTTTCTCTTTCAGTCTAATTGCTTTTCAAGGGAAGTTTGGCATGTTGGAAAGTCCCAGTCAGAAAGGTTTGTAATTATTTAGTGCTACATTTAGATACTGAAAAACTCTCCCATTTGAATAACAAACCAGTTGAGTGTGGAGAGCATTGTTTGGAAAAATAAATGGTAATTATTTTAAAAAAGCAGAAAATATATCAGAGGCATGCAATATAATTCCTTATATGTAAAGCTCAAATTGAATGCAGTTGAAGTGAAGTTGAAATCAAAGTTTCAAGTTAAAATTTGACTATGGGGCTGTCTGTAACTTTTATTCTGAGAAATGTCACTACCTTTGGTTGGAGAATAGCAACAGGTCCAGTGTCTAGGACATGGGAAAAGCTTGAGGGGAGATTGGAAGTCCTAATTTGTCTATAAGGTAGAATTACCTTAGAATTAAATTTTTAAGAATACTTGGATACTAGAAGTTTACAAAACAAAAGAATCTCACCAACAAAACACAATCCTCAAATCATCAAAATAAAGAATTGTTAAGTAAATCTAATTTCAAACTAATCTAAAGAAGGGATTTGACTTCTGTTTCAGCTGGTGAATAGTTTTCACTTCAGAATACAAGATTGAGTTGCCTTACACAGACATTCACTTTCATTTCAGAAGAATCTGGATCTCCAACAGGTGCTAAATCTTTTATTCATGTACTTTGTGAACACTTTGGATATTTAAGGTCTCCCAAGTGACTCTGGATCCTATGTGGAGGCAATCAAATGAGGTCTGCTTGCCCAGCTATTTATGCAGCAGCATTTCTCAAAATAATGTGTTGCAAATAATCAATATTCACTTGCCTTCTCTCTACATCTGGTGCAATAAAAGACATTATATCTCCTTTTCACTGTTTTCTGCTTAAATATTCTCATATATGCTGTGCTGTTAGGTCATGTCTTCAGGTTACACGAGTAGTTCACCTATCCTGAGCTGCCTCGCCCACAGGCCTCAGAGATATCCACTTGTAAATTTTGTAAATTCTTCAACAGCAACTATTGTTCACTTTTATCTTACACTGAAAAGGATACAACTAAATGAAGAATTAAACTTCTGGGCTGTCATTCTTTCCTGTTGTTGGCAATAGTTCACCTTATTCTGCCTTGCTAGATGAAATTTTCATCTTCTTAAAACCTGTGTCCACTTCCATCCCTTTGAATATGAGTGGGAAGAGATGGATCACTCAACCCACATTTTCTCCTCCAGCACCTATTGATTTTCTCCTTAATTTCCTAGGATCATCTCCTAGACCCCTCACTGCTCCACAGCTGACACGTAGAGGTGATCACTGCAATTTGACCTCAGCAGTACCTGTGCTCAGGGATGCAGCACAGACAGGAAGGAAATAGACTTTTCTTGTACATGCTGCTTCCATAACAGCAGCAACAGGTAGTAGACAAACTTTGTATGAAGACATTTCTTTGGGTGCCTGGATCACAGGAAAAAAAGTGTTATACACTTCATTTTCAGAGCTAATCAAGAGTAATCTTCACTCTCTTCATCTGCATGGTACTGTGAGCAAAGGACTAGAGTCCTTTGGAGCAAAGGAGCAAATTATCACCAGGATAATTATAATCCCAGGAATAAAAGGAGCTATTCAATGCCAGAAGTTAGTGAAGGTTCTGGACAAAGCAAAACTGTTTCTCATCCTATTCCTAAATCATCTGAAATCAGGTATACAACACAGAGCTCAGCACTGGGTATCAGTGAGCTGAGGTGAAGACTCACAGAATCCAGATGAAACCAGGTGAGGCCTCTCAGCCTTGTTTTTCCACAAAAATCTCCTTCCTTATCTATGTCATCCTGTATAAGTAGGCAATATGTGAGCACCACTGAAATCTGTCAGAAAAGAAACCATCAATTCTGTCCCATTATATTATTTTTCAAGTCAGGAGTGAGGGATATCACCCTAGACACTAGCACAGCTGACCTAGATAGAAGAAACAAAATATATATTTCAATGCAATTTTGCTTTGGAAGTTTCAGGTGTGAAAAATTTAAGGGAACTAATTAAAATTACATTTACACAGACCAAGCCAGGACATGTATTCAGAACATTCAGAAGCTAAGCATAGAATATGATTTTTCTTTAATACTAGAAAAACTAATTCCTGGTTTTAAGAGGAAATATAAAAAACAAAGTGTCAATAATTTTTTATGCTTTTTATGAAATCTAAGACACTTAGAAATACGTACCAAAACATATAAATAAAGGATGTGGAAATTTTTTGTGCCTTTTTTAATGGGAAACTCTATTCATTATATCTGTTTATATTGGTAGCATCCTGATTAACCAATGCCTCATACTGTTTCTGTCTTACTTCTTAAACTGGTTGCACTGCTCAGAGTTGTATTCCAATGGCAAAGAGAAAAGAGCACATATTTCTGTCTCCATTTCTTATTTTCTTCCAGAAAGAATCAAACTCTCAATTTCTGTGAGAATAGAGACTTCTAATCAAAAGTCAGAAGGAGTGTCAAATGTGGAAGCAATCAAGAACATACATTAGCATAAAAATATTTTTTTTTATTTTTTGTTTATGCTAGTAAAAAATTCGTCTGTACTTGAGCAGTTAGCAACCAAGCAAATGAAGCTTATTGACCATGTTTTTAATTAAGAATAGATTGGGAATAATTCTTCCCAGGTTTTAGAGATTTATTAGTACACTACAGCAAATGATTTCTGCTGATTGAAGTTTAACCTTTGCTTTCCTTTATTGTGTATGGTAAAAGAAGAGGTTCATTAAAACACACCAGAATTCCGGAGACATTTTTATATTTTTCTCTCTTATTTCTGTTACCTTTTCCCACCAAATAATTTAAAAAATAGTATTATTTTATCTTCTTTACCTGTATTAAGTATGTCATCCTATCTTCCTAATAAAACTAACCTAAAATCTAAGTCCCACTGAGATGCTATCTAAACTGTTAAATTAGGACTTAAACAGCACTGATTTCCAGCTCTTATGCAGTCCCTCTGCACAGAGGGAGGGAAATCAAAGACAATTTTACTCTGTAAGATTAGAATTTTATCCTGCTAATTAATTATTTTGAGATTTAGAGACTTTTACTCCTGGCCACTGATCATCCAGCTGTGCACTTTGCTTCTATGCATTTGTTCTCTTAATTGCTGTTTGTACAAATAAAATAGTCTTAACTAATAATTTAACAGGTAGCAATACTTTTGTATTTATGTATATCTTATGTAGAGCCTATGCAGTCTTCTGTTGCATTCCAATGTTTTATATTGGTGTTGACAATTATGCAATGGTCAAGGGAATGATAAATTAGTCAGGATGTCAGTACACAAGTCACAAACACCCAAATTATCCCAGTTAAGAACCCTGTGGGATTTTTTCAATGCTGTGTTAATTGTAATTCAGATGCATACTGTAAAACATTAAGATTTTAATCACTGATGTCAGTTTTTCAGCAGATAAACAGAAAAGCAATGATATTGCTTGGTTATAAACACTTGCAAACTTCCTGAAAGTAAGGTGATTTATTGCAGTACATGAATGCCTTACTGCTGTCTTTGCACTGCACTGCTCTAGACACTGAAAAACCATTCACTATACTATGGTGCACTCACAACCAAAATGGACACAGTTACTTGTCAGCCAAGTTAGAGGAGCTAAAGAAGAGGCAGCCATATTTTCTTCCTCAGGGTGCTAATGAGTATTCCTTTTATCTGTATGTAATTTTTTAAGATCTCAAAGATCTTTGTGTTGAAAGACATTAAGAGATGGGATAAGGGGAGAAGAAATGTCTTAGTGGTCCACTGTGATTATACATCCTGGAAGTGGAATTATACATTTCTAAGCTTCCTTTCTTTACTTAGTATACTTTCAAAGAAAAAACTTAGATAGGCATTCTTTCAAAGAAAATAGGGATAAACTATGAATTCTTCAACACATTTGAATAACATTTGAATTTAAAGTTTTAGATAAGACCTATTATTAAAGTTGCATTATTACTGACACTGTTGCTTTGGAGCCTTAGTCTCCTCCTGCTGGCTTTTCCCTAAGACACATTACTTTCAGACTGGAAGCCTCTCTAAAAAGCTACCTGTAGGGCTCTTTAATTGGCCCAGTTTAATGTGGAGTGTCAAAATAGGAAGAGTGGAAAGTATAACCAAGCTGTTATACATTTGTTTTTCTTAAAAGGTTGTTGTGATGCTTGAACAAACTGCCAAATACGTAGATTGCACATCTCAGTCAGTTGTTAAAATATAAATGGCATTTTTATGTCTCATTAGTTAGAGGAAACTTGGGAATCATGTGCATGCTTGAGTGGCTGGACTTACTAATGTATTTCTTTCTTCATGGTGCTCATAAAATACAGGCATGGATTTTAAGGAGTCTAAATAAAGATCTTTGCTCTGTTCCCTATTTCTCCCTGTTCTGTCTGCCAACCAGCTGTTAAGCAGCAGGACTATTTGCACTAGCAACTTTTTCCTTCATTTCATTTCAGTTCAGCCTAGCCTTCTAATAAATTTAAACAATAATGAAAGGGATTTCCTAAAGTTCCATGTTTTGTTTCATTACAAGAACAAAACATAATAGAGAGTTTTAAACTCTAAAGGCAAGGACAAAAGCTGGCCTAATATCTTCCTTACTCTATTTCCACTGAAATTTTTCTATCTGTTAGTTAATGAAATTTGGCTATGAGAAATTCATTTCAAAATACTCAGCACAGGTCTGACTGAGAAAACCCAGTTTCTAAGCTGCTTTTTACCTGACCTTTCTACCTCCTCCAGTCTCAAAATAATGGTTTAATTCCTGGATTTTTTTCCTTTACACAAGATCAATCTATCACAAGAAGTTAAATCTACTTGTTTTACCTGTTGCTGTGCTTTTTCTGAAAATAGAAACAAAGGAAAAAAAATCTCTTTAGACAAATAAACAGAAAATTTTCAGATCAGGTAGATATTTATCAGTAAAATATCATTATTCACATAGTTCCAATTGTATAAAGGAAGTGCCTCTAACTTTTGAACCTGGTTAAGTAACTACTACAGTACAGCAAAATTTAACATTTTGCTGTACTGTAGTAGTTACTGGAAGGGAACTTTAGATTTCTTTTACAGTTTTTTTCCTTGTTAAGTATGCTCAGTTTCTATCTGAAATTGTCCGGTTTCACATTGCAGCCATTGGAATTTCTCACATTAGAGATTCTTCTACTATTTGAATTCACTTTTCTGAAACATGGTCTATGACCATGGCAACACATAATCTTAATCTGCTGCCTTTTGTCAGTTCTCATAAAGAATATCAACTTGTTTAGCTCTATCACTAAAGCCAATAGATGCAAATGATGTAGAGTATAACAAACAGTATTTGCAGTATATCCATACTAACAAACAAGCACATCTTGCACATCTAAAAAGAAAAAAAAACTTTTTTAGCTTTCTGTGCTTAATTATTCAGCTGAAAAATGCAGAGAGTCATTTCTGTTATCATGCCATTTTATTTATTTTTATTATTATCTTTTATACCAAGACCTTAAAAAAGCCATTAGCATGTCTTAAGAGAAGTCATTCTTTTGGACATAATAACAGGAATCACATTTGTCTGTACAAATGCAAATTAGATTGATGTAGACATATCACTAAAGAGAAGGTCCTTTTTGCCTTTACTGGTTTTAGATGCATGTGTCAGTGACATTATATTCTTTCTATCATTTGACTTCTATAATCTAATGATAGAATTGGTGATAACAAAAAAGAATTAAAAAATAAAGCTTCCTTAAAAAAGAAACGGTGAAAAATATGCATGGAAAGTGGTTTTGGGAAGACAAACCCATCATTAGAAAGATTGCCTGTCTATAGTGAAGGCAAAATTTATAAGAAATCAGAGGCCATTGTGAAATAAGGTCAATTAATGAAATAATTCCTATTGACACTTTCCTATAGATAAAGATTCATTGAGAGAGACCACAAATGAAGTTTCACTTTATGCACTTCCTAGGAGAATATACAATATTTCAAGGAAGACCTCTTCCACTCTCTTCTGTCATGGCATATTACTTTTTTTGGAGTACTTAAGTGGTCCATAAGAGCCAAACCTATTTTTTAATGTAAGGCATAGGTCATATGAGGTATAACAAGTAAGCTCTTCTTTGTTCTCTACTACAATGTGGGAAATTCTGCAAGGCACTGTAGCCTGTATCTTTGCTATCTTCCAGAATATAGAATTAGAGACTTACTTGTCAGGACACTGACATCTGGCTTTCAGTCCCTACTTAAAGACTACTTGCTAATCTGTACAGAGTTAAGTTACTTCCAGATAGTCTAAAGTTAGGATATACTCTGACACTGGGAAATGCAGTATTGAGTCTCATGATGCTGAATTAGATACTGAACTTTTCCCCCTTGTGTCTGTCCACTGCCTGAAAATAAAAAGCTTTTGCTTTCGACTCTATGGATCTTATTTTTCATGTCCTTTGATTTTATTTCAAGTATTTAAGGTTCAATATTTATTGCCAGAAAGAATGGAAAGAAAAATATTGGACAAAAATTTTCCTAGACAAAAAGAAAGGGATATAAGTAATCCTGCATCAATTTTCTTCTCATCCTTATGATTTTACAATAAACTAAAAATGAAGTTACAATCAAGTAGAATAACTACTTGGATCCCTTCTCTGTATTAAAAATATGGGTTTTTTTTCTGTTCCTGCTCACTGAAAAAACCACAACAACAACAAAAAAAAAAAAAAAAAAAGAAAGAGATGCCAATACCTATTTTATGCCATGCAGGTATCTCATCATAGCAGACCAAAATGCAGATTTAGGGGCATGACTGCTTTCTGCTCTCTGTAAACTAGTTTGGCACCACAATGAGACAACAGAGCTAGAAAATACACATCCAGATGCATACTGTAATTTTCATAATACCCCAGTGTTATATTTTGGATTGTATTTTGCACATTTTGTGATGATATTCAGTACCTCCAAACATTCAGATTTGAAATATCTAATATAAAATATTCTTTTATCTGGATGTTGTGATATGGTTTATGGAGTTAATAAGATTTTATTGGCAACCGGATTTATTACAGATCTAAGTCCTTATGTGTGGTATATTCAGGCCATGCTGTCTTTCTCTTCTATCTATCAAATCTATAAATAACAAAAGGAATTAATACTATGCAAGCCTGAAAAATATTTTTCCAAAGGTTTGCCTTGGAATTTCAGCCAGATTGAAATAGATGTGTTAAGTAGGTGTGATATAAAGGGCAAAAACATTAATCACCAGAAAACAAAATAAAAACAACCACCAACACAAAAAAAAAAAAAAAAAAAAAAAAAAGAGTGAGGATCGCATTTTAGGAGCAACATTCATAACAAAACCTGAAAGAGCAGCCACTGGGGAATAATATCCATTTAATTTCTTTTTAGGGGTGTAAACACCTATGTGTTGAAAAACTCCTATTGACATAGAACTATTAAGATTATTTAGCTGCATTTCTATGAGATTTTTTTAACTTAATGTCTTTCTATCCATCTTTATTTAGTTATGTTTGCAGATGAATCTCCTCATACAGTAATGCAGTATTACTTTCAATTTAAAAAATAATTTATTTAGCAGCATGATTGAAAAGATAGAAAATTCCTTGAATCTATTATAGTTTATTGCTGGTCAGTGTCTTTGTTCTCTTGGATTTTTCTAATTAGTAACTTTAAAAAAATGCAAATGTTTTCGGGGGGTTTTATCTTGTTTAAAAATAGCACAGTGCAGACATAAAAGAACAAAGCAGCCTCACTTTCACAGACACAGTTTAGGATGTAATCAAACAGCAAGCTCTAAAGGAACACCTGCACTGAAACCTTGCCCACCTCCTCCTACTTATTCTCCACTGGCAGCAGGCCTGATCTGGCCTGCCAGCTCCCATCCGCAAGCAAGGACAGCTGCAGGGAGAAAGAAAGCTCATCTTCATCAAAACACTCTTTGAAGCTCTTCTGAGGATAAACATTCTTCATTTATTAACAGCTTAATGCTTTGATAAAAGCTCACTTTGTTAAGTAGTTTGCCTTTCAAGAGCTGCCCACGTAGATATTTGCATGACGTTCATAAGGGCTTTAGGACAACATGGGATTGCCGGAAATATTGTCGATGGCATAGAAATAAAAACAGAGACTATATTCCTACTAGAAAAAGAGAGGAAAAATCAAAGGAAACTTATGTTCAGCAGGCTTTACCATTTTCTGATTTATCATAGTCTTGTATGAAAGTGCCATTGTGTGTAATGCTAAAAAGCTGTCTGCTTGATTTTGAGAAAATAAATGCTAAGGAAAGCTTAACAGGGTGTATGCAGTTATACCTACAAGAAAGCAAAAATACAATTAGCATTTCAAACCCAACACTACTTACCATAATGGCTTCTTGCACATAGTCCGATAAAAATAAGCAAAAAAAAAAAAAAAAAAGGTACTGCTTTGTCATAAGTCATGCAACTGGTTTAAGCACTAAGTTCTCCCAATGGCAGGAACGAGCGACTAAAATTCAGCACAATATGAATTCACAAATAACAAAATCTTATATGTTATAAATCACTTATATCTTTCCACAGTTGCCTTTAAAGTTGCCTTCTTATCAGAGTGAAGCTGAAAGGCTGAAACACCGCAAAGTGACTTTGCAATTGACAGTTCAGTAAGACTATTCAACTGCATGAACTAAATCTCTTGCTTTATCTTGTGAGATTGTTATTCCTTTCTATTCCAAGTTGGGTAACTGACCAAAGTAAGATCAAAAAGCAAAATATACCACCTAACATTGAAAAAAAACTTCCAAGGACTAAGCACTGAGGAATTTAATTGAAGGCCCACTATAAGAAGAAATGGGTAAAAAAATCTATTGAAATATTGTGCTACAAGTCCATAGGAAGTCAATGGAATTAGGACCACAAAGATGACTAAGCATTGGAGCATCTTTCACATGCTTAAATGCTTCTTTTTTTTCTACTAAGTAAAATTAGATTGATAGGTAATAGACAATAAAATAAAAACTTAACCTCTCCTCTTCCATACCTGAACCGCCCAAACATGTTCAAGTTTTCTATATATGAAAAATTATTATCTGCTTGGAAAAGTTGCACCAGGGTTTCTTAGTTCTATAGATAGTAAATATGGTAATGTCTGAGATGTTAATCTTCCTCATAACAGGTATAATCATGGGAGTTATAATACACGGATTGAAAGATTTTTTACTTTTACATTACAAAATACAAATAATAATGAAACATCTGATTTTCACTATTACTGCTACTACTACTCAAAAAAAAAAATTGTTTTATCACCTAAAAGATACCCTCTCTGTTAAAATATTATAGATTGTCTTTTCATTCCCAGAAGGAAACACCATAGTTAATTTACAGCTTTCACTCTCAAAATAAGAAATTCTGTTCATTCAGCATTTACAAAGCTTTTAGGTCTACTACAGATGGAGTCAACTCTATCACTAATTTAACACACTACTTGTATTTGGTTAATGTTAGTTTTGGCATGCATCCAGGGTGTTTCATACACCTGGGAAAAAAAATAAAGCTACTGAAGTAATTTATATGGTAAAAAAAAATCTGATATCTGTCTTTCCAGTGTGAAGAATTACCTTGATAATGTCTCAGTCTTAATGCATTTTTCCCTAGAACTAGTCAACATTTCTCACTAAAACAATACTTTAACATTCTTTAAAATAATTTGCCTTATTTTCATCATGCTTTATTTGTATTACCAGAAGTGATGTAATTCAAAATTAACAATTCCCCTGTCAGTTGCTTTGGGGATGAGCTGGAGCTATTTAGTTGTGAGGGTCAACAATGACACTGTTATGTAGAATTGTGTTCAAAGAACACACATATGCACAATAGCAGCAGGGGAATGTGTTCTCTCTGTGTGTCAGTAGCAAACATTTAATAGAAGAGCACTGCACTCTTCATCTTTTCTTTCTAGTAGGCAACAGAGTAAGTCAAATGGAAAACACTAGTGAGGAAAAGATGCTCAAGCATTTCAGAGATTTCCTCTGGCTTCTCAAAGCTTTCCAAAGGAATCTGAAAGTCTGTAGATAGTCTGAAGGGTTGGATTCCATAAGTCTCTTCTTTTGCCAAATATTTCAGTGTAAGCTGCATTTTCTATGATAGAGCAGTAAACCATACAAGTTTGAAGCACTAACAGTACCTTTTATGCAATAAAATATAAAATTATTATAATAATTACAATGATTATTATCCCTTACTCTTTTATATATATATATATATATGTGTATATATATATATATATATATATATATTTATTTTTTTTTTTTTTTTTTTTTCTGAATGACAGAATACAATACAAGTAAATTTTTTGCTGGTACAGCTCAGGATTACAAGGCAATGCAAGGAGAGGGAAGGAGACAACTTTAAAAAAAATACACAGAAACATGTAAATTCAGAGCAGGGAAGCAAAGAATATCTCCTTCAAATGAGGGTTTGGCGTGATTTTTCACTTCAGGGGGCTAATAGTAAAGATAAATATCTAGAAAATATATTTTCTAGCTTCTATTATACTTATGAGGCATATGAAGAGTAGTTTGAAGCAAGACCTGCAGATACATGTATACACAAGCTGATGATCCTCTTTGAGCCTTACTGACTTTAAAGAGACATTCACTTTGAGTAAGGTTTCCTGCTAGTGATTATTGTGAAAGAATTCTGATTTTTAAGATGCAAAAAAGATATCAAAAATTTAAAAAATTACTGATGGATAGCAAAAATAGAATTATTCATGAAGCAGCTAGAGAGAATGTGAAGTACTCAGTTGCATCAAATTTTCTTTTGACAAATAACCTGAATATATAGGGTAAGAATATTGCTTGAGTTACCAATACAACAACATAAACTAGTTTAAGTGATTTCTTTTTAGATTTTTTCCTGAATATAAAATTTTCCAAACCAAGAAGTGTTATGGGAAAGAGCATACTTTTCCTCATTTCATTTCTTATTCCTAGAGTAGGCTTGTTTAGTTCAAATTCAATAGAAAACCTGCTAATTTTGTAATTGATCAACAATTTTACTGGAAATGTATCAAATATTACATAAACAGACATACAGGAGATGGATTTAGTTTCTGAAACTGCTTTTACAAAGCCAGCTTTGGTTCAGGAAGACTTGATTTCCATCTACTGACACCTTTTTTTACATACTACTTTCATCATTAGTCAGCTACTTTCACCCAATTTTTTCTGTATTTCCTACACTTGCTCCTCTCTGATCCATCTTGATTCCTCTTTTTCCTTCCTTTTGATTTTTCCTCTAAGCACTCCACAATGTTATACAAATTACCACAATACCCTTAAACTGTTCTATAATAACATTTCCAGATTTACCAAGTATTTTTTTCCCCTGTAACCATAATATGCCCTATGTCCCTTATTTCAGTAGCACTCTTTAGATTGCAAGGCTTTCTGGAGGCAGCAGGTTTGCTCACCTCAATGGGTTTTGTATCAAGGCAAGAGGCTGCTCAGTCTTTGACAGACTAAGGAGCCTCTGATTTGGGTGCCACAGGCCCTCACCAGGATTGCTAGCTTTTCTCTGCCCATCAATGCTCTTTTGGTCCCCCTGGATCTTCCTGTGTGCTGTGACTAGGAAAAACACTGGAAAATGGCTATAACCATGCTACATGAAAGAACAGTTGTCAAACACATTGTCAGAAATGTGGTATCAACCCAGAAAAAATGCATGATCTAACCTTGAAATGCGTATTTTCATAACATATTACCCCAAGTCAAACTATAATAAAGACCACACTCTCTCCATAATAAATTTCTTAAAGGGCAAGAAGTGTAAAAGATAAGTCATTCCAGTAGGGGAGCTGTGGGAAGTTCTTTGGAAAAGGATGCTCTAGGACAGAATTAAGCCAAATGAGGCAAATATTATACCTGAGAACTATTTATCGGTAACAAAAGGTGTGTTACCTACTAAAGAAGACTAGGAAAGGCAGAAAATGAGTAAGGAAAAAGTATGAGAGGGGAGGTAGAGGTGAGACAGAGAGAAGAAGCAGACATTACCACCAGAAGGTTGGGGATGCTGAGTACATCCTGGCAGGAGGGTGTGTCTACAGTGGCTGCTGGGGAGCCAGCACAGCCCCCAGAGAGGCACAGCTGGACAAGCACTCTTACTGTATGGGGCTGTGGAGTGGCAAAAGGACAAGTGACATGACCCCCTCTTGCATGAAGCAAGAAAGAGCAATTTATTGAGGAAAGCCATATCCTTTATATAAAAGAGATCGGGCAAAACAAAGCAGAAAAGACTCATTGGTCAAAGAAAGCAGCATGTCCTCAAAAACATGCTTTAAGCAAAACATCACGTCTCTCATGCACCCTGCAGGTACACAATCATTGCTATAATTTCTTGACTTGTGAAGGCCTGAGAAAGGCAGGGCCTCAAGGCTACTTTTTCCCTGGTTCCCAGTATTATACAACAACCCAAGCACAGCTCCTGTATTCATCACCCTGTACTTGGCACAGGTGAGTGCCAAGACACCTTGAGTCCTGTGTTCAGTCTTGAGCTCCTTACTACAACAAAGACACTGAGGTGCTGGAGCATGACCAGAGAAGAGCAATGGAGCTGGTTAAGGGTCTGGAACTGTGGGACAATGGATTGTAAGGATAGTGCTGAAGGCAGTCTCTCCTGATGAATTACAGCTGTACTAATTACCAAAGAGTGGAAACAGCCTGTCCAGTGAGGATGGGAGCTATAAAAGAGTGGGTTAGCTGGTCCAGAGGAGTCTGCTGCAGTTAGAGACTACTGGCTGTGCTGTCAGGAGGAAGGGTTAGGTGGTCATGTAAGGGACAGACAAGGTAAGATGCTGTGTGAGGGACAGGCAGGGTTGGGTGGTCATATAAGGGATAGGAAGAAGTTAGCTGGTCATGCAGAAGAGGGAATGAAGAAGAGAAAGAGAAGAGTCAATGCTGTGTGGAGCTGCCTGTGAGAAGTCTACAGAGAGAAGGCATGAGAAGTTTTTAGGAAAATGCTTCTGTCAGTCGTGCCTCCACTGTCCTCAAACAACTGAGGGAGCAGGAGTTGTTTATCATAGAGAGAGAAGCTGTGGAGAGACCTTATCACACCCCATGAAAGGAGGTTGTAGTGACATAGGTCTTAGTCTCTTCTCCCAGTGATAAAGTGACAATTTGAGAAGAAATGGCCTCAAGTTGCAGATCAGAGGCAGTTCAGTTAGATATAAGAAATTTTTTTTGTATTTCATAGAATGGGTTGTAAAATATTGGTACACACTGCTCAGGAAAGTGGTGGAGTCATCAGCCCTGGAAATGTTCAAAAAGCACAGGGGTAAGCTACCCGAGGACATGTTTTAGTGAACATGCTGCTGGTGTGTGATTGATGCTTGGACTTGATGATCTCAGAGGTCTTTTCTAGTCTTAACCAATCTATGATTCAATGAAATCTGAATCTTTGAGATTTGGATTTCCTTTAAGCACACTCCCATTATGTACATGGCACAGTGTAAATTTCCAAAAGGAAAGAGATTTTAACCAAAAAGAAGAGCTGCTACGTAGACTGCATAAAAGTTTATATTAAAAATTTAAATATTGAACTGTTTAAAATTTTATTCATCTTATTTATTATTGACTTAAACCAGAGGTCAAAGCCTGTTATGTTTGCATTAAATGAATTTTTAGCTTAAAGGTTTTATTTTTCATAATTTTTAGCCAAGTTTCTTTGAATTTTTTAGAAACTTTCTTAAATAATGAAATTGCATTTGCCAAAAAAATCACTCATGAATGTAGGAAAAAAATATATATATTCTTATTTATGAAGAATACTCTGTAAAATTTGAGTTAAACTAGGATTTGAATAAACAAAGTTAGTGTGAGAGAGTGAAAATAAGGAGATCAGCATTATAATGATTACAACAGTATTTATGTTTTGTTCTGACTTCACTAAAGCATTCCAAAGACCTTTCATTCATTTTCTTTCATATGAAATTTCATGGTCAGCAGTTAAAATGAAATTAGATTGTGGCATACAGACTGTTGAGGCTTGAAATTAAACTAAGAAATAAATTCATCTCTTTTCTTCTTGCTATTTATTTCTGTATACGAGGCAATGGGGAGAACTGACTGCACCAGACAAGAAAGTAAATACTGATTAAAAAATGTTCATTTATCATTCAATTATGAGTATTCTTTTTTACTCTTCTTCTTTGACCTTCATTCACATTGCACATAGTATGTACACGTTCAAGGAAGAGTAAAGAAAAAGAAAAGCATTGCATGACAGCCAAAAAATTTTACTTATATATTTCTTACCTGATCGTGGAAAAATCTTGAAAATCACTGTGATATGTAATTGAATCAAAATATTTCTGTTCTAAGTTTTTCAGGCTTTCCGATGCTCCAAGTCACTCTTTTCACTCTAGGAATTGCTTCAAATTCTGTAACATGAATATTCTTTTTTCTAAAAAATCAGGGCACCTAAAAATGTTATCTGTCAGGAAACTACAAAAATTCAACTTCTATTTTTTAAATGCCCATCTAATAAAATATTCGTGGAAAGTCATTAAACTAGTGAGATTTGCACTGTTTCTTTAACATGCAATATGTGAAATTCAGATAAAAAATTGACAGTAATCTCTGCTACTTGGGAACTGTGTTTGTATAATGAAGTAGAAATATGAAACAGTTAAAAAAATATTTAAAACATTTTCTTCACAGACATGCCTTGTAGAGTCTTAATAATTCTTTGTTAAGTCAAATAAAATGAAATTTTATTGCAATTGAAGAAAAAAGATGACAAAATATTCTTTACAGTGTTAAGAAATTATGAATATAAAAATAATAAAATACAGATTTTGATAATGTCACCACATTTGACTTATCTTGCATGAAAAGGTCAGAGTCAGAGTAATTTGTAAGATTCAAATGAAGTCTCAAGACATATAGGGCAGAAAATTCAGTAGTTTTTTGGTTATATTAAAAGGTTACTCGTTCATAGGCAGAAAATGTATCTTTAACTTTGATGTGTTGAGTGCACTTTCACAAGAGGTGTTCATAACTGAAGTTGCTCTTTTAACCAGTAAATTTTCTGGACATAAAGGGTAGATCAATGATATAAAGGAGATTTTAAGGTAGTTACAATATTAAACAGTTTTTTTAAACACAACAAAACAAAGTAAACCAAACACACACAAAACCCCAAAACAAACAAACAAACAAACAAAAAAAAAAAACAAAAACAAAAACAAAAACAAAAAAAAAAAAAAAAAAAACCTAAAACCCAGAATGATTTTTGGTGCCTTTTAGTTATAACACCTATTTTGGAAAGGGGTGTATCTATTCTTACTCATGTCTAGCAAATATAAACTACGTAAGAACTGGAAAAAAGGTAAAACTACTTGTTTATGAATATCCATATTTTGAAATGTGGGTTGTGAACTAAGACTAAATCTCATCTCATATAGCTAAAAGAGTAGAAAAAAAAATTACATAAGGCATGTCATATGGTGCACAGCAGACAAAATTCTTTTTTTTTTTTTTTTGCACCTGAAAGAATTTTATGAATCCTAAGTCTTAACATGGGATATTACAACTTTTATTTTGCATTTAGCACAAGAAACCTATTCCCCAAAGTGAAGATTTGCTCTGTAATGCTCTGCAATTCTACTCTACAACGCACTGCCTGAACTTTCATGTCCAAGAAAAGGTGCTGACATCCTAGAGGTGGTACCCCTGGAAAGAGAAGTGAGGTAAACAAGATGTTGCAGTCAATAAAGATAGGATTCAGCACTGCAGATACAAAATGTCACCTGCATTGGCCCAGGATGGGCAGGTGTGGCATGGGCCTGAGAGGTACCATCTGAGATGCTCCAGTTGCTCCTCTGGAGGAGTTTGGGTTAAAGTTTGGTAGTACTGATTTTATTTCTACTTGCAATGAGAAGATACTATGCATAAAACATTCACAAACATTGCTGGCACTGAATTTCAATATGAAAAAATATAACTGAATGCCACCATTCTAATTAATCTGTATGGGAGAAGCTCAGAAGGAGCTAGGTAATAACAAAGACTTTTAGTGTAGGGTAATTTCTTTTTTTAGCTTGTAGGGAAGAAACATCATGACTGTATCAAATCAAGAATATATACTACACATACCTTAAACCCAAAATTTAGCAGATTCAGTGCTCAAAGATCTTATTGAAAAACTTGTTGCTCTAAAAAATTTCATCCAGAATATTTGAAAAACTTGAAATCTTTCTTCCTAAAAGTATATTCATTTTAAGAACAGTGTTTCTGTATTCCTGTAACGCCTGTTCAAATGACTTTTGGGTATTGGGGCACAGAAGGTACTTGCTAAAAACCTGAAATAAAATCCTGCAATATGGCTGGTGAGATATTTTAGTTGTATGTATTCATGGCATGATAACATTAGAACAGATCTGCTGCCCTGTATCAACAGCCTGATCCAGCTTAGTGTCTGAGACTGAAGTGTATAAATGCTTTAAAGGAAGATGCAGAAATTATTGCACAACTCTTCTTGTCTAGACTTGAACCTTGAAAGAAAGGATTATTCAGGGCCTTGAGACATGAGGTTTTTGTAGTATTTGCACACATTATTGTCTTAGTTTATTTCTGCAGTCATAGAGTCCCTTGATATTTTTATAATACTTTTAAATCTGATAAAATTCTCAGTCATGTCAAATTCCTGTTGGAATGAGTTTAATCATGCTGATATATGAATGAAACATGTATTCATATCTACTTTGAATTTTCTTTTTTGAAGCATCTCTTTCTATTGTGTATGGGATGAAAAAGGTTTTCATACATAATCTCTAGCGTATATGTCTCCCTTTCAATGCAAACAATTTCACAGACTTTTTTCAATCTTTTCTACAGATGAAATATCATTAACAAGAAAGAGCTGGAGAGTGAAAGAGCAGAATGTGGAAAAGAAAGCAACCAGCTGATCTTAGGCTATTTCTTAAGGAAATCATAGATAAATACAACTATAAGCTTTCAGTCAACCGAAGTTGTCTCAGTCATCAACCGAATGCCATGCAGCCACTCTCACTCTCCCAGTGGGGTGGGAAGGAGAGTGGGGAAAGGAGTAAGACTTGTGGGTTGAAATAAGAACAATTTAATAATTTAAACAAAATAAAATAAATCCTTAGTACTACTAATACTACCAATAATAATAATTTCAATGGGGAGAGACTAAGGGGAAGAGACACCGAGAGAGAGGAATAAAACCCCAGAAAGGCAAGTGATGCTCAACACCTGCTGAAGACACCCAGTCTGTCCTGGAGCAGCAATCAGCTCCTCCCACCCAACACACACATACATATGGTCCATATACTGGGCATGACATTCTTCAATGGGGAATACCCCTTTGGCCAGTTTGGTTGAACTATCTCAGCCGTGGTCCCTCCTGGCTCCTTGTGAAGCTCTTCACTGACAAATCATGGGGAACTGAAAGGTCCTTGACTTAGGGTAAGCATTGTTCAGCAACAGCCAAAATGTCAGTGTTGCCAACATTATTTTCATGATAGAGCTGAGAAAAACAGCACTTTGCCAGCTAATAGGAAGAAAATTATCCCAGTCAAAAGCAGTTTTTGTGTAAGACAAATAGTTGGGGAAAGCAGCTGCATTTCATCTGCCCTGAAATTTCAAAATAATTTATAAAGTACCAACTCATGGGATACAGAGCAAAGTAATAGAGAAAAGTAGGATGAAGTGGAATCTTCACGTCTCATGATCTCTTCTTTCTTCTAATCACCCTGCTCAAGGTAACAGTGGCTAGCAAATTGGTGATTGCAGTCAGAACCACACCCATAGTCCTTCACTGACAACACCTGAAATAACCATAATGAGTCCAATAAAATTTAGAGGAAAAAAGTTGTTCTACCCTCTATTCCTCCAATAGTGATGTGATAGGATTAGACATTAAAGGAGAAAACTTCACTCTTTTTCATCTTCCCTTCACTTCTGCCTTTTTTCTCTCCTATTCCCATGACAGAGCTATATCAGTGGTATATTGTGCTATGTACATACAATTGTTCACTCCACTGCTCCTATCTCTGTCCTACCTCATGCAAGTGCTGGAAAATTAATAAGGAAAAAATAATGAAAATCAATAATGAAAATAATGAAAAATCAATCATACAATCTGCAATATATTTAGTACTACATTTGATTTATACTATAGTCAAAGTCACATTCTGTTCTTTGTATTTGTTGTTTTATTTTTCTCTTATTAGAAAAATATTTTTACTTTAATTGCTGTATTATTTGAATTACTTGTGGCATCCCACCCTAAAAGGGAAAGGGAGCACGCAGGCACATAGACACTTGTAGTTGATAAGGAACAAAAACAGAACAGAGGGTCTGCAAAACCTTATGGAGTTTTATTGCTAAATAAAACACTTGACATGGAAATTGAGATAAGATATTCCCTTTTCTTATAGTTTAAGAACACAGCAATGGGTTTGGAAGAAGGGATAGGGTGAAAGAGATGGGAGAGAGATTAGTGAGAGAGAAAGAGGAAGAAAGGGAAGATCATCAGTCCTGGCTCCAACATCGATCCAGATGATGTGGAGTTCAGGGTCCTGGGATGTAGGTAGGCCCAGGCTTCATGAGGGTACCCAGGGGATAAATTTTTAATTATGCAAATTAGTTACTACTCATACTTCATTCTTCTTCTAGACCTTTCAGGAAATGGGTCAGAGGCTTCAGGGATCATGATCCGTCCTCTACTTGTTTGCCCTTTTGGTAGACAGTCCATGGCGGCTTTTTGACTCATTTCTATGCTTGCACTGTATTTTTGTGCTTGTCTCCAGGAGCCAGAAAAAGGACATTTGTCACAGAAATGTGCTGTCCTGTCGGGTTGTTTTTCTTTAGAAGAGCTGAGCAGTTATTAGTTGCTATAAAGTGTTTATTGTAAAGGTGCATCAGTCTCAAAAGGCAAAAGTCCGAAGTGTTAAAATCTGTGCTAAAAGTTTTCAGCATGGAGTCCCAAATAGAAGTAAAGTAGTAGATCAGTAGTAGAAGCAGCTCTCTGGTGCAAGACCCCAGGAGGGCCAGAGTTGCAGCCTAGTACAAAGCCTGAGCAGAGGCAGATGCTGCAGCCTGGTACAAAGTCTTGAGAGGCAGATGCTCCCTCTTTTCCTCTTGTTCTTTACTTCTTTTTCTTCTTCATGTGGCGGTAGTGATGATGATAATGGTGGAGGAAGAGAGAGTGAGAGAGATGCTCTCTCTCTCAATGCACAGATTCTTATTTACAAATTACCCAATGAGCTAAAAACATGAATCTGAAGCACTTCTTCTTAACCTATTAGAATTCCAATTTCTTAGTATGAAAGTTTATATATAATCTACGTATATGGTCTATCTGTTCTGTCTGAAAAAATTAAGCAATATTCTTACTATATTTGTATGTCTAAAACTATGTTTTGGAGCTCTCACAGAGAGCTTGTTTTTAAGACTTGTTTTCTATACTGATATCTAGGACTATGTTTTTCAGCTCTCACTGCAGCTTGTTGATCTGTCCCTGAGGAACTCAGAGATCTCTCTGTTTTTCAGATTCCAGCACTGTCCTACCTCTGCACTTCCTCCTTCTCCAGGCTGCATCCTGTTCATTGTCCCACTGAGTTCTTGCCAACAATCCTGGTTGGCTCCACAGCTATCTGTTTGAAGCATGCATGTTTTCCTCTTACCTTATAGGCATCTGTGTTGCTCACTGATCATGGAATAGGTAAGGTTTACTAATGTTCAACAGAAAGAGTGGAACTCATCAATTAATGCACTAGAATCAAAACTCTCTTCTGTCATGCAATCTAGTTATCCATAGCATAAAGAGCTTAAAATTAGTCATCCATTTACTGAATTCTGTCAAACAAGTGCACAGAATGCCATTTTTTTAATGTCAAAGCTAAGTCACATAAGCACAGTCCCAATAATAAAAAATAGCCTTTTCTACTAGTGTCAAGAATTTGGAAAAGAAAATTAATAAGAAGATTCAAGTTGTGGAGGGCACAAATTATGCTTAATATCAAATATTTAAGAATAAGCAATTTATAAATAATTGAACTACTTATCGCAATACAAAGGTTAATGTAGCTGGAAATGTTAAGCCGGACATTAAAAAATGGAAAAGAGAGGGTATTTTTACAGCATTAATTTCCTGAAGCTGCAACAGAATGGACGGTGTCAAAAGGCTATAACATGGTTTTCCTCCTTATGTTACGATGGAAATCAAACAGTTAGAGTTTAATCTTCCTCATCCTCACATAAATCAGAGGAAACTGTCTGGAGTCAATGCAATTTCTCTGGGGTAAAACTAGGACTACAGTAAGTATTATCTAGATGTTAATGGTTCAGAAAAACTGGTATAGTGGAGTGAAAGGATATTCAAGGAAGGTAAGAAACATTAATTTTGAATTGTAGGTACTTGCATACGAAAATGATGGATCTCAAATTAAATTTGAAAGCATTTTCTCTTCGTATTTCCTTCCTCCTTCTGTCATTATTCCCTGGTCTTGTCTTTCTCACTAGGTTATTTCTCTTTGATAGAGATCTATGTCCACATATCACAGTTTCTACTCTACAC
Source organism: Muscicapa striata striata (assembly GCA_030060385.1). Classification (NCBI taxonomy): domain Eukaryota; kingdom Metazoa; phylum Chordata; class Aves; order Passeriformes; family Muscicapidae; genus Muscicapa; species Muscicapa striata. Next base: position 536,493 of record JAREIS010000363.1, on the reverse strand, counting down.
CACACAGACCACTGATGGCCTCTTTCCCTTCCCCACCACATGGGCCCTGGGGAACAGGGAGCTCACCCCCACCACTGGATGTGCCTGGCTCAGCTGTGGTTCCAGCATCTTTTATAATGTCTCACTACAGACTCTGCTAGCTGCACTGTCAACATAAAGAGATGTTTCTGTCGCTCACAAAGGATTGGTTTTTGAAAATATTTTTGACTTTCTATATTAGAATTATGGCCTAAGCCTGAAAAGTCTTTTCTAGTCACGTAGCCTCAGGACAATCTGACTTTTGCTGTATCTAAAGCCAAAGAGCAGTTGTCAAATGGTTTTTTGTCATACTCCCATTTTCCTTCTCAAATTTATTACCAAAATGTGAGGTTATGTACTGCACATTTTTTCTGATGTGTCTTTGTTTTCCAGATCATCTACATTAATCTAGTCCGTTAGAGCTGGTCAGATGTAGTCAAGGTCTTCTTTGTCAGGGAAGTGCTTTAGGGTAAGCTTCACCCCATGACTCTGTGACATTTTAATTGGACCTTATGTCCAGAGATGAATTTGTTTTTGAAACCTACTTAAAAAAAAAAGTAGTACATAAATAAATGCATGTCTTTTGCTATTTATACGTATAATTTAACCAGAATACTTTTTCATAATATTTTCTTTATTCCATTCTTCAAAAAATATTTAAAAACAGAAAGTTATATTTTTGGTGTCATCTGTTAAGAATTCTCTCAAGTATTTTTAGCCTGAATTATTTGGTGTTTATGTGAATAAATATTTAGGGAAAAGTGGTGTAATATTAATTGTGGATAAACTTCCTCTAAAATAAGTTTCTATACTTTATTTTCTGTATTTGTTTTAAATGAATATCCCATCTTACTCTCACATACACCCTGCCTTCCCTTCCATTTTTTGCAAATAAAATAATTACATTTTGGTTAAGGACTTATGGCACCCACTGATGATGCAGTATGAGCAGTGAAAATAGGCTACTTCCTACTACTCATTAATAAGTCTTTAAAATCCTATCATTAATATGAAAATCACAGATGTAAGTATGATGATATTATAAAACACAGCTGGCATTTTCAAAAGGTATGTTATTTGTCAAATTTTTTCCATTGTGAAGTGTGCATAGAAAATTTATTTGCTACAATTATTTCTTGAAATTAAAATATTTTATGGCATTATAACTATATATCTATATAGATGTCTATATGATTGATTAAATAAAAGGGCTAATTCTCCATATGTATGTGTGTGTGTGTAAAAATATGTATTTGAAATTAAATTATAATCAAACTGGTAAATTTAAAATAGCCAGCAAGCAAATGCTCTGAGAAGAACAGAAAGACAAAATAAAAACAAGTGCAATTTTTTGAAGAAAAATGTCTAAATTCTCCATTCTGCTTGTCCTGCCTGTTCTGTATTATATCATCCTGAACAGAGAAGAAATAATAGCAGAAGCTGTTCTAGTTAATCTGTGCTATGGCTTTCTGTACTTAAAGTGAATAAGTGCTCCAGAGTACATTCATAAATACAGATGGTGATATATTAAGGAAGGAAGGGGGAAGTAAGTGTCAAGCACATTACTTGTTTTCTACAAACAAATCTTAATAACTTAAAATAGACATCAAAGACTCAGTTAATGCAGATGTGTCAGCAAGTGGTCTGGTATAACTAGAATAAAATATGCAGTTAGCTAAATCACTACAGCAAGCACTGGTTTGAAGTCACAGAGAGAATGTGTCTCTCTAACAAATGACAGGTAGGACCATATATATATATTTTTGTCTCATTTATTTCACTGATCTCAACTATAGCAAAGGATTTCCAGCACCACTCCCAAATCAAGGCAGTGTGACCAGATGATGAGATGGCAAATTCTCAAATAGGAACTCTTAAAGAGCAGTGAGGTGATCTACAGGATAAAGTTAGCTTCTGAAGACATCAAAAATATGTTAACACCATGAGAGCTAAGGAAATCTCTCCTGGAGGAGTTTTAGAGTGCCAGGAGTACTGGTGATCTCAAATTTTTGTAAACAGGGATATATATTTATATATCTTATATACTTATAAATTATGTCTTATATACTTATCTAATAAACACTATAATATATCATCACTTGTGTTCTTTTGGGTTCACTATACCTAATAAATCATTGCTTGGGTTCTTCTGTCAAAATTATTGCCAACTTACATGCAGATCTTCAAAAGGACTTTTGCCATTAGAGCGAGCTGAAAAGACTTTGTTTCACCCCTAATATTATGAGGAAGAGTAATGGACAAATAGTACAGACAGTGGTGAATCGTAACTTTTCATTTTATTCAGAATTATTACCCATGAACTTTTAAAGAGGTATTCACTGAAATCGCTACAAAACGAAATGCCAGAAAATTAAAATATATGCTATATGTGGAGACTTTCTGAAAGTGCCAGAAGCCAGCTTCTGCCACTGAAGCAATGCAGAAAGATTCATCACTAAAGTGGCTGAATAATTTGTTCAGCAGTTTAGAGGAACTGACTGCCTTAAATATTGCATCTTATTGGGTCACAAGGTCTTTTGTATGTCCAGGTTCCTTAAGTGGCCTCAAATCTGATCTTCCTCAGCAAAAAGGCCTTTGTTCCCCCAGTCCCAGCCTTGAGGTTAAGGTACTGAAGACAGTTGCCAAGGAAAACAGGCATAAAGTCTTCCCCATGTTTGTTTTCACTAGTTCTCCTGTCTTAATTATTGTGAAGAATACATCTTTGCAGAAATCCATCTTATAAATCACATTTTTCGTCAAATTCCACTCCAACTTATTCTTAGCTTTTCTGATCCCATCCCTACATAATTGCACAGTGTCCCAATATTTTTCTTAGAATGCATATCTCTGATTCCCTTACCTGTGCATTTCTTTCTTATACTTTAGTTTTCCAAGGGGTACATTAAAAAATGTACTTAAAATACCTACCAGCTCTGTTCTGCTCCTTTATCCTTGTGGGCAGATTCTCAGGGAGGTTCCAGCCAGTATATATTACATATTCAACAGTGTCCTGGTGAAGAAGAGGCAGGCATCTGTCCACACAGAACAAAAGCTGGGGCATGATAATTAGTAGTAAGTGAAATTCAGTGCGTGTGTAGTTCTGTATTTGTTGTTGAATCAGTGAGCATGCCCTTCTAAAACGTGGACAGTCTCTTCACTAATTCTTTCGAACTCTGAAGGTCATCTTAGTTACAGTTTTTAATGCCAATCCCTTTTGATCATGCTGTGTAGCAGTAGTGTTGTCACTAAGAATATTGCAACATACTCTGATATTCAATTCAGATGTGTACAATGAGAGATAATGGATTATATGGTGAACATCTAAAGGCATGTTATATCTGGTAAGCTTTAAACCATATTTGAAGGGCCTTGATCTAAAGAAGTGTTTTATCCTCACTATATTTTATAGGTATATAGCTAGTAGATAAGGGGAATCTAACAGTATTTATCTCTACACTAGACCTGTTAAGGCTCTGTGGTAAAAGACTGTGGAACTCTTCTCTTTATACAAGACCAAAGGGTATCTTGTTCAACAGTCTTTCTTGTGAGTTTTAGAGTGTTGAAGTTTTTTACTTAATCCTATAAAGTACAAAGATGATTTAGTAACTTTACCACACACATGCTTTAATCCATTCCACTCTGATGGCAGTGCTGCAAGGAAAGGATTTTTTTCTTTATTTTTGGCATTTCTAATGTACCATGATACAGCATTCAGATACAAAATTAAGAGAGAAATGTAATGATGTTTCTTCATTTTCTAATTGTCAATTTCTTCACGTAAGAAGAAATTCACTTTTTTTTTTCCTTTCATGATTGCCCTTTTGTTTTTAGAATATTCTATGTATTCTGCACTTTTTCTTTCTCAACACTACTGTTGAATGGAAGAAGGGAAGTTAAAGGGATTTCTGAACTGTCTGTGATGGCAAATTCCAGCTTTAAAAGAATTGCTTAGGGCCTAAGAATTTCCAAAGGCTCTTCAGTGTAAGAGATCTTCCAGGACTGCAGAGTAGATATTCAGTTTGCTCACATCTTACTGGTGAAACATCTTCTATATGGAAGTGGAAGATATGGGTAAAATTCAGCTTTAGGTGATTAAAAACAAGGACTTGATCTTCCTATGAATTTGTTTGAAAACAAAACAAAAAAAGGAAAAAACACTAATAATAATATAATAATAAATAAATTAAATGTAATAATAAATAATAATACAATATAAAACACTATAATAATACATATGCTAATAATAGTGTTTATAAGAATAATAATTGAAGTTACAAAGGCAGAGAGAGTAACAGAACCCAAATGGAAAAAGTGATGCATAATACAACTGCTCACCAACCAACCAATTCCCAAGCTTTTCCCAAGCAGCAGTCAGCCCCTCCTGGTTAACTCCCCCAGTTTATATGCTGATCATGACATCCTGTGGTATTGAATATCCCTTTGGCCTGTTCATGCCACCTGTACTGACCATGGTCCTCTCACCTTTATGTGCCACTCCTCACTGGCAGAGCATGGCAATCTGAAATGTTCTTGGTTTAGGACAAGCACTCTCTAGGAACAGACAAAATACAAGCTTCTCATATTACTCTCATACTAAATACAAAAGCATGGCACTTTACCAGCTACTAAGAAGAAAATTAATTCTACCCCAGCTGAAATCAGGACAGGAAATTTCCCTGACCTGGATGCAGCATATGGGTGCAGCACGTTGCACTCAGCTATGTTGAACTTCCAGCTCCTCAAGGGTGGGCACAGGTCATTCAAAATCCACTTCTCTGGCTGCTTTTTCAGGAGTGTAGTCTCCAAATAACAATGTCTAAGACATTATACATCTTGCAAAGGTGATACTTTACAGACTACACAGAATACACACAGGAAAATATTCACTTTTCCCTGAGAAGTTTAACTTTTTAGGGAAGTGGCAGCATATTAAACAGCAGCCTAGACTGATGTTATTATCATTACTATTTTAGCTGAAGAACTATTATTTGTAATTTCACAAAGGAATTTGGATTAAGAAAGTAAACAAGAAGAATTTGGAGCTGAATATATTTGAAGTGTTTCTCCTAGCCATACTTGACCTTTTCCTGTTTACTGATGTGCAAAGAATGAAGATTTCTGTTATTAGAATTGATTTCAGTACATATCTCAAATATTAACTGTCCTTGATATATTCTTTTGGTTCAGGCATTTATAGCCTATGTCACCATATTTTCTTTTAATAACTTATTCAATAAGAGTGAAGTTACCCAAATATCATACTGAACTATCTAGTAAACTGTTCAAATTCTACTTTTTATCAGCCAGCGTAAATGGAGGGTTGAAGTGTGCTTCCACATAGCATTAGACTAATGAGCAGTATTTTTCTTTGAAACACAGGAAAAAATAATAGTAGTCTAAGCAACAGTTATCTAAATCTCAAGTGGAAGAAGAAAATACATGAGTAGGTGTTACTGTATTTTAAATAACATGCAGTGTTTTCAAGGCAGGGTTTAATCTTCTATTCATGCACATATGCATGCTTGTTTCTCTCTCTAGGAGTATACAAGAATCTATTAAAAGTAATTCCGTTTTGTTTTTAAATATGTCTAAAATACAAACCATACAACTTAATATTTACATTCATGAACGTTTATATCTGTACTCTGGTATAAACACAGATGCCCTTAACTTCACACATGGGTATATATCTTATATATATACAAATGTATAGCAAATACATTTGATATACGTACATTATATTCATAGGTGCCATTACAGAAAACTGAATGAGCTCCTTAAAAACTCATGCTTCTCTCTGGGCAGTGCTACTGTCCTAGAATGCCCTTGAAAATAGATCAAAGGATTTTCCATGTAAGACATGAAGTAAGAGATAAAAGGATATTCAAAAGAAAATCCAAACCATTTCGAGGGGAGGGGGAAATAGCACTCCAAGCATTTGTAAAGAAAACTGATTCTGAATAAAATATGGATGAAATGTGTGCATTTGGATCTTTCAAAATAACATAAATAGCTCAGGAAGGGATGAAAAGCTTAAACTTTGTTCTGACCTGATAAGGATCAGATTGGGAAATTCAGCCTGAATGCAACTCTTAATGCTAGAATCTCATTACTCATTTCTTTTGTTTCACCAAAGTGCTCAGAGAAAGAACACTGGGAAGAATAAATACTTTGTAATCAGCCATTTCACATCTGTGACTATACAGCGAAGGTATGGGATTTAACAGCATAAGCAACAGCAGAAGTTATTTCAGATAAAAATGATAGTATTCCATGGCTAAGAGCAAGTAGGTATGATGGGTAGGAACAAAACTTTACCTGAGGAACATACCTGGAAAGAAATTAAGCTTTTCTGCTTTTCTCAGACTAAATTCACTAAAGAGGTCAGGCCTGCACAGATAAAAATATTTTTATATGTCTTTGGTCTCAGGGCACCTCCAAATGAACTTAACAAAGAGAAACCACAGGCCTTTGGGTGTGGTTTTTTTTGTTTTGTTTTTGTTTTTTTTTTTTTTTTTTTTTTTTTTTTTTTTTTTTTATTTGTATGTTTTCCTAAACAGCAGGTAGATGGCCTCAATCTGCAACATGTGGAATCAGAGGGAACTATCTAATATAAAGGGAATTATCTGATGATAATTTAATTCTAGTTTCCTATCCCTCTGTACTTTAGAGAAATACATGTATATCTTACCTAATTAGTGATGCTGATCCTGACTCTTTAACATTTTGCTGCTTTGTATATGTTCTTCTGTGACATAAGTTTTCCCTAATGAGACACTGCACAAAATAATGTCAGGTTATAATGAGATTTATTCTCTGATGTTAGAGATTGAATCAGCTTTCCAATATTTTAAACATATTTTTCTGTTCCTCTGCTGAGAAGAATATCTATTTACTTCAGACCTGATCTTCAAAAGGTGGTTTTAGCAGTATTTTTGTCACCCTCTGTATGAATTAGAAGACAAAAAACTTGACCTTTAGTGGATTTCAGGGCTCAGAGGAAGATTTCTGAATTGTTAGGAGTCAGAAAAATATCTCTGAAAGAGAGCTGTAGAAAAATGTGAAAAGAAAAAGGACAAGTTTATAATAGAATGACAGCAAGTGGAGTATTAAATATATCAAAGCTCTCTTTCTTTTTACTTTTTCTTCATGTATCTCTAGAGCTGTATAAAAATCACATTTTCATAAGTTTTTTAAAAACCACCTTGACTACTAATGCTTCTTGATGCTTAATCATTTTACCTCCAATGATTAAAACTGTGTGGGCCCCTTTTTTTTTGTGAGGAATTACTTTCAAATTCGTTTTTTTTTTTACATATTAGATTTGTGCATATTCATCTACAGTTGTGCAAAATTCATCTGCACCAGAGGGAAAAAAAGAGATAATTTTCTAAAATATTGCAAACAAATATTGTAAACAAAGATTTCCATTAAATTGACTATTTTTTGCCATGTGAAAAGGGGAGATTTCCTCAACACTCAGTGTGGAAGATTTCCTCAAGCCTCAGTGTTTGATTTGTCTGTCAGTGTCCCAGGAAAGCAGAGACCCCTGTTCACAACCAGCCTGTCAGAGTCCCATTGGGGGGCCCCTCACTGAGCATTCCTGCTGCATCAGAGGATGCTTTGACTGACTTGTTCAGGGACATGAGCAGGTCATCCCACTTTATGAGCCTTCAGCAGGTCTTCCACTTAATTTGAGTATGTTACTCACTGCTGGCAACTGGCAGCACCCATGAAGGACTCACACCAACAGTTTACAGAATTACTCTGCTATTATAAGATTGTGACACATAATTTAGGATATCTCTTTGCTCGGACATTCATTTAGTTGATGTTCCATCACAAAGCAGACTTGTTTCCTTCATGAGCCTGAGTAGATTTTTTTTAACAGGCAAACAAAATCTCTGATATAAAAATGTTGTATTCTTGAGCAACTTGCTCTAAGTCCCTTGACAGAGTGCCTGGTGGCACCATACAATGACACAAGCTCTATACATTCCTACAGTAATTGCAGTGGTAAGCACGGAGTTTGTTAACAGCAAGTACTGAAAGCACATCTAGTAGGAAGGAGTGATTCTGCCTGAGAGGCATGAAAAGCAGTTTTGTACGAGGAAAGAACAGAAGTTGGACTGGAATCCCTATCAGATCCATGGGAATGCAGTGCTCTCAATGCAATAGAGTGCTTTCTACCAAATTGCTCAGAACTATTTGGTAGGGTCAATTCATGAAATCTAGCAGTGACATATTGACAGGTTGTGGCTTCTAGAGGCAGCATATGAAAAGTATGTAGAGAAAACACACTTTAGAATGAAAACAGAGAGTCTCAGAAGAATGCTTCAATAGATTATTTGTATGCTTTAATGCATGGTTAAGATTGTGGTTGAATAATGATCTTTACAAATGTATCCGTAAAGAGAAGCTGAATATAGCTGAGTTTATGACTAGCAAAAAACCTTGGCACTACTGTAATATGGGTGGTCCACTCAGAAGAAGGAAGAAAATTATTAGTACTCATTTCACTTTCATAAAAGCAAAATCAATCCCCTCACATATTCTCAGTCTAATGTCATACACAGTTTTTCAGCTGATATTTTATGTTAACTTAGTACATTGTGAAATTACTGTTGTGTTAGGAGATTGAGTAAAATGAAATTTAGCCTTTCACTTTACTGTACAATGTCTTACACAGGCCACCGAACTCAAACAAAGGAAAATTATTTTCATTTCTATTATCAGACTTTGTGACACTCTGAACATCTTTTAAAAATCCCAGCATTTTTATAGTCTTTACAAAGTGGCTTAGATCACCTCTTGATATATCTATTTTCTCACAGTTCTGAAAGCTTTCTCAGTGTTGTTGCAGCAGAGTAAATTCAAATGTGGGAGAACACAGTCCATGTTAATAACGTTAAATGCAGTCTACATATAAAAAATAATTGGTTATCTCCTATAGAAAGCTTTTAATATCTCATACAGCAAGGTCTAAAAGAAATATAAATTCTTGACAGGCAAAAAATTGAACTTGGGTAACTTTTCGTCTTCCTTTATGACCTCAAACATAAGGGAGAGACAAGGTTATCCCTTTTAGAATGTGTTGATTAGCTGTTTGGCTTTTTTTCCTTTTTTTTCCCTCCAAGGGGTTGACAAAAGAAAATAATTTATTTGTTTCCATGTAGGAAGTTTATTTTTATTCACAGAACCTAGTTAAGAAGATAAATTTATATTAAACCTTTCAATTTGGGCTAATATGAGACATCAATAGGGGACAGTACTTAGGTTGGTTTCCTATATTAGTAGGAACTCCTGCACTCTTAAATTGAATTGAAGACCAGCCTGAGAATAAATCCTAATGTGGAGAGCCCGAGAATTTGTTTTAGATAAGCTTGGGATTTATGTCTTTTGTTGTTGACCTATATTATATAGCTTACACTGTCTCTTTAAAAGATACTCAGTGGCTCATAAATTTCCTTCAGGGAATCTTTGTCCTCATCTTCTTCAAAGACATATCTGTCTGTGCAGAATAATAAATCCCCTTGGTGAAATAAATTGTTAAATTTTATGCTTTAGCATAAAATGACAAAAGTTCTAATTACCCAATCACCTTCTGAAAATAAGACTCCTATATTGGCAGGTTATATGGATACATATCATAGAAAACGTTTGTAAAATCTGGTTCTTCTTAGATCATTTCAAAATTAAAATAAAGGCAAAAAGGAAACAATTCAGAGCAAGATCTCCTGGGACGTAACCTGAATAACGTCAGTGTAAATTCAGTCTGGTTTCAACTGGAGACACATTCACATTGGCCATTCACATTGTTTTGTTTTTTTTTTTTCTTTTCCCCACATTTTACAAAAGAGCTTCTTTTTAATTTCTTACTCTAGCCAGTGAATTGTAAATTGCCAGTAAAAATATTTGCACTTAAGGAATAATAACTAAAGATCTACCCGTACTGGTAATCAGTTCCTAGAGCTGTTTTCATGGAGGGTTTTCTTTTCAAAGAATGGGTTTAAATAGTTTAATATATATATAAAGAATTGTTTATGAAGATGATAAAGGAAAACAGACATTTCAGGGTTTCAAAAGATGCTTAGAGCAAAATAAAAAAAAAAAAAAAAATAAAAGAGAAAATGACTGGAATATTACCTTAACTGGATGAGCAAGTAATATTTACTCCTTTATTTCTATGATTCTTCTTCTCTTTCATGAGAAAGCTATGAGTGTAAGAGCCAAACAATCATCACTCCACAGCTTTGTGGTACTGACCATCTTCTTCTTTTTTTTGTAGCATAGCAGTATGACCAAGAGAATGTCATATGCTTCCAATAGGATAAATGAATGTTGCTGCAAAGCAACGGTAAAAGATGAATGACAGTTCTATTTCTCTTCAAAGGAAAGGAAAGGATGTGACTTTAGAAGAAATTTGGTTAGAGACTGTTTTGGTTTCATCCTGCAAAAAGATGACCCAGGCTGGTGTTCAAAACATCATGTTAAAAAACCTAGAAATCATATTAAGAATTAGGATTCTGGGTAGAAAAATGCCTCCAAAAAATGCTTCTAAAAGCAGTCTTACAGCAAAAGGATAAACTGTAGCACATTGTTTTCATTTGCAGTTGGCTGTCATGTCCAGATGCCTGGTCTGATTAGCGAAAAACAGATGTTTATCTGGATGGAAAAAGATGTTCTTACTATCCAGTGAGTCCATGACAAACCACCTAAGTAACTGTTGCCTTTTTTCTTCCATAGGAAAACTATAGTTCACTTCTCCTTTTTTATTAACATCCTCTGGAAGGAACGTATTGTCCTCAATAGGACACAATCAGGTGAGCTCTGCTGGAGCAGTTTCAGAAATAAATTTAGTCCTCAAAATGTCATGATGAGATGTTCTTGACACAGAATTGGAAATAAGACCTGAGGGGAAAATATGAAATGTCCCCTCTGAAATAAAGCTAGGTGCTTATTTGATGCACTAATATGCAGGCATGCTTACCACTCACAGAGGAAAAAGATGTTTGGAATTAAATATTCACACGAGCAATGGAATAACTAAATAAACTAATAGAACTATACAGCTTTGATAACTTTCTATTCAGAGGAGAGAAAAACATACTCTTTTGAAATTGCAATCTACTAAAAAGACTAAATTTATTAATTTCAATCTACTAACAAATGTTATTTAATTAGATGCATCATGTGTTTTGATGTCTGCAAATTTCTTTAGAAGACACCCTGCAAACACAAAGAACACTTGATGGTCACTTCCAGTGCAGAGCCAGTCCTTTGACTTTGTATATCAGCTGGTGAAAATAGGTGAAACCAACTACAAAATCTAGTGAAGTGTATAGAAAAAGCATTCAACTAGAAAACAGGTCACCAACCATCTATTCTGAGGTACTAAATTCCCCACAGCTGAAACCAAATCCAAATGAAGATGACAGTGTTTTCATGATTATAGAAGAAGCATTTATCTCACAGTAGTATAGTAGAAGTCTGTAATATAAAAGCACAAAGAAAACAAATTTTCTTTGATAAAAGATAAGAAATACTAATACTAAGAAATACTCTATGGCATCTGCTGAGGTATGATGGAAGGGCACAGCTCATGATCATTTAAAGGTAAGTTCACTCATTCTTCTTCAGCAGCCCAGGATCTGCCAGCTCCTGCCCAGCTGCTGGAGCCCAGCCTGATGCCCAGGGACCCAGCATCTCTGCCCAGGCTGGAGACATGGCTGCCACTTTCTTTGCAGTTTCAACCAGTGTCTGAGTACATATCCCAGCACCAGGGACACAGGTAAAGACCCAGACACAGATTTACCAAGGACATGGTAAACATGGTTAGTCACACAGACTGACAGACAAGGCACTACTACCTTCAGCTGCCCCCATGGACAGGGAACAGGGCTCACATCAGTCACATGTGCAGCCAGCCACAACCCATCTCCTCTTCCGTGGCTGTTAGAGACAGCAGCTCATGAGTGCAGGCACACATGCATGCACTCTCTGCTCACAGGCACAAACAAACAGTTCTGGATGTCACAAGTACTATCATGGTCAGGTTTTATGTCTCTTTGTGTTTGTTCCCCTTGTTTACCACATCCTCCTAAACTGACAAGGTTGTTAGTACGATAATTCCCTGAAAAAAAATAAACATTTCCACACTCTACCTATCCTTAACAATTAATGCATCTAACTAGGTTTGTTCTCATCACTAACTCTCTTTCCATCTCTTGGCCAGTTTTGTGCTTCTGCATGGCCTTGCTTATTGTTTTCTCCATTCCTTTTTGCACTGAAAGCACCCTTGCCTATTAAGAAAGTCTTGACTGTGTAGGCTCAAAGGAACAGCCAGTGTCCTTCTACACACCCTTATGGCATACATTAGTAACAGTATAACAAATTGTCAAGGTTTGACTTGGATTTGCCAATTTTAATATATTCAATTTCTTTTAGAGATAGGATTTAGGAGCAAAAACAAGGCAGGCCTAAAACTTAAAAGGGTATAATAAGAAATTTATTAACAACACAGGAAAAAAAAATTAGAATAAGATTTCCAGATCATTCTTTCCTCCCCCTTCCGTATCTTCCACATTTCTTAACAGCAACATACAGAGAACACTTCAGTCAGTTATCTACTTAAATAATCATTTCAGTTCGCTCTAGAGAGAAAAGTTCCTTTTTTTTTGGTTTAGGCTTAGGGGTTGTCTTCCCTTTCACAATCTGTGTCCTTCCAGGGAAAAATTGCCAACTGTGAACTTCCTCTCATCTTCACAGTCTTTCCAGAGTTGTGTTATGGGTTATGCTGCACACTTGGGGGTATACTTTAAAAGGCAAGCTGCTTAAAGACAAAATCCTCTTCATCTCTTTTCCTATTAAATGTCTCTGTCCATGTTTCCAGTCCCAAAACAGAGAGCACCCATTCCCTTGGGGCAAAAGATCATTTTCTCAAGCACTTTAACCTCCCCAGGTATGTACACAGTTTAAAGAAATTTCAGTGTAGTCACAGTCCTCTCAGGGGAACAAAAAATGGTTTTCAGCTACTTATCAGTGGCATCTCCTCAATCTCTTCCCATCTGGAAACTTGGCCTTCATTTCACTGACTTCAGTAGACTCCTTGCTTTATTCTTCTCATTCAGGGGAGCTCAGGAGATCCGCAGTCTTATCCAGGCATTAAAAGGGTTAAAATTGCATTCAGAAAGTGAAGGAGCTGGGCCAGGCCATGCTGGGAAAAACGTGGATGCAAGGGCCACGTGGAGGAGGTGAGATAAAACTGCAAAGCTCAGCTGCACCTCCCCACACCGTGCGGTCAGCTGGGAGCCTCTCCTCTCCTGGCTGCTTCCAAAACAGCGGCAGAACACTCGGCCGAGCTGTGGCCACACTGGGGGCGACTAGGACCTCAGCAGAAGCCTCCCCCTCCAGCCACCAGGGCTCCCCAGCCGAGAACAGGGGGAGGAGAGCCAGGGCTGCTCCTCCACCCCTCGCCCAGCCAGGCCGCATTGGGAGGCAGGAACGGGGAGAGGCCGGGTCAGACCGAGCCCGGGCCGTGGCAACCTTACCCCCACGGAGGCCGGAAGTCAAACAAGGCCAGATTAACTTTACCAGTGTAATTTATGAAAGCGAAATAACTTTTTAATTGGTTACTTGGGCTGTCAACCACCAAATCAGCCCTCCGATTGGTAGTTGTAGCTCACAGAGGAAGCTGTACAGGGAAAAAAGCCCTCCTCTATTTCTGGGCCGAGCTCCTCCTCTCAGACCTCTCTCAGGTGACTTCCCTCTATGGGAAACCAGCACAAAAATCCACCAGTATGAAATAACAGCTAGATATCTGAATGCATGTGCTTTCTTGTATAGTAGACAATGTGTAATTTATCTATTCACTCAGAGACCTAGTGGATAGGAGGCAGGCTACTGTAAATGTATACCCTATTATATAACTCTCCCACTTTAAGAAATTAAGCCAAATTCATTACATTTTTCTTAGATGGAATTATATTAAACAAAAACTACTGATATTTCAAGAGCTGAAAAAAAGAACACATGGAATATTTCAAAATGGAATGCATGTGCTCATTAGCCCACAACCTTGAGGTACTTCAAATTGGATACTCTGGAGTTCACTCTTGGATTCATCATCAGTGAGGCAAATCTAGTAGATGCCATATTTCTTGGGGCTTCCTTTAGTAAATATTTGGAGCAGAAAAAAAATTAAATTATTTTTAAATTTTATTTCTTGCAATGCAACATATTCGGTGATCTTATTATTATAGAAAATGTTTCATAAATAAGAAAGGGAAGAAACAAGGACAGTTAGCAGTTTGGCTTATCTTTAATTTAAGAGGGAGCGGATTTTATCAAATCTTTACTTGATTTTACATTAGCTGACATGAGAAGAGGATTTTTTCCTGAGGCTTCTTGGTTGTATCAATTTACTAGTATGCATTTCTTAAAAAATAATAGAAATAGAAATTATGTCAATCATCACTTCTTTGTGTGTAACTGTCTATGCTGACAAGAATCCAGTGAAGATATATGTTCTCATTCCTTTTCATGTACATACATTCTTTTTTTACAGAATGTCAAACACAGATTTTATTTTCCACCATTCAGTGCTATAAATATTCTATGAAACACTATTGAAAACTAACAAAGTATTAAGTTAGCATCAGATAAAGAGATTTGACACAATTGATCCTGCAGTTCTATTAGCCTTACTCTAATGTTATACTATCAGATTTTATCCCCATCCTTCCTTCTCCAAATCAAACAATCTAAACCTTTCCATCATTTCACTGATTAAAATCCTTTACTCCATCCTCCTCACCAATGAAAATTTGATTTATTATCTAAATTTTTCCTAGTTCTGAAATGCCACTTTAAAATGTAACTTGCAGTATTTAATGTATGGATGAATTACTGAAATAATAATGAAACTGTAACATTTTCTATATTACAGTATGATATTTGTCTCTTTTTTAACACTGTCAACATCCTGTTCATGCTTTCAATCAATGTTATTTGCTCAACAGGATATTTCAATGGCCTATTGTGGTGCCTCCATTTTCTCTCTGAAGGATACAATCCCACCATTATGTCTGAATGATTTAACTTGTTAGTGCCAATGTACAAAGACTGCTGGCTCCTGTTATTGTAAGTGACCTCTTTCAGTGCAGAGCAATTAATTTATTTGTAAAGCATATTTTATTCAATTTTACCTTGTTATTTTGAATGGTGGCTCTATACTCCAAAAAAATTACAGCATTGATGCTTAGCTGTTCTTATATCTCAATTTAGAATTGAAAAAAAACTATTCATATAAGTTGATATTCAGATTTTCTTTAATGTAGAATTTCAGTCTTAGAGATGCAATTGCAATTCTGCTCTAATTTAGTTTTCTCACCAGGCCAAAGAACAAAATTGAGCCAAACAACTGCTGAATGAATAAAAGTACATATAAGAACACACATCTTTCTAATTCTGTTGTGAATATTTATGCATAATAGATAAGCGTAATTCTACTTTATTTTTAGTAACTGATTAATTTCTCTAGATACAAGTGAAAGTGAGACAATCCATTAATTAAGGCAGTAACAGGAAATATGTATGTCCTTTTTGATTGTCTCCTTTACCACTGATGAAATGTAAAATATTTTTGGTTCTCTCTAGCTTACAAAAGTCTCATCTATGTTTTAAAAACAAACATTAAAGAATAATTTAAAACCTTTCTAATTTATGTCACAGGATTAAAACTGATATTTGTCTGATGTATTACCTTGAGAAAACAGGTGACTAAAATTGTAGTAATTTTAGGATTGTCCAACTACTTTTTTATTCTTTTGTGCTTCTCCTATTGAAATGCATTAGGTTTGTTCAGTTCACCTAAAATCAAGAATAAGAGTAAAGTAGTAGTTCCCAAATAATGCTTTTAAAAGTGGTTGATACATAACTTTTTTTTTAATTCAGAACAGGTAAAGAAAATAATAAGCACTTATGATATCAAAATAACCTGCATGAAAGGCTGTTGTTTTTCATAAAGTATCATGTATCTATTCAGTTACATCTTTGCAATATTTCAAAAAGCTATACCTAAAGTTAAATTTATAGCATATTTGTTAATGTTAACATGGTAATTAAGAAAACAGTTTTCTTTTGTTGATAGCATGATTGCTTTGATTAAATTAGGGTATCTCACCCCAGCTAAGCTGTATTTGAGGCATAGAGCTAGCCAAAAACTTTTTTTAAGTAGCTGTAGGAATAGAGAATCCCATTTAGGCAAAGATTCTGCTATATGCTAAATAAAGAATTTAAATGGATTAGTTTTGATTTGTGATTTATGTTTATGTGAGAAAATACTTATTTAAGAATGTATTGTACTTTATTAAAGTAAATTTATATCTTTAAAAGATTCTTATTGAAATTACAATTGATGAAATATTTGGACACAGAAACACAAAATCATCAGGTTTGCAAAAGATCTTCAAGATCAGCTAGTCCAGCCATCAATTCAGCCCACCATAATCTCCCCTAAACCATATCCCCATGTGCCACATCTGGACATCTCTTGAACACTTCCAGTGACTCCACCACCTCCCAGGGCAGTTTATTGCAATGCCATACCACTGCAATACCAATTTTTCAGTGATTTTTTTTTTTTTTTTCCCTAATATCTAATCTAAACATTTCCTTCTGCAAGTTATGGCCATTTACTCTCATTCTTTCTCTTTAGACATGACAGAAGAGACCAACTCTCTATAACTTCCTCCTTTCAGGTAGTTGTAGAGAGCATGAGACCTCCTCTGAGCCTCTTCTTTTCCACATTAGACAACCCTAGCTCCCTCAATCTCTCCTCATAAGGCATACTTTCTAGACCCTTCACCAGCTCTGGACATGCTCCAGAACCTTAATATCCTTGTAGTGGGTGGACCAAAACTGAACACACATTTCAGTGTGGCCTCAGTGGTGCTAAATTGAGCGGGATAATCACTTCCCTAGTCTTGCTGGCCACATTAATTCTTGGCACAGTCCAGGATGCTGTTGGCCTTCTTGGCCACTTGGGAGCACTGCTGGCTCATGTTCAGTCAGCAGGAAATAAGCACCCCCAAGTCCCTTTCAGCTGAGCAGCTCTCCAGCCACTCTTCCCCAAGCCTGTAGCACTGCCTGGGGTTGCTGTGACCTGGGGAGGACCCAGCACTTTGCCTTGAACCTCATGCAGCTGATCTCAGCCCATTGATCCAGCCTGTCTAGATCCCTCTGAAGAGCCTTACTGTTATCCAGCAGATCAACACTCCCACCAAAGCTGATGCCACCTGCAAACTTACTGGGATCTTGCTGTTGGACTTTTTTTCAATAATTTGAACTTACTCATTTAAATCATCAGTAAAGGTGTTAAACAGGACCAGCCCCAGTATCGAGCCCTGTGGAACACTATTAGTGAGTGGCTACTTTTTGTGTTCAATTCCATCCCCACCACTCCCTAGGCTCACCCAGCCAGCCAGGTTTTCATGCAGCAAAGGGTGCACCCATTTAAGCATGAGCAGCCAGTTATTCCATAAGAATGCTATGGGATACAGTTGTCAGACTGTTTACTGAAGTTTGGACAGACACCAGCCTTTCTCTCATGTCATCCTGATAAGGAAAGTTACCATCTTTCGTAGCCTTAAATCTCTGCTTGCTCCTAACTTCATCAGGATGTGGAATGCTGAGAAAAAAATTGCCTTACAATGCCTCCTTCCATTCTCTTGCTGGAAAAATTGTCTTAAACCAGCGTCCAAAATTTACTTTTCTTTGAAACTCCAAAACAAAACCCTAAATCTATTTTAAATTTTAATTTTTCTCTTTATATAAGCAAGATTGGAAGTCCAGGTTTCAAAGCAATGATATCTCTCTCAGCCCAGCCCAGGTGTCTCAGAATCCTTTTTGATTTTTTTTTTTTTTTTTCATTTTATGCTAAAAAATAAAAATTAAAATATTCATGGCCTATGTTTCTTGAATTTGATCAGTTTCTGGCCATTGTCTATGCAGGATCTATAAGGACCTAAATACCTACAGATAAATTCATGCTTGTTCCATCTGATTAATCATGTCTGGCCACCTTATGTCACTCCAAGATGTAAATGATACTGGGAATTCTAACAAAATTAGCACATGAGAACACATCTTTTGCTGCAACTTTTAAGACAAATTGTCCCAGTTTTTTATAGTACCCAGATTATATGTGTAGTTGCTTGTGGTTCCAGTACAGCCTTCAGTCTTCAGCGCCATCTGTGCTGTGACTTACCAGTCTGGTTTGTGCTTTTAGCCTGTCAGTCTAAGAGGAGAGGAGTGGTAGTGCATAAAGAACAGTCTAAGACCTTAGACATAATTAACTCACTAAGTATCAAAGCCTGGAAAGCTAGGGAAGACTGTGCTTACACATTTAACTGTCTTTCAAGACAGAAGTATCTTCTTTGCAGAAATACTGATAATTACACAGAATTTTCATTAAAAGTTGATGTCTCTCTGAGATTCTTGGTGAGAGACTGGACTGTGGCAAAGTAGCAGAAGTATCCAGATTTCAGTGCTATGTTGTCAGGCTTGATGTATTTACCATTATGGCAAGTCTGAAACAAGACTGCTATTTCTTTAATGCAGCTAGGAATGACATTGTCATACACACTAAAGTTTTTTTTCCCTCAAAATGACCTTGTGTGAATACAGTATTGGAAAATGTCCTTATTTTAATAGCAATACTGTTTAATGGCACTATGGATGAGCAAAAGACCGTATGGGAGATGGCAAAATGGACAGAACAAATATGTCAGGTATTGAACTTATCTCTGAAGGTAGCAAAAAGATAACTAATTATTTAAGATATTTAAAGGAACACAAGCTGAGGATGGTCTCAGGTAGGAAACAATTTGACATCTGGTAGAGAGATGAGATAAATGTGCTAACAAATCAATTTTATTTTTTAGTTTTATGATTGGATATGAGTATTTTTCAAGACACAGACAAATATACAACATTCAAAAAGACATTAAAAAATCTGAAAAACCATTGATGAAAGCAAAGCACTAATTTCAATGGTTCTGTGTTAAATGTACAGGTACAGAATACCTGCAGCTTGGATTCCAGCTGATCCTCTAAGATAAGAGAGGCTGAGTGTGGCTAAGGTTCATTTTTGATTGTATAGCAAAGCAAGCACTGCAAGTCTGGTTGAGTTCAAACCAACTCAGTACTGTATTCAATGAGGTCTTACATGACTGACAAACAGTAGACTTCATTGTAGCAACAGAAAAGCAGGTTCAAGATTGCCCATGATAAACACAGTGATTGCAGAGTATTAGTATGTGCTGTGACAGAAAGTATAATAAAAGCAATCTAGTAACAAGATAGATAGGATAGGATAGATGGATAGATAGATAGATATGTGTGTGTATATATATATATACATATACACATATATATACATGTATATGTATATATTTATATTTTTATATGTATTTATATTTTATTTATATTTATATTTATATTTATATTTATATTTATATTTATATTTTATTTTTATTTTTATTTTTATTTTATTTTTTTTTTTTATTTTTTTTTAATTTTTATTTTTATTTTTATTTTTATTTTTATTTATTTTTATTTTTATTTTTATTTTTATTTTTATTTTTATTTTTATTTTTATTTTTATTTTTATTTTTTTTTTTTATATAAATGAATATTCCCTAGTATGTTCCAACACAGTTGGAGGTGCAAATCTCACCTAAAGGCAACCCTTGAGGAAAAGAGAAGAGACATAGTTCACTGAGGGCAGAGGTGCTCTCCTCCAACTTTTTCTGAAGCCTTTCTTTTATGCTATAAATATTGGCTGGTCCAAGGAGAGGGAACAATCATGTGTTGGTGGGGCTTGGTAGCTTTGGTCATACATGCACTGGAGGTCCCATGTTCTCCTTCATTTGTATCCCAGTGGGTATGTAATTTAATACGTTAATGGGGCTTAATGAGAGTCTCAGTCAGAATTTATAGTCAACAAAAGAGGAAAAATAGACACTTTGATCCTTCTCCTAGTACTGAGAAGGCAATAAAGGCTCCCTGTCCTTCATCAATTGTGCACATCCTTACCTCCCTAAAGAAGCAGGTTTATAATTGTTTGTCAGGGTGAAGGGAGTGGGACTGTTGGCTGGTAGAGTGGCCCAGTACCCTTCTGGGCCTCATTGGGACATTAGGCTGTGAGACCTCTGCTTGCCTTAAGACATTATTCTGCATTAGGCCTTACTTGAGCCAAGTGCAAGATAAGCAAAGGACTCAGTTCATGTTTTCCTCGACCAGCTCCATCAATACTTCACTGTCTTAAAACAACACTGTACAATTCTGACCATTTAGCAGCAGAGGTAATACTTTGAAACAGTAGAACCAAACATAAACATACCTGGTGTTACTGGGTTTTTTTGAGATGGCTTTTTAGATGTAGTAAATCACTTTTGGAGAAAAACCCAAAGATTCGTCTACTTAATGTGAACATCTAAGATAAGAGAAATTGCTTTTAAAAAATCTTTCTTCAGAGAGTCTAAAAACTTTGGTACAGTTTCACTGTATAAGTCTGAAATAAGGTGGGAGATGAAACTTTCCAAAAATGAATATAAAAGTTTTTTTGAGACATTTACATATGAAGATTGATATAAGCCAGTTTATCATAACTGATAAATGTTGTCACTTCCATTACTTTTTTTACAAGTACAATTCTTGTGTTTCTGCTTTAAATGTCACTGAATTTAGTCTGGTTCACACAATGGTGAGAGAACAGATTGGACTGGAATTGTCCTTGCCATCACAAGGTTGAAACCTACCAACTCAGGTTCCCAGTTGCTTTAGTTTCCAGAAGTACAAGTGCTGAAGAGTTAATCTTGCATTCTGTCTAGTTAGTGGTTAGAGACTGAGGAATAGGAAGATTTTTCTGAAATTCTCACTAACTGAGAATTATGGGCAACACAGGTACTTCTTTCATTAATTCTGCAGTCAAGAGATTTTTATCCAAAAGTGTGCTTTTCCTCCTCTGCTAAGCATGAACATTCAGAAACAAGCTCCACAAGGAAGAGAGGCAGACATACTTCAGACATACTGCTGTCACTGGTCTCCTATAAGGTTATATCTGTTATTTATTGATGTAGTTTCACTCGATCTGTAAAAGCTGTGAAAATCTCACAAAACTCAAAAACAATCCCATAAAATAGAGATTTTTCTCTACACAAAAGAGATGTCCATTTTTGAGCTACCTGGATCTCTTTCCAGAGAACTGGTCTATTTTTTAGATAGGAAGCCTCTAAGATCATTGCCTTACTGGAACTGGAGTTTAGAACTCCATAATGTAATATCAAAATGCAGTGGTATAAATGTGGCCATATATTGTCCTTTTATTCCCAAGCCGCTTCACACTAAATGAAGTCTGTGAATGAAAGCAAAATGAAAGTATTTTTCACTTTATTCCCTAAGGTTCTGTGAAATTGAGCTTTGTTTTAGATAATACAGATACGCAAGTACTCTTCCCAATTTTACGCAGCTGATTTTCAAAGTCCTCAAAATAATAAAAATTTGGTTATCAGCTTCTGGATCTGGAATAAGAGAGTAAAAAATGTTGGGGTTTTTTCAGTATTTTTCAACATTTACATTCTTGGCACATCTTACCATGCAGTGGAAATTGAAGAATAATTCCACAATCCCCACGCTTTTGAAATAGAATGTACTTATTCAAGTTTTGATCCTATACTTCTGGAGAGCATTTATCTTATCTGAATCTTTAGAGGTTAGATTTGCTGTGAAGACTGAATAATTCATCTATTTCATGGATCGTTGAAAACCAATTAAGTTGATTATTCAGATTATTTTAGAATGATTTACACTTTTTTCCCCCTAATACTTCACTCACTAAAAAGTTGTAAATAGCTTTCATCAAGAAATGGGCATGTGGCATTATTTGAAGGGTAAAACTCAAAAAGGTTGCCATAAAGATTATTTTTTTTTTTAATCAAATGAGATTCTATTTAAATTTTAAAGTACATTTCATTAAAAAATATGAAGTACTAGGGATGGAAGAGTTGTTTGTCATGAACAGAAAAAAGAAAATCGTATTGGAGAACATTCAGCAAAAAATAATGTTATTAGCAGATGATTTTTTTCCCCTAAATATCACCATCAAAACAATCTGTTGTTTTTTTTTTTTTTTTTTTAGAAAAAACATGTGCAGATGGAAGAAGTCACATGGAACATTTATTTTCTAAGCTCCCACTCAAAAAAATAACAAGGCTGTACCATGAAAATAAGTCACTAAAATTCCAAAATAGTAGTGAGAGGATAAAAGGCCTAATGAGGATGAGACATCTACATGAAATTCAAGGACACAAAATAATTCCTAAGAAAATCACAAACAATCCTGTGCATTTCACTGAATATGAAAGCACTACCATCTAGTACCACCTAAGTGCAATAGAGCAAAACCAGCAAAATTAAATCAAGGGCAACTTTCTGAAGTTAGAGATACCATGCCTTGACACCACCCACCACAATGCAGGGCACGTTAGGGACTTTAGGGTCTAAATGGGTCTTATTTGGGTCTAAACTCAACTCCTCTTCCTTATCTGTGCTTGATCCTCAAGTACCTCCATCTGCTCTTTCCAGATTCCAGTCCTCACTTAGGGTTGTAATTAAAGCAATTTCACTTTTTGCTTTAACCTCTCAGTGTCAGTCATTTGTGGAAACATCATCACTAACAGTTCCATGAAGCCTGTTGATCATTTCCCATGATAGATTCTCTGCAGCAGTAGGTTTTCATCTAAACAATTTATAAATATCAGCCTTCTGCACATCTTGACATGCAGCCATAAATAGCCAACACAAGTAGATTTAGTCATCACCTGTTTTTCTCATACTATTCCTCTGTTATTCTAGAAGGCATCATCCACGTTGATACCATATTGAACCTATCTGATTTTCATCCCAAGGAAGAGGACTGTGGAATTTTACAGCCAATTCTTTTCAAGTTTTATATTAGTTCAAGGACAGCTCTTGAGCATGGAGCATGATGTACTAGAAAGACATAATGAAATGAATGCACATTCTTGTCTTAAAATCCAAGGGAACACATCCAAGGGGTAAAACAGGTAGTATTTATGTGATATGGCCCCATATCTAAATGGGATTGAAGAACTGGGATTGGTATCTTTAAAGTACTTGGAGGGACTAGCCCTCCTTTTTTCTTGCTTGTAGCAGACCTCCATGCCTCCTCCCTGTATTCCTTGTTCAGTTTAATCTTTAAAATAATCTTTTTTTGCCTGGTCTGAGACTTCTCATTTGCTTCCTCTCTGTTGTCTCTGCTTTTCTTGGAGATGAATTAGGATCTCCTGATTTAAAAGAAAGCAATATGTTTTCTTACGCAACATTTTGTCTTCCGTAGTTCCAGCAGAGTTTAGTAAAACCTGTTACACTTCTACAAAGTCCTTTAACTCAATCAGAATGAACTTTTTGACAGAGCAAAAATGCATTCTAGAAGACAACCCACTGGAAGCTGAATTTTAGCATGTTGGGGCAAGGTTTTATTTCTCAAAAAAGAAGTCAAGAAGTGACTATTTTCTCTTACAACCTATCATATTTTGGATGCATGGTGCTATCTGACTCCAGATCTTGATTTCCAGGACCAGTAGCAGCACAGATAAGATTATGTTATGAAGTTTTTCCATCCTCTCAATGTAGTTGCCTGAAATTCAGCAAGAATGCATGGAAGGTCTGTTGCAAATGAAAACAGAAAAATCTGGCTAGATTATATGCTTTCAAAAAATGTCTCAGCAGAGACTCACTGAACTGTAACAAAAGACACCCTGAGGCTCTGTCTCATTGAATATAATCTATTTTAGTATTACAAGAACTCTTTTTGTATCAGTCATTAAGAGATGAAGGTCTCTGCTGGAGCCAGGACACTAATATAGAAATTAAGACTAGGAGTGAGGGACAAAAAGGGTCACTAAATGTATCTAGTTAGAAAAACAGAGTTAGAAAAAGGGTCAGATTTGGCAAAGGTAATAGGACAGAAAAGCCACAGGAAAGAATGGGAGAGTGAGGTAATGAAGGTAATGTGGTGAAATCTGAGAGGTAGCTTTCTGACTGGATAGCTTCTGTATCAGTTCTGGGGAAGTTTTCCTCATCCAAGTTCAAGACATGTTCTTTAGGATGACTCTTATTTTTTTTTTAATATCATTGCATTATTGATTCATGCCATCCCATTCTTTTCCCTTTGTCTGCACAAAGATCATCAACTTTGTGAGTTGTTTACATTTTTGTACTACTTGACATTTTTCTTTTACTATATTTAAGCTGTTTTTCATAATTTAATTAATTTGGTTTTGTTTGCGGTCTTGAATTATAAATAATATCATGAAAAAATGTCCCCCAAATTCATCTTAAATTGAGCTAATCATCTTCTTTCAAATGCATTTTAAGATAAGCTATATAAATTGTTATAATTAGGCTTTTATCCATAGCTATTCTGAAGTTTTATTTCAAGACGTTGCATAGGAGTAAGTAGTATCTCTCATCAAGCTGAGCTAGAAACTAACATTGAACTTAACTGTAAAGTCTTAAACATGACTTTCAACAATGACTTCTGAAATTTCTCACCTACCTGCTTTAAAGATTTCTGAGACACCAGAGATAAGGAAGAAGGAAGGAAGTGAAGTCTATGGGAAGGGAAGGAGGGAAGGAAGGAGGGAAGGAAGGAGGGATGGAAGCAGGGATGGAAGGAGGGAAGGAGGGAAGGGGGGAAGGGGGGAAGGGAGGGAGGGAGGAAGGAAGGGAGGGAGGAAGGAAGGAAGGAAGGAAGGAAGGAAGGAAGGAAGGAAGGAAGGAAGGAAGGAAGGAAGGAAGGAAGGAAGGAAGGAAGGAAGGAAGGAAGGAAGGAAGGAAGGAAGGAAGGAAGGAAGGAAGGAAGGAAGGAAGGAAGGAAGGAAGGAAGGAAGGAAGAGATTTTTGTAGATGTGTTTGACCTGTGATCCTCCAGGTGGAGAAAGGAATTTAAGCTTTTGACTATTCGTACACTCAAGTATTCTGTTTAGATGTGCAAACAATAATGAAACTTTGCTGGTCTACCAGCTTGTGATAAACTGAGAGTGCTGTTTCTTTATGCCAGTTGACTACATATCAACCATTATTACACCACTGAAAATACTTCAAATGGGAGGCATTATGGGCTGCCTCAAAAAGCAGCTTTATATGAAGGCTTTTTCAGGTTTTTTTTCCATGTTTCTTAACACAGATTGAGATCAGACAAAGAAAGCATACTATACTCTTTCCAGCTCAGAGGATTGCCCACACTCTTGCTACAATGTTTCAATGTTTACATTAGAGTTTCATTTTTCTCTAATGTATTTATTCCCACTTTTTGCTGGTTTTAGGTGCATAATGCTTTGTCTTTTTATGATAGAAGTTTGCTAATTTACGTACAATAAGTATTTTATCCATTAAGATTTCTTTCCAAAATTATTTTGTTGTTGTGGGTTTTTCTTTTCTATTTCTTCTGTTTATATCTAGGCATGTTGCAAATCTGTTAAGCAGTTAAATTTTTTAATGGTTCTTGCAAAATACGTGTGATAATAGCTTAAAGTAAATCTAATTTTCTCAAAAACTTATTTTTAAAATGTGTCAAATTTGATTGCAATTTTCAAATCTTCTTCTGTTACTCTTAATGCATATTCTTTTCTTTCTTTCCTTTCTAGTGTCTTTAGCATGTCGTTTTTGAATAGGGCCACTTGGGATATACTATGTTGTTGGGTTTCTTTCAAAGTTTTACGGAAATACTATGGCGAAGATCTATAAGTTCAGCTGAATACCACCACCACTTCAGACTCCTGGTCTCTAAATATGCTTTTATCATCTGGTTTCTGGGTTTGCATGGAATTTCTGTAATGCAGCTAGGAAGACTACAAAGACACCAACCAAGATCCCAATCTAGGGAAGAAGTACAACAAGGGCTCTAGGACATAACATAGCATGTTTTCAATTTAGATCAGTTTATGCATACTGTAAAGAAATGGAGACCATCCTCCATTGTTCTATTTCTATAAAGAAGGAAGTTTCATCAAGTTGCTATTATGAAAAAACTTCCCTGTGCATGGTATTTACTGATCAGACATATGGAATTCACAAGCTCAATTTTTATCTCAGAAACTCGTCTTAGAATTTTACTAATGAAAGCACTAGAATTCTCTGACATTTCTCCTTCCTTCTATGTGTCCACTTTTTCTTCATAAGCCATAGTTGGGTTATAATACCTTTATTTCAGTTAAAATAGGTATTTCATTAGAAAGACTGAGAGATCTGATTTTATATATAAGTACATTGTACATTTGTACTTGCTCTCTAGACATAAAACAGAAGTCATAAAACCAAACAAACAAACAAAAAAAAAAATATCCCCAAACAACAACACTCCAAATCCACATTTCAGTGGAAGATTTAGAAAATACTTTTCTACTGCATTGGTCTATCAATTAATATTTTGTGCAATTAATTGTACTTCTGACACAGACTTCAGCATTTAAAAGTGTATTTCTTGCAGTGTTTGATACAGCTGGAAATAAAAAAAAAAACTAATGACAATCGTTTAAGTTCCTGTTTCTTTATTTTTTTGTTGTGGTTTCTTTTCTCAGATGAGCTCTGTTTAATATCTGCCTCAATAAGCCTGATTGATGTGGTTTTACTTACAGTTCTAAAATTACATTGGCCTAAAGTGGACAAGGAATTTAAGTGGTTAGAATAAATACTGCACACTTTACAATGTGTGTTGTGGCAAGCAAACAATTTAAGTGCTAACATAACTCAGCTTCTAGTTCAAGATTTGTTTTTCTGTGTTGTCAGGAAATCCTAATGAAAGAGTAGTAGAAAAAAAAATCTTTGCCTAGGAATTGGTAGTGCAGACAAGACAATGCACAGAACTCTCCTCTATCTGAACCAAGTAATTTATTACTGTGGTGCCAAGAAGGGCTAGAGAAATCACATTGGCTGGGGATGCTTTCCATTATTTATTCTTTCTATCAGACATCTTCTATTAGATTTAATAGAATCTTCTCCAAGAGCAATTTACCAACCAGAATATTGTGTTACAATTTAGTAAACGTTGCTCTTCCTCAGTTAATTAATTTTGTAACCTTCTTTATACATTATTTTAAAGATCTTAATCACATTTGCATGAATCCTAGAAGAGTGAATAAGAGAAATTAATTTTTTTTTCCTTTATTCCTATCTTTCACTGAGGCCAAATCACTACCAAGATAGAACTTTGTGTAAAAACTACCATTTAACACTGGGGTGTTTTTTTATTCAATGATTAATGTTGCTCTATATTTTTCCCAGCTAGCTTTTACACCCACATACAGAATCTGTAATTTTGGCACTACCCCACATGTCAAAATGTCCCCATACAACAATCACCCATCTGCCACAGGGGTTCATGATGAAATGGGGTTGGTTATTTCAGAGCCTGTGTATGAGTTGTTTCATTCCCAGTCTCTCAAGTGGTAACCATGCTGTCAGAAGCATCTTGAAAACTGTTTTGCTACATGTCTCTTTGGAAAGAAGCTTCAAAATAACAAGGGGAAATGAATTTAAAGCAGCACTGACAATATTAATGAACCTGCCTCAAGGGAGGGTTGTCATGGGGTGTCTTTAGCTGTGTCAGCCATGGTGAACCTTCTTTCAGCCCCCTGGGGAGTCAGTGGTCTGAGAGAAGATGAGCTATGGTAAAGAATGAAGGGCTGTCTTTGCCAGTTTGCTAGTCAGAATTAATTTAATCCTACTTCCCTTATTCTATGAAGAAAGAACAGAAGACTGGCACTAAGAAGGTCAGGTCCTAATGGCATCAGCCTCTTGCCTTCCTGTAAAATGCCAAGCATGTGCTCTAGTATGTGCAGCTATAAATATTATTAAATTGAATTGAAAAATGCAGGAAAAAATGAACTTCCTCAACCTCTTTGTTTGTCACTTAGTTTTATGTCTTTAATTGGCTTAAAGGGATTAATGAAGTATTTGATTATAGGAGTTTATGATTCAGCAGCTTTATAAAGCTGGAAGAAATAAATAATTAACTTTGAGGAACAGGTAATTCTAAATGCAGGAGCAAGATATCCATGTAACCTCATCATTATTTGGCACTTGTGACTATTGCAAGGAACTTGCTAACTTGCCAGCGGGCTTGAAGCGCTCCCTTTTGTTGTTCATAAGTGTGAAGGGACAAGAGAATATATCTGGACTGGAAATAATTTCAGAAAGTCCCATTATACACATTGTCCGCTGCACTCTGGGGTCTGCCCAAAGAATCTAGTTAATCCAGTTCAGAGCTGGATTAATTCTAAACATTGAACACAATGCTCCTCTGTAACTAAAAGGCTCATTTTTGATCCAACAGAGTCAAGGAAAATGCTCCAGGGCAATGGAGATGCTCATTATGGGAAAATGTTCCTGCTTTGTTGGTTGGGAAATCAAACCTTGTTCAATTAGGCCATGTACTTCCTAAATTGTAAATTTTCCTTACACAAGTTTGATCTTATAATTTCTACTGCTGGAGTTTTTTAATTGGTAAATACACTTACAGTAGCACTATCTGCAGCAATATAATTTTTAAAGCAAGGTTTTTGGTTTTCAAATGTCGTCTACATATTTTGACTGTACACAGAGAGGATGAAATTATCTTGAAAGAGATGAGCAGCTGTAATATGATTCCACTCATTTTCAGTAATAATTTCATAAGAAAGGTAATAACACTTGTCAGTATAACTAGGTTTTGTCAAGTACTATCATGAATTTTAAGTCTAATCAATTTGTAGATTTTTTTTGTTTTGTTTTAGTTTGTTTGGGTTGTTTTTTGGTTGGTTTGTTTGTTTTTGTTTGTTTGGTTGTTGTTGTTGTTGTTGTTTTCTATATGTGGGCTTTTTTGTCAATATTTGTCTAATATTATGTCTAAACTAGGGGGGAACCAGTGAAGGCTTTATATAAATTTGTTTATCGAAGCTGCCATATATAAATAAGTAGGTTTTGTTAGTTGGTTTTTGGTTTTTTTTTTTTTTTTTTAACTACCAAAAATGCTAATAAGAGCAAAGCAGTTTTGCAGTTATTACAAAACATCGTCTGGGAAATTAGAATGGAGCAGCATTTTGAGGTTGTTTGTCTGGAATTGAGGCATCTAGAAATATTAAGTAGTGCTTTTCATTTAGGCAAAGGCCAAGGACTAATTTGCATTCTTCTATGGCTCTTCCTACGAGCAGATCAACAAAGCAGAGTTGGCTTCAGTCCTGAGGATTCTGGCTGATGGCCTCACTTCCCTGGCTGCACGGAGTGTGACTCATGCATTTGCAAAGTGTGTGAGGGATAAAGGGATTCATCCTGCACCCATTGACTTCACTGGGACAGTATCAAACACAAAGACCCATTGAAACTCAATGGGACTTAGAATCCTAAGTAGGGCTGTACAAGAAACTGATTCTTTGGTTGTGCCACCAAATTTTTTAATTAGGAATAAAGGAGGAAAAAGTGGGATGATCAGAAACATATCTGTGCTAATTTTCACAGAAATATCAAAGATTAAACAAAGCATTTTATTTTTCCTGAATGCAATTCTCATCGTATAAGGGGAAAGAAAAACATTTTTTTAGTAATTTAAAAACTTTCAAACAGAAAAATATGTTAAAAAAGATAAACATTTCACTTTGAACATGTCAGTATGAAACCCTCAATTTATTTTTTTTTTAACTGAATCTGTTGATGAATTGTTTCAGTCTCTCCAGATTTCATATTTTGAAAGTAAATAGTTTACAGAAGAATGTATTATGAACTCTTCATGTTAATTACATTATCAAATTCGGATAGATTTTGATTTGTTTCTAAGGAAACAGATTTGTTTCCTTAGTAGAGATAACTTAATTTGAGGTGAGGGTTTGTCTTTCACTGTAGTCTCTTCTCTTAGAGATTCCTATTCTTATCACTAGCTGACTTCCAAAGTTGTTACTGAATTGTCCCACCATTTTAAAAAGAAGCATGCACAGACTTTTGTCTTAGCTAATACCTTAGGCTGTTAACTGTGTTCATTCAGGATCTCTCAGATAAAATGGATCAGTCTATGCAACAAGAAAGGTGAAAGAACCCCGGAAATGAGAGGATAATTGGAGACCCAGTGACTTGTACCCTAACTGGATTTTCAACAGCACAATTTTTGTGATTCAGAGCCATTGAACAGACATTTCATGCTTAATTCAATATTCCCATGGATTGCAGTGGGATGTACCTACAGGCATCCACTGTCTGTTGCAGAAGTCTGAATAGCTTTGTAATTTAAATACCTTTAACATTGGTCTCTAGTTGAACTAAGTATTTTTCCTAGCTCAGAATTCTCTCACTCCTTCTATTCTTGTCTAGGAAAACATCAGGGCTTGTAGCTGTTCACTGGACTGGATGGGTTAACTTACAGGAGTAAAGGCTTTTTATGACTTAAAGTCACCTCTGCCACTGTTTGATTGGTGACTGCACTCATACATTACCCCTTTGAAAGATGTAAGAGTAGAGAGTTGGTATCTGTATGCCTAGGACCTTACCACAATCTTCTTGTAAAATTAAAATCAGTCAACTACGAAGTAAAAACTCTAAAAGAAGACAAAACACTGTCTGTCATTTATTATCCAGATTTAGGTTAGACATTTGACAAGGCATTTCCCAAGGGATATAAAAAAGATACTGCCAAGTTTATGAACTGACTTGGAACATTCTTATAGAGAGTGTCTCTTTTCAAGCTAAGGCTCTGATAAATAGCTCTGATTTCAGAATGTATCAGATGAAGAGATAAAGTGCTAAGGGACCTGTGGCATATTCCTGGTTTTAGCAAATCTTTAATAAAAACAAGCATTTAATACATTATTTAACTCCTTCTTATAACTAATTTCCAAACAGTGTAAGAACAATTACCAAAAAGAAAAAAAATCTTTCATACTGTAATCTTAATATGAAATTTAAAAAAGTTAAAGACCACTTACTTTGTATGAATTTCTACCTAATTACAAATTAACTACTCACATAATAAAGCAATCTGCTAAAAGTTCTCACTCTGATTTTTGAAGTGCTTATAAAACTAAATTACTCAAACCCAGGAAAGAAATTAATAAATGTGAGATGTTAATTAGATAAAGGCACAGAATTAAAGGAGAAGCAATGGGATACAGTGATTAAACCAGAATAAATAAATAAATATTTCAGTTAAGAACTAAAAATAATAGATTATAAAAATAGATGATAAAAATAGATGATAAAAAGAGAAATCAAATAGCAATGAACTAACAATATGTAAAGTTATTGTCCCCAAGTTACTTTAAAATACAAGATCTCACCTATTTTAAGGTATGTTACTACGATATCACTATGACTTACAATTTACTGTAAGATGTTGGAAATACTGGGGGTGCTCTGATCTACTGCTCCATATCACCATAAACATCAGGGATGAGATTCAGAGCCAGGCTTTTGGAGCATAAGTTTACAGGTAAAATGGCTCTGTAAAGTTTATATTCAAAGGCATATGCAATACTATCAGTGAAGACTTAAAAAGCTCCTCAGGTGCCCAGTGAGCTTATTTAGGATGAATACACTGGTTCTGTAAATTCAGCTATGTCCTAGACAATAGCCTAGACATGCATTCTACAGTGTACTGTGGAGCCCAAAATGACAAGCATCTACATTTAAATACCTGAATCTCAAGGAGAATTTCCCTCCCTGTTGCCACTTCTTCTCAAAGATGTTTGCAGAACATACAACAGCATCAAAATAAGCCTTGCATAGCAGATCACAGAAATACATAATTGGATTCTCTTTCCTGAATATTTGTGCTTAATGTCTCTTGATACTTAATATATCTCTGTGCCCAGGAGGCTGGAGTATGTAGGACAAGATATATTGGAAACCTTCACACTTCCAGAATGAACATACCACGTGGTTGGAAAATACACTGTCTTTTTCCCTGAAATCTGTTTTTGTGAGAGAAAAGGCAAACAGCTGTTTGCTTGCTCCAGACATGCACATAACTCAGCTTTCAAGGGCTCTTTACTGGGATATGGAAGAAGCATATTCTGATCTAGTGATGATTTTCACCATGCTTAAATCCAAGACATCCCTGTCATGTTTAAACTACCCAGCTGATTCTCTTTCCATTTTCTCCTCTAAAATTCACTTTATTCCCCTCATGAAGGTTTTATTTTCTTTCTTTTTCACCTTGTCCTTATTCCAACCACAGGTTTATCTGCAGTAGTTACAATGCAATTGAGAAACTTAGCCTGGAACATATTTGTGGAAATAGGGATATGAAGGAGAGGAAATCAGTGTAAGACAAGCATAAAAAGATTTTGCCAGAATAGTAAGCTTTCAAATAGTCTTGGTTTGGCAAAAATACATTCAAAAAGTCCCAGTCCCACCCATTCAAAGGCTCCATTCCCTGAATTTATAAAAAGAAGTGTTTTAAAACAGTTTGCTATCATCTCTGACTACAGTATATCTTAATGCTCATCTCATCCACACAGCATGTCTATGCATGTTGGTTGGAAGTTTTATTGAAAACATGGAACATTGACTTTCAGATGATGTACTCATTCTACCGCCTGTCTGCTGGGGAATAAACAATATTGAGAGAAATTAATGCTTCTGCAAGTCTGACTAGCCAAATGGAGTGGGAAGGGCCTGCTGGAGCTCAAACAAGTTGGAAAGATTGGAAGTCATTTCCATTAAAAGCTCATTAAATGCCTGATCATCATGAAAAGAAGTTCATGTATGAATCAGGGCAAAGTGGGCAGCCTGGTTTTGGATATATTTTGGACATACATGACAGACTGATCCCTAAAATAAATGACAGTATGAAAAAATAATGTCTGCTAAATACATTTAAAATTATTAATGCATTAGAAGTTGCATGTTTTCAACTGCTTATTTCCCAGCAATATGTTTTTACACAAAGATTAGAAATAAGAATTACTCAAAACATTTTTTTTTATTAAATTAAAAACAAGCTGCTGTGTTAAGAAATTTACTAGGAAAATATATATTTAACAGGGGGGAAAAAAGCAACTAAAAATACAGTATTGTGGTATTGTGTAAGTATGCTACATAAACTCAACAGTCACTAAATCAGTGCTGTATGAACATTTAATGTTTTTTGGTTCTTCTGCTGAAAAAATATATTAAAATAATTTTTATTTACCTAGGAGTAGTAGCAAAGCCCTATTGAATGCTCATTCTAAAGGAGAAATAGTGTAAATTACAAGATATCATATTTTTGATATCTATTAGATCTTTCTTTTTCGATCAGAAATACTTCATGTTCACAATTGCTACATGTTGATTTCAAAATAGCAAACCAAAAAATAAAATTTATAAAATCCTGTACTTTGAAACTGATGGAACAACACTTGGAAAAAATCATTCAGTCTGGAATGAGATGAGGGATGAGGGGTCAGGTGTATATCCATTTGATTCAGAACACTTTTAAAAATTTCAATGTTTTTCAGTCCCAAAGATACTTTTTTTAGAAAGCAATAGCTTGAGTGATTTGTATCTTTATTCAGTGGAAGGTACTTTATTTATTTCAGTGACCTTCTTTTTGTTTCCTTTACCCTGAGCAGCAGTAGTGAGTTTGTGCTACATAATGTTAGTAGCACAATTTTGCAGCAGAAACCAACACAAGGCTGGATTACTTTTGCAGGAGCACATTAATTCTTTAACACAGACATCACCAGAGAGGTAGGTATTCATCACCATGTAAGGACAAATTATGAAAAAATGCAGTGACAAGTAAAATGGTAAATGTAATTATGTGCAAGGGAAATGACAAAGCAAGGCATCTTACTGATAAGACCTATTGTGAATCTTTGAATTCCCAAGGGAATGAGACTAAAGTCTCATTGATCAAGCCACATGATATTCAATTCAACAATATGATAGTAAATACAGTATAAGAAATATTGCAGGATGGATTGCCTAGGGGATTTAATAAGATTATTTTTGATTTTATTCTTGATGTTTCACAAATGGAACAGTCATTACAAAGTATTTGTTTAACAGAATAATAGAACTTTTCTGCTTAAAATCTATGAGGCTTCCTTTCTTTTCAAAATTGTTCTTCCTCATGCAAAAGGCAGAAAACAGAAATAACAAGTTTGACAGTTTTACTGAGAATGTACCTTATCTTTGTGTATCCTTTGCCTAACAATTTTTTTTATATTAAAAACAGAGGGAGAAACAAACAGAATATTTTTACTTTCTTCAATAGCTGAAACATTATAATTCTTTTCTTCATTTCTTTTGATTGGAAGAATACAATAGGAAGCATAAGAGGAAAATGTTTCTAATTTTTTAATTTATTCATGATTTTTAATAACATCTTGCTTGGCTGGATAGCTGAAGGATAATTTCTGAAAGTATATTAAAATTCTGGGGCTATTCCTATGTAGTTCCATAGAAACAAGGTCCATGTCCAGTCTATTTAAATTCAAGCCTTTAATTAAGATTATGTGGACTGTCTTGCATTACTGTAAAACAAAGACAAAAATTGCATTTTCAAATCATGGATTTTTTTTTTTTTTTTATGTCTGACAATATATCAGAGAACAACAATATCACAAAAAGGAAAGATTTCTGAGATGAATGCATAGATGAGTCTATACTGTTACTAAAATTCATCAAATGTTTCAGTTACAGACCTGTAAAATCAGTATACTCCAAAAGTGCTACTTGCTTTTTACATATTTTAAGTTTGCAGCAATACTGACAAGTTGAAGATTAGAGGTCTGCTTGAGACTATTCAGGCATTATTTTCAGCAAAGTAAATAAACATCACTTGCAGATATGTAAGTCTGACATAAAAAGGGTGACTTAAGATCAGCTTTAGAGAAAGTTAAGGAGCTGAGAGGCGTGGGGATGAAAAAGAAAATAAGTTTCACATTATCTAAAATTACTTCTCATCTATGGGTAAATGATGACATTAGGCTATGAAGACTTTTTTGTCTTGTTCAAATATGAGGAATGATGGGTCACAGGATGAATAGCATTCATCAATGGAAAGAATGAAGTTCTTGTTGCTCTTCTTATTTTACCATCACAACTGATCTGCCCAGCTGTTATTGTCAGGGCATTGCAACAATTTAGAAAATTGCAAAAAGTAGCACAGCCTGTGACACCAAAACTTGTAGTTGATGGTACAGCTAATTTGAACTTTTTGAGGGGAAGAAAAGAAATAGAATTCAGCAGATACAGAAACTTTTATTTGTTTGTTTCACAATTATCATAACTTTATCTAAATCCTTTAATAAGGACAATGGGCTATTTGGGGTTAAAAATTATAGTTTAATTACAAGATTAGATTGCATAGCTTTGCTTCATTGTTTGTCTTAAGATACAAGTTTTAATGGTCCAAGAAAACTCAATTCCTTCCTTTCCTCTAGTATTAATATAAAATATAGTCAGTGTAAATTCTTAAGGAAAAAACACATGAGGAAATTTGAGAACTATAGGTCAAGGCACTGCTTTCCCAAATTCTATCTTCCAATGAACCTGGCCTTAGTAAAAATTATCAGCAGAGTAACATAGTGTAGAATTTATTTGTTCAGGTAACTGAAAAACTCCGAGAGAAAAAATGGTCATCAGTTTGCTTCAGAGACTCTAAAACAAGATTTAGAGAAGAAAGAGAGAGATCCTTTATAAATAATGGATCAAATCCTGAAATGTCCTGTAGTACATGACTGAGAAAGGTGATGAATACAAATCAAAGGAAATACACTGAAATTAATGGGGTTTTTTTCGCTCTTATTGTTTTTTTGTTGTTTTGTTTTGGGTTTTTTTTTCACTCAGCCATCAGGTGGTGTCTATCTAAAAGTACAGTGTAGAAATGTCATTATTTAGCACCTGCCAGTAAAGCAGCTTGATCTTGTTCTTTCTGGGGAGATGAAGTAAAAGACTGCATGAAGAAAATGGAGATTTCTATAGAAACAAACAAATTTTTAAGAAATCCAGGAAATTTGATATTTTCAAAACATCTTGTAGGTCCCAAATGGGAAATAATTCTGATTTGTTTCCAAAGAAAACTTCTCAGTAGGATGGAAAATATTAACATGAAACTTTGTTTTTTCTTTAAAGAGTGAAGATGCCAGATTTACCAAACCAAGTAAACTTCTTTCTGTGATCCTGTGGTTCTGTGAAGTCTGCAGGAACAGTCTGAGCAAAGAGTCAAGTAGAATATACTTGTCCCTAAAAAGCAGAGTAGCAGTATTTCATCAGGAAAGACACTGCCTTGAGGCAGAACTGTAAGTCCTGAGGACTGTAAGACCTGAAACTCAGATGCAGAGAAGGACTGGAGACAAACTGATAGCAGATATCTATAGCTTGAGCCATGATATTTTTTTGTTTCCTGCTCTGATCCTATATTTTGCTGGAAACCTAATTTGAAGCCAAATACCAAGGCAATTGAAGGGCTTGGAGAAGAGATGATGAGTTTTACTCCTGAAATAAACTGGAGTGAAAAATTACTGAAAAGTTGCTGAAGTAGCACTAAAATAAGAGCTTGGGCAACAGCCCCCTTAAAACAAAAGAACAAAAAACAAAACAGAAAGTAATCAGATAAAAAGCTTCCATTACTGTATCATGCATGGTTAGTTAAAATATAGGAGAATAGCCACTGAACAGTGAAACAGAATAACAGTGAAAGAAATACCTCACACCTGCTGCTAAATGAAGAGAAGAAATATGTGGCAAAGTTCTTATATGTCTGGTTAGACTGATTTTGTACCATGAAAGAAGTGGAAGAAAAAAAGGCCCTTGTTAAAAGCTATGCATGTTGTCAATTGAGCTTCATTTTTTTTTATATAGATTAATATACATCAATGAGCTACACATTCCTTCAAAAATATCTTGCTAAAATTTTCTCTCACTGGTGAAATAGAAGGAAAAACTTATCTGAGAGTTGCTGTACTATGGGAAGTTGGGGATTTCCCATTATTCACTTATATTGTTTCAAAGCACAAAATATAAGCAATTCTATTATTCATTAGAAGTAAGTAGATAAAAAAATAGAACAAAGAAAATTATATCTAGTAAATACATGGAAGGAGGAATCACTGTGACAAATTTTTTTCTGCCATAAATAGGCAAAGCTCCACTTAATTCAATGGAGTGATTCATTCTATTCCAATATCACAACTAGAAAAGTCCCTGTGCCCTTGCACAAACTGGGTGCTCCTTCTGCTCTACTTCTGTATTAATTGCTATTGTGGCATAAATATCCATATCAAATCAAACCTACCTTTCAACTCTTCTGTCACGTAATAGACAAAAATGAAAGTATTGTCTAGGTAATGAGGGCAATGTTTTTTTTTTAGATATGTCACTAGTATGTAGAAAATAAGTTTTGTTGACTGTGATTTATTACACTTTTAAATAATTTTTTAAAAATTGTCTTACTCACTTTGTTTTACTCACAACAAACATTTAACCCTCAGATTAACACCATGTCATATGTAATTTCACTTATTTTGTCTATTTATAAATTAATTTTAAATTACAATTTGATGAGATATACTATTTATGTATTTATTTTCTTTATTCTTTTTTGTGTTGTATTGAAGCTACTTGTCTATAAGTCATGGTGTTATGTGGGTTTGTTAATATCATGAGTGTGGTTCTGTTTCCTTGGTACATCATTTTACTGTTTTATTAATGTTGCTTAATTCTGTGGGCCAAATGAGCATGATTTAGATAAGATCCACAGGGTAAATTGAGCAAATTTTAGTTCACTTATTTTGGTCTCCATTATGTTGTTTTATATCTCTATGCTGTCTCATGTTGTTTAAAAAAATAGAACTCTGATTTTAAAAAGTATAAAAAAGTCAAGGTCACGCTGCTTTTATATTTTTCAAAGATAACCAAATTTTATTAGTTTATTTCTGGAAAAAAATATGCTGAAAATTTCAATATGAATACAATTCAGTGGAAAATTTCTAGTGTAATAAAAGTTCAATCATTTTATCATTCCCCCTTCCCTCATAGGAAATTCTTACAAACTACATGTTATTTATACGTGAAAAGAACCTAAGTGGCAAAGTATACACACTGACAGAAGCAGAACTTATATTAAAATTTAAAGTTACATTTAGTTTGCATTTTGTCTAACTTTGTGATTTTTATAACTTTCCTGACAGGTTAGTCATCCTATTTTACTACAAATTAGAAAAAGTGAGAATTATGAAAATGTACCCAACAAAGATGTTTCTTGTATAAATAGGAAATCTTTCTTACAAAAATATGAAATCTTTAACAAATAAGAAAAAGAAAATTAAAGAACAAAACAAACAAACAAACAAACAAAAAACAACAAAACGAAAACAAACAAACAAACAAAAAAAACCAAAAAAAAACCAAACCAAAAACCTCAAACAGAAGTTTTGTTAACACTGGAATATATTACTCTTTTGTGTCAGGGAAGAAGTCTAAATAATTCTAAAAATCTCTTTGAAAAATAAGATTTTACCTGAGGCTTCATTTCCTTTTCTGAATGTGGTATTTCTATAGAACTTTATCTAATAAAATGCTCTCCAAACTGAGTGTTATTTTGTAAGAATCAACATTGTTCCCCATTGTCAGTGACAAATTTTGACTCCAGCTATTACATGACTTAAATTTAGAGACTTCATATATGAGTACTACTTCTGTTCTTAGCAAATTTTACTAGTTTTATTTAAAAATTAAATGACAACACAAGTGTATTTTATAGAGATGAAACTAAATCCTCCAAATTAGTGATAAAGACTTCTTAACTATAAATCTCTTGCCAGGAATAAGCTAAAGTTGGAATGTATTATGAGTATGACACAATTTTTTTTCAGCTTTTAACAGAGAGGAAAAAAACACAAAAAATCCCTCCATCAACTAATGCAAAAGCAACTGCTACACATTTGTCTTGTTTTTAAGAAAGCATAGATATAGTTTTTGATTCACATTGTGGAATTCAGTGGAAATATTGCTATCAGTTTTAGCGAGAAGATATTTAGACCAATATGCATATTTGTAATTAAAGAACTAGGGAAATTAGAGCTTTGCAGAGGAACACAATGTGGTTTTCAAAGTTATGAGCAAGCACAAAGCTCTTCCAAGCTTTATGTCTAAAAGTTATTTGCTCATCTGATCTTATATGAGAAATGTTATAGTGATTGAGTAAACAAAGGGAAATGTTTTCCACAACACTTTTTTGCCTTCAAGAGTTAATTTTGATGTGAATGCTTGCAGTATTTCCAAATGAATTATACTTAATTATGAAGCACATATTTAAATGTAACATAAAAAGAAGGAGGTTGTAACAAAGGTCAGGTATTTTAAAAGTAATTCAGTTTCAAAGGTCAGGTATTTTAAAAGTAATTCAGTTTAAAGAATTATGGCTTTTTTCCTCTTAGGGAGCAAATTGAAGAAATTTCTCAACTATACACTGTGGCTAAGACCAATACAGGCACGTGACATGGGCCACTGGGTCAAGGAGCAGCTTAGGACCCATTTAATAGACATGCTACAGTACTGGTGGCAAGACAATGAGCAAGGCAGGACACTCCAAGTCATGTCTGTTGTGGCCAGACTGCCTCTGGATGTGTCCTTGGGTTTACATCCATGCTTGATCTGGCTAACCCAAGGCTAGATTAAAATGCATACTTGCATGTGTATGAACAGAGGAAAACAAAGAAGGGGAAAGCAAATGAATACTAGATACATAGCATAGCATTACGGGTGAAAAAAAAAAAAAGTTAAAAGAAGTGCTGATTTTATTATATATGTTGGAATAGCTGACTTTCAGTAGTACTTAATATAGAAGGTATTTTAATATTCTACAACTTAGAAAAAGAATAAGACTGATGGCAACACATTAAAGTATTCTGTGTGTTGGGAAGAATAGCTCTGAGAACAACACAAAACTTTATTTTCTAGAGAAAAAAAAATTACTTTTGCATCTTCTGGTTACAGTGACTTACCTTTTCAGTAGATAACTGTGTGCTTGTGGACTCACCAACCTCACCTATATGGCACTAAAGCCCACGTTACCAGAAGAAATACGAAGAAAGAATCAAAACAGTGTGTATGTGTGTGCATTTTGCACAATATTATTACATTCTCACCTTCTCATAATATTTGTGCTTCACCAGCCTCTGCTGACCATTAATATTATAGCTATTACATGCATATCATATAGATTTATTGCACAAAGGTTACACACCTCTATGTAACATTTGTACAACAAATGTACCTACATGTAAGAGAAAGAATGCAGGAACTTTTTTCAATCCCACGGTTTTTCTGCTGCTATTCTATTTATTTCTAGTTTTCTGTTCTATTTGTATGTACTGTTTTCTAATGGCTATCTCCATTATGATGTCTCATACACTATTTCACTATTTTACTTTGTGATGCATGACTATTATTGTACCCCCATAAATTTAAACCCTTCTTTCACCTATTTTGAGTTGTTATGTCGTAGTTCTTTACCCCCTACCCCTGTCACAATTTCTTTTCCATTGTGAAGTCTCAGCACAAATACTGAGCTTACAGAATGCTGCTTCTGAAATACTTGATACAGGCAGTCCATGACCTTGTCTTCTATTTTCAATTTCTCTCCCAAAAGTTCTCATAGCCATTTCAATTGCTCTTGGTGTAATGGACTAGTAGAAAATGGATTCACTGAGTATGGAAATCATGAAGACCAGACTCACTGAGATTGGTCTTCTAGATGAAGTCTGTGCATTAACTGATCACAGTTTCTGCTTGGTGCCAAGGAAAAACACTATGGATATAAATCTTTTAAAAAGATCTAGTGCAGTTCTTTTCCACTCTGCATGCACTTGTATCTTATAGCCTCCAGCCTTTAAAGATTCAACTCCGTTTTCCAATCAGAGCTGGCCATGAATGTGATCTTTTTCACCTTCTGCAAGTACAAAATTTTACAATTATCTGAAAAAAAATATTGACATCTTCATTAGTCATTTGATTTCCATTATTGAAAAATAATTCTTTACCTAAACATCAAGTCAATCTTGCCCTCTGAGTTTCTACATCAGCTCTGTCTCTGAATTTACCAACTCTAGACCAGTCCTTCACATTTTCTGCATCTCTTTCTCTGAGCCCAGTGCCTTATCTATTTTGCTCCTACCTCCTCCATAGGTGTCTCTTCTCCCTAAGACTTACTACCCTTTCATATTTTTCTGCTCTTCCTTTTCTGTTAAACAGCTGGATAACTCCAGAGGGGCAAAACTCCCCTGACACTCTCCACTGTCTATCCCATGACTCTTTAATTTATGCTTAGTGTTAGTAGGGTACATCTGTTTAATTTTGTTGCTTGATTTAAATTTACTTTATATAAATCACATGTTCAGCAGTCGTATTTCTAAAATATTGCATGGAGAGGTAAATCAGCTGAAATGAAATATAATACATTTCTCTTAAGATAATTTGATGCTCTGCCTTCCTCATTCACAACTGAATTAAAAACTCAATGCAGCTATATTGCTACAGGTTAATATTATATTTTTTTTTCCTACCAAGTATCAGTGGAATTTGGTTTTAAATCCACGTGATTTTACCAAGAGTATAAGACTTGGTAATTATATGTAACCAGTTTTACTTTGATTCTTCAGACTGATGGGTGATTTTCTATAAATAATTTCTTCTGAGGTTTCAAAAGTGTAGAAGGTTCTGAGAGCCTTTAAAAGTTTAACTATTCAGTAGATTATTCATTAGCTTAAAAATTATTTTTCAATACCTTAAAAAAATTCTATATTCAAAAACGTTTATTTTAATCAATATTAATCTCGATCTTAATAAGAAAAGAGAATCTAATTTAAAAAATATTCAGCTAATTTTTAGGCTTGAAGTCCGTAGAAAACTTGTCTTTAGACTGCTGGCTACACAATGTGGATCACACTCAGTATTAAGTGCAAATTTCATTTTCTCTGAGATTAAAGTGTTTTCAGTAAATTTGTCCCCCATGAATGTGTAAACATTTTGGGTTGGGGTTTTTTGTTTGTTTGCATATTTTGTTCAAATAATCTTTTCCTATTTAACTTATGGAATTAAAAATATATGTTTCTACATGCCTTTAAATTGAGAAAACCTCAAAATTTAGGCATTGCATTACATGGCGAGATGCGTGTTCTCTCAACTGATGTGATAACAGAACTATCATGGAAGTATGAAAATGATGTTGTGTCTCTTTCCTACTTAACACAGGGTCTTTTAACTGTAGTAGCCAAGATTGAAAAAATAAAAAGCCCAGCATTGATATCAAAATCTTTACTATGTCTGGTACAAAATAGAAACTAGAAACATATTTGTCTGTTTTTTTGCAGAATGGAGTGACAAATCTACTGCCTATGGCTGAAATATTAATTTAGAAGGTACAAGCAGGGAAGAACCATGAAATCACACTGAAATTCCTAATTCATCCCCCCATATTTTGTAATGAAATTAATTGCCAAAGTGAGTATAACACTTCCAAATAAAATATGTTAATCAGTGCTTAGATTTCACAGTGCAAAATTTTTTGTTTTTTGGTTTGTTTTTTTTTTTAATATTGTTGGATATGTTCACTCTGAACATCTTCAAGTGTTTGACAATTTAGGTCAGTGTTAGGAACATATACCATAATACACTGGGTGCATATTCTCCCACTAAAACACTTTTTAAATTATTTTAGGTTTTTAAGTGGAGAAAAGTAAATTTCATTGCATTGCTGAAACCTTAAACCACCAGTAGCAGAATTACTTTTAGTATCAAGTGCATGCTTGCTTCATTTAAAAGAGAAAAGAAATATCCTTTCATCAATATAATCTACAAAGTTAATAGTGGGACCTGTCCTTTACCTTTCTCATAGTTGTGAGCAGAATTAAAAAATGAGCAAGTGTTTTGTAAATGGTTTTAGAACATGGCACTTCAGTATGCATCTTGGGACTGAAATCAAAGGCACTGCACCATAAACTGAACTTAGACAACAGGATCAAGTAGCCTTGATGTGGTGGGAAAAGACTGTCATTTTTAAGCCAGAGGCCACACTGATAAATTGCTAATCTGTTAAAGAGAAGAGGGAGCAGGGCTGATGCCTGGGCTGCAGGGAAGTGTCACACAATGGTTTGCATGCTTGGAGGCATGGGGTGCATTGCTAAATCATACCTTTCAGTACATGCCTACAAAAGGAATCCATCTCACCTGCTCCAAGATTTCTTGCAATGCACAACAAAGTTTAGCTTGTGAGGAAAGTTTAATAAATGGGGATTGGCATATTTTCTTTAACAGCACATTCCTGAACCAAACAAAAACACTAATGTAAACACAGCTTGGCAGTCTAGCATTGTATCTGTGTCCTGTGCACTATTTTCTGAACTTTTATTCTCATTATTATGGATTTTTTTGATTATTTTCCTAGTTTCTGGTTTATGCTTTTTCCCAAGTTCAGTTGATCCAGCCTCAAACCACTTCCCAGCTCTTCCTCATGTGTCCTTGGTTAACAGCCACAATTCTTCTGCAGCTCCTGCAATCCTCTTGACTCTCCTTTATCCATTCTGAATAACTTGCTTTTACTCACATTTCTGTAACCTCATTTTTTACAGATGAATGAGATTTTTTCTTTTTTTCTGAGGAGCAACAGAATTTTTGCAGGTAGGAAGTTATTTTCACCAGGTGAGTTTAAATAGACAAGTTATCTTCTCATCTTTCCCTCAGTTGCATTTGTGTGTGGATCTTCAAAGCAAAAGCTTGTGCAAATCTATGAAAAAAAGGGTTTTAAAAGGACCAGATACAAAATACCTGTAAAATGCATTAATATTTTTTGGTATTCTATGTATCATAAATAATTGAAAATAGCTTTTATAATCTGACACTGAAAATTGAAAACAGGCAGGAAATATATAATAAGCATATATATGTCATAAATAAATCTTCATATATAGATGGATGTAGAAATACATCCCAAATAGGTAAATATGTAGACTTTTAGACTCAAATGTTAGCAGAAGTTCCTATAAAGGTTATATATTTTCACATCAATCATCATATTGCCTATTAAAACAATTGAGATGGTATATCTACCAAAAACCTTTTCCCCAAATTATGTATCCTACAAAATCATATTACTATCATACTTTCTTAACATTTCAAGGCTTACAATGCAGAAACTTCTCTGAAAACAACTGCTAAATTTCTAATCACTTACAGTCAGAATAGCAGATTTGGACAATTGTAAAAAGCTGTATGCTC
Organism: Muscicapa striata striata; assembly: GCA_030060385.1. NCBI lineage: Eukaryota > Metazoa > Chordata > Aves > Passeriformes > Muscicapidae > Muscicapa > Muscicapa striata. Next base: position 492,162 of record JAREIS010000363.1, on the reverse strand, counting down.
CAACATACAGTCTCTCAGATAACTTTACTTTCTCTTTCAGACAATCATTGAGATAATTGAATAGTATTAATTTCCACCTTGTTAATTACTCTAAGGAAAGAAAATGACAGTAGAATTCTACAAATTCAGAGTGCAGAAACTCCACAACTATCAAAAAAATCATAAAACCAAATAATTCCGGGTGACTAATAAAGCTGAGATCAGATCTTGAATTCAAAATGGAGAATTATAGCCAGTTTAGTGCACAAATGTACACATCTGTGCAACAGTAAAATAGGTTCACCTATTCCTCCAGCATTAACTGTGCTCTCCAAAGTATTTGTTACATGGCAGATTCACAAGGATTTTTGGAAATTGCTGAAGTGCTTCTATATCACAATAATCTTACTAACAGGAAGTGTCTTCATTTCTGTTTTGTGGTTGGTGTTATTTCTCACACAGTACTTGATGAATAGACTTTTCTGTTTCTGACTGGTCACCTATTAATAAACTACCGAGTGCCAAGGAAGTTTGAAAACAAGCATATCTCAGGGTTGTGGTAACATGTCAGTGACTGCACTGACCTCTGTAGAGCAGGTTTGCAATCTGTGGTAGTCCCTACTTACACAGCAGCCTTCTAGAAGAAGAAACAGCTATTCACAAGAAAACCAGACATTAAATCTAAGATCTGGATGGAAGTTTGACAGCAGGAGCTGAGGACTAGTTTCCTAACAGAAACCCAGTCTCAGCTGTCCAAAGTTCCAATAGCTTATGTCTTAATTTTTCTTTAGCTGTGTGCTGCAGGTTTGAGAGCTACTAGCAGCTGTTACTTGTGTCCTTGGTATGGATCACCTCCCCTTCTAAAATCTCAGCAAGAAAAGGGGACTTCAAACTTACTCTGTATTGAAGCAGCAATTCATGGAGCTGCTGCAAATGAAATTCCACTTTCTACCTTTGTGCATATGCTCATCATGATTTATTCTCATGCCTCCACCAGAAATCTCTATTGTGTCTGAGGCATAGTAAAACATCTGCAGTCAGATGAGAGGATTAATGCAATGCTGGGTATTGCTTCTCTCACACATACTGGAGCTTTAGTTTTTATAATTAATTTTTTTTTATTAATTTTTAATCACATCCTTTCTGATTTTCTGCTATATTAATGGTAGAATTTACAGTCTGGGGAGCAGCATAGATGTTTTTTAATGAACCCATTATAATGGGTGAAAAAGAGATTTTCAAGCCTCACAAATCGACTCAGCAGTTGATTGTTGCACATCTCCAGCAACTCCCTCATGGACCACTGCTCCTTGAGTGCTTCCATTGCTTCACTCCCATCAGCTGAAAAGTGAGTAAGGTGCTTGGCTGGCCCTTCCTTGAGTACTGGGGTAAGTTAGTTGCACATCATTCTTCATCCTGTAACTCTTTCTGATTGTCCTTCACCCAGGAGAGGAAAAAAAAAAATGGGTAATAATATGAAAACAGTTCATATTTCTTCTTTCCCAGTTTCAACTTAGAGGGACCTCTAATTTATCAGTTGTTGGTGATTTTTGAAGGCTCAAAAGCCAGTATTTAGTGGAAAAGAGTATATTCCAGAGACATTTTCTCCATGAACTCCTACACAGGAAAATGAAGAAAAAAGCAGATTTGAAACATAACCCCTCTGTTTGGCCTACATGCAGGGTGGTTATCCAGGCAGGACCTGCACTTGGCTTGTACTGTCATTCCTCCCTGTTTTTTGAGTCTGGCACTTTATCTTATGTCATTCCCTGAGAAATGTGCACATTTCACTTTGCTGTGTTATCTACAATGGCAGCACTGTCTTCTGGTTAAAGTAGGGCATCTTGGGATCTAATTTTATACTTCTCAATACCCAGATGAGCACTGTAGATTATGTTCTGCATATCTAAATCCATACGGTATTCCATTATGACACCACATCTCTTTTGAAAATTCCATTATAGTCTCATTTTCTGCAATGATTTAATTTGACTAGTCCCTGTAAAAATGCATCCTTTGAGATAATTTTCATTTTTCTGTTGGCCCTTCACACAGAAGAAATCCATCACATTACTTTAAGGTCATTTCATATCATATAGTATCATATTTCTTCCTGTCAAATTCATTTAGAAACAATTTGCATTTGACTCCTATTTAAAACACTCTTCCTGCAGTTCCTTTGCTGCTGGTGGTAGGCATTTTGAAAGCTGAAACCCCATTAAAACTACTTTTGAAATATCATCTTCATTTCCTGAAATCCTCAAATTCCAGTCTAGTTTCTGAAGTGAGATATCCATTGACTAAAGTGTACGAACACTCATGCAGCTTAACCTGCAAATTGTCTTCTATACAAAGTAAACAACAGTGCAGGATACTAGTGCATTTTCTCTGAATCTTGCCTTGGGTCTTGCTCACCTTTCACATGATGTAATGAAATTTTGATGCACGAAAATGCTAATTGTATTGATTTTCCTACATATGTGAAACCAAGTGGAAGGCAGTATATCATGAATTCTTGTCATACAAGGCTGACTGTGCCAGCCCCCTGTAAGTTTGCACTGATGGTAGAAATCAGGAAACATAATAGCTTAGAAAGGTTTTTATGTTTTGGTGGAACAATGTAATTAGCTGTATCTAAACAAGAATTACGAACAACATAGGGTTTGAGAAATCTTGCTGTGGAATAGAATGACTTACTAACTTAATTTACCTTTGATTGAAGATCAATGTAGAAAAGAAACAAATGCCAACAGTGAATAATAACAATAATAAAAGCTGCAGAGTAACAGCAGAGCTGGCAGCAAGCTGGCACTTCCCACCAAGACAATCACCGTGTCAAAGCAAAGCTGTTAGGCTGGCGCAAAATGCAGTCACGGAGATCGATGCATTTCAGGGATGAGGAATAATGTCATGTAAATACCCCCTCAGCAGAACTTCTTAAACACTAAAAGCAGCAAGCAAAATGTCAGATGAAAATGCTCTCTCACAGTCATACGGCACAGAATGGAACAAGTCTGAAGCCAAACTTAAATGTTGCGACAGAAAAAAAGCTACACACAAAAACATATCTGTATCTCTTGGAAAGTATTGGATGCAAAAAGAGATAAAAGATATGACAGGACATGAAATGAGGGCTTTGAGTTAGGTACAGCAAAAAGCAAGATATCAGACATCAAAATCTTGAAAACAAAGTGGTGTCTTGAAATGCAGTGTTTTAAAAATAAAATAAAGATAAAACTCTCTTCTGTTTTTGTGCTGCATCTTTGGCTCTTGGAGAGAAATACAACAGTGCTGTGTAGTCTAAGTCAAAGCCAATATATGTCAGTCCTTTGTCTAGCTTTTTCCTTTTATTTAAACTTGGAGCCCTTGGAATGGGACTACTCTGAATCACTCAGATAACTAGAAGCCCTGATAAAAGACACTAGAGGAAGAACATTTTATGCTTTCAGCACTTGATTTTTATGTAGAAGAGAAAACAAAAGAGGTCATCTATTTCATTCCTCATTTATGTATGTGGATATTCCAGAAATACTATCTGAAAAGGTTTTGTTATTTCATGTGGAGAAGGGGTGGAAAATGAAGTCAGGAAAATGTAGGTATTGCAAAGATTTGTAAACTTTCCACTGATAACAATTGAATGTACCTTATTTATTAGATGTTTTGTTTTACATCTGAATTGTTGGGATATTATTGCATAATCTATTTAGTTACTACCCTGTTTTAGGGGAGCTGCAGTTCACTTGGTTTATGACAAAACTCCTTCTTTGTGACTGGATTGTGTCTAAGTCATCCCAGAGTGATCTGACTTTTTTACATGGGTAAAAATTTAATTAAATATTTTGGGTATGCTACAAAAGACTAAGAAAGCATAACTTCCTTAAAACATAACATAACTTTTAGAAGACACAGTGAGAACCTTAGTCCCCACTTTGGAACACCAAAAGAAAATCTTGAATCAAATCTTCTTCCGAAAGTAATATATTATTTATTATGCTACAGCTCAAACAAGATGTTTAGACACTTCCAAACCACTTCTTTGTTTTTTCTTTAATTTAATAAAAGACTACTATCTTACTTTTAGGCTAATTTAATGTGTTGAGAAGCTTTTAAAATATTATGATATTAAATTTATAATATCATAATTTCTAGTGGGATAAAAATCCCAGTTTTTACCAGCTGCTAATGCCCTTTGGAGAGATTCAAGCTGATGAGGTTTGTGATGCCAAACAGCTGTAGATGAAAATATGTGAAACAGTTGACAATAATTAAATAATTCAAATGTAAAAACACAAATCTGAGACAAGCACATAATTGTAATGGTATTATTTCATATGATTTTTATGTGATATTAAATACCATTAAATTGTAATCCTCTTAGCAAAGCCAAAAAAGGAACACACTAATCTGCATATTTATATTTCAGACAGTAAAGGAATAAAATAACACAGTATTAAGTTAGCATGAACAAAGTTCTGAAGATGTTTGCCTTTTTAAATGTGAAACTGATTAGCTGAAAATAACCTAATTGATTGAGTTCACCCAGAAATTTAAGGGCAACAATTCACAGAAATGATACAACAGTAACCCCTTTTTGTGTGTATGAATTATCTCAGAGCAAGATGTGGGATTTCAAAGTGTACCTGTAATTAAACATATTTGCTGAAAAACTCTAAATCTGCCATTTATTTGCAAAAGATTTTTGTACAAGTTCAATCCTCAAAATTGAAGCTGCTTGATTTGGTCAGTAGGCGCATATTTCTATATCAGAAGCTTGATTCTTCATATCAAAATTTCGATATGAATAATTCTGACTTTGATTTTTGCAAATACTCTTCACTAATATGCTCAAAATTCAAAAAATATTATTGTTAGTATCTCTATTCAGCAGAAGTTACAGAAAGAAAACAATACCTAGTTCAAATTACTAAAGTGTCTACGTACCTTTCCAGTGAAAGGAAACCTGGTTGATAAACAGAATCTGACATAATAAAAGAACAAATTATTTACTTACTCAACCTTTGATGGAAGAATGTTATTAACATCTTTGCAATATATGTAAATACCTAAGGGCATATAAGTAACATAAGTTGCTACTTTTACATAATTTTTTTTTAACAAAACTCATAGTTTATCGAAATTTAAAATAGAAAAGTGAAGTATATCAACTTATGGAGCTTGACATATTAGATTTATCTGCATTATTTTGACCCTTAATTTGGAAGATACATTTTGCATTTTTCAGCTGCTAAGCTATACACTAATATGGGAAACTGCTTACCCAAGCTTTTTTTCCAGTGCCTCAGAAAATAATAAAAAATCAATGAAACCATTACTTCAATGGAAACTGCAGTGTATAGAGGTAATAAATATCTGGAGCTTATTTTCTTATATCTTCATTGTCTGAGTTGCTTTCCTTTTACTGGCAGGCTTATAGAACTACAAAAGCCATGAAAACTCAATGCTAACTTAAAAGTGCAACCTCTGTTACTTTAATATTTTTATACTGAGTATCAAGGCATTGTTTACAGTAGATAATGAAATGGAGATGGGGCAGAAAACACACCTCAGAAGACTTTCTACACAAAAGCATGAACACGTAGTTATTTGCACAAAGCATTAGAAAATACCGTGATATTTTATTATTAAAAATGCTGCTGAAAAGTTTATACATATGTGTCCAGCCATATATATTTTCTATCATTACTTAAGGCAAAAAAAACCAAAAAATTGCAAAACAATAAGAGAAGAAACCATTGAACCCTGTGTGCCTCTTAAGAACAAGAATATAAGCCTGGGAAAGTACTTTTGTTTTTCTTTTACAGTTTCAAAGTATATTTTGATATCATTATTATAGAATTCTATGAAGACCCTATAAATCTGTTCCCTCTATAAATCATACATCAGTCCAGATGTATCAAATTATTAAATCATCTTGATTGCAATTACTTTTAAAATCTAAAATCATTCACTTACAGGAACTTTTTTTACCCATATGTCACAAGCCTGACACAGTACTGTACATATTGCTAGCAGAAGACAATTGGAAGTACTAAACAAATACTGTAATTCACATTACAAACATACCCAACTGATTATGATGCCAAGCATCATTACCTTTTTTTTTTACCTTTTTTTTATTTTTCTTTTTTTTTAAACCTTTTTTTAAGAGTTATGAACTGCTGCATCTCAGCTGAGGCATTACATAGCTGGTGGAAATGGCCTGGTATAGAGTCAGCATTAATCTATTACGTGATGGATCAGTGAAAAAAACAAAACAATTTTCCGTTTTCTATTAGTTGTACTTTGGGGTTGCTGCTTCATCACATTCCAACCTGATCTCCCAGGTCAGATTTATAGCACATTTACTACAGATAAAGGATTATATCAGCCACGTGTTGCATTTTTATCATGTCATCAAGTTTTTATTTCTTTCCTTCAGAATTTGCTTTACTGCCTGCTACAACAGAGTTGTGCAGATGAATCGACCTCAGTGAATCACCTTGTCTTTGATTTTATTTGTAGGGGTGACTATTTCAAGGTATTTTATTAGAAAACAAAAAGTGTAGAAAACAAGAAGAGGTACAAGGCATCTTGTGTTAATCATTATGGGACATATGATATCGATGCAGTTTAGTTGTGAATTAATAATACAAAATACATCTGGGATAGTCACGTTCAAGTGCAGACCAATTTGTTCAAAGATCTTTGGTTACTATCTCTCAATGATGGAGTAACTTTCAAAGACAAAATATAAAGCAATCTTCATCTGCAAAAACTATTTTTGAGCTTTTCACATTCAAACCAGTTGTTTGAATCAAACTGCAATGTTACTTTGATAGCTCTGCTTGCCCCCTGTTTTTCTAGTGAAGGAAAGGCAGAAGTGAATATCCAGCTAATAATTTTGCCTTTCCTGAGAGTGATGCTCTCTGGGATTTTCAGTTTTTTTCAGATGCAGAACAGCTGAGGATTTCTCTGCTTGTCTCTCCATAATGCTCACTGACTGTGGGGCTGCTGTGCAATGAATCAGCAAATGAGATTTTTCTGACAGGTACACTCTCAAGCGCGAAACAAGATACTGGGCTGAGAAGTTCTTTACACATTTAGCACTCTGAACAGTTTGAAAAACAGCCAGCCAACCAACCCTGCATTTCCCAACTTTCAAATTGTAGTTTTATTTTGTTTAGCAATGCTGAGGAGGTGCTTTCTCAGCTGAGATTCCACTGCAACTGCTGGTGAATATAGAGCTAGTTTTCCTTGAAGAAGGCTGACCAAAACACAGGCTTTCATTGCTTTTTTTCAGGGCACAAAACTCTTCCTAATGTATCACAATAACCAAGAACTACAAACTGGACTCCAAATATATATTATTGGATATTTCTTGGTTCAGTTCAACAAGTTTAAAATAGTAATTATTTTCTTTTGTATTTTTTTCTCTTTGTTTTCCAATCCATTGCTGTGTTGGAATTTAACAAAGGCTAACACAAAATTAAATTATAGAAAAAATGTTTCAGAAAAGAACGACAATCTCCTATGAATACTTTAACATGCACTAGTGTAACCTGTAAGAGAAAATACGCAGGTCACACAGACAACTGTATCCTTTGCATGACACCATGGCCTCATATAAATGAAACATGTTAGAAAAAACTCATGGTTTTTGTTAACCACTAGTAATTAAGAAGAAATTCCTCCTTTGGTCTTGGAGGAAACAGAGGTCATATGACTAATGTATATACACATAGGTCACAATTGAATGCACAATCTTTCTAAAAGCTCTTTTCAAACTGAAAACATCAATAAAAGCTGCTTCTTTTTTCATTTGTTTTTAAACTCACGGCTATGTACATTTTTACAAAGTTTCTTTAAATATAGTTCAGGCTGGCAAGTCATCTCTGCACAGAACTATACGTATTTTACTGCATAGTCAGTCCTTCTCTTTGCTTTTTTTTTTTTTTTTTTTTTTTTTTTCATTTTTGTTTTTAATAATAAAATTCTATTTTCCCCATCTGAATTACAGCTTCATATGCTGGGTAAAAGCCCATGGTGATGTCTTTGTTTTATCAATGGCCATTCATGGTATGGCACATAAAGAATCTTTTTTATAATTTTATTTATTTAAAAAAAAAACTAAACAAAACAAAACAAAACACCTGTACAGTCACTGGCTCTGTGTTCCAGAAGACTCTGCTTTGCTTGTTACATTTAAAACACCATTCTAAATTATTTCTTCTGGCCTCAACTTTCAATCAAAGTGGCTGAGATCTTAAAGCAGTATTGTAACAGCAATGTATACTTTTCACATTTCACAGGGCTTGTAGTTGATCTTTAACATCAGTGAGTTTCTGTAGGAAGGATCAGTAAGAAAATAATGACTGTCCTTCTCTTTTATTTATTTTTACTTTAGATTTTGACAAGGTGTTGAATGGATGGTATATAACTTTTTCCTCTTCTTTTTTTTTTCTTTTTTTTTTTTTTTTTTTTTTTCTTTCTTCCAAGTGGCTTGTGAGGGTAGATGGGGAAGGGCTGAGCTATACCCTAGTGGTTGAATGTCCATGGGGCAAATTTGTACTGTTTTGTCCTCCACTGAAGGTGTTGAAAGTATGCAAAGGCTGCATTCCTGTTAGTGTATTTGGAATCATGGTTATGGTGTTGGGTGTCATTAGCGGGATGTCATCTGGGGACCTTCTCAAAGTGAGCGTGTAGTCAGGAGGACAGGTGAGTCTCAGTGTGTCATGGGCCTGCAGCGACTCACACTCGTGGTCGTGTTCTAGCTGCTTCATCTGCAAGGACATGATCTCTTCATTTTGTATGTGTGCTATGTCATTGGTGGTGTTCCTCTGCGGGCTGGGGCGCCTGTGAGTCTCATGGCGCCGCTTGTCCTTCTTGTAATATAATGCAGCAAAAGCTAAAATATTGAGGAACAGCAAGGAGGCCCCCACAGCAATGGTGACGCTCAGCTCTGTGGAATAATCTCTCTTGTTTTCTATCAGAACTGTCGTATCCTCTGGAGCTGTTTTATGGGTGTCTTTTGAATGTTTGGGGTTGTTGGCAGGTGTCATTGCTGGGCGTTTGGTGGCTGGCCATAATTTACCAGGAGAACGTCGGGTCACATATGGGAAGGAGGTCATGTCAGGAGGGGGGACTTTAGTTGTTGTGGAAACATACTGAAATATTTCATTCAGGTTGTGAAGGTGTGGTACAAGCTCCAACCAGAAAGCAACTTTTGTCGCTCGATAGTGATCACGAACTCGGGGTTTCAGGCCAATATGTAAATAAAGTTGGTCTTTAGGATTGTATTTGGACCAGGCCACTTCTTCAAAGCGGTTGGGTTTTGTGTGGATGAACTTTGTGTCCTGTGGAACAGGCTGGTTCGGATCTCTAAAAAAAAAACAAAGTGAAAACAGACAATATTACAGTCATTAACCTTCCCACAAAAAAAACCCAAAACAAAACAAAAGCAAACAAACACCAAACCCTCTCAATCTTACAGTTAATATTTATCCAATACTTACAGTGACCTAAAAGCAGAAACTAAAATGTCTCCCTAACTGAAAAACTGCTGTTAATAAAAAATCAAAAGACAATTATTTACTGTACAGAGCCTCTCAGATACTACAATATTTTTTCAACATGAAAATGCAGAAATCATAAAGGTCATCTGAAGTTCTGTGATTCAGTATCATTCTCCAAGGTGTGTGTCTTAGAGACATGCCATCTTAGAGAAGTACTAACTACCTCTTGCTATAGTAAATGTGTAGGTTCAACCCTTCTCCAGGTTTGGCACTTTCTCATTTAAGGTACCACTACTTCCACTGCTGTAACTAGTAAATATGGGCATCTAAGCCCTATGGCAATATTGGGAGTTCTTGTGAGCCTACAAAATTATACTTTCTGTGTATATTACAAGTAAAAAAAACCCGAAAAGCTCTTCAAAACCTGAAGTAGCAGGGCTAATACATGCACCTAGGAGCCATTTCTGCTTGTTTTCCTTTATTGAACTCTTAGCCCTCCTGCATTTAAGTATCTACTTGAGGAAAAAGAAATCCTTTGAACTACCTTATGACTACCTGTCATAAATCTTTCCATCATTTCCCCTAGTAGATGACTATTTGAACATTCTATGTGATCATTACTATGAACACCACTGTGTTTGGTGGCCAGTGGACAATGAGCCTTAACTGAGATGAGAAATATTTTAGCTGACATCAACCAATTTTATAGTATTTAAGTGGTAGTAGAGATAAAAGTAGTACACAAGTCAGAGATAATTTCAAAATTGGTAAGCCAAATATTTTTTTTCTTACAGATTCAGAATAAAAGACAAACCAATGCCACAAACATCATTTAGATATGGTTAATGTATGCATACCCTTATAATTTTAGTAAAATTTAAAGAAATAGCATGAAAACACACAAAGTTAAAATTACCAATGCTAAATTTAATGGTATGTTGCACATTAATTTGAATCATCTTTTCTAGCAATGAGCACTTTCTGTGACTTTCTGATATATTATACTGAGAGTACATTATTTATTTCCTGTGCATTATTCAGAACTTTCCATTCTCCTTTTTATTGATTCATATGCATTGATTTATTTCCTGTGAAAACAACTCTTATAATATTTTCCTTTCCTTCCAATATACAGATATGTACATTCTGGGAATACCAAATCCCATCGCTACATATTTTGAAGCTTTTTTTTTTCTTTTTCCATTTTCAAAAGCCTGTAAATCTAATAACGTACTTTAGCATTCTTTTGCAGTACATAAAGAGCTATTTCTTAGTTCTTAAATGGGATGAGTAATTTTACTTTAATAACCTTATGATTCCTGTCTTCTTTTTTACCTGAATGAATGTGTCTTACTTTTTTTCGAGAGAAAATTATTGTTTTTCTATATAATTTTGGTATTTTGGCTTACTTATCTTTGTGGTTTTAGTGTTTGGAATTTTTTTGGGTGATTTATTGTGTTGAATTTTTTTAAAATATTGAAATATATCTAATTCTTCTTATTTCATTAAGATACAAAATAGGATTTCTGAAACTATACCTTTTCTCTTTCTTTCCTTTTCTCTTTCTTTCTTTCTTTCTTTCTTTCTTTCTTTCTTTCTTTCTTTCTTTCTTTCTTTCTTTCTTTCTTTCTTTCTTTCTTTCTTTCTTTCTTTCTTTCTTTCTTTCTTTCTCTCTTTCTCTCTTTCTCTCTTTCTCTCTCTTTCTTTCTTTCTTTCTCTTCTCTCTCTCTCTCTCTCTCTCTCTCTCTCTCTCTCCCACCCTCCCTCCCTCTCTCTTTCAACAGTTTGCCAAATTGTGTTAATTTGGAAAAAAAAAAGATACTTGGTAATTGTTCATCCCAGTTCAAACTAGAGAAGCAATATTCCCTTCCAAGCAGTACAGAAACTGATGTATGCTGCTACTTTGAGGGATTCTAACATGCACTGAAGAAGGAAATAAAGGTATTTCTTTTGCTATTAGAGAACAGACTTGAACGATCTGGAAAATCTAAACACAAAGATATTGGCCCAATTCAATATATCTATCTTTAGAAAAACTTGGGGGGGTCAATATATAAATTCTAAAGCAAATTTAAAATAAAAAAGTTTATCAATATGCAAAACATTTTTCTTCTCAGAAACTCAAAATACTGCAAGAGTTCTGTCACAAAATCTTGTGTCATCCCCCCTTGCTGTTCTGATTCAAATCCCAAAAGACTCTAGGAATGGTCCTAGAGAGAACTGATTACTTAAGTTAGTTCCTGTAAATGAGCTGCATTTGATACACAGTATAGGAGATGAAGAAGATGAGCACTCATTTTAAAAAACAACCAAGTTGAACATGCACTTTTAAAATTTTTAGTGGTCCTATAAAAATTCTTATTATCATCATAGATGATTATTTTAGCAAATAGCTTTTTTTTTTTTTTTTTTTTTTTAATTAGCATTCTCACTGTGGTCCCTTTCAATCTTACCCATTTTGTATCTTGTGATTCCCTTTCCCTACAAAAAGCCTACAAAACAAGTAAATATCAGCCTCCTTTTCCCTCTCTTCCATCCTCTACTTCCATCTGTCATTTTTAACTATATTTATTGGGAGCAGCCAATTATGCTGCCGCCTCCTCCAAACACAAGAGAGAAAATAACATTACATGAGTCTGGGCTTGTGTTTGAGTATTTGTTTACATGGCTCTGTGTGGGCATGAAGTTGTCCATTAAAAAAAGAAACAAAAAAATCAGCCATCCCTAAAGACAAGTAATTTATTTGCTGAGAATATCAGAGCTCTGCCATTGACATCAACTCTATGGTTGTTCACTTAAAAAATGAATAAAATTATCTGAATATTCTCTATGAATTTGGAAGATAGATATCTAAATTATTTTGGGGTTTTTTACAAGAAACAGGAATAACTAAATCCAGTCCTAAATAAAGAATCTAATAATGACATTAGATCTTGGTTTTATAGACTAATGATCATTTACCAAAAAATATTCTGTAGGTATAAACAAGTGAATTTTTACTTTCCTTGGCCATCCTGCTATGTACACTGCAGAAAATTCATGAAGTTACAAGTTATAACTTGTTAAGTTTTTCTCCTGGGGTGGTAGGATAGCTTGTCCTACTATGAACCCTTTTCCAGTTTTATTGGTAGGAATAAAACATAGATGTACAGAAAATAATTTCTCCTATCAAGTCATCTGTACAACAAAATTCTTTATCTGTTACTTCAATTTCAATTTTTGCCTTGCTTTTTAAGACTAACAATTCCTTTGTGTTTCTAGACGTTTTTGAGGCTCAAGTCTCAAGTGTGTAATTTCATAACAAAGGCTGCCAGGAAACCTTCCTTTAAACAACTACTGTAATCATGATGATAACAGTATAATCTGAACAATATATTTCCAGTTCTACTGGCTCTCATAGGGAGGAGATTTCTTGTTTCCCAATTTTTCAGTTGTTAGGCAGGCTTTTGTCTTCACCTGACTACTCAAACAACTTTGATGATTATTGTTATTTATTTTGCTCTCTCATTACTTATTTTCTGCCACCTTTAGAATTCAAACAGCTTATCCATCAAAAAATGTCCCCATCATGAAATGCCTGAATTTTTCCTCCATATGACAGAAGACCATATCTTCTCTAAGGTATATTTTTGTAAATGTGCAGAATAATCCCATTTCACCTGTCGATCTTTTCTCCCACTTTCAGTATGCACTAATTTTGCATAACTTAAGATGTTTTGCATATTGTCATTCAATTCACACCTCATGAGCTAGAGATATAAAATAAAAGCATCATTTTTTTCTGAGGTGATATAAAATTAATATGCCTGCAATGGATGTTGATTGAAGGGCATCACACACTCCTGTTCGCAAGGTAGATTATTAGCTGACCTGCAGGGCAAATGAAGGAACTGCATTATTTCATCTCTGTTGATATTTTCATGGGAAGAATGGGGAGTTAAGAAGTTTTCTCATATCCCAAATGCCTTATAAAATGGTGAAACATGATTTATGTTTTAACTACTTCTGCCACTGCACTGACTATCAGGACAATGGAACTGTTCCATTAAAGTGTTTGAAGTGTTTTAAATTTTCTGTCCTTCTCTATGTTCATTGGAGAGCAAAATCTCTTCTTAGTTACATAATGTTTGTCTCCAATACTTTGAAAGGCCTCTAAACACCTTCTTTTCTTTCAGCAGTACTCTTTTCCCGCTATGATAAAAAAAAAAAAAAAAAAAAAAAAAAAAAAAAAAGTGGAATAGAGTGGAATAGAGAGAAAAACTGTCTCTTCTTCATTCTTCCATTTATTCTTTTCATGCTGTCACAATACTAATAATGGCACAGCCATTCCTGCTTGAAGGACTGGTACACAGACATATTTTCCCTTCCTCCTTTCCTCAGTTATCACCAGTCCCACTGTTGTCATGCTACCTGCCAGCTAAGGACTAACAGCTAAGGACTTCTTAGAAAAACTAAGGAACACAAAACATAACTACACTGTTTTCTTTGACTGAGACAGATTTGCCACTGGAGACAGTTATTTCTTCAGGCAAAAACATCAAAAAAAGAAATGCAACAGCCTCATGAAAGAGTTCACTGAGATTTGATTTGAAACTACATTCATAATTTCAAGTTTAATCATATCTTCTACTAGAGAACCACACTTCATACAAAACACAGACATTCTTAATAACTCATGTTTGTGCCTCAGAATTAACGGTAGCAAAATAATTCTTTAGTATTATCTGAAATACAAAGAAAACAAGGGTATATCCTCTAGACCTTTATCCTTCCCAATACCAACCCATGCAGAGCTGGATGAATGGGAGCAAAAGTAGAGTACTGTAATTCCTCAAAAACAGGGCAATTTTTAGAAACCTAATAGATGTCTCTAATGAGACCATGGCTTTGTATCTACTGTGTGAAACTTCAAATCCTTCTTCACAAGAGCATCACTGGCAGAGTATCTATGAAGGACTGGCACACAACTCGTCATGTCGTTCACTCTTCCCCTGCTGATGTGTCTGCAAAGAAGCAAACATGGCCCTAACAAACAGAACACTTGGCATATAAAATTACAATTACAGTTAGAATAGCACGACTGGCAGCAGACTGAAGCTCCAAGTGCACCTCTTAATGAAGCCCTCACATATAATTTTGTGCATTGAGGAATTCGTAGCTGTATTTTCATGCAATTTTTGTGTTCCAAATGTAGTATCTCAAACTTACTCTGTAATAAATTTTTTCCTATTTCTAAGGCATGTTGAAAACATAGTTTTGAAAAGACAAAATGGAAAACTCTTAATAATAATCATCATTAAAAAAAAAAGAGTCACAGCTAGGTAGAGAATGGAGGATTAGCAAAATGCAGCTTCCAGGTATTCATCTTAAGCACAAACTATTTGCCATTAAACATCTTAATTGTCACCTTCTATTTGCTAGCTTCAGTAACCAACTTCCGAGTTAAACACAATAAAAGCCCCGTGCCCTGTGCTGTGTCTTTCAGCTACTGATTTTACAAGATTGACCTGCCCTCCCAGCCTAGCCTTGGCAGTAGGCCCATTAAACAATGTGTCCTTTTTAGCAACAAATGATCTGTCATTAAAAGCCTAGCAAAGTCCGTCTGAATGATGCACCATCTGAGCCATAATTATACAATAAGCACCTGGATGCAGCCTCTGTGGGAGAGTCATAGAGACTGGAAAAGTCTCAAACACATTAAAAAAAAATAAATATATCTGCAGTTTTAATGTTCAAAGCTTCCCTACAGGGAAATGCAAAATAATAAAATCTTTCAGTTAAAAGATTTTTTATGTGTTGCCATGGGTACAAACACAAAGCAAGGCAAGTTTATCATAATAAGGATGGGAAATGCTTAATAAAAACTAGGGAGGGGAAAAGAATCAAAGTAGAGCCTTCAGCAATGCAATCTTGGACTGTATCACTCATCATGAGAGCTGAAGGATCTGAGTGGGTACAGAGGTTCCAGATTGTGAGTGAGTGAGCAGAGTGGAGAACAGTTACCCCAGAGATCCCTTTGCTCTGGGCTTAAGGTACTACAACCTCTGCCTTTCTGTTTGAGGAACCAGAGGTGTAGAACAAATGTAATCTTAAAATATTATTTGCCTCCAAGTATTCTCTTGTACTATTCAGAACAATTAATCATTGTTCACACAAACAAAGAAAAGATCCCATCCAGGTAATACGTATTGTGTTGCTTTTTTCCTTTCCTTTGAAAACTGAAATTATACAGCTAGAGGTCATTTCTAATGACACATCTTTCAGACTTCCTGTAAAGGAGTAAGTCTGTAATAGAATATATACCCCATTCCTGTCTCATAAGCAATGGGAAAGTTTCAGAAATTACTAATAGCACTCCCAAAACATCTATTTTTGCCTTTAGGTATAGTATGACAATGGCTTTATAACCAGAGAACTGGGTACAGCCTGCTGAAATTAGTTTTCAACACCTAAAAAGTGCTTGAAATTATGAGTAATGGTGGCAGCTGGGACTGTGAGAAACTCCTGTCAGCCTCAAAAACTGCTTAAATACAACTCCTTAATCTGCAGGGAATAGTTATAAAGGAATTGTGAGACTATGGAGATCTTGCATCTCCATAATAATTCCAATGAGGTATATTTGTAAGGCTCCGAAGTCCTCCATGTATATGTGGCATTTCATTTACCAGAATAAAGAAAAGCTG
Organism: Muscicapa striata striata; assembly: GCA_030060385.1. Taxonomy (NCBI): domain Eukaryota; kingdom Metazoa; phylum Chordata; class Aves; order Passeriformes; family Muscicapidae; genus Muscicapa; species Muscicapa striata. The sequence continues at coordinate 475,988 of JAREIS010000363.1, read as the reverse complement.
ATGGTATCATCATCTCTGAGCATGTGGTACTGCCATCAGGCAGCATTGTCTGTTCATAAATCAAGATTTCATCACAAAGTTTGCCCATCCCAGTACTGATAACTTCTGGTTGCCAAATACATCTAAATATTACATGGTTCATTCATTTTTGTGTCCAGGTTTTCTGCATGCTTTTGTACCTGTTTGTCTGATATCCAGATTTTTTTCCCTTGTAAATTGACCTGAAGCATTTAATTGGTTTTTACTCACTTGAGGTTCTTGTTAAGACAGCAAAATCTCTCTCCCTTGAACGTCATTTAGATTAATGGAAAGCAACAAGGGCTGCTAAAGCCTCTGAGTGTTTCACAATAGGCATCTGAGCTTTTCTTACATAGCTGCACACCATTCACTGCAGTGCAGTAATGCTGCAGTTTCCAGAGCCCAATCCTGACATTAAACATTCAGGGAAAAAGATTTACAGCCCCTTTGTGCCACAAGTATCTTTGTTTTAATTCAGTACTGAAGACTCAAGGTTAACAAAAAAAAGCTCTTGCTGCTGAAGTTAAACACTGCAATACTCTTTAAAGGAATATTATAGGAAGAGAACAGAATTTATTAATATTGCTCACAGATTAAGCTGCTTTGAAAGTTGTTTCCTTGATGTTTACAACTCTATTTCAGCAAAATATTGATGTCTTTATTTTGTTTTGTGAGCAGAATTAGTTTAATTTTTTTAACCATCTCAAGGCAAAATTTATATCTTAGTCTCTTCTTCATTCCAGTCAAGTACTTATTATTGCCATTATAGCCCTCAGAGGGAAAAAAATTTTCCAGTGTCTGCCTTTCTGTTCTAATTCCTCCCTGAGTCCTCATCCCTGTGAAGGTCGCTGAAAAACAAGAACTTCTTTTCTTTTGTAGCAGATAAGTGCTATCTGCCTGACAGTTCCTTCTTCAAGTAGCAGACATGTTGCCTCTGATTTTTCGGTATCTTAGTGAACCACCTTTTCCCTGAGACATGCTTTTTGTCTTTATAATTGTCCTATTTTTTAAACCAAAAATACAGTGTGTTATTATTCTCATTGAGCTACTGAAAGAAAATAGTTTGAGGGAACACACTAATTAAAAATCTATTAAATATGAATAAGCCTCATTTCTCTCCTATGTTAACACAAATATTTCTATATTACTACTTCAGAATCAGATTTTGAGGCCACTGGAATAGGATACTGACTATTTTAGAAGTATGCTATCAACAAAATGGTTGCTAGGGGTCACACTTACCCAGTTTTGGCAAAGTTAGTCCAATATGTCATAACCACTGCACTGAGCATGACATCATTCTTGGAAAAGTTGCAGTTGAACAGTTCTGTGGGACCAATCATAGGAATCCCAAACACATAGGGGACTTCATCACCATGAGCTGAATCAGCCCAGCTGGGTTTCATTTCACTTTGGCAATGATGATAAAATGCATAGAAATATGTTGGAGATCCATACTGGGCATGCAGGTCAGCCGTGGCAACAGCTGGAGCAACCCACTGGTGATCTGTAAAAAGAGCAACCAGCGTCTTCCGTCTTGTTTCGGGGTTTTCTTTGTCTGCCCAGTCAGTGTACATGAATTTAATGGTCTCTCGCAGTGTGTCTTTCCCTTCTGGATAACCATACAGATTGTCCACAAAATTGGAGACAGAAAAGTCAAAATCATTGGGAGAAACACCATCTTCATTGTCTACAATGCCATCCACAAATTTTAAACCTTCCCCTTGATTCACACCCAGCATTATATCATAGTTAAGGAATTCCCCTTGCTCCATTAGAATCTGAGGGTCATCTGGAATCACGTCTCCATCTATCACAGGCCCAAAGGCAATGTGGTACATGGCTGGAGTGATAGTCTGTTGAATGAGTTCTTTGTAATTTTTATTCCTCAGACATTCAACCAAATCAGTGGTATCCAGCATGTCGCAGCCCACTTTATCTGCCAATATCCGAGTGTACTTGGCAGGCTGATAGTTCACTGCCCAGCTGGACAGAGCTGTTCCACTCTGTATGATTGCCTTTTGGAACAAACCTGCAGGTGCAAATTGTTTAAATACAGATCCAATTAGATATTTAAAAAAATTAAAAATATATATTTAAAAAATGAGAAGTATTTCTTACTAAGGAAACAAAACTTTGATTATAGAATCCGTAAAGGATGCATACAATGACATATTGAATCAATTTCCATAGATCATACTCACTGGTCCCTTTTTATGCTATGTAGAATAGCTTACTAATTAAAATTTCTCATGTTCTTGATTCTCACACACACAAAGCATGAAGGTTTTGGGTTACTGTTTCAAGAACAAAGCTCATTCCTGTACTGCAGTATTCTTGTGTCTTTGATGGAAGTCCTCTGCCTTTACCACATTTGCAGTCCTGTGAAAATTTCTTTGAAAGACTGGCAGCTAAAAGCAATCATATGCTCTTTGCCATGTAAATGATGCTCATAAATGCGCCTTTCATAGTTTAAAGGTCAAATGGAAATTACGTGTTCTCATTTCCTTCACAAACTTGAAAAAACCTGCTCTATTAAAAGCAATTTCATATGATTGAATCTTCTACTCTGACATTTTTTTATTTACCATTTAATTTTAAAAATTATAATTGTGTGTATGTTAGCACTGCCTATATGTTGAATTGTGTTTGTGTGCGTAAGCCTGCCTACATGTTGAATTAAAATATATTCAAATTGTTTTGCAAGAGAGTAAGATGATATGTTCTTTCTGGTTGTTTTATATATACTAATATAAAGAGAAATGAAAATCCAGTCTGAAGAGCCTCTTTTTCTAAAGCATTGAAAGGCAAGGGGAGCTTACTGGTGAATCTGCCCCATCTGTTTGTTTTTTTCTGGCAAGACCACTAAAATGGCTTATTTTATATTTAAAATTAAATACTTGGGTGTCTTCTACACATGGTTTCTACCGTCAAGTTCTCAAAATGTGAAAGACGGTAAGAGCTACAAAAGTATAAAAAAGTTGGGTTTTTGTTGATATAGCTTTGCAGATGATTACTGAATGCACACACTACAAAATTTCAATTATTTGATCAATTAAGTTTTTTGCAGTTCCATCTGCTTGATTTTGGCATGGCTTGCTCAACAGTTATTCACTGAAATTTTATTTGTACCAATAGACTGAAGTGTCAGGCATAATTCCATGTATTTCAAAATTAGGTGTGTTTTCCAGCCTCCCTGCTATAACTTCTGGCTACACCTTACCTGTTATAAATTTCTGTCTATTTTAATGAGATAGAAATGGCATGGATTAATAAATGAAATAGATATTTTGGTGTTGTCTTTTATCAGGTCTTTGTAGATTTGGTCTTATCACCAGGAGCATTTATAGCTCAGTACTGGTGCTGTACACTCTTGGAGTTTGGGTTTTTTTGGAGGGTGAGGTGTTGAGGGTAGAATTCCCACATCTCACTTACCAAAATCTTAAGAACACTGTGTGGGATCATACAGTATTTGTGGGGAGTTAAATACAGTTTTACAAAGGCTCAGTTATATTTTTTATTAAGCAAGGAAAGCATCTATATACATGTTGGAAGTGCAGCCAAGAATGCACAAAAAAATCAAAAAGGTCATTGCTCTTTTCCATTTTAATTAGGGCAAATTCTTTGATAGACGAGCCAGTGGAATCTGTTGATAAAGCTAGAAAAAGTATATTGCCCATGGCATTTGTTACATGAGATTTATGTTGTAATAGCACTTACTTTTTCTTATAAATATATTTAAGTTTATAATACAAATTACTAATACAAATTCAGAATTCTATCTAGTAGGTATTTTGCAAAAATTACAGACTTCATGTAATTCTAAATCAGCCTACCTTGTTTGGCACTTTCTTTACATTTTAACATAAAAAAACAAACAAAGAAAAACCAAACGTACTTCGCCCAGAGGATTGTTACCTTCTGAATAGTGGGAGAGTGTTAGGAGACTGACACAGGAAGCTCCTGCCCCAGATCCAAAAATAGTAACTCTCTTCGGGTCTCCTCCAAATGATCCAATATTTTCTTCAATCCAACGTAACGCTTGGATTTGGTCAAGCAATCCATAATTGCCTTTTGCAGCTTGGTCCCCAGTACTTAAAAAACCTATAAGGCAAAACCCCATAATTTTAGTTCACCAGATACAGAGTTAGCTACAGGGTATCTACATATTTAAAACACATCTTCCCATCTTTTCATCTTCTGTGCTTTTATTTTTTTTTCTTATTTTTAAAGGTCACAGTTCTAGTTAAATATCTCCAGCACAAGCAGAGAAACTCATTCTGTGTGCTGTTTAGCTTGTTTTTCCCTTCATCAGAAGTCCCATTTATGAAGAATCGCTATTTCCTTTTTGAAATATTTCTGTAACAATGCAAAGACACAGCAAGAAGATTTTAAACATTTTGTTACTGGATGTAAGTCAGGCACAAAATCCTAGGAAATCATTTTTGGGCAAAGATGTGAGATATCCAGTCTTTGACTGAGAACAACATTCCCTAACACATTAATTTAAATACTTCTTACCAAATTTGTCCTGAACTACATAACTCTTTAAACTTCTGTTCTTGTGATATGGATAAATGTACTCAGAAATAGAATAAAAAGAAGGCTGAAGTAAATAGCTAAAGGAACATGAAAAAGCCTAGGAAAAAAAAAATTACACTTCAATTTCACAGAGGATATTCATTAGGAAGATAGCAGGTAAATCCATGGCAATATAGCCTTCGGTGGGGAGATTTTATCTGAACAAATCAGGTCTTGTCTTTCTCTTTGAAAATTGCAGGAAAACCTGTGCTGCTTTTTGTTCCTGTACTGTGGTTATCAGATTCTAGGAAAAAAGCGTGACATGTTTGCTTCTTGTCTTGCAACTGAGAACAAAATGACCATAAGATTAGGACTGAGATTAATTTTCGTTTTTTGAAACCAGCTAAGGAGAAACACTGCAGTTATCCCTGCTGCCTATCATTCACAGTTAAGACCTTCTGCTATGTCCAAATTACCACATTGAACCATGTACTCACAGTCCTCTCTTTAACTTCCACAAACCTTTTCCTGTTAGACAACTGCAAAGTCAGAAGTCTATTCGAAATACCTTACATCATATGGAAGTTTTAAGATGGACATTACTGATTTAGGCACCAGTGACAGCTGTCAAAGACAAAACAAGGACATCGATGGCAGGTTTTTTCCATCAAATTAACAGTTCAGAAAAATTTGCAGAAGGGGGACCCAGGACTCAGGAGATCTATGGTTTGGTGCAGTTTGAAATGAGAGAGTCTGTCATCATAAACCACCTGAGGCTGCTGTAACAAGACCTCCATGCTCCTGACTGGAAGGTGAGTCTTAGGTCCCTAAGGGAAAAAAAGACCTTGCAGAACATTTCCCAGGCTTTGGTAAAGGGGAATAGTTCTCTTTGCACTGGCTGTAGTAATTTTTTTTGTTGATAGGAAGAATGAAAATACACACGGTAGAAGGTATACATAATATGGAAGAAGTAGCATACAAATCATATCCGTATTGCTAAATAACATTTGATTAACATTTTTCATTTTAAAAGTCCCTACTAATGGCAAGCATAGTCATAAGAATGGCAGTACTTTATTTTCTTGGTTATACAAATGGAGAAAAAATAAACAAACTATTAATTCATAATTACCTCAATTTATTTTTTTAACAGATGTGTTTTTCTCTTTTTTCACATGCCTGTAATTATCTTTTTAAACCTGTCAAAGAAAGAATAACCCAGTTGCTGGCTTTGTTGCTGCAGCTCACTGCAATATTCTAGAATTAAGGCTTTATTCAATCAGAACTATGACATCCATTGGATAAAGAGAGTGTTGTAACCTTTAAAGCAGGATGGTAATTAATATTCAGAGCCTAAACCTGTTTTAGTTCTACTAGCAGCATCAAACTAAAGCTGTTTGAACTTTGTAATTTTGAATTCTTACCAAATGTACTAAAAGGTGAACTCGATAAAACTGCAGTCAATGAATATCTAATGTTCAACAGATGAAGATTTTTTTTTTTTTTTTTTTTTGTTTCCACAGTTGTCTGCTGATTCTCATTAACTGCAAGAACAAATTTTCTTAATTTAAAAGCTAATCACTATGGCAAAGAGTCAGCCTCACATTACACAAACTGAATTCATAAATCTGTCTTTTCTTGATGAGGATATATTTTCTTTCATGCTCAAAATATTTCTTCAAAGCTATTTCTTCAGGCAAATAGTAACTATTTATCCAGAAATACACAATACTAAGATGTTTTTTTGGCTTTTTTCTATATTACTTTGGTGAAGAGAAAAAATGCTTCCTCAAACTGAAGTTCCTGAAATAACTGTTTTTATTTTTTTCAGACTCTATGAAGCAAAGCATTCAAGAAAAAATCTTTAGTTTTAAACTACTAAATAACAATAGTCATGGAGAAAAAGATTACAAATGGAAATTAGTGGGAATTTTCCACAGCCTTAAAAAACACATGTACTCAAAAGCTGCATGCTGCCACTTACACTGTTTTGATAATGCAGGGAATATGCAAAGCTACATGCAAGGCTCTTTCAGATCCCACTTAGACAAAAAGAAATCCCTTGTTCTATATTTCTGGCTTTCCCATATGCTACAGAAATCTTACTGAATTACCAAACCCCAACATACTAGTGGTGATACTTCTCCTTTACTGCTAAAACGTTATGCAGAGACCCACAGGGACAAGTAGAAGAGAAAAATATCTATAAAATCCACCAAAGAGTTTCCTTTTGTTCAGCTCCAGCCTTGCCCAGTGCTTGGAGGCCACCCTACACTGGCAATGCTGGCACACCTTCAAGAGTCAGTCTAAAGAGAACGGGCAGCTTGCCTGTCCACTGTACATATTTCATGTACCTCATTTTCCCATGACCAAGCTATTGTCTGGTCCATGGGCTGAATAAGTGACTTCTCATGGACATAGACATCTTCCAGCTGAGGCACACCTGGAAGGGCCCAAGCTGTGAGACTCTCTGCAGTGGGAAACAATGTGCAAGGTGTGGTGACAGTACTGAGGTTTTCTGTGGAAATACACTCTTGATCTGAATTAAAACACGAGTGTGTGAATATGGTCAAGATCAAAATTATATTCTCCCAAAGACAGAGCTTCAATTTAACATACACATATTTAGGAAGAAATAAAGGCAATAGAGAAAACTCACTAAACACTATTATGGTAAAAATTGTAAATTACGATCTGAGAACTATGATTTTGTCATTAGAGATAAATAAAATCACAAAGATAACTGCAATCTTGTAGTATTTTCATTTTTTAAATTGATATGACCTACTTTCTCATTCTTTTTAAATTATTCGAAAAAAATAAATTGCACAACTTTCCTCTGACATTTTGCGCACAGCAATATCCAATATTACATCACTGCAGGAAAAGTCCATTCTTTATCCTGATATTTTGGCCCCATGGGCCTAATGCATATCAAATCAATTTGATAGCTGGCTGAAAGCCTAAATTTCAACTGTGACTGTTCCTGCACTGCTTTGTTCCTTTTCCTCTCTCTCTCTCTCCCTTCCAGCCCGCAAGTTGGGAGACTGTTTCCCAGTGGAAACAGATGAGGTTGCCTTGATGTGTGAAAGCTGGTATTACATTACTGGCCCAAAATAGTATCAAAACTTACAAATACATTTTGGTACTGGTAAACTGCACTGACTTTTAGACTTAAATAAAATCAGAAATTCAATCAATTATATTAGATTTTTTATCTATTTAAGGAGGGAAAATATAAATCACAAAAAAATTAAACTTGATTATATCATGCATTTTATTAGCTTCTCCAAAAAATTTTAGAAGTATATCTTAAAATGAGACATACTTTTTTTTTTGTAAATGAAGTATTTTTGTTTCATCTTCTGGCATTCACAGATTTTCTTGAAAACAAAATATTTAACTTCTGAGACATAGCCCTCACACAAAAAAAATAATACCAAAGTTGGTAAGACACAGTAAATAGCCAAAATGTCACAATGAGAAATTAATCACCAGGAAATCTCTAGAAAATCTACAAGCTAGTGCATTTTTATCTATTTAACTCCTCTTTTTTAAGCCTCTGCTGCATTTTCTGAGTTCACATTTCTTCTGTCTTTATGCTACTTCATGACTGCTGTCCAAGCCTGAATAATCTGCTGTAGTTTGTCAGGTGACATACAAAGATTGATTTGTACAGCAACTGATCAGAGCTATGACATAAGCAATATAAATAAGATACTGGAGACTGTGCTGCGAAGTACAATCATGTCTTTTTGTTTACATTTGTGAAATACCAGAGTAGGGCCTTTCCAAAGCAAAAAGCAAATGGCAAGCATACAGAAGGGACTTCATATTTTCTAATAGATTTGGTCTCTACCTATCATATTTACTACTGTAAAAGTGGACCTGTTCAAATGTAAAGTGAAATTCACTGGGGATTACTGAGAGCATAGAGACTACAGTTGGTTCAGGAAGACCCTGAAATATAAAATAGTTGGAGAATAGAGAAGTGTTAGAAGAAATTATAAGTTTGTCTTATGCTTGCCCTTCCCCAACCATTCCCAAACATCTCCAATAGTGTTTGGAGACAAGATATTTGGCTGGATGATATCTTGGTTTGAATCAATATAACTATATATATCTTTTTTTTGTTTTGACTTTATATCTATTAACAGTACAGTAAAAAAAAAAAAAAAAAAAAAAAAAAAAAAAAAAAAAAAAAAAAAGCTGTTGGCATGCAAAATAGAGTGATGGTGTCCTTGAAACAAGTTTAGAAGAAAAGAACCCCAAACCCCTGCAGTATGACTGGCCTATGCAGAGCTTAGTAAAGATCACATCTGCACCTGAAATTTCTACCTAGAGACTAAACAAATAAGAGGACTGTCGACTGGCTATGTATGGGTCTGTGCAGAAATAATGTTATACAGATACTTCTTCATCCTGAGAATAACTTCTCTCCTCCAGCTGAAAATTGGTTTGAAATTTGCAGGTGTTCTGCCAAAGCAAACATTTTAATAATATTCAGAAACTTAAGTAGTAGGATAGTGTGTGATTCACACACAAGCAGTGGTCAGAAAAGGGAATTTCTGCATGCTATAACTATTTACCCTATCCAGCTGCAGTGAGAAACAAGCAGTGAAGACAGCCCAGCTTATAGTTTTCATATGAATTCATAGAATATGTTAAAATATAAAGGACAGTGGTGCTTTTAATTCAATTTTCCGGCTTGGGCTTAAGAAAACAGTCTGTTCTGATTCTGCCTTGATGGATTCTTTTCAATTACTTCTATTGGGAAGGCAAAACATAAAGTTGCTTGTTTAGAAAGAGCATCTCATTCCTACATGCAGCAGAAAAGAGTAGGTCAGAGATAGTGAGGTGAGAACATTATTTTTTTCTATATTAATTCAGCGCTGAAATCTAAAATTTATTTTTTACAGTTCAAGAAAACATCTAATCTTAAGTATATAAAAGTATTTTGAAAATTTCCTGGATTATAAATGTGTATAAGAACACTTAGCAGTAAAAGAATGAGAAAAGATACCAGGATACATTTTACAAGATTTAAAACTTACTTTTATGTATATTTCTTAACAGTGAAAACTTTCTTAATATAAATTTATCAGAACACCAGGCATATCAACAGTTTCCTTTAGTCACGCCATTATGATACTCTACAATGAAATGTTTTAAAGGAATCTAAATGAAATTAGTACATGAAACTTAAGCTGCTCTTAAATTTGTCTTGTTCGTTGCAAAGTGTTCTGAACGTATTTTGCAATGAGGTTAGGCCAATGAATGTTACCTAAAATATTAGAGATTTAACATATTCACAATATTCAATTCTATTGTCATTATTCATGATGAATAGCACATAACTCTATGGGAAGTGTCACTGAAGTGTCACTTTTGCCAGTCATTAAGAATGTAGATTTTTAAAAATATAGTAAATAACCATGACAGCATCAAACATTTCAGAACGTATTCACTGATCTAGTGTCTTCTTACCTACCATTCAACCAAATATTCACAAGGTAAACCTGCCATTACATAATATACAATCAATAAAAAAGATTACTGTTGAATACATTATTAAAAGCCTGATTAACAGCAACATACACCAAGCTAAAATTAATTCATTGCCCTGGGAATGTTATGGTCATGAAAAAAAGTACATGTTGGAGGAGAGATTAATAAATATCTGGTGTCATCAGCCTAGGATTTGAAAATATTTCATAATCACGGACCTAGATGGTCAAATCCACAGACAAGGAAAATGTGGCATGAGTACCTATGAAGCAGTCATGCAGTTACACACTCGTTCTTCTCAGATGAGTAAATACAAAAATGAAACACAAGAGAAATTATAGATTGAGACAAAGTACAATAAGTGAAAGGAATAGAATAAAAGCTGTGTAAGCACAGCTCAGCAACAGCCACATCAGCCTGTTATCAACACTATGTTAGCTACAGACTCAAACCACAGCATCATATGAACTGCTCTGAAGAAACTTAATTCCATCCCAACCAATCCCACTATATTATTCCATAGTTATGGTACAATCTCCTCTTCTAAAGTGATGCCATTTGAACTTTGCCTTTTTTCTCTTCTATGTCCTTTGTACTCTTCACACATCTATTTGTAACTCTATCACCTATTGCATTAGTAGCTAGTTTTCCCAGTACTTTACCATGGCCTTTCCCTAAGCAGGAAGACAAAACAAATTCCAGAGCCCCAAACTCTGGGAGGTACAAGGCCTGATTCCCTTCCTGGGAACCAAAGCTGAGAACAACTCTTGGACATTCTCATGAACAGCTGAGGGGGACTCCAGAGAAGGGGCTTCACCTGGGGTGGAATTTCATCACCAATTGTCCTCCTAATTGGTGCATTTCATCAATTATCCTAATTTCCTAAAACCTATAAATGTGTACTCATCCCTGTAGGGGTGGGCTTTTGTGGATATCTTTACATAACTGCCCCTGAAACCTTCAAATAAAGAACATTTCTATATTACCTTCTTACTTAAATTATCTCAGATTTCATTTCCAGGTTGGGAAAAAGACAAAAAAAGCATCTGGTTGCTTTGTAGAAGTGCCTGTCTCATCCAGAAGAGAGGTGCTGCAGGTCTATGAAAGCTAGAAATGATTTTATAATTTTCATTATAAAATATAGATGAAACCTACATGAAACTAAGACTAAATTAACATACTTTTGATTTTTTTTTTTTTAATTAAACAATCAATATTATGATAAAGAGACAACATCTGCAGCTGTATATCCCTAAAAGAGAAATAAGACAAAAAAAAATTTACATATTTTAAAGACATGAAAAAACATTAGTTTTATCCCTAAAAATGACAGGAAAGTTAACCTGCATGACATAAATGTAAAGCACTAGCTTTAAAAACAGCAAGGGGATTTTTATCTTTAACTATCAGCTTCAAAAGATTAGAATCTTTCAAATAAAAGGGTTATGGGATATTAGGTGTAATTTTTCTTGGTAGGAAAAACACCAATTGACCATGCTGACAATAGTATTGCATTAATATAGTGGTGTCAAAACCTAAGTGCTTACCAGCCACTGTGAAAATGAGAAAGAAAGGGTTCACAATAAGAACTTCATGAAGTAATTTTTTTCTTCTCTGTTTAAGGAAAGAAGTTGCCCAACATATTTTGCTGCCTTTATGCAATGTTACTTTTAAGAGAAATGAAATTTCTAACCCCACACCACCAACATCCATTAGACCAGGCTGCTCATCCTGGCCTTGAACACTTTCAGAGATGGGGATCCACAGCTTCTCTGGCCAACCACTGGGCTTACTTCGCCCAGCACACTCACAACAGAGAATTTCTTCCTAATACCTCCTCTTCCAATTTAAAGCCATTAATTACCCCTGCTCTATAATTACACCTTGAGAAAGCTCCTGTGCAGGTTTCTTGTAGCCCCTTCAGGTACTGAAAGGCTGCTACAGGGTCTGCTCAGAGCCTTCACCTGTCCAGGCTGAGTAACTTTAAATCTCTCAGTATGTCTTTATAGGAGGGGTACTCCAGCTCTCCAACCATCTTCATGGCCCTTCTCTGGACTTGCTCAGACAGATCCATGTTCTCCTTAGGCTGGCAGCCCCAGAGCTGGGCAGAGTACTCCAAGTGGGGTGAAAAAAGTAGAAAAATGCAAAAATGCAGCATTTAGCAAAAAAACTTCGTGCCTACTAGGTTGCCAGAGATCATGAATCAGAAAAGGAGATGTGATTTCAGATAGCAGACTTCTCCAAGGACTGACCACATGGAAAGGAGGGGTGCTTAACAAGTGATCATTAGCAGGGGTCTTGCTTCTGTTCCATGGACAATTCTTGCCCTCTTATGCACCATTTTCTGCGGCAAGACCTAATGAGTTACCTCACTGGGTTGTGTTTCTTCCTCTTCTCAGATATATATAACCCCCTTTTCATTGCCTTCATAGCCTCAGTAATCCAATAATTTAAACACAGATCAGAATGTTTTAAAGTATACTTTGACTATTTTAAGTTAAAACAACTCTAGAAAAAAACCCAAGAAAAATATCTATAACTGATATTTGCCAGAAGACTTTGATAAAGTGGAATCACTTTTTTTAGACATTTCTTCATCTTGGAAAAAATATTGAAAATAATTGTAAGTTATGCTTCAATCAATGAAAACATGCAGCTGCTTGATTGTTTTAGCACATTATGTCATATGTTTTCTATAAAGCCCTGAATAAATTTGGAAGGTCATGATCAGTCTTATTCTACATTACCGTAACAGGTGAAATATTATTTCTATTTTGCAACAGTTTTGGCTAAAATCTGATGATTTACAAGATTTGACTTTGCAGTTCTTAGTCAATTGAAGATTTTGCAAGGCATTCAGTTAGGCTTATTCTCAATAATACTATATACACGCATAAATCACAAACATAAAAATGTAATACATAAATAACAATGTAACCATTACAATAAATTAGCAGGTGGAAAACACCACTATTCTATGAAATACAGTCCTGATGGGAGATGGTCCTACTGATTGTTCACTTTTTATTATCTGGCAGTATTTTTCTCTTTGTATGTTATTATTCATGTCATTGGGTATGTAATTTGATTTAAAAAAATTTAATAACAAGTGAATTAAAACTTATCCTTTAAAATACGATGAATGAACCAATGTTTAAATTTTGGACATTTTAATGAGTTACTTGTTGGTAGTTGAGTTTGTGGTGCAATAGCTACCATTTCATAGGCATCACACAAACTTCCTCAAGTGGTATATAATGGCTTCCTAATAGAATTACTTATGGGCCTTAGGGAGGAATTGGATTTTCAATTATTGCATTCATAATTTAGAAAAGGAAATGTTGATTAGATTTGTTTAATTTAATGTTCCAGGTAAAGAGGGATTTCCCTCACTAATATATTTATCCTTGGTTTTGGGTTTTGGTGCTTTCTTCCGTGATTCTCTGATTAATAATATATATTTTATAGCACTAAGTCATTATAAAGGTTAACAGTAATGAATTATTCTCCACTTTATATGTTTGGGGTTTTTTAATGAACCTCAGGGTACATTTAGTTTGTTCAGCTAATAGTGACAGTTCCAGTTATTACATTGTTTATGTTTACATATCCACGTAGTAATTTGCAGACCATGTGTGAAAACTTGAATAAAGAGTACTTGAATAGAGAGACTAAGCTAGAACTGTCTTCAGAACAGGTCCTAAGTACCTCCAAATTATGTTTAGCACTTAATTTTTTCTCTAGGATGGGTTCAGTTATGATGATTTCTGAGACACCACTGCAAATGATGAAGTGACAATTCCCAAGTGTCAGATATGATTTTTGGGGATACTCTCCACCTCATCTCCCCAATGCTCACTGCTGTCATACTCAAAACACCACATTTCAAAAGCAAAGTGACTTAGTCCTTAAACAGTTGCTAGAAAATATATGACACAAATATGAATCTTAGGAAGACCCTACTCACAGGGGCAAACTTGTAAAGGAAGATTAGTGTTCAGAAAATCTTCTATTATAGATGGTGGCAGGAGAGAAATAAAGAAAAAAAAAACAAACAAACAAAAAAAAAAACAAAAAAAAAAAAACAATCCACCACCTTTTCTAGATGCTAAATTAAAACATTGAGTCATAGTCTTGCTCTCATTGGCCACTAAGTACTCACTCTTCACAAAACAAGAAAAGTTTAATAAGAATAACCTTTAAGGGCATGACAAGCACCACCTCAGCTCCTCCTGATATGTGCCACCAAGGATGCAAGGGAGGCACCCACAGAAGGGTGTCTGACAGGACCCATCCTCCAATCCAGAAAAGTGGTGTTGAAAAAGCAGGGAAGAAAGTGAGCAGTTAGTACTCCCTAAAGAAAGTACAAGAAAGATGGAAATTACAGAGACTGTACTTAGGAAGTAGTGCAGGTCAGAGGCATGGCTGGACAAACTGCTGCTGTCTATCAGGGCTGAGCAAGGCTGTGACAGCAGTTCACATGCTTCAAAATAAAACATGATATCAGAATCTCCCACATGAATCTGATTCCTGTGAAATCAGTGCAGGTCACTCAGAATTAGCTGACATGCATTAGAGCAGCCAACACTTGATTCACCTGCTCTCAATATATCACTACTAAAAATTGTGTCTTTGCTAATTTCTACTACAAATGATCCTCTATGTGTTTGAAGGCAACTCTGCAAAACAAGCAAAACTAAGAGGTTTCAGGGCTCAAATTCCAGCAAAGTAGTTGCAAGGATATGATAATCATCATCCAACAGCAGAAGGCATAAATGTTAAAGAAAGAAAATATGGATGAATTTTATAAACTGGTAATATGACTGTATCCAGACTTTACTTTGGTTACTCCAGTAGGAAAAAGACAGATCTTCTGAAATTATTCTGTATAGCAGATGTATCTGAGAAGCCTGAAAAGCTTTGATTTAATTTGTTTATAAAGCCAAAAAATATTTATTTCCTAGAATTATTCAGATGCTTTCAAATTCTTTAACTTAGCAAAAGATTAGGAGATACAGTTCTAAAAGATGTATTAAATACACAGAAAAGCCCAAATTGCTTCTGGATTTGCACACATGTATCTTATTTCATGAAATGTAAATGCTGAGTATATGTAATTTGTTGTTTTCATCCTGAATTATCCTGGTTATGAAACAGATGTTATTGTGGAGGAAAAAAAAGTTAGACATTGCTAAATATTCATGCTATGAATGTTTCAAAATAGTATTATAAACCAAATAATTTTCTATTTGTTATTTTCCACAAGTGAATGTAATAGAAATAATCATTTCTTTAGAAATCAGTTCTGATGGTTATGGATCCACATTCTGCAGTTTTGGCTAAGCTCTTTAGTTTCTAGTTTCTTTTGGTTTCCACATCCTCATACCATAGTTCTGTCTATTATCATGTATTCAAGAACATAATCCTAAAATTAGGACTCTCAGTTCTCTGACAGTTAATGAAAAAAAAAAAAAAAAACAACTACATTAAAAACACTTCTGCTGCATGTTGATTAATGTTCAGCAGAAGGAAGAATATCTAGGAATGACCAGACACAACATTTTTTGTTTCATTTCATTCTATGCTGCTTCTAAAGAATACTGACCATACAATGCTGTGAAATATTAAATAAACTGAGGGGGGGAAAAAACTACTATGAATTAATTTTCATAGCTGGATCCATATTGTACTTCATTGAAAGCTTTTGGTAAATCTAGTTATTTTTGACCCTTTATTAAAAAACCCCACAATTTTGTTTTTCTTTACTTTTTACAGAAGGGTCAACCAGTAATTTATTTCTTCTGCAGTATGTGCCTATTAAAATGATTATTTATGTTCATACCTTACTATTAAAATGGAGCAATTTTGTGTTGCCTAGATACAGATCAGAAGGTTACTTTATATAACTAATACACATGAACAAACAAAGCAATCACAGATGAAAATAATTCTTTATTCTGGTATTTTCTTTAACCTTCTTTACCTTTTTTCATTACCATTGCTTATGACAATAAAAACATTCTTACTGAAGATAGCTACAATTCCAGCAGGATTTTATGGTCTTTCTTTTACATTCAAAGCATTTCACCAGCTGTTTCTTAAATGTGTTATTGTGCCCATTCACTAGATTGTTGGCCCAAAGAAGACAATGAGCTATGGCAATCAACATTTCTAGCTTTACTTACTACCTATTTTTATTTGGATGTAAATATGCTGCAAAGCATCTTGCATCTATGCTACTCATACAATTATCTAAAATTGTATTTCCAATTTAAAATTTATAATTTTAAAGAAATACTGTTTCTCCAAATCTGTTCTAATTTAAAATGGCCATCATACAGTTTAAATTAATAAATAATACATTATTTCATTGCAGAACTTTCTAACTTATGGTTATTATGCAGAAATTGTAATTCCCTCTCTTCTTTTTGATTTGAACTGTACTTTTTTTGCCCTATGTTCATCTACATATTGGTCTCTAGTGGAATTTGTATGCACATTTAAACACACAAGCACACGTGTGTGTGCATGTGTGTATGTGTGTGTGTATTTAATGTTCATTAAGTACAAACTGAAAAATACAAATCTGTCTTTTGTCAAACATTTCAACCCACTAAGTGATATTTATTGTTAGAAAAGGAAACGTAACAGAAACAAATTGTTAAATGAGAGAAGGTTGCAGAATCTACTTTCTGGGCTGTTGCACAATTTTAGTTTGTTGGTTTTTTTCCCAAGGGAATTTAAAGAATAATGCAAATGAAACATCAATAAAATAAAATAAAATAAAATAAAATAAAATAAAATAAAATAAAATAAAATAAAATAAAATAAAATAAAATAAAATAAAATAAAATAAATTAAAATAAAATAATTTGCTCAGTACCAATTATTTTCCCTTCCCTGAAAGTTTTAAATTATTCATGCACACAGCTTCCTTTTGCCTCTTTGTTTGATGGCCCCATGATTTTTCTAGCCTGCTTGAAGTCACCCCAGTTCACCAGAAAGATAAATTCTATCCCCAGTTGGAATATCTCTTTTAGGAATGAGTAAGTTTGTGAAATGAGTTTCTACATCTTGTATGAATACTATCAAGGTAAGATGAGAAACAGCTTTTTCTTTACACTGCCTGCTCCTGAATGCAAGCCTTATCTAAGTTCCTAAGGGGAAAGCTCCCAGCAGTGTCTGCTTCCTGTAGGATGGTTGCTTTGTCTTAATTAGGAAAAACTTGACTAAGAAAAAGTCAGTCTTTCCTATGGTCTCCATCCAGAGCTGCCTTTCTCCATGGACTTCCTTACTAATAAACATTTATTTTTTGTAGAATAGACTCTAAATATAAAGTCAGGCATCTGCAAGGACCATAGAGATAGTGTTTGAGTTGAACAAACTAGTCTAATCAAACACAACTAATAGGCAGAGCTACCAAATAGATATCCCAACATCTCTACAAGCATCTGAATTAAACTCTCCAGAAAGGATTTCCAGCACAGCTTACTATAGAATATATATTTTTAAAAATTATTTTCAGACTATTTTTAGAAAGCTCTTTCTAGATCCACACACTTTGTAATATACAGAGGGCTTTGCTTTTGCAATGCAAATAGATACAGAATACATGAATAGAATTAAAACATGTAGTGGCAATTGGTATTTTATCTAACAATTAATGAAACTTTTAACATATCCTGGATAGCAAGTTATTTTATGTAAGCTGATGAGTTGTTTGTCACCATTTGCTGAATTTGTTGCATTATGAACAGAGACAATTTTGCTTGCGTGCTACTTTGGAATCAAAGCAATGACTCACAAGCACTATTTGTCTGTTTGTGACAACAAGTCTTTGTACCAATATTCTTATTGAAGATACCAGGGTTCCCAACAGGATGCAGAATTTTTTATGGTGCCTTTTTCATTCCCTAACTATTTCATGGCAGGTCACCAAATATGTTTCTAAGTGGGTCATTCAGCCCATTTACAGCTTTATTTTTTTTTCCCTCTATTTTTATCCAAGATTTTTAATTGCATCAATATCCTTCTAAGGACAAGCTTTAGGGACATAACATCAGTGCAGACATATTTTCTGTGTAGTTTGATACCAAGCATAGTGTCTGAGAATGAAGATTAGATATTAGGAAAATACCCAACCTCCTGGAGAAAAGTTCAGCATCTTTTTCATGTATGCTTATTCTGAAATATTTAACGTACACATACACAGACACACAAACCCACACACATAGTCAAAATGCCCTCTAAAAGCATAAATTTCAATATACACAATCTTCACTACAATAAGTTAGATGGATACAAGACTCTTCATTTTCATAGCATGATTTGAAAATTTTTTACTTCCTTGTTAGTGCACCATTATTATTGCTTCTAGGGTCTTAAAATTTAGGTCATATCCATTCTTTTAACAGAATATTTGAGCTACACAAAGAACAGAAATCTGAAAATGTCAAGTTTCCTTGCACTTCCAGGCTCGTAACTCTAATTTCATAAGTTAAACACAAAAAAGAAATCCTGTTTACACCAAATTTTAGAACCTAAGACTCATTTCATATCAAGTGAAATAGATTGTGTGAAATTGGGTTAAAAAAAAAAAAAACAAAAAAAAAAAAAAAAACCCTAGAGATTTTTTTTTTTTTTTGACAGATTAATATAAAAGGATTTTATCTTAAATTACCAGAAGTTTATATCAATGTTTCTTCTCTTATTGCTTAGATAATTAAGGTTGCAATGAGTACAAGTGCATGAATCCCTAATGCTTTGCTCCTCTGGAAAAGGATCTGATGGAAAAGGTGTGGCAGGTACACACATATACAGCTGTGTATAAATGCTCTCTAGTCTAACTAGCCTCTGCTGACTAGATCTACAGAGAAATTTCTGTGATAGGATTAGTTTAGTCTCTCTGCCCTCTGCCATCTCTTCATCTCTTATCTCTTCCCAATGTTTTTTATTTTGTTTGTTTGTTTGCTTTTGTTTGTGTATTTTTGTTTGGGTTTGTTTTTGTTTACTATCATGGTATTTTATTGGTGCCCTGTATCTGAAAGTAAGAAAATACAGTTATCCTTATTTTGCAACTGAAGAAACTGGAGTAGAGAAACTGAAAACCCAAGTCACAGAGAAAACAACTTTTAGAATGAATGATAGAATAAAGAAAAATATAGCTTCCAGCTCTAATTCAGCATCTTGCAAAGCAAATGTTTTCATTGATGAAAGTAAATAGAAAATCACAGACGATAAACGTTACAGATGACTGATCTAAAGGGGATAAAGCACCCAGGCAGCAAGCTACAAACAAACTTAGTATTCTCCTCTTTTTCCTTCATACAAAAATTATTTATCCAGAGCAAAGTACAGATTTATACAGCAGCATGGAAGGGAAGCCATAGCTTTGGAATGTATATGAATATGAGAGGAGCAATGGGCACTAATCTACAAACCAATGGCTAGAAAAGTCCCAAGGGGCTGGTTTTTTTTTTTGAGCAACTGAAGAGAAAATTCTGTGTGATAAAGGGATGCTATCTTTGGATATTTAAAGATGAAGCAGTTTGTAAGAAAAGAGAGATGACTTCACCCCTATGAAGAACACTGTAATCCATTCTGAGGTTTTTATTTTAAGATATTAACGGTGTGAATGAAGGATGAGCTAAAGAATGCAGGACTTGTGGAGAATAGAAAAAAAAATAGGATTCTTCTCTCTTAGTTTCAAATACTGTCAGTGTAGAGCGCTGAGTTAGATGTCTAGGTGTCTCTTTAATCTTAAGGGTAATCAGTAGCTACTACATTTAAGGCATGCACATATAATGAAATTCCATTCTTTAGATTTTGGAATCCAAGTCTGCTGAGATTTTGCAAAAGTATTGAGATAAAACTTAATTGTAATGAAAAATACCTTTATGATCACAAAAACTCACTCACTTGGCAAGGAAAAGTCTCAAAAACCACAAAAAGGCAATAAGCCTAAACGGAGACAAATCCACATGAGATATAAACATGGAAGTTTTTTTTCAAAAGAGCAAGTACTGTTGATGCTTTAATCTTAAGGTGAGCACATGATGTTGATACAACCCTTCTAAGAACAGATCTAGTAGCATAAAATTTATGTTATTTCAAAATTTTTAAAAATTATTTTATTTCAAAAAACACACCTCTGCCTACTGAAATGCAACTTTGAAGATGCTGTGACTTTGCAATCATGTTTTCAACACATACAGATTATCTTTCAATCCACCGATAAAGAAGGGAAGTCTAGGACCAAGAGATGATTCATTTTAAATTACTGCAGACCCATTAAAAATTACATATAAACCTCTATATGATATAGTTAACTATGAACTCATGACCCTCAGTTACTGGAGAATATCCTTAGAGTGACAATTAGATTGGCAGCACTAAGCAGATTTATAGCATTGGATTTGACACTTTCATTAAGTATTTCAATTTTGTACATAGATGGAGGCTTTTTTTCTTGCAATAAATATTTTTTCATTCTATTTTTCTATTAATATGAAACTATTTCATTCTTAAGTTATATTTTCCTGACCAAATTTTCCTTCCCTTCTATTGATTATACCAGAGGCCAATCACTGGAATGTATTCAGTTTCACTTCCAGAAACAGAGGCAGATGATCCCAATGTTGTGAAAGGGTACTGCTGTTGGTCTATAATAAAACAGTGTTTTTCTTATGGCAACATCTAATCACCTACACAAAAAAACGGGAAAGTTTATGCATTCATCTTGTTTAGGATGGCAGTTCAGCTGCCTTACATTATGCCATTAAATCAACAGTTCTATAAGAAATTCTGCTACTCTCAAAATCTCTGAGAGATGTTGCCTTTTCATTACAGCAACAAAAAAGCAGTAATTCCATCTAGAAGGAAAATTTTAGGTTTTATAACAAAGCCTATGATTTCCTCTGAATGCATACTGCAGCTAACCCAGTTTTCCTGGTGTCTTTTACAGGGATTCTGGGTTACCATAAGTGTAGCTGAGGATTATTTTCTTCTAATGGTGACTTAATTTTTTATAAAACATGACAAATAAAGGGAAAAATTCATAGACTAGGTTTTTAACACATTTCAGGGGGATTGGGGGAGAGGGAGAAAGGCCCATATTCCTTTCAAATCAGTAATTTTTATTAATAAAAATACTGTAACACATTCTGTGTTACTACTGAGCTATGAATATACCAGAATTAATAAATATATTATTGATATGCTATGCATGTTTATATTTGTATGTTCCTTTTGCCTCTGAAGCAGACAAAAATGTTTTACACAGAAATTTACACTTTGCTAGTAAATTTTTTGAGAAAGAGAACTTAAAGCACAAAAATAATAATTTAAGTTAAACAAGGCACAATTATAAAGACAGCTAGGCCACAAATGTAAATCACTGAAAAAAAATATGGTTCGAATCTGTATGTTAAACTTGATTTCAACTCTTTCAAAGAAAAGACATGTCAAGGAATGAAGAACAGAGAAAAAATAATTAATTTTTAACCAGTATTTTCAGTGTCTGATTAATTAATTCCAAGACAAAAGTATGGATTGATCTATCATAACTTTTAAATTGAGCAGTTCATAGTGGAACTTATTTGATTTCATCTACTTATCAATGCCTCACAATGTTTGTGAAAGAAACATTGTCCCAAGAATGCAAAGAAATTAAATTAAAACAGAGCACAAAACAATAGATTCATCGGTGACTTAAGAGGCCTCCTGTGTGAAACAAAGTAAAATTATGAAATTAAGGATTATCTTTACATTTTAGTGTAAAAGAACTACAATAATTTGTTTGTTTGTTTGTTTGTTTGTTTGTTTTAAAGGCAGAAAACATGCTTTAATTCCACTCTTACAAATACTTATGAGAAATTAGAGCTTTGTGCATATGACCAGGTCTTCTGAAATCAGATCCTCTTCAGATTCTTAAATGTCTGCAAAATCAAACTGCATGTCCTATAGGAGCTATTTTCCAAATGCAAAAACCAGTAGCTCAAATTTAATATTTATCATCTGTGAGGAAAACAGGCTTTATCTGAAAATACCAGAGTGCAATGCACTTTTCACTTGACAAGGTTTCTTCCTAATACTTATTTCCCTGATTAGTCTAAAGCTAAATGAAGTTAAATTGTCTTTTCCAGTTGCAGTCACATCTATGTTACAGGAAGGACATGTCCCCCAAATGGCAGTCTGTTTATCAAACCAAAGGAGGGTTAACAGCTCCTCCAGAAGCAATCAAATCCATCTGATCTCAGAAGAAGCCCCATAGCACAATATTCCTTCCAGAGTAAACTTTGCCTAAAGTCTAAGTTTCACAATTAAGTAAATGAGATCACAGAAATTAAAGAATGAGAATTATTCCTGAGAAAATGACCCAAACTTGAAAGTTCATAAAAAGTAATGTTAGTTTGAAATGAAAATTCCAAAGAAATACTGCAATCATAATATAACAATGCAAATACAGTAATATATGTTATATATGTATGTAATGTATGTATGTGTATATGTATTACCTCTTACATAAGATGTATTTTACATTTGACATAAAGACATTTGTGATATTACTAAATTGCAATGATCAGCCCTAAACAGAAGAGAGTCAATGGGAAGATTGCTATAAAATCAACAATTTGGAAGAAAACTGTGAGGAGATAACTATAAATACATCATGCAAAAGTATTATTAGCAACAGATTGAGGGTTTTGTACAGATCCCATTGTACATGAGGACTATATCCCTCAAAATTCCAAGGAAAAATTCTTTCAAAACTACTCCTCATGAGTGGTAAACAGCAATATATTATTTGTATTCCAGATCTGAGTTATGGGCAAAGGGGACAGCATGGAAGAACTTCCTCTCATCCACAGCAGTATCAAAATACCCCTTAAATTATGAAATGTATCATTTTAACCATCATTATTTCATTTGCTTTTGCTCTCAAAAGGATGCAGAAGAATAGATGGGATAGAATAAATTGGTCTTTGAGGCAAAAGGCACTGTCATTGGACACCTTTCAGTGGCCTTTCATGTGTTTTTTCACATCTCTCTCCCTCCTAGTTATTCCCATGAAAGGCGAGTTTGAGTATTACTAGAATTATCCAGGAAACACTCCCTGTGAACAGCTTTTTATTGAGAACTGAAAAGATCTTGCTTCTTAAAGGATTAGGCAGTACCTGAATAGGGATTTCAAAAATAGCAGTTAGCCATTAATATTAATACTTATCTGCTTTAAATTGAGTCCCTAGACTTCCGACAGATAATTTAAGCAATTTGTGAGAGAAATTGTAATCATCCTTGTATTACAGAAAAAGCAATGAGGCATAGCTGTGCAACACAACAAAACTAAACTTTGGATCCTTATAGCCTTTTGCTAATAAATCCAAGATCAAGCCTAAGTCTGAAAATCTTTGGAAGTGAGCCCCATTCTCTCAAGGTTCGCTGAAAAAGCACTCTTCAATGGCATAAATCCCACATCCATGTGAGTCCCTACAAAGATGCCCATTGACTCAAGAAAATTTGGATAAAATAAACAAAATAACAGATGCAGTAGTTTTCATTAAGGATAAACTTTCTAAAAACAAATGAGTTTAATTTAAAACTGTGAATAAAAAAAAATTAAGGACCGTAAGTACTAGTAATATGAACTATGCAAGGGGACTACATGGAATTATCTATCAATAAAGAGTTATATTATTATCACAGGACTATTCCATTAAAAGATGACATTGGAGCTTTAACAGACTGTTCTATGGCATTATGTAGAGCACTAAATATTTTAAATATCCCTTCAGCCATCAACAGAAAACACAGGAGCCAAAAAAGCTAAATATCATGCATCAAAATGTCCATGTCAGTTCAAAGCCCCATAAAGACTCGAGAAGTAATTTCTTGCCTCAAATATTGAAAAATATAGTTTTGATATGTTCCCAGTCATTTTGGGAAGTACTTTTTGTTTTATTTCCAGAATTTTTAACATAGAAAGTGAAAATCAGATTGGAAATGCTACATCTTCAATAGTTCTCTTTTTTTCCCAGATTTTTACCATTCTTTTCTGCTTATGAATTTTCTTATGCATATTCTCTGAACACACAGCACCAAGCAATGAGGACACAGAGCTGAATTCTCTTCTCTACAGTGGGCCTCAAAATGCTCAGAGTGATGAAAATTATGTGTCTACCTAATCTCAAACGAAGGTATTAAGGTATTATAAGAGCTTAACCAAACTGAGAGACTTCAGGGAAGATTTCAAGAACAGGAGTCCTCTTCATCTAACTTTCCTAAGGTTAAGAACTTTGCTGAATCTTATCATCTAGCTTTTTCATGTAGTCAGTCAATGAAGACTGCCTAATGACAGCTCTGCCTATTTTTTTTTTTTTTTTTTTGATGGGATAAAAGTTATTATCCTTTGTTTTATTTCTCCTATGTTGCAGCTAACAGCAAGGGATTACTACTATATGCTTAAAATTTCAGAAGCGGATGGTAGAATGAAAATACGTGAGCGCTGTATGAGCATCTGCAGTTATAAATGTAGAATTTATACAATGAGTTCTATACAGGATCTTCAGAGTTCTCATAATCTCCTGTACTGGGCAGTACAGCCGAAGAATTGGAAGTTATAATATATATGTGTGTGTGTGTGTGTGTGTGTGTGTGTGTGTGTGTGTGTATGTACATTTTGAATTATGTATCCTTTCACATTCTGCTACACAAGAAAACAAGCTACAATAGATTAGCATGTTGTATAATCAGTGCTATAAAAAGATATTGTTTTCTTATCATCATGACTTTGTATGAAGGAACTGCTGAATGTTCATATGATGTGTGGAAAAAGAAGAAAAGAACAAATGCAAGCAAAAAATAAATGTTGAGGAAAATTGAAATTCTTTGTATCATCTAAATAGCTAAGAAGCAAGAAGCTAAATATGCCTGCACAAAGATTGACTGGATGTTGGTTATAAAGAATTCTGCAGTATCTCTTTCAAGATAGCTCCCTCTGCAGATCCATTACCCTGAAATGGGGTGGGGCCATTCCTTTACTGTTGGTTTTTTTACCTTCACTTAAGATTTACTCTTACATCAACACAAGTTGTTTCACTTACAAATATGGGAATACAAATTTGTCAAAAAAAATAATTCCTGCATTTCAAACCTGGAAGTAAATTTTGCAGTGAGAAATAGATGATTTTCTGAGATTATTGATAAATCTGCTGTCCTCAATGTTAGAAAATTATTTATACTATGTACACAGGTCATTATTAGCAACATTTCTTATTCAAGTCTTAACTGACACTAGAGAATAGTATTATACACACAACAATAATGACATTTGGATATCCACTATTAGAGGTCTTTAAGCTTAGAAGTAATTTTGTTCTTGCTCTACTTATTGTCTCTGGTAAAAATGCATATTTCAATTCCCACTTTATTTGCTACCTAATCTCTCAAAAATATGGTCAAATTAGTTCTATATTTGACTGATTCCGCAGAAAACTAATCATTAACAGTGCCCTCTGATTCATTGTAGTATTGTGCTCTCAGAGTGAAATTGTTACACAAACCTAG
The DNA here is from genome assembly GCA_030060385.1 of Muscicapa striata striata. Lineage (NCBI taxonomy): Eukaryota > Metazoa > Chordata > Aves > Passeriformes > Muscicapidae > Muscicapa > Muscicapa striata. Next base: position 450,377 of record JAREIS010000363.1, on the reverse strand, counting down.
ATTACATCAAAGATTAAATTAATGTAAAATTGGCAGAACTTTTAAAAAACATATGGTGCAAGAGTTATTGTTGTATTCTCACATTATCTAAAACCATTTTTCCACAGGAGACTCTTGGAAGCCACCTAGAAATTAATAATTATAATATATTTTTCTGAATAAATTCATGCAAATAACAGAAATAGCAAAGTCTTTCAGCTTCATTAACTGTGTACTTGATTTCTTTTAAAAATTAATTACTTGTAACTCTATAAGGAAACACAGAGAATCCTTTAAACAGAAAAGAAAAATTACGATATGAGAAAGACTTAAATTTATTATGTCATTCATGAGTGAAAAAAAAAGGACATATCTTACTGTTATAAGAACAAAGAACTTGTAACTTTCTTAATAAACACATCATGTGATGGGTGAGCAACTGGCCCACAGGTTGGGCACAAAGTGAATCGGATGACAGATTGGTGACCTGTCACTAGCAGGGTTCCACAGGGCTCCATCCTCAGCCCTGTGCTCTTCATCTTCATGGCTTGGATGCAAGACTGGAAGGGATACTAAATTCACAGGAAATACAATACTGGGAAGAGCTGTTGACTCCCTCAAAGGCAGGGAGGGAGGCCCTGCAGAGAGTCCTCAAACAAATTAGAGAGCTGGGCAATCACCAACCATAAAAAGTTCAACAAGGGAAGTGCCAGACTGTGCACAGGGATGGGGCAGCCCTGGATGTACAGACTGAGAAATGAGATGCTAGAGAACAGTGCTGCAGAAAGGGTCCTGATCAATAGAAAGTTGGACATGAGCCAGCAGAGCCTTGGAGCCAGGAGGGCCAAGCCTGTCCTGGGGGCATCAGGCACAGCATGGCCAGCTGGGCAAGGGAGGGATTGTCCTGCTCTGCTCTGGGCTGGGGCAGCCTCACCTCCAGTGCTGGGGGCAGCTCTGGGTGCTGCAATAAAAGGAAGACATTGAACTATTAGAGAGTGTCCAAAGGAGGGCAGAGGATGGTAAAAGGTGTATGAGGAGAAGCTGAGGTCATTTGCAGCTGCAGTTGCAGCTTCTTGTGAGGGGAAGCAGAGGAGCTGATCTCTTCTCTGTGGTGATCAGTGACAGGACCCAAGGGAATGGCCTGAAGTTGTGTCAAGGAAGGTTTAGATTGGATATTAGAAAAAGGTTCTTCATCCAGAGGATCGTTGGGCACTGGAACAGACTCCTCAGGAAAGTGGTCACAGCACCAAGCCTGACAGAGTTCAAGATGTGTTTGTGATACTCTTCGGCACACAGACTGATTTTTGGGGTGGCCCTGTCCAGGGCCAGGAGTTGAACTCCATGATCCTTATAGGTCCCTTCCAACTCAGCAAATTCTGTGTAATTCTGTGTGATTTATCTTTCTTCACTTCTTGATTTTTTGTAATGTGTTTACAAAATAGTCTCTTGTTCTATCTTCCTTTGTCGAGTATTGTTATATGCAAGTAGCACTGAGTTTTAGTGGAATCCATGTTCTAGAAACATCTAAATAACAAAAATTTAATGTAATACTGAAAAAAATTGACAAGCCATTTGTATCAAAACAGAAATACACTTTGTTTTTTTATCTGGTTTGGCAACATGCATTAGCTAGCTTACCTTTCCATGTTTTGTTATTCCATTACATTGCTATGCTATTTAGGCATGATAATGATTGATAGGTCCACAAACAAGGCACTGCACAGAAAGACTGAAGACAAGGACTACCTGAAACTGTTCAGAGCACAAGAAACCAAACCAAAGGCTGCACTACCTAGAGGCTCTCCTCCCACTGACATTCTCTTGAGGCTAGCTACTAAAGCTCTCCCCAGATATAAAGATATTACATGACATTGGTCCTATGTTTGTTGCAGGAGAGCAAAGAAAATCAATAACTCAGACTAGTAGATACAGGTATGTATAAACCAAATTTGGGGATGTAAATTATAAGCAGGTTTTGAATGAGATTTCTTTGTCTGTATTTTTGTAATTTTTTGCCCCATTTCCATTTTTCTTAGCCATCCTTTCTTTGGCACATTCACTTTAGCTATCATCCTTTGTCTATTTCTTACTTCTTTCCACTAGAATATCCTCCTAAGAATGACTTCTCTTTAAATAAATTATCATCCATTACTCCTTTCACCATGTGCCTCTGCTATCTTCCTTTCATTAACCTGTAACAGCCTGTCTAAAATAAGATTTTAGGAAAGAGAAAGCCTAATGATCTGTGGCTGTGCATTTTCTAACAGGGTCAGGTATAATTTCTGTAAGTCCCAGAGGAATAAAATGTTGTTAATCCTAAAGGCAAGTGATATCTAAAGGGACCACAAATATCTGACACCACCAAAGGTTAGCCACATTCCATAGCATGCATTCAGTCTATGTACTAGGATTACAGAAAAAAAAACCAGCACTACCCCCCCAAAAAAACCCACACCAGCCCCCAAAAGACCTCACGCAAATCCCAAAGGAAAAAAACCAACAAGAAAAACCATACACACAAAACTCAAAAAAACCCCAAACCAACTAACCAAAACTGACAAAAAATCCTCAAACCACAAACAAAACTGCCTCCACAAATAAACCACTCTCCAAAACCAAAGCTAAAACCAACAAAAAAATCCTGCTTAGAGAAACTGAAGAAAAAAAAAAAATTAGTCCCTCCACTTTTTCAAAAGATTCCTAATCAGTTCTGTAGTAACTATGGAACATGATATTATCTGTCATCCCTAAGAATATTGTGAGTCAAAGTCTTACATAGAAGGATAAAAATCACAAAAAGAAAGCAGAATTTTGGTCTTGGAAGATCATCTAAAAGATTAATCTCTGAAAATTATTAGAGGAATGCATACAGCAAAGTTTATAAAGTTTATACAAAAAAAAGAATTGCACTTTTAAATCTCACAAAAAATATAAAAATAGCATTTACAGCACTTACATCTCTGAAGATCAGTCGAATTTAATGATGCTCAATGTTTGTGAAAAATAGCAATATGCTTTCCTGCTAATAGTTGGAATTGTGTTGTGCATGAATCTTACATCTTTAAGATATCAAATTCAATTTTCTGTGATAACAGAAATCTGTGTATCTAGCACTAAAATACTGCAGTTTAAGTAATACTATAATACTATTAGTAATAATAGCAATAGCATTATTTCAGTAGATACTAAGTAAATCTAACTTCAGTAGTTTTTAAGTAAGTTTTATTTAGTACACAGAACCATTTTGTTGCTGTTTTCTGTCAGGTCAGGATTTTGCCCACAATGTTTCAACAAAATAATGGAATTTATTTGACTTGGACACTCAGAATATTTTGGTATGGTTATGAAGGCATTTTTTGTATTAGAACAATCATTGGAAGATCTCTTTATGTAAAATATTGGGGGGGGGGTGTGGAGGTGTGTGTGTGGGGGAGTAATATCTATATATCCATTTTAGATGTTACTCTAATCCTGCAATTTTTTTCATGTCACAGTCCAAAGAATCATTTTCAGTTTCCAAGTAGTTTATTTGATCATTTTACTATATTGTGCCATTTTTTTTCTCAATTATCGCAACAGTAAGCTACTCAAAACTGTTTTGAGTAGGTATCTTGTCAAAAAGCTGAGATGAATAATAAATACTCGAGTCAAATTTGAAAGCCACACTTAAAACTTCAACAGTTCTGTGCAGGAAAATAGATTTGAAAATGAGTGTGTAAACTGAAGATTTCTTCTTCATAGTGCTTAATATTTTATTTTAGTGAAGGAGAAGCAACATTTTCTTAGAAATGAATACACATCCACTTTAAGCTTAAGGGCAATTTAAAAATGTTTATTTCAAATATTTCCTTTGATTTTGTATAGGAAAATTCCATGTTTTTTAAAAATAAAATAGAAATTCTTCATGATTCATGTTAACATATTCATAAAGAACTTACAGATGGCACAAACATTTTGTTGGTATTTGGTGCTGTTTCTGAGGGGGAGAATCATGCAACATTTCCTTTTATGTAAAAGATGGAGGCTGCAGAGGAGCTGACTGTACATAATGATGAACAGCTGCACTGACAAACTGCTCTGGTGGGAAAATCCCTCCACTAGGAAACATCATTTCACTGAATATTGCCAGCAGGTATTCTTCATGGATTCAAGGCCTCAGACCAACACCCTGTGTAGGTAAATTAATGACCAATATAATTACTGCACTGTAAAAGCTGTACTGGGGCTTTAGTTCATCGTATGATAAAGTGAAGGAATCAATAACCTTGCATTCCTTAATAAAGATTATAACATAAATGGCTGAAAATTTGGCCAGATTTTCTGCTGATGTAAATAGGTAATATTTCAGTTTCATTAGTCTAGCTGTTTTATTTTACTTTGGCAGAGAATGTTGTTCCTTTTGCAACATCATAAGGCAAAATCCAAAAACAAGCCCAGTATACCAGTGCCGAAGTAATGGAGTACTAATGCAGAAAAAAAAAGGGGTCAGAGTTGGTGGCAATAGATGAGTCAGGGATCTTTTCAAAGCAACATAAATAACATGTGGATTGTGAAACAATATAATGAGACCTCTATATCTGCACATAAAGCAGAATTCAAAATAATCTTACCAAAAAACCCACAAACCACCAAACAACAAAACGCAAGCAAATAGGGACATCTCTAGCACATCAAGTGAAATGTATTATAGGTATTGGATTTCTGCATTTTCCTGATGTTTCCAAGAAAATGCCAGTCATTTAACTAAATTGTCTTTCTGGGTCAAACCATGAAATAGATAATGGACCTAGTACCTCTGTCAGATAGACTGAATTCCATCCTTCTATTTCCATTGTCTGTAATCCATTGGATAAACCTCTATAGTCATCAATGGAAGCTGAGATGGATGTCAGAAAATAACAGACTTTCTCAATTTCTCAGTTCTGCTCAACTACATAGGAATTGAAATCCCATTTCCTACCGAAGAGTGTCTCAAACATTAGGCCAAAGAGCATTCTAGAAAAAAATCCTTCTTATAGAATTTGTTTTCCTGCTGATACTAAGCTGAACAAACAGGAATGCAAGGCAGGAAGCAGTAAAGGAGGCTCACTAGAGCAAGAGAATGGAATTAGCAGAAAATGTTTAAACAGCTCAGGTGTCAAATCCATTGGATTATATTTCTATTTAGGAATTAAAGTACTTAAAATCCACTGATGCAAATTTTCAGCTGTGAAATAGACAGATTTGAACACATCACTGTGGCTGATGCATTCTCCCATAAATAAAATTTGAAGCCTAAGTAGGCCAATCAACACAAGTTTCAAAATTATTCCTTAAAAATATCCTATGTAAAATCAAAAAGAAAACAAAACCATCACCTCAATACTATCAGTAGAGGCCAGTTATGAGAATTTTTGAAATTTATTACAATATAATTTTGAAATAAAATTTTATTTAGGATCTTGCAAATTTATGATGTTCATGAAGGACATCTGAATCTTTAATACATCTGAAGTCTAATGTACATCTTTGCATTTTTGTGGGAAATAAGAAACAGGCTCAGAACTTAATTTCTTTTCCACATGATGATCATATTTCCTTTTATTTTACTTGAATTGGTTATTTAGGTTGATATTATCTTAGGAATTACCTGTATCCCAACCCTGGATATTGAAAATAACCACATGAATTTGGTCACTCCTGTAATATCACAGAATATTTATGTGCACTTTATTCATTTAATATAAAAAAATCTAAATTCAGTTCTCTTCATGCCCAACCTTTACAAAGGACAGTATGATGTCCTGCTGGTTTCTCCTGTCAAAACAGGATGTAAGTGAGGTGCACTGTCAAAGTATTGCTCCAAGCTGGGCAGATCACATGCATAATCAGGTTTCAGATGTAAAGAAACAATAATGATACAAAGAGAATCTTGTTCGTGAATACATCACTTTCAACATCCTCATGCAATTTATAAGCAGCTGTTGAGCTCCTGTAAATTATGTTGGATGCTTACATTGTTGTCAAGTTATTCCTGTAGACTAGGACTAACAGTGCAGATGTTTGGTATTGCCATATGTTCTGTACTTTTAAACAAAGGTGAGGATGTTTTCAAAATCAGAAAAATTCAATATCTCATTAATATGCCCCTAACATTAGTATTTAATGGAGACACGCCTTTTTCCCACTTCTTTCCCATTTGTTGACCATCTTGAGACTATTTTAGTACATTTAATACTTTGCATAGCAATGCTGTTCCTAATTAGAGCAACGTAAGTAGCAGTAATGTTGCAAATGTCACTATTTGGAAATGCAGAATGTAACCCATTTTCTCCAGAAGTATAATGCATTTACATAACTTTCCTGCAGAAATCTTTTGGGTAAAAAATAACTGTCTCATGACTGTGTACACCTTTCAATAAATCTAGGTAACTATACATAGGAAAAATACATACAGATTTATCAATCAAAATTCAATTTCAGTCAAAACTATATCAGTTTTTTAATAGCAAATTGTCATGATTGAGATTCTTAGCTTCCTTCTATTTCAAAGGCCAGTTGTCTTGGTCTGCATATTCATTAGAATTCCAAGTATCTCCCCAAACTGGAGAAAGGAGACAGAATTTGAGTGCAGTACATAGTAGATGAAGTCTATTAGAATAACTCAGGAGAAAGAATCAAATGCATATTAAATCTATCATAGTAGCTTTTCTGGAAGAAACCAATTTAGATATGTAGGCATTTTATAATTATCACAAATTTGTGTGAAAACTAAAATTAGGTGTTTTAGAGAAAATTCAGACTTTTTAGGAACTGCTATATCTCAGAGATTCCACTTTCATTTATTTAAAATACTGCCTTGTACTTGAAGAAAAAAAAGAAATGGTAAAATTATGTGTCCTTTTCATGACACTAAGTTGCTATTTTCACCAGTAACTCCATTTTCTTCCCCACTGGTACATTAGAAGATAAATCAATTTTAACAACTCCAGTAATTAAAAACTGGATTTAGGTGGTCAAACTACCTTACAAAGTAAGTGACAAGCTAAAATATTTTGTTTGTCTAGGGAAGATATTTATTATAGGAATGAAAAACAAGTAGAATCAAGCATAGAATGCAAGTTGTTAAACTAGCCACAAAGTAATGTGTTCCTTATCCTTTTTAGTCCACTTTTCATTTGTCGTTCTGATTCTTCATTCCCTTCTCATTCCATTAATTGCTCCAATTTCTTACGCATCAATTGAATGTAATAAACTACTTTTTACACAAAAGTATTTTTGAGGCGACTTACACTAAAATACCTAATGTCATTTGAAAGTTATCCATGTAACATCTCAATAACAAACTGCAAATTGCTACATATTCAAGACAAAATAAGAAAATTATGTCATAATTTTGTTATTTTGTCTCATTGCCTTTAGATATCTTTTCAGGACCTTTCAATAACAATTCAGATACTCTCTTCTGCTGTACAAAGAATTCTCATTTTCATTGGTTTTATTGCTATAAATCCAACTTCCTACAAGACCACTATGTCAATAAGACAGAGCTGCTAGTGTGGTCATGCAAAAACAAACTCATTTTTAGTTTGTTGTTTTCACAATATATGAAATTTAAACTTTTTTTTTAACTGTTTCTCTAGTATAATGTTTATTTGACATGTAATAATATAAATTGCCACCTTTGGAAGGACAAAAAATGAAACCCTAGTATATTTGTGTCCTTTGAAAACTAGTATATATTTATGTTCTATTCTGGCCCGGATTTGGTCATGCTGAAGGAAACAGTGACTCAGCCACCCCATTCTGACAAGTCCTTTTTATTCTTTGCATTTAATAACTAGGGAGATAGGCTTTTTTTTTAAGGTCAGATGTTATACACTGGAGCCTCATCTTCTGCTGTCAAAGCTGTTAGTGCTGTCAGGTCTTCTCCATGTTTCAGAACTGGTGTGCAGTGGTCCCATTAAATATTGTGTACATTGCCCCCTCTGGGAATTGTGATTCCTTTTACTCAGCATGTCTTGCATTGTAAGTGACATCACCGTGTGTGTCTTTATGACACTTCTACTTGGTGTTTCATGAGGTAATGTCACTTTTATCTCCAATATATCTACATCTCTTGTTCCTTCAATTAACTCTGGGATGAAAATAAAGTTGAGCAGGCTGGTTAAGGATATTGGACAATTGTTGTAAAACAAGATTCCATGTTCTTGAAAACTCCATTTAACTAATGCTTACTGGATTAGCAAGTGTTAAATGCACAACTTTAAAATAACTTACAAAGATTTTTTTTTTTAAATGTGTTTGCATATTTTGTTTGTTTGGTTTGTTTTCTATTTGAAAATGATAAATTATTTCCCAGAAATAGAAACCACTTACTCTGATAACAAAAATCAACTAATTCCAGAGACTGCATCAGAAGGAAATGTGTTTTGATTCTACATTTGTCAACCCATATCCTTCTTTTCAGAGCTCCAAAAGTAAGGAGGTCTAGTTTATTTTTTATTCAAGAATTTAACTTTGAAAATAAACACACATTATAAAGAATGCAAAAGACATTATCTGAGTTGTAAGGTCACCTCATAAAAAAGAACCAAAACCAATTATATCTGTACCTGTACTACAGTGCCAAGTAGTGAAATGGCTCAGTTCACATCACAGACAAAACAAATATCCCATGAGACAAAATAAACATTTTCTCCAAGTTTTCATGTTTGCTATTCCATCAAAACATGACTGTTACAGGGTAAAAAAAAAAAAAAAAAAAAAAGCATCAAAGAAATTATGTCTAAACCCCGAAAATAAGAGATAACCAGACTGAAACACTCCTTTAACAGCTGCAAGTAATAGCACCATCTTCCTGTATCCCAAGAAACTCACCTGAGTCCTTGCTGTTACACCTACAAAGAAGCCAAAAAGAGCTATCATGTCCAGTGACAAGAGTGTGCTTTGAATTCCAGTACACACAAATTGTAATATCCTAAACATTTCAGGTCTTTTGGAGTTGTCTGGAGTAAGGGTTTTCCTAGTTCAAATAGTTCTACCATTACTTGAATGTTGAGTCAAATTGTTGGTTGGCATTACTTGAAAGTCACAGTGCTAGAAAAAGGGATTTTTTACTCCTTTTAACAGCTTTCAACAAGCTTGTTGTAATCTTTTAATTCCATTCAGCATGATAAAAATACTTTCTTTTTAAATAAACATTCTGATTGCTCTTTTAATATAATCAGTTTTATCTACTGTAATTATGAATTTCTTAATAAGCTTCTGTAAGAATTCTTAAAAGTCAGTTGATATAATTTTAGCTGCTTTCAATTCCTTACAATTAAAAAGGTCAGGGTATTTTTTAAATTTATTTTAATCAATTTTTAAAGTGGTATTATTTTCACTTCTATTAATTCACATTATTTCACTTCTAAAATTCACTAGAACTGAGGTCATGTTTTGAATTCATGACAGACAAGCTTCAAACATGTTTTTCTTCTTAAGCTATTATCTGACTGTGAAAGGTCACTCTGGATCACCAGCTCCTAGAAGCTTTGAAGACTGTTTTTTTTTTTTTGTTTGTTTGTTTGTTTTTTTTGGGGGTGTTTTTTGGGGTTTTTTTTTTGGTTTTGTTTGTTTGTTTTGGTTTTGGTTTTTGATTTTTTGTTTGTTTGTTTGTTTGTTTGTTTTTTTGGGTTTTTGTTTTTTTTTTTGTTTGTTTTTTTTTTTTTTTTTTTCTTTGTTTTCCCTCCTGCTTCCTGAAGATGGTAAAGTTATCCTAAAAAGACATTTGTACTAGTGGCAACAGTATAGAAGACATTGTTTTAGAAGAGTAATTGGTTCTTAAACATGCTAAATATTTTTTCACAACTGACAGTAAAGTCTCTTTAACTAGAAATTTTGAGGCTATGCACACCTCACCTTTTACTGCTGATTGCATATAAGCTACATATTCTTAAAAGTCTCATTCAAATAAAAAAATGAAACATTTTTAGAGTGTATTTGACTGTACTAAAGCAAAATAATTACATTGCTTGAGTTAACTCACTTTGAAATGAGAGGACTGAAAGAGAATAAACAAACTTGTAGAACACTATTATACCAAAGTTTCAATTATTAAAAAACATGCCCAAAAGTCTCTGAAAGCAACTTCAAAACATCACCAATTTTGTAAATAGACACTAGATTAGACTCAGGAGAACATTTTGTGAACTTTATTTTCTGTGATACTACAACTTCAAATCATTTTTCATGGCAAAAACAGTAAAGAAAAATGTGATTTTAAAGAATGTCACAATATTTAAGTGGAATATTATTTGTCAATACAAGGAAGGATTTACCAAAAAATATCCTTTACATCACAGAATGTGAGGATATGAAGGTATCTCTGCAGATCATCTAGGCCAAGCCCCTTGCTTAATCAGGTTCACCTGGAGCAGTCCTCAACCCATCTCACTGTCCACTCATCTAACTCACGCTTCTTGACCTTACCTAAGAGGATGCTATGGGAGAGAGTGTCAAAAGCCCTTCAGAAGTCAAGGTAGACAACATCTACTGCTCTCCCCAGGTATCTATCAGCCTCAGATATAAAAGCTGCTAAGACTTTATTTGCAGTAAGTTCAGAGGAAAAGGCAATTCTAAGACTGCCCACTTCTTAATTCATTTGTTAAATTAATCAGGTTAATTTTACCTACCTCCACTATGAGGAGAGGATACACCATGTATAGATAGATATCCAGGTTGTGTAAGTTTCCAGTCTAATTAATGAGATGACCTCCCAACTAGACTTCACCTCCCATGTCCTCAAGAGATGATGTTGCCTCATGTAGAAAGTATTCCAGTGTCATCAATTCAAGTTTATCAATACAGTTAGCATCATTATATATTTGAGTAAAAATATTTTCAAACAGGAACATTTAAAAAAAGGTTTGAAAATTAGTCATTTTGAGAATCACATGTAGTATAAATTACCAGACGTTCTGTCAGAATTGAAAGGCTCTAAGAATTTTTTTCCATTTCATTCTCATGATTTCTTATTTAAACTTTGGGCAGGTAGTCTGAAGCCCCTATTATTTAACAAATTATTAAACAACCAATTTCTATTCATTCTGGTTGAAAATCTCTTTAAAAGACAGTTACCTTCTTTCTTTAATTTAATATCTTAGGCCATTTTCCTAGATTCTGAAAGGTGATTCAGTCTACCTATGTCAGATATGTGCCTTAACCACCAAGTATAGGAAATACCAAGGTGTATTATTTACTTTGGTCCAAGGTAGAAGTAAATGAATTAAAAGAAAGCAGTGGTTTCAGAGAATGCAAATGTGACACCATGTTTCCAGAAGTGTCCTATCCACCAAGTCACATTAAACCCTTGCACAGGACTCTCCACTGTTTAGCTTCATCAAGCTAAGAAAACATGTAGCTGAATATATGAGAAAAGGAAGAGTAGGCTGAAATTTAGGACAGAAAATATAAGAAACACACCTCAGCAGAGATTTGCAGGTTGCCTTTTCCACAATGTTCAGTGCAGGTGATGACCCCAGTTTCACTCTTCTGAAGTAAGGGCTGTAACCATCACACTCTTATCCACCACAACGACCAGGTCAAAAGAAACTAGTTAAAGGCCTGACATTGTCTGGCTTCCCAAGAGATTTTTATCCAAAACCTCCCAGTGCAGCAGGTAGGTAAGGAGGTGACATTCCACCCATCCCCTCAATCTCCAGTTAGTTTCAATTTTGTTTCAATCTTTCCTTCTGTTCTTTCTCCCAACCTGTCTTGTTTGCAGGAAGAAAAGCACCTGCTGTGAGTTTAAGCTTGCTCAGGGTGGAGGTGGTTAGTTATTATTCAGTGTTTTGTTTACTCAGTATATTTTTTAGTTTCTGTTTCTCCTATAATCTTTTATGTTCCCAAGCACTGAAAATATAAAAATATTATCTTATTTAGTGCTACTTGACCTTTAGAGACTTACTACTTTCTTTATGACCCTTTCCTATCATGAGTCTAGATCGACTTGAACCAGAAAAATATTCTAAATCAGAGAATCAAAGAATACTTCATTCATTAAAGATTTTGTGTTTATGTTTGCATATTTAAATAAAAGCATGATTATACATAGGTGCTGTATAACTTTTTAATAGAGGCCCATTTCTGATAAAAACAACTTTAAAAAGGGAGGATGGAATGACAAAAAAATCTTCCTACCTAAACTAAAAAAAAAAAAAAAAAAAAAGATAAGTCAAAAAGTTGTTTCAACTCAAATTTGCAGCAACCCCTTGCAGGTTTAGAAGTAAATCTTTACAAAACACTAAAGTGGTTCTCTGGATAAATGAATTTTCTCTAATTTAATCAGTGGGTTTACAGGTTGCTTAGGTTAGGTTTTTTTTCCCTAGCAGTGAATTCTCAGCACATTTTTAATGGACAGAAGTCTTAATGAGACTGAAATAGTAGACGGGAAAAAGAGAACAATTTTCCTCATGTATATTTTTCTGTCTACAATACCAAACATTTATTGGGCCCCACCAATCCCAATAGTCAGTTCCAGCTTCTGTGTGGCACTATTCTTTTCCTTTTTATTAATTTGTTATAGAGCTGTTGATATTTTTTACTATTTAAACAAAATTAAAAATATACCATCTCAGAAGTTCAGTGTATTTTAGACCAAATCATTATTGTTTAAACAAATTTTTTTGCTTCCACTTATTAATTTAAAATATTTTTCTGCAATTATCTCACTATATTCTCTGTTGTCTCCATTCTTTCATGGTTTGTGCCCAGCACAGCTGCAAGAGAAATATACAAGCCTATATAAATGTTGTCATTATCTTTCACTGCATTTTTATATCCCATAATCCTTCTCCCCCACTTTAAAAAACCTTAGCTCTTACCAAAAAAACCCAACAAAAAGAACCCACTAAAATATATGAACAAAAGAACCAAAAGACCACCAAATAAATACAATATTAAATTTTCTTTTAAAGACATTTTAAAAAGAATAGTGCTTGATTTCTTTTGAAATTAATGAACTGAATTTAAGAATATCCATAAGGAGCATAGTTTTTCTTCTTTTCCTAGTACAGTTAGTGAGATTTGAGGGCTCTCCTAAAGGGAACTTCACCTGAACTAGGCTCCCTGTCTGGAGTACTCCCTGAAGGAGTCTTTTCCTTGCTAAATGCTTACTGCTTACAGAGCCTGCTGAGAAAAGGCTTCTGTTTACTTCACACCCTTCTTGTTTTCTTGTCAGCCCCTGGCTATAATGTTGCTGAAAGCCATAAAGGCGATTTCAAAATTATTCAGGATTCATGTTCATGGAAAGACCAACAGCTCTAATTTTATGGGACCCCTATTGTTCATACTTCAACCCTTTGGGAGTCATAAAGAATAGAAAGACTTTCTAGGGGAACCTTAGATATATCCACAGAGAAAGTAAAAATAAAAAATTGTGTTTCAGAGTTTTTCTATTTACTTAGGAGCCATTTAAGCGCTCAGGAACCCCCTATAACTCACATGTCAGCAACCTCTTCAATGTAGTCTTGTTCCTGACTTCAGTTGTGAGACCCAAGATCTCAGCCATTGTTCATTCACCTGTCCCCTTTATTTTAAAGAACATGGTGCCATTAAGTATTTTTAACATGCACTTTTCCTTGGATTCTGTTAGATTACTCTTCTGCAGTTAGTTCCACTCAGTGGGATATGATCAATCCTTCACTCTTCTTGGCTAGCATGGAGATTAGCTCATGTGTTTACCCATGTGAATAAAGCATCTTGGATACACAACAGAGTACATTCTTCAGGGCAAGATAATGGGATAAATTATAGTTTCTTCTACATGAAGGAAAATCATAAGAAACATGTCACATTACTTCTTTCTTTTTAAGCTATGATATTCTATCAGCCACAGTTAGTATACATAGCACTGGAGTAGACTCAAGCAACATTCCTCCTTTTGTCTATATAGCAGTGTTCTCACTGGTAACTCTTTAGTGTAGGTTTTTTGTGTTTAAGGCTCAGATTAGATTTTAGGATATAAGATGCACTCAGTAAGTAAGGATCAATAAACATTAGGCAAGAATTTAATGTATCAATTCAACATAAATTAAATATATATAGATTTGGAAAAGGGCATTTTTTCAATGTATCTAAATGCAATTCTCTTCAATTTGATCTCAAAGACATTAATGAACAAACAAGCACGTATCAAGTTCTTATTTAAGTTTAACAAACCACTGCTTTCAATAGTCAGGGCTTGGTATAAACACAGCTGCGTTTTTGTTTGTCTCTTTCATGGCTATTAAAAAATTTCTGTCTTCTAAAGGCACCGATGAAATCCCTACTCTTTCACCAAAAACTTAGTGTGCAGAATTTTATCCTTCAACTTTAACATTTTCATTTGAAAAAAACAACAACAACAACAACAACAACAACAACAAAAACCAAACAAAAAAAAAACAAAAATAAACAAAAAACCAAAACCAAAACAAAAAAAAAAAAAAAAAACCCCCAAAAAACCAAACAAAACAAAAAAACAAACAAAGTCAGTAGAAAAGGAAGTTTATGGCAAAAAAATGCAGAATTACTCATAATGTGCTTAGAATGCATTTAAAATTATTAAAATATGTTTATGCGCTGATGTTTCATACACCATGTAATATATAGAACTGGTTTTCATCAATAGGTCTACTTTTTAATACCAATGAGGAAGGTAGTGATTCTCCCTGCAACAGACACTGCTCTTTAGAAACAGGCAATTGTTTTTCTTCTATTGTTTTCCAAAGTCTTTGAAATTATTTTCCTTTCTATGAGGAAACAAATGTATGTTATTTCAGACTATTCCACAATAATGGTCATGGTATTTGTTACAATTTGCATACCTATCTGTGTGCAGAAAGTAGTCCAAGAAATAAAGATGTGAAATTTGAGCCCAAAAAATTGGGTAGATAAGGATCAGAATAATTCAAGAAAAAATATTAGTACTGAGAAGTATACATAGAAATTTCATTTTCCATGTTCCTACAAAGTCTAGAACTTCCTTACACAAAGCCTAGATTTACACTATCATGAATTAAGTTTGAATATTCTTATCTGAAAAATGTTCACAGGATTTCAAAACAGATGATTTAAAGAAAAAGATGAGTACCATTTATAACAATGTAATTAGGCTATGAAAAATAAGGAAATCTCTCAAAGATAACTAAACACTAGTACACGTATGATTTTAGATAAGTCAATAAAGAAGAAAATATATGCATGTATAATGTATTGTTATTTATTTATTCCTTCATTTTAGAAAGCTATTTTGAAAGTAAATGCTATTTATTTTTAATGACTTCTTTGTTCTTGGCACAAACCATGTTTTCCATATCAGACTATTTTCTAAATACATGAGCTTGTCTTTTACTGGACCAGTTGGATGTCAGCTTAGTGACAGCCCCATGCACAATACCTCTGTCACAGACTGTAAGCCTTCTCTTCAGTGTACGCTTACAGCTTTCATGCAGATATTCCTGTTGCTCAGCCTCTGTCATATAAAGGCACTGAAGTTTTAAATAATTAATCAATCACCAAAAATCCAACCAAACAAAAATAATAGGAGGCAATCTGCATAGTAACTTAAAGGGGCTGATATTAAAAAATAAATTAAAAATAATTAAATATTTAATAACTACTCTAGCAATTGGAGATCCTTTCAGCCTAAGCCATCATCACCAAATTCAGCCTCAATTCAACATGATGATTATCTAGTCCAGATTTGGTTGTGTCTGCCTTTTCTTTACCAGGAATCTGAGTATTTTATCTGCTCCTGGCATTCAATTTTACTCTTTCCCATGTTATTTGTAATTCTCCTATTTTAAGAAGCCAATCATCCCTTTGAACATAACTATCCTTAGTCAGTCCATGTGCAAAATACAGACTGAGCTCCAGAAAATGATTATGGCACAATGTACAATCAGACCTTGAAACTGTGTCAAAGGTAACCTTCAGCCCTTTCATCCTTAGGCAGTATGCAAAAAAACATCTGATGCTCATACATACAAAACACTCAGTTTTGACTAAGAGGACTTGAATGTGATTCCTGGGTTACCAGGAGCAACAAAGATACATGGCATAAATAGGAGGAATACATGAAAGCAATCAACTTAAGGAAATAAAACATTTCATATCCCTGCATCAATAGGTCAAAGATTACTGCTTTATGTGGCACAGGAGGAGATAGAATACCCAAGAGGAGCTAATGGATGAAAATATTGGTGACTCTTAAAATTTTCTTTTCTGTTTTGCACTGCAACTAGTAAAATCACTGTTTAACATGGTCTGAGTATTACTTCAAAAACACTAGACAAAATAAATATATGCAGTGAAATAAATTAAGGCATAGTCAGGTCTATAGAAAAAAAAATAAACTGTTTCAAGATGTCTTGTCATTTTTTACAAGCTTTACATTCATGTTCATTTTGATTGCATTTAAGTAAGCATCTTTTCAAGGATGTAGGAATATACACAATCTACCTGGCACCACAAGAAACATTATAAGAAATATGACAAAATTACAGCAGTATCTTTCAGAAAAAGTAATATAAGAAGCAGATGATCAAAGAATCTGATGATCACAAATCATGGGTTGCACAGTTTCTGATGCTATCATATTTATTTTTAGATATTTATATCAACTATATTGGAAGCATCTAAGAATGTGACTCTGATCTATCCCTTTCATGTTATTTCTAAACTTCAGGCTGCAAAACACCATTCCTGTTCTCTTGCACATGCAAGTTCTAAGGCAGTCATAAATAAAATGGATGAGTTACTGGAGTCTACAACTATGATCTGCAGAAACTTCTTTCAGTCAGATGTGTGAAATACTTTCCCTCAGTCCAGAGTTTCATGTTTGCTGGAATGGGTTAAAAGAAATAACTTTAACTCTGATTTACTCATTACACAGTTCAAGGCAACTTCTCCCAGTTCCCTATCCTGTGTCCTAATCTATCATTAAAAGGGAAATAAGAGAAGGAAAAATTCAGGAGTTAATGATTTTGCAGGGGTTTCAAAGTCAGTAAACACTTCATATGATCTGAAATTTCCAGATAAAGTCATAACCAAGCTATAACTTCTAATTAAAGCTGAATATAACAACAACAAAAAAGAATATGGAAAAACAGAGCAATTACTATTTGAAATTGCTCTTGTTGAAAGAATTGATAATCAGGAATTATGGCTTTATATAAGACCTCACTCTTACCCTTTAGAATGGAGAAACCATTTTGTGGTTTTTTTTTCCTCTGAGCTAAACAGTGAATAGTGTTAAATATGTCCCATAAGTACTCATAAGTTTGGATGATTCTAAATAGGGGATACTTGTTTCTATTCAGTAATTTCTTGGTCTTACAGGACAACAAATTATTATCTTTGCACTAGGCTTATATGCTTCAATATTTAAAGTGCTACTTTAATAAGGAAATCCCCTATTTTACAGGACAGAAAAGAATCAGTGCCCACAGGAAACGTCCATGCAAGAAGAAATTTCTTGTAACAGCTGTTCTCAGAAATGTTTGACCTTATTTCGACTGTAGAAAAAATTAGGGAACTGTGTAAAATATAAAAAAAAAGTGTAAAAATAGCACAGAAAGAAATTAACATTCTATTCGATAGTTCTTCCCTTCTTCTCTCATCATTATTTTAAAGGCCAGTATTTTAATAATCACTGTATCTGCAAACCATACATTCTTCCTAGCATTATTATCTTATTCTGAAAGATAGAAATTTAAAATATGTTACAATTTAAGACCATAAGAGATATAAAATATTGAGTTTCTGTTTTCAACTAGTCCATATTTTCCTGAAGTGATTTGCTTTTTATATATATCAGAGGATGTTCATTGAGAAATGGCATAACTCACACCTGCAATTTCTCCAAAACTTGTATTCTCTTACTTTAAAAAATGTATGATTGTTTAAAGTAATAAAGGCTCATTATTTAAAAGGGGCAATAATTATCTATTTTTTACTAATTTTGCAAAAAAAGAAATTTCAGTTTCACATAAACACACATTTTGTACATAACAATTTGAGAAATAAACTGTGCAGGTCCAAGAAAATACTTAGTTTTCTATTTAGTACCTGAACAGGATGGGAGAAGGGCAGAGAAAGATTAAATATATCCATTTGTATTAAGAGTATGTTTTTTATGCTTGGTCAAAATTGGAAACTTCTTAAACTGAGCCAAGACCTTTTCTGCTTTTTCTACTGCCGCACTGGGGAGGAAGCTGGAGGTGCAAGGAGACTGGGAGGAGACACAAGAGACTGGGACAGATGACCTGAACTGACCATAGGAATATTCCAGATACATGTGACATCATGTTCAGCATATAAGTGGAGGGAAGAAGGAGGAAGGAGAGGGACATTTGGCCTGATGGTGTTTTTCTTCCCAAATAACTGTAACATGTGGTGGCTCCCTGCAATCCTGGAGATGGCTGAACATCTCCTGCCCATAGGAAGCACCAAATTAAGTATTTGTTTTGCTCTGCTTGTGTGTGTGGCTTCTGCTTCTGGCTTTTATCCTTCTTGTTTTCTCCCTGATCTTACAGGTACAGGAGTGAGTGAATGGCTGAGTGGGGCTTAATGAAACCACGAAAACATTCTGAAATCCTTTTTTTTAAAGGGAATTGATTGTGTCCATAACTTTTGTGTTAATCATGTAGAAGGTTTCTAGAGCAGCTGTTTTCAAATAGTCATTACAGAATGTACTACCCCAGCATTCATTCAAAGAATGACACTTGTATTCTTGAATTCACCATTGATCTTCTTAATGTCTATGAAGTTCTTGCCTCATGCTACTTCACTACTTCTGCTCATTTTCAAAATGAGCACACATGTTTCTCTGTGAGGAAGCTCAGTAAATTAATAGCTGTATCTCAGATAATGTAGTCTGATTCCTGACCCCAAGTGACACACAAAGTTCACAGTTCTGCATAAATAAACTTCTCTAAACACGTTTTTCCATCTCACAACCACTATAAAACAATAGAAGCAAATATGTGATAACTTTTGGGGTGTCTAATGTTCAAAATTCTGCATTTCCACCGAAACTGTAGCTCACAATGCATTCAAGAAGACTAAAAAAAGTAATTTTTATCTATAAACACTGCTTCCTTGATTTTGGTTTTTTTAAAGCTGAAGTTCAGACAGCAGTTCCAGTACATCTCCCATATGGTTTACAAATAATCCAGGCTACTTGCATGCCTAGATATGAGAGAACTGTGCAATTTCCCACACTTTACAAGAAACTCTGTATTCAGGATTCAAGTTGCATTGACAAATGGCCTATAGTTCTTAAACCAATGTTTTGGAATATTTTGTAAATTCTGTAAAATGTTTCCTAAAGTACAGCAAGCGTGTTTACAAACACTGTAAACAAATTTGTTTAACATCTGCCAATCAGACTTGCTACATGTAGGATGTAATGAGTGATTTTGATCTATTTCAGAAAAGTATCAAGAAAAATAAACCAAGAAAAATGGAAAACAATTATTTAGAATATAAACTTACAGCACACTGAATGGATGTATTTTTTTTCAATACTGATATAGTTCAAGATCATCCTGCAGGTGTCCTTACAAATTAAAAACAAAGAAAGTCAGAAAATCACAATTTGCTCAGACACATGCTGACTCTAACTTTCATTGTTGTACTCTTCAGTGCAAGAACTTTCTCTAAACCTGTTTACTTAAATTACATTTTTAATCAATGCTATGTGGTAGTGATCAGTGAGACAAAGCAAAGACTCTGCTCAGAATTTTGTAATGCAGTTTTGCTTTTCCTATAAGCAACAGTAAGCTTAAGTACAGTAAGAAAAATGTTTCATTTTACCAGAAAAGGGAAGATGCTTGGTTCTTTTCTAAGTAAAATATATTATATTAAATTGTAAATGTGTCAAACTATATTTGACAACATCACTAGTTCTTATTTTCTCAACCCTGCCAAGAAGGACTTGGGGATGCTGGCGGGTGAGACACTGGATATGATCCTAAAATGTATGCTTGCCTTTCAGAGAGCCAGTAATATCCAGAGCTGAATCAAAAGAAGCATGACCAGCAAGCTGAGAGAGGTGGTTTTGTCCCTATGATCTAGTCTCTGGTGAGATTCCCCCTGGAATCCCCAGCACAGGAAGGACATTGACCTTTTAGAGTGAATCCAGAGGAGGACTGCTAAGTTGATTTGAGGTATAGAGCACCTCTCCTATCAGGATAATTTAGATTATTCATCCTGGGAGAGGGAAGGCTTTGGAGTGACCTGATTGTGTCCCACAAGAAAGATGTGGAGGAACTGTTACAAGAGCATGAAATGACAGGACAGGTAGGAATGTTTTCAAACTGAGAGTAAGTTTAGATTAGATATTTTTTAGAAATTCTTTACTGCAGGTGGTGAAGGACAGGAACATGTTGCCCAGAGAAGCTGTGAATGCCCCTTCTCTGGAAGAGCTCAAGGCCAGGTTGGATGGGGCTCTGAGGAACTTGGTCTAGTGGAAGGTGTCCCTGCCTGTGGCATGAGGGCTGGAATTAAATGACCTTTAAGGTGTTTTCCAACTCAGGCCATTCTATGAATCTATGGTTATATGATTTTTCTGACCTTGTCTTCTATTTACTTCTTCATATAAATAGAAAATTGCATGGGTGATTCATTAAAATTCCTAAGGCACTATCTCACTATATATTATTTCCCTAAGACATCAATTTCATTTTCCTTAGGCAGGGTATATCAAAGTCACACATTCTGAGTACTGCCTTCAGAAAAAAAAATTAAAATGGGGAAAAGGGTAAAATGTCACCAATTTAGAACTTCTGTGGTGACTGGTCCTTTTATGTTTCTAAATGAAATTTCACTTCATTGAGATGACATAGAAGGTGTTTCCAGATATTAGAATTTTAATTTTAATATATTCTTCTTTTAGGTACCACCTTTTGATAGATACCAAGATGCAGGCAATTTGTCCTTGATGATTCAGCTATGTAGCTAACTAATTACCAGACTGAGATACTTCTTTGTTGGAGTGATTTGCTTCCTCTCATGATCTTTTCAAATTATTGCAGATTCAAGTTACTAAAATAAAAGGAAGACATTCTTTGCCGTAAGAGAAGATATAGCATTTTTAAGGAAAACCATTTGAAGGTGGAAACTGGATACCTTAAATTGAAAGGTGAAAGTCCTACTGATTTAAACAGCAGGAGAATTTGATCATGAATATTAGAAAAATTTGTCCCACAGGTTATTGAATACATTGCATGCAGTTATGAAGAAGAAAGAGTAGTTCAAGGTCTGTGTTATTTTAGCAGATATGCACAATGGGTTTTTATCTTCCCCATAAAGTTTCTCTTTCAGAAGAATGTATTTGAAGTAAATCTCTGGAATATTTTCTCATAAATGTTGTTCATGTACATATCCACCATGAAGGCCATAAGGGGAGCAAAGTATTTTTAATAAAAAACCTTGCTTATGAAGATAAATTATTATTAAATGACTTTTATTATTTTTAACGGTGCCTAAGAGATAAAACTTATTGAAAACTTACTGATACTGAAAAGTAGAAGTCTAGCTGGATTTTATTCTCTCTTATCAGCCACAGGCATGACTAGCTGGCTTCAGTAGGCACTATAAAGGTCCCAGCAAAATTAACTTACATTTCAATTAAGCCTTGACTAGAATCACAGGAAAAAATACTGGTATATATTGGGAGAGGAGCAGCTGGAGAGCAGCCCTGAAGAAAGGGATCTAGGAATGCTGGTTGGCAGCAGGCTCAGCAGGGTGCCCGGGCAGCCAAGAGGGCAAACCCCATCCTGGGCTGCATCACCCGCTCAAACCAGACAGTTGTCCCATCTAATTCAGCCTTGTCTCCAGTACAATTCTGGGCCCTGTGATTTAGAAGAATGTGAAAGTCCTTGAATCCATCCAGAGGACAGCATCAAAGCTGGTGTTAGGACTCAAATGCATGAGAGGAAAGATTTTTCACAAAGGCCCCCTTTTTCTTTCCTCATAAAATAACCACATAATTTTAATTCTGCCATTCTGAAAAACAGCAGAAACTTCCATGTGCCAAGATAAGTGGTTGAAATATTCTTTCTTTAAAAATGGATCTACAGCATTTGAAAATGAAGATAAGACCATTTCAGAAAGACAAAATCTTGAGTCTAGCATTTTAGAGACCATGTGCATATATATAAGCAGATAAAAAGTTCCATGAGCTCCTGGTTGTGGTTGTATGGAAAAAAAGCAATTACTCTCCTGTTACTCTACTGCTATGAAAAAAAGATTTTTTTTTGTCAGTCCGCAATCCAGATTAGCAGAAAAGAGAAATATTTTACTTCTTTGAGAGTCATCAATTGAAGCAATTTTATTTTCTCCTGAAAGCAAGGTAAAAGTAAAGATGAAGTTAGGACCTTATGAGTCATAGCTTTTTCTCTCTTCTATTTTGGGAGGACAACATCTGTAAGCTACCTTTTATTCAAGGATATTCAGAATTGAATTTCTTGCATTTTTATCAAGGACTAATCCAAGTCCTTGATTAAAAATAATTAACAATTTAGGGCAGAATATGTGTTTGATTCCTCCTACTTCCCACAGTAAAACAAACATGACATGCAGAAAATATGGGATTTTTTTGGTTGCTGGTTTGGTTGCTGGTTTGGTTTGTTTCCCCTCTGTCCAAGAAACAAGAATTCTCTCTATATTTCCTGGTAAAAGGAAAATTATACAGAAGTTAAGGAGCTTTACAGTCAAATCTCCTGGAAGTTTACAGTAGATAAGTCATCAGCGTAAAAAACATGAAAGTTTTAATGGCAGTATTTCTCCCTGTAAGATTCTCAACAGAATAAAATTTTCACTGATTATATCTTGCTGGGGACTAATGCAATCCCACTGAAAGTAAAAAGGCATAACATTTTTTTTCATGTTAATTAGTCCAATGTGGTACTTGGTTGTGGGCTAGACTATCTCTGGAAATCAAAATATTATTTTTTACCTTCTTATTTGAATGGAATATCTTCTGATAGAAACTCAGCTAATCATTACACATGAGATTATAACACAGACATAATGTGGTTAGGTTCCTACTTGTTATTAAAATGTGGGAATAGTTTAAGGAGCACAAATATTTATAATCAGAAAACTTGCTTTACATGGAACACAAATGAAATGTGAAAAATCATATTAAATTGTTTCAAAAGAGTCACACACCTGAGTAAATGTTAAATATTGATTTAACATTTCTGGCAGAAATAAAAATATAAACTTATTCATTATACTTACAGAAACTGGTTTGGTTTCTTTACAGCCTAAGATCTGGCTTTATGCAAATTAAGATTGTATGAATGATGAAACTTAGGAACCTTCTGATTTTATTCTTCTCTTGAATTCTTCTGAAGTATTTATTTATTTTACCTTTTCCCAGATCCCTAAGTGGCGGTACTTAGTTTTAGGAAACATATATAATACAATCCACAGATGGTGTGAAAATGGGGAGCAGAAGAATGGAAAATTCTCAAATCAATTTATCCTTCTCACTTTTTTAACAGTAATTTTATTACATCCAGTACTGTTATGCTTTCTCCTAATCAATGTGAGCTTTAAATGAGCAAGTGCTATCACAGGAGACTTGGCACCAATGAAAGCCAAAAGGACACATTATTTTGGTTTCCTAAATGGAAACCATAATTTTCAATTAGAAAGCAGAAATGAAAAGATGGAAATGGATGGCCTTTCTCAGCTGCCAACCTTTACCTGCAGATATCTAGTGAGGAATGCACTCAACATCTATCACCAAAAAGCTTTATTCATTCAATATTCTCAGATATTTTACAGAGGCTTTTGGAGATATTAAAGAAAAAAAAAAAAAAAAACCAAACTCCATCTGTTCTAAAATGGAAACTCCAAAACTAGAAGCATGTTTTTAGCTCTCTATACTGTATATTAATATACTGTGTGAATAAATAGTATAGACTCTAATTGCAAGGAATTACATGGGAGGTATAAAATAATTCAGGAAAAGAAGTATTTGTTTTGTGCTATCCTTCCAAGAGCTGGTGCAATCATTCAATTTTTTAACACTTTTAACCACTGCAAGATGATGCTCCCCTTTCTCCTTGAGAGCAACGTAATGATATTTACCTCATACACACACTATCTGTGTTAAAAGGCTCATTTCCAAGGGATGGTTAGATTAAGTTACAGTTTTATATTTTTATTTTTTCCTTCTAATTTCTGTAGAAAATATTATCTCCTACAAGATGATGAAATTATGTATTATTTTGCATTTCTTTTAGCCAGACAGAATCTTCAAAATAGAAAAAAAACCCACCAAAAAACATGCCTCTCTCTCACAGTATCTTTCTGGATAAAATGTCCAGCATACAGCTGAGTAAACACATCATGCATTGGGTTAGTAACTGGCTCACAGATCAGGCCCAAAAGGTCCTTTTACACTGTCTTGTAGCTTTTTATTCTGTTTCACTATATAGACCATGATTAAAATTATTTTAAAGATCATGCTCTACTGTCTTAGTCAACTGGGTCAATCCATCAAGCCTGGGGAAAGAGGATTTTGTTGCATTTAGGTAAAATTAACTCTGTCAAAAATTTCTTGTTAAATTCCACTTTTGATGATTACATTTCAACAATCAATATACCTAATTTTACAAGCTCTACGAGTGTACATATAGCTTCTGATGACACTGTAACTTAAGTATTTGTTGCTTCTTATATTTGAAGTGGAAGATTCCAAATCAAAAGGTATATGGATAAGGCTTATGAGCTGCATTTGCACAAATGCAATTTCTGTGACTGTAATAATATAATTAAAATATGAGAAAAATGTAAGTTTTGCCAAAAGCAAAAAAAACATCATGTTTGCAATGTCTACGAAAATATGTCAATAGCAGTGGGATTAACAGGCACCATTCTGGGAATTTAGGAATTACACTGGACTAGAAATTCACCTATGAAAACTGACATTAGCTAACAAATTGTTAGCCAACTGAGAAGAAATAATGAGGGACCAAACTGGCCAAGAAATCTGCATTAAGCTTAAAGATATAAGTGACCCAATGTGGAGAAATTTGTATTGCCTTCAACAATAGAAGCAGTCACAATAAGCTCAATGAGTCTAAATAAACCTCTTTTCTCTGTAAGCATGAGATCAATTTACTTAGCACACCCCAGCTCCTGGGTCATTCCCATGTTTTATTACCTCTGGCCTTTTCTACCAGGAGACCACCTATTGGTTTCCTGTACTAGTGGAATCACAACTGTTAAGATAGAGAAGGGGTGTCCAGAGCCACAAAGGGAACAGATAGCTGCATATCAAAATTTAAAATACAGAATAATTCTGTACTGCCATTACACTACTGAAGATAAATTTCAACATCTTGCAGCATTCACAAGAATCTGGCCCATGGGATCATATACTGCTTGCTTTATTTGATTACTGGAGGAGAGGAGAGGAGAGGAGAGGAGAGGAGAGGAGAGGAGAGGAGAGGAGAGGAGAGGAGAGAGAGGGAGAGGAGAGGGAGAGGGAGAGGAGAGGAGAGGAGAGAGAGGAGAGAGAGAGAAGAGAGAAGAGAAGAGAAGAGAAGAGAAGAGAAGAGAAGAGAAGAGAAGAAGAAAGAGAAGAAGAGAAGAGAAGAGAAGAGAAGAGAAGAGAAGAGAAGAGAAGAGAAGAGAAGAGAAGAGAAGAGAAGAGAAGAGAAGAGAAGAGAAGAGAAGAGAAGAGAAGAGAAGAGAAGAGAAGAGAAGAGAAGAGAAGAGAAATGTAGCTGAGTTGGAAGGGACCTGAAATAGTCAGTCAAATCCTAAGCAGTTCATTTACAGCATTCACTTTGTCAGTGTTGTAACTTGCCCAAGTACTCAGTGAAACAGAAAAAGCTAAGGTTCTCACGATCTTGAACATGTATGGAGCTTCCTTGTAAACTTGATTTATATTACACTGTCTAATATGATTACTTAGAGAGATTATAATTGCATGTGGATATAATTTCAGCTAAAAGGAAGTGCAGCCTTTTCAGACAGAGTACTTAAAACGGATGCTTATTGCCAAAAAGGCAGATAGATGAGAGTCTATTCTTATCTGCATGATTTAGAATTCTAAGAGGAAGAAAATGTTAAATTTCAAGGGGTCTCAGAAATGCTAAGTCAATTTCACAATTCTGAACTCTTAGCATGCCTCATTTTACTGCAGTAGATGTTTCATTTAGCTCTGCCTTCTGAAAAACCTCATTCATATTTCTAGAATTCATCTCAGGTTTTCCATTTCTTGCTTTTCTGTAATAAGATTTTGGCTTCGAAATGCCTGCTTCATATTTCTAGAAATTATCTCTGTTTTTGTCTTTAATAGGTCACACAATAACATTTGTCTTTGAATATGGAAACTTTTTTGAAGATGGCTTAAGCTTTTTTCCTTGAAAATGTGTGACGTAATTGAATTTAACTGCATAAAGAAATATTATAGGACTTTGATTTTATTGCTTTAAGATTTTGTCTTGGTTTTGGATTTTTTTTTTTTAATACAATCTAAACAGAGATTGAGTATATTGAAATGTCACCATGAGACAGACGATTCAGGCCTTTTCTCAGTAAAATGATACTAAACACAAATCCCTCGTTTGTATTTTTCCTGCCAACATAATCCTGAAAAAGGCACTAAAAGAGTGCTTATAGCTGCGTTGGAAAGATGTTGCAACTTCTAAAAGTATATCCACAAAGACTAAGAATTTAGATAATAAAGAGGAATTGAGCAGTATCTAGACTGGGTGAGTCAAACCATTCAAACCATTCAAGTTTTTGTAAGACTAGAACACACTTTTAATTAGGATGTCTATTTTCCCTCCAACTCTCATAAATTTCTATTATTTTTGTTAACTCTCTAAATAGCTTTGAAATTTTGAAAATTCAACTCTGTTTTTGAAAAACTTATATATATATAATAAAAAATTTACACTGTGCTCAAAGCATGTAGTGAGGGACTACCATAGGATTTAGTACCTCTGTGTTTTACAGTACTGAACTTTTCAATATACAGGAGCACTGCCTCACACTGGAACAATTTAGCAGCTTTCTTTAGCTCCAGTAGCATCCTCAGTCACCCCTGTGGTGAGGTATGAGTAAAAGCAGAAACTGCCTAGCTGGGCAGAGCCAGGATCCTCACAAGCCTTGAAGTATACAAGTAATTAATCTCAGCACCACAGCACTGCTCAAACAATGCCTACTACAATAGGTGGAAGGAAAATGTAAATGTGTTTATTTTATTGTCCAAAAAGTATCCATGGAATGCATTTTGATAAATGCATACTTAAAGAGAAAATATGGCCTTCTAAATAACAACAACCCATATTTTTGATGCACTCATACTCGGGGATCTAGAAATTCGAGAAAATTCTAGAACTTAAAGGAAAGAGAGAGATAATTAAAAAGTTGGAAAGTCTTGGGCCCATCTGTCTGCTATTTTGTCATAGTGTTACTTAGAGAGAAAGAGAGAGATGAGGAAATTATTCCCAGAGCATCTCTGCAGTCCTCTAAGACAGTGAGTATTTTGGAGCTACAGATAAATATTGTTCAATGCACAATCTAAAGACTTTTATTCTAGCCATATGCAAGGAGAAAAGATAGAGATGAAAATATTTGTCTCTATGATTCAGTTAAAATGCTTTATAGCCCTGAATGTCATGATGTTACAGCTACATTTAAAAAAGGACTTCTTCTGACTCAGATATCTCTCTTTTCATTTACTTTAGACCAGAATTTTCCATTTCTTTGTTGTTATTGTCATGCTTTGGGCAAGTGGAACCAGGGACATATACTCTAAGAAGAAGATAAAGATGCTGTCCAGATGTGTAGGGATGGGATCAGAGAAGCTAAGGCACAGCTGGAGTTGAATTTGGCAATGAATATGAAGACTGACTAGAAGGGCTCTTACAGATATGTTGCTCAGAAAAGGAAGATGTATTTCCCACAATAAATAAGACAAGAGAACTATTGAAAAATGCCATTAAGAAGTTTGAGGTACTAAAAGCTTTTTTTTTTTTTCTCCTCAGTTTTCACTGGTAATCTCTCCTCCTACATCTGTCAAATTAACCAAATTTTCAGGCAGAGATTGGAGGAATTAAGTCTCCACCATTGTAGTAGATCAGTTTTTGGATCACCTGAGGAACCTGAGCATACAGAAGTCCATGGGACCCAATAAAAAAGTCTTGAGGGAAATACAAGATGTAGACACTAAGCCAATTTCCACCTTATTTGAAAAGCCAGGGAATCAGAAGAATGCCCCAGTGACTGAGGGAATATCACATCTGTTTCAAGAAGAATACTTAGGAGGACCCTGGGAAATATGGACCAGTCAGTTTCCCCTCCATGCCCAATAAGATCATAGAACAGATCCTTATGGAAGTTATACTGAAGCATGTGCAAGACATAAACATGACTAGAGACAGCATCATGGCCTCACCAAGGGCAAATCATGTTCGCT
Source organism: Muscicapa striata striata (assembly GCA_030060385.1). Classification (NCBI taxonomy): domain Eukaryota; kingdom Metazoa; phylum Chordata; class Aves; order Passeriformes; family Muscicapidae; genus Muscicapa; species Muscicapa striata. Next base: position 421,936 of record JAREIS010000363.1, on the reverse strand, counting down.
AATCAATAATATGAGGCCATGTACAATAATGTGACACCATCAGTGGCAAGCAAAGAGCAATCAGTGTTATCTGCCTGGATGTTATCTTCCTGGATGTTTTTAAGAAATTTGAAAAGATATCCCATAACATTCTTGACAATGAATTGAAAAAATATGAATTTTATGTATGGACTCTTGGATGGATAAGGAACTGGCAGAATGACCATGTACTCAGAAGTTGCAGTCAACAGCTAAATATGCAAATGGAAGGTGGAATAACCAGTGGTGCCACTTAAAGGTTCATACTGGGTCCAGTACTATTTAATCCCTTCATTAAGGACACAGACAGGACCATTAAGTGCACCATCAGGAAATGTGTGGTCATCACAAAAATGAGTATTGCACTTGATATATCAGAGGGAAAGGATGCCATGCAGAAGGAGGACATTGAAAGGCTTGAAAAGTGGACCAGTGGGAACCTCAAGAAGATTAACAGAGCCAAGTGCAAGGTCCTGTAGCAGCATTGGAAGAAACCCCATACTGGTGATGAATGAGAGGGCTTGGGGATAATGGTGGATGAAAATATTGGACAAGGGACAGCAATACACACTTGCAGCCCAGAAAGCTAACCACATCCTGGGCTGCATCAAAAGCAGTGTGACAAGCAGGTTGATGGAGGTGATCCTGTCCCTCTACTCTGGTCTTGTAAGACACCACTTGGAATGCTGCATCCAGCTCTGAGGTCCCCAGCACAAGAAAGCCACGGACAAGTTAAGGAAGTTCTGGAGGGGAGCCACAAAAATGCTCAGAAAAGCTGAACTGGGACTTGGAGAAAAAAATGTTCCTAGGAGACCTTATTGGGTCTTTGCAATATACAAAGGGTGGTTACAAGAAAGATGGCCTTTAATCAGGCGTCCAGTGGCAGGACAGGGGGCAAAAGAAATTTTTTCTTATGAGGGTGGAGAGACACTGGAACAGGCTGCCTAGAGAAGTTGTGGATGCCTCATCGTTGGAAATGTTAAAGGTCAGGTTGGATGGAGCTTTGAGCAACCTGATGTAACAGATGCCCCTTCCTATGGTGTAAGGGTTGGAGTGGGTGGTCTTGGAAGGTCCTTTTGAACCCAAACCATTTCTTGGTTTTATGATTTTCTGTCTAATATCATGCAGTGGTTATCTAAGTGGTCCTAATACTTCTTCTATTACTATTAATGACAAACAATAGACTAAAAGAAAAATAATTTAATGTGCCTCAAGAACAGTACTAACATTTATGAAGAGTATAAGATCCAGTATTCATGTCCATTCAAATGAATTTTCCAGAGGAGTTTCGCATTTCCAGCAATTCAGCCCTGAGATCAATTTGATGTATATTCCTTCATTAAAAGGTGAGATAATAGTGATAGAATGAGACATCTCTATCATTAACAACAGATTTATATGTGACTTTGTGTATGCACTTACAAATCAAATGCCATTGAAACACACTAGATTTATAGACATATGACCTTCAGTAGCCCAGACTAGAAGAAATGGACACAAATATTGTTAATATTCAAATTGTATGTCATAATAACGACACTACTTTTTAAGCTCTTATGAATAGTCATGTTTGTTTCCCACGTGGTTGTTTTCCTGAAGAAATTTGTGGTTTATTTTTTTTTAACTTATGAAGCAAGTAAAAAATACATGGAATTCACCTAATATCATCCAATGTCCAGGGAGAACCTAGTAAGTTCTCAATGATCACATTTACATTTCATCTGGGAAAAATAAATGTAAATATGTTCATTCATAAAACAGAATTCCACTGATTTTTAAGTATTTTTAAGTATTAAAGAATAAATTCCATTGAGTCTTGAAATTTATATTTGCTGCTGTTGAGAAGCAATATTTAATGCCAAAAACTGTGCTTTTCCTTATCCATTTAAAATCCTGACAACTATTACTTTTTGTGTTTCTCAATAAATGCCCATTTTGTGCCTTTTCCCCTGAAAACCACAATTTTTAAAAAGTAGCATTCCAACTCTTTCTTCTATTTTGTTTGTTTTCAATATAAATACATAAAATAGGAGTCCACCAATGTAAATATTGCACTTTTCCCTTTAGACTTATAAAATACAGAGGGACAGTGAAATATTTTAAACCACTTAAAGTGGTTTATACACATCTGTATCCTTCAATAATGCCATTTTTACTAAACCAAGAGAAAATCTTTTAAATAATCTTTTTTACAGATAAATAACTACTACCAAGATTCTGGGTATAGATGTAATTTGACAACAACCAAAATAACAATTTTTATTGTGTCTTCAGTTGTTTCTTTTTTTTTTGTTTTGTTTTGGTTTGGTTTGGTTTTGCTCTTTTTTTGTTTGTTTGTTTGTTTGAGGTTTTTGTTTGTTTTGTTTTTTTGGGGTTTTGGGGGGTTTGTTTTTTTTTGGTTTTTTTTTTTTTTTTTTTTTTTTTTTTTTTTTTTTTTTTGCTTGGGTATTACTGAGTGTCAAGACTGCATGCATAAATATACCAAGATATCTTTTTATATTTCTGGCTTTACATTTAAATCTGTTTCCATTATAGAAAAGACATTTGTATTTAATACAATCAGGGACAAGAAAATCAGGGACAAGAAAAACATGCTCTCAGTACTCTGATGAACTATAAATTTTTGAAACATGTGAACAACATGAATGGATAACTCAGCAAAAGAAGTCTTCTGTGTTCCAAAACAGTACATGCTGTGAATATAGATCAACTTTGTTATTAAGAAAAACAAGATCAAAAATCTTTGTTAAAAGACACACAAACAAAATTACTGTACCTTACGCTGTGTATCTAAAATGCCAGAAACATGAGCATTTGAGCATTCTATACAATGTGTACCTTTATCTACCATTTTTTTGATTTTATTTTTCTATGGAAAAACTGAACTTCAATAAATAAATAAATCTTATTTTGGACAAAAGTTTGGTACATGCTATGTAATGTGATTATGGAGTTTCTTATATTTTTGAAGCTAATGTCAATGTACTCCTTAAAACCCCTCGATTGCCTATTACCCGCAACACAAATTCCATCAAGTGTATGTGGCCTTTTATTTTTTGTATGTATCTCTAAAAACCAATTTGCACACAAAAATAATAAATACAAATCAATAGCAACACTTTCCTACTTCTTGACATTCCCAACTGTTTTAAAACTGTGAGGACTCATTCTTGATCAGCTTTCTTCTTTCTTTCTTTTTAATCATGGAATAAAAATTATTTAAGAAAAAGATACCAGTTCTCAAAACATTAAACATTTCCAGTAATTTCTCTCAAAGATGAAGGCAGTTGTCAAAAATGATGTAGTTTAGACAGTTTCCTTAAAAATTGGACAGAATACAAAATCTATAATTAAGACTGTTCTGTTTTAAAATCAAAACTAAGCCAAATATCTGTGATCGATCAGTGGAAAAATTCAGCAATCAAATATTTCTGAGCAAATATTTCTATGAAAAAAGAGTCACTTACCTAAAACCCCCAGCCTGTAATTGATAGTGACAACAATGACATTTCCATAACTTGCGAGAATGCTGCCATCAATCATATTTCCGGTACCCTCCATGTAAGATCCACCATGGATGTAGACCATAACAGGTTTCTTGCTGTTCTGATCATGAATGTCTGAAAAAAATTCAAGTAAGGAAAACACAATAAAGTAATAAAAACATAAGGAAAATGAAATTAGTAATTTTAAAATTACTTTAAATTACAGTGCTAAAAATAGTCTTAATTACTTCCTATGTTTTCAATGTCACCACCACTATACCCACTAGCTTATATAGTTCAAGACCATCCTACAAGCCTAATATTTATAATTTAAAATTTTAAATACTATTTCCTCTAAAATGGTTGCAGAACACTTCAAATGTATTCAGTATTACAAGAAATTTAATTTTAAAAGAAATGTCTTAAATCCTAAAAAACTGAACTGTGAAATAATCTTGGAATTTTTAGAATACTCAGAGTCAAATATATACTAATTTAGAAATATCTGTGCATCTAATAATAAAATTATATTAATGATCCATACTTTCCCATTTCTCATGGGACATAATTATTGAAACTGTATTACCAATAGTTCAGTAAGAGATAATATTACAAAATCTAACTGTTCTGATAGAAGGAAACATAGTAGACTGTTCCTTCTTTTAAACTGCCCAGGACTTAATAAATAGAGAGGATTTATGCGAATTCATGGCCCAGATTTTTTTTTTTTTTTTTTAATCAAATTATGTCTTTTGTGTTGCACTTTTCCTGGTCTGGTAGCAGCTATGCCTCAAAGAACAGCCTTGAGTTAATGGTATTGCTGAACTTTTGTATATGTAGAAAATTTGTACTTTTTAAAATATAAACAGTTGGGTCTTTATCTCTAAAAGAAAGTTAAATTGATATTGCATATTTAACAGTGAGTTATAAAGATGTGCTAATCAATAATTGGGGTATATTTGGGACCAGATTAATCTAAAAAGCTTGGCTCTTGATGCCAGTGATGATTCAGAATACCTAAATCTAGAACTTAGGTTCTCTACAAAAACAGTGTTAAGAGAGGCTAAGCTCCTTTATAAAGTAGAGGGCAATCCAGCAAGCTTCCATTAAAAATACAAATCTTAAAAATAATTCCATGTATCTGCATGGAATCAGAGCACTTCTTTCAAGTATGTAGCACAATGAACAAGGACAGAGTCTCTGATTATTCAACAAGGTTTAAAAAAAATCTTTTGAATAGGAATATATTGAAGAATGGAGTAGAGAGGCAAATAAAGAAAAAGTTGAGCTAAATATCTACAGGTGAGGGATCTGGGTTTGAAAGCCTTCAAGGTTCTCTCAGGTTTATTAGGAAATACTGAGACAAAAAAATGTGACCAGATAGTCAGTGTTTTATATAGGTGGAACTAATTAAAGCATACTCAAAGGTAAATTTTGACTGTCATATTCCTATGTCTTTTTTCTTTACTCATGTGTATACACTACCTTAAATATCACAAATTTCCAGCTGAGTTCAGGAATGTCCAGGCTGCAATGTACACCTGTCTACTTGTCAGAGTTTAAGGCTTGTCATTGATTCTGCCTCCTTTCCACTAAAAGATACATCCTTACATGTTGTATTTTAAATGTTGTACTTGAGTATCAGAACAAAAGTTTTTGTGATAAAATCTTTTTAATTGTTGTGACTATAAGAGTAGTACAGCAATTAAACAGATACTTTAAAGAAATGCGGTGCATTCTAGTGGATCTATTTTTTTGTTTCAGCATTTTCAGCAAAGTACATAAAAGGGCTTCTTCTCTGTGAAGGCACAGCTGAGCCCTCAAAAAACCTGAAAGCAGAAATTATTTAACAGAATTGTGTTGCTGAATTACCTTTCCCTTCTCTCCCCAAAGTCTCATGGCACAATTTCTGTATTTAATCTTTTCTTATTACCTATTTCTACCTCAGGGTTGAATCTTTCACTGACAAAGTCAATAGAAGGTTTCCCCTTCCCCTTCAATGGGAACAAGATTACCCTCAACATAAATTAGCTTGATGCATTATACGCTTAGATCTAAAGTGGATACCCTTGTTAATAATGAAATCCTAACATTTCATAAATTTTAAAAAAGGCTGAGTAATAATGTGTTCATAATCTAGTATTTATCTTTATTTTTAAAGTAATTTTGGTTTTGCTTGTTATTTGTCCATTTACTTCAAAATTAACTTCAGAATTTGGCATAGAAATGATAATACTATCATTTGAAAAAATCATATGTTGCACAGAAATAGGAAGATGATAAGCAGAAAATAACAATTTAGAGTACTCTGCACAGTATTTCTGTGTTGCAAGAAAAAGTGTAATTCAGTAGTGAAGGTGGTGGAGTAGAGGGCAACCAGCATGAATCAAAGATCTGAGGTTTTTATTAAGAGTATTAAGACAAAGTAGCTACAAGAGACCTGAACTGCCAGGAAAAGAGGTGATAGTATCCACACTGCAGTGTCTATGATTCTAAGGGGAATAGAGAGATGTGCTTCAAAGTAATTTGAAATTTTATCAGATGGGAGAAAACAGGAAAAAATACATGGAATAACAGTTTGGATTGGTCAAGCATGAGAAAATTAATAAACATGTTGCTTCGACGCCAGACCAATAAACTACCCAGACTTTTTATCTTCTCATTTAATTTGAGGGGTTTTTTTTCCTTAATTTGGTAAATACATGTAAACTGACAATGTAACTTTAATGAAAAGAAAGGGTGAAAATAGACGAGATTTCATGACTTCTTTTTATTTTGGTGCATCCTAAATAGATTTGTTGTGTCAAGGCAAGGAAAAAAAATGTGTTTCCATCTAAAACTTTTTTGGGGTACTTCACTGTGAACTTTTAGCATTTCCTTTCAGGAAACCCAATCTAACTTTGAAAGAAGTCAATGAAAATGATTGTTACTGATTTCAGTGGGAATGTGGTCAGAGTCAGAATGAATGTGTCTCAGAGGCCAGCTGATTACAGGAAAAAACAATAAAGCAACATCAAGGGCTTCTTTTATTTTTGTGTCCTGAAATAAACCACATCCTGTGAGAAAAAAATAAATAAGTAAATAAAAATAGCAAAGACAAAGCACAATTCAACTGCATCAATGTACAGCATGTGCACTGGGGAAACAGTGGAAGTGAAAGGAAGGATATATGTGAGTTTTTTCATGAATTTCAAACAAGTGAATATACAAAATGTGTAGGAGGGAAAAGAGCACATGCATGTCTTTAAATTCCATTTTCTCAACCTAAGAAACAATAGAGGGGAAAAAATATGTGGCTCCAAATAACATTTATGTTACTCATTTCGCACATATTTAGGAATAAACTTTACACCTATGTCATGGAGGAACTGCAGTCATCTATATGCTAATTTAGATTTTAAAAAGAAAAACAATCAAAGTAAATTCTAAAGAAGAAAATAAAGAAGCACACTGAAGTGAGCTTCTGCAAATAAAGGACTAAAAATCATGTTGAAATAACAGCAATAATAATAACAATAATCATTCTTATTATAACAAAAATTGAAAAGTTTATGTTCATGCATCAGGGTCAGGCTTTGAAAAAACAAAAAATACCTTCATCTTCACCACGATCATTACTGGTTATATCATCTGCGCTTTTCTTTGTGTTGGCTCCTGGGATCATATTGAGGAGGAGAATAAAGGGAAAAAAGAGAATTCAAAACCAGCAGGTTCTCAAAAATAAAAAACCACTAGTACAAAAAATGTAACAAAAATGTCAAAATCTGTTACATTTGAAATAGAAAAACAAAAAAAGATGCAAACTGCACATAAACATAAAATGTCAAGAAGAACAAATTGAAAATATCTGAAAAAAGTATCATATTCTGTGACAATGCAGTACTTTAGTTAAAAGTGATTTCTGCAAAAAAAAAAAAGAAGAAATTAATGTGCTATTGAAAAATAATAATAGAAACCAAAAAAGTATGCTAAAAATCACCAAATTATGTTTTTACATAAGAAATGCAATTGTTTTTATTCTGTTCTGTAACAGTGAAGAAATAATGCTTTCAGTTACTTTCTTCAATGACTTAACATTTTATTCATCCTCAGTAGAATTTATTAAGAAATAGCCGCAACCTCAATTTTGGATAAGACTAATGCAATAAAATGATCATTTGAGTTTTACACAACTTGACTGGACCAAGACAAACCATAAAGACCTCCTTAGAATTTAATCTTGCTTCCCATATGAGTAAAAAGATATTTAAAACAAGACTGTAAATAAAAGTGAAACAGAGTTGAGTCGATCTCAGACACAAAATTGGTCAAAAACCAGACTTGGTTCAAAATATGCCATATTTCATGCTCTTTAGAAAAACCTAGAAATTGACTGAAAACATTTACTTACCATGATAAAGAACTCACATTTCTTTATAAGAAGACTTAGTGAATAATATATTTTAATTTGTATTAAATATGCTTTCTTAAAATACTTTTGAGGAGTAAACATGCACACAGGCACACAGGCACACACACACATGTAAACATTTGTGCTCATACAGGTCATAGTCTGTGCGTATGGGAGCAAGAGGAAATAAGCATAGTTTTCACCATGCCCATCCTTGGCCAATACTTCTGTTTTCTGACTAAAACACCAAGCTATTCTTGCTCCCATCATTCTATTATACTGTGCTTTCTCCTGTAACAACTAACCCTTTGTAATGTAAACAGTTACTTGATAAGGAGTGAAACACAAATAGGAAACCCAGTTTATAATTTAGCTTAGAAATTAATGTAGCTACTAAAGAAATAAAATGGTTTAAGCTAATAATTATTTTCTTGAATTTTCTTTATCTTGAAGTGCCTTTTCAAGACATGCTGAAAAAGAACAGTATACTTTAACTTGTTTATGTATGAAGTCTAAATTTGTCACAAATACATCGTATTTAAATAATTATTTATTCCTTTTTTTTCCAATTTAAATTCTGCTTTTTAACTATATTTATATCCCTCAAAGTCCAAGGTTTCAATTAAATCTTAGCCCATGATTGTAAGACAGAATATCTTTATTATTACTGAAGTATTTAAGATTTTTAAATATATATGGTTTTGGAATCAGTGTACTATTTTATTTGTGTTCTGGATGCACATTTTCTACAGGTGTTTTCTGGAAGCTCTACCACTGTGTGTGCAGTGATGATGATTAGAGACCAAAAATGTGAAAACAGTGACTGATACTCTATCTCCACATAAAGTCTCCATCTTCAGCACTGTTGTACAAGATATTTTTTATGCAGTACAACAGTGGATTCATTTCATATATCCAGTACATAATAAACTAAGTAAAATATCTCTGTGAATGAAGTATAGATGATTTCTAATCTCTACTTTCTTTCAGAAGTAATAGATACAGGCTCATAATCTCAGTCATCATCTGTGTTTTGTCCTTTTATTCAATATTGTTCCAAATTACTTATAGCCCAATGAAGGTTGGATACCTTCTCAGGTGATACAGAAATAAAGTTAATTTTGTATTTAAATAAAATAAATACTCAACCTTGCCCTTAAACTATTTTTGATTTATGTAAAATATTTATGAAAAATATTATTTATTGGCAGTGAATACATATAGACACAAGTTGGAATGCAAATAACAAATTTCAATACTAGTTTCCCCAGTGAGGTAGTCTTTTAATTGTTTAATTAAAAATATGATCATCATATGGAAAATATAAAATCAATTACTACCACATATTTTTCATTTCTATGAACTAAAAAATATCAAAATCAATGTGACCCCATATATGCAGTACCTGTAGACAAAAACTGTGTGTACAGTTATTAGGACTGTAATTTCTATTTCAAGTATTTTTGAGTGAAAGAAGTAGTTGTGCCCCAAAACATTTTAATTTGGGTACTACCTCACCCCAAAATCTTCAATACACATATGAATAACATATTGCAAGGATTTTCTCTCTAATGGGACTCTGGCTCAGTGTACTTCTGAAAAAAGAACCAAAAGTGTAATGAGAATTTAGAAAATGTGCTCACATCATGTTATTTGATGTATCGCCTAAAAAGGTATGTGACATAAGGTAATCTGTGATACTTGAAACATACATTATTCCTTTTCTGTTCCTTCAAAGATGTAAAATATCGTGTTGTAATCAATTTTCAGAATAAATTTCTATTCTATAACTTATTATGTATTTATTTACAATGTGAGTGGGAATGCTGTTTCTCCTTCATGTTGTAAAATAATCATTTGCCTGTTGGCAACCGGAATTCATATTTGTAACTAAGTTCTTGGGTTTGAGAGAGTTTTATATTCATTTTGAGATCTGGTAAAATGGATTACATCAATGAGTTCTCATACTAGGTTTCTGTATTCCTATCATATTGGATTTTTTTCATACTATACATACCAGCCATAAAATCATGTAATTGTTAAGGCTGAAAAAGATCATCAAGTCCAACTCTGGCCCTAAGTGCCACATCTACATCTTTTAAATCTCTCCAGGGATGGTAAATCAACAACTTCCCTGGACAGAGTGTTCCAATGCCTGACCATCCTTTCCAAGAAGGAAAGGAAGAAGTTTTTCCCAATTTAAACCCCCGCTGGTGAAACTTGAGGCCATTTCTTCTCACCCTATGCCTTGTTACTTGAGAAAAGAGACCAATCCCTACCTGGATACAAACTCCTTTCAGGTAGTTGTAGAGAGTGATAAAATGTTCCCTGAGCTTCAAATTCTTCAAGTTAAACAACCCCAGCTCCTTCAGTTGCTCCTCAAACTTGTAGCCAGATATTTCACCGCCTCTGCTGTCCCTCAGTAACAGAGCACTCCAGTGCCTCAGTGTTCTCCTTGCAGTGAGGAACCCAGAAATGAGCACAGGATTCAAGGTGCCTCACCAGTGACAAGTGCAGGGGGACCATGGCTGCCCTGGTCCTGCTGGCCACACTATTGCTGGTACAAGCCATGTGGGTAATACTGTTGACGTGAAACAGTCTGAGGAGAGCAGACATTATTGTTGGAGTTATTCCAGTAGCTCCCAAACCACCTAAAATACTCAGGAGCATGACTTAGAAAAATTATATGAATCTTTCAAAAATATAAGCTTCCAGAAATATACTATCTTATGCAGAGAGCAAAGATTTGAATTTTTTAACCATGTTGTGTTTTTTTAATGAAAAATGTTAATTCATTTGTCCTTAAACTTTAAAAAAAAAATGGTAGTAGTCCTTGTCATAACATAAAAAAGTTGCTAAGTCCCTAAGGTTAGTTTAAGATTGCATTAATCTAGGAGACTGAATGGAATTATGACTCAAAAACTCCCATTGCTCAGAAAAATTGCCTGCCTGCAACAGCTGATTGTCCCAGAGATCAGCACTTCCCTCTGCTTTGGAGCTTCTTTTGTGAGTGCTCAGGGTTGGGCCAATTTTTTCCCCATATCTCTTGTTTTCCTTATCCCAAATCACAGGAGTGGCAATTTTAATCTTCAGTTCCCATTCATCAAGTAAATATTATCACTGTATTACAGGTTTTGGCCCCTCTGCAGTCTAAGAACTGTTTACTCATTCATCCCACATGAAACACGGATGGTAAATTTCAACAGCAACCTGGGGTCCAGCAATAGTAGTAATGATCTAGTGCATTAAAGACTGAATTCCCTGAGTATCTCTATTGACTAAGATGGTGTTTGACCAGAGTTCCTGGTTTTTGAAGTTTGCGTTTCACTTTTCATGATACTGAAAATAACAGAGAAAAATGTTTCCAAATGAAATAAGATGGGATTTCTTTCTCCAAATGGTCAAGGCTAGGAACTATTTAATTACATTTCTTAAATATACTGTAGAGAGCATAACTCTACTGAAGAATACATTTGTATAAAGGTTCATAGTTTAGAAAAATATCTTACTGCTAATGACAATTAATAGAAAAATATGTGACTTTGTAACAAATACATGAAAGGCTGGGTGACCTCTTTCCATTTGTCCTACAATTCACTGCTGAATGAAACGAGCATGGTGCAATATACTACTGAACTTTGTCAAACCCCTTCTGTGAAGGACTTTTGTCTGCCAGAAACTGTTTCTCTTTCATATATATGTACATATATAAGCTGTGTTGAAAATAACTCCAGCCAATATGGTCATAAAGAAAAAGGGCTTCATGTGGGCTATGTTTTTTCCTCTCTTAGAAGGACTACAAGCAATGCAGTTGTAAATATTAAGTCAGCAAACATCTCTAAAAGGTTTTGATTTTGAAAGACTGGTCAATGTGTTGATAAACTATTAAAAGTTAGTTAATTTCATTTATTTATGGATGTACAGTCACCTTGTACTTCCAGATTTGTTCTCAATGCCATGCACAAATCTATCACAAATGAAGTCATCCTGCTGTAAGCATATCCTTTGGCTCACATTTCCTTTGCATAATGAATAAAAATCTCATTCAGAAACAGATTTTCTGGTTTTGTAAGTTGTCCCAGTTGTATTGAAAATTTATATTACATCTTCCTTCATTCAGATAATATAAGTCACAGATATGTAATATAGGCAGGTCCCATGCATGCAGTTTACCAGGCTTGCATATTAGGTATTCACTCTGAAGCCTCTAATGGCAGAAAAAATCATCCACAACTGCTTAAGCTGATGCCATTTCTTTGCATTTTGTTTGCAATTGCTCCATCTGTCACACAATATACCTTTTGACCCCATTTAAATTCGGAAAAGGGCTCAGTTTTCAGAAATCACACAGCACATTATTAGTTGTATGACCTCCCAGTTTCACATAGCACACGCTTAACCTTCTGGAAATTTCCAGCTCAAACCAGATTAATACAGGATTTAACAGTCACTCTCTCAGTGATATGTCTTATTTATAAAGCCATTTTATTAGAATTCTAAAGCTCTTGTTTTCCCATCCCATGAAAACTGTTATAATTTTACAATCAGGTCAAGTCAACAGTTCATTACAGTCTCAAGAGAACACTCGAAGAGCAAAATTTTCTTTCAGCACTTCTCCTAAGACTGGTGGGATAACTCCACCTTGAGTCTCATCTAGTGTGCAAGACTTGCGTCATTTCATGTCCAAAAAAGAGATCCATCAATGGGATAGTTTGGCTATCACAACACTATACCTTACTCATCCCTATGGCCAAGGCTCTCCAGCTACCTTTATAGTTGTAAAAAAGAAGTTCTAACTTGGCAGCTGAAGAAAGATTAAATGAGGCATTTGACACTTCAACTAGAGTGGAGGAAAACGATTTTTTAGAATTTCAGCTTGTTAAAGTGATGTAGAAGTTGACTGTGGATCCCCTATGCTAGGAAAGATCACAAAGGCAAGCAATATATCTATATATCTGTTGTTTAGAAGTCTGTTCATTTAACCAAAAAAAGAAAAACATATTCATATTGCCTAGATTCAAGTAACTATTTTTCTTAACTGAATAATGGCAACACATGTGTGTAACTGTGTGTGGGTGTACACATATAAGCAAATATGTGCACATAAATGCACATGGGAAAGCTCAATACAGCTAATCAGCTTCCAGAAAGAAAGCAGTTTTATCTTCTGGCAATTCCTCCTTATAATCATATTAAAATTAAGTTATAATACATCAACAATCAACAGCAAACAACCATATTTAATGACTTCAATGAAGTCCTTAGCCATAAATTAGACACCTTCTCTTTCCTTAATAATATAAAGACTTATTTTCCTACTGTTTAAGGTAGTTTTCAATGTGAAACTCAATGAAAGCTCAGAAATTTGCTTAAATTTACCTGAATAAAATGTGTTCAGTTCTGTTTTAATTCCCATATTATCACTGAATAGCAGAAGACACACAATTAAAGTAGCCATTATTCTAATGCCATTAATAACAAAAAAACCAAAACCATTTGGTTTACAAGTGCTAGCTCAGTAAAGCAGCAACATTTAACTAAGGAGCATGCAACATAATTGAATTCATGTTCCTAATCACTCCAGCTGCAACACACACAAAAATTATTTGGATTCCAGAGAAAACACACAGATGTTGTTGCATATCCAGGAAATGTTCCTTTCCAAGAAAAGAGAATCAAAAGACAATTTCGTGTGATATCCATAGTTGGATGGACTGTAAAGAAGATCAGCTGAAATTCCTAGTTTTGTGTTCCATGTATTAGCGGGGATTAAATAAAAAAGAAAATGCTGTTTCACAAGCTTTTTCAGAGAGTTTCAGAGCACCAGTTAAAAAAAAATCTATTGAAAAAGAAAAATTCTGAGGTTAAAAAAGGGGTTGCATAAAATATATGGGATTGTTATATTACCTCAGTTCTGTACTCAATGCTGCCTGTAGGTTTCAGTCACCTGATTACATAAACCTTTTTTATTCTTCAGAAAAAAAAAAAAAAAAAGCTTGTATCTTTCTGGGCATTAACTCTTCCATGCATACTGAGAGTGAGATGATATTGTACAAATGGCAGTATGCTGAACACTGGTCTTACCAAATAAAGAGAGAAATAGGAATAGTCCATGCTCTTAATTATGTGCTTCCCACAAGATGCTTTCCTGGACAAGAGTAGGTGCATTAAATCACTCCATCATTAATTTTCACATGCTTTAAATGAGGTTTAATTTTTCAATAAGTTAATACAGGGCAGTGAACTTTACGAATTCTCACACGGTGACTTTAGGGTCCCACATAATTCTACAAAAGACTACAAACACTTTTCAGAAGTAGGGATGTTTTGAACACAATTACTCATTATGATTTAATAAGAGTTATTAGATCTGTGATTTATATGGGAATTCCTTTCCTTATAAATTTTTCCTCATCAGTATGCTAATATGGATTCAACTCAATGAAGAAATTATAATATCCAACAGATTCTGAGGTAGAGAAAATCTTTAGACTATCTCTATAGATAATATCTATTTTGATCACTAGTTAGGACCAAAGAGAGCTTACAAAAATAGCAGCAACATTTATTACTCAGGAGAGATGTTGTTACATGAAGTTTTGGCTGGTCTATTGGCTGATTATACTAATCTCTGTTAAACAAATAACTGCTATAGATCTTATTCCATGTATGTTAAAAAAAAAAAAACAAACAAAAAAAACTTTAAGTTATGTAACTCAGAAAAATCAGGTTTCTTCCCCTTTTGTCAGTTTTCACTATACTTCAAAATTTTCCTATATACTTTATTTTTGGAAAGTGAGCAGTGTATTTTGAGAAGATTGTTAAAAATAGATCTATGACGAAGATAAACACTGACACTTATACTGTACAAATGCTACAGCTATTGAAAGAAACACACCTAAATGTTATTTCTTTTTCTGAAAATATTTGCATTTACTTAGATTGTACTTACTCATCCTGGAAAAGAATTTATAAAAAGAATAAATTTTTATTTCAACACCTGTTAATACATTTTAGCACAATTTTTATCTCCTAAACCTGCTTTGAATAAAAATTACCAATAATAATAAGAATTTTTAAAGCTATTGAATTAACATTTAACATATTGTTTTCATTCATCTTAGTAAAATTATTATTATTTTAAAGGAGTCATAACTAAAATAAAAATGAGGTAGCCGCATAAATTCACTAATAGTTTTTATAAGGGTTTTTGTCATACAAGTTACACAATAACTAGAACTTACTGTCTTCTAAATGCAGTGCATTGCTTTGACAGAACAATCCATAACGGCTCAAAAGAAAGAGGGCATTGTAAAGCCTATCCTTTCAGTGACCTCCAACACATAAGAGGAGTGTTTCTTACACTTCCAGTGTAACTGAAACTGCTTTATTTGATGGAAAGCTGGACTAAGCTTGCAATGCTTGCTGATTCAATAATGAAAGACTAATTAAAACCATAAAACAATGATATAGTTTAATTAGTTCAGAAAGAAGCACATATTTTTCTGTGCAAGCATCAGCTGAAACACTGTCAGTTTGAAATCATAGCAGTGAGCTCAAATAGCTGACATTTCTCTGCTGAAAGTGTGAAATGTAGTAACGCTGTGTCCTAGTTTCAGCTAGTATAGAATTAATTTTCTTCATAGTAACTTGTGTGGTATTTTGAATTTAGTATGAAAATTATGTTGATAACACACTGATGGTTTAGTTGTTACTGAGTAATGCTTGCCCTAAGTCAAGGACTTCTCAATTTTCCGTGCTCTGCTGGTGCACAAGAAGCCAGAGGAGCACGGCCACATACAGGTAGGATCTACAAGTCCCATTGCAAAGTTTGTTGAGTATATTAATACTGCACTGTCAAGTCCGTGAGTGTAAGACATGAGTTGAGTGCACTTATCTGCAGAGTGGAAAAAAGTTGCTGGCATGGTGAGTATGCTACAATTAAGTTGCAATAATGTATATGACTTCTAAATTAGAAAATAATTCAACGTTTATTAATACTCAAAATTCCCAAGCCTAGCAACTTTGTTCTAGTTAATGTAGACAAGTAGACTTTGCAGGAAAAGTTCAGTAATGTTGACCTAATACTACCTATAATTAAAGGGTGAATCTTTTAAATATTCTTAAGAGAAGTAAGTAAGTAAGTACCTATGTGCCATTTAAAATGACTGTGAATGAACCCTCTGGGCAGAGAACTGAACACAGCAAGCACGCGCTCTGCATTTAAGTACTGGTGAAGTTGTTTGTGCAAATTCTCCCTTTGGACATTTGTAGGCACCACTGGAAGCTGTGAACTGAATAATCAACTCTGAAGAATACATCTAATTATTTGATGCAGCTATTTAATTCTTCATTTTCAAGACTAGTTTATTTTGTGGTTGCCTTTGGAGAATTCAGGAAGTAATTGTGTTTGTTATGTCAGTGGATCCTCTGAAACAATAATTTTATTCCATTGTGATAGATAATAGCTTGGCACCATATTTTGATGTTTACTGGATCTTTGACCCCTTAGATTTTATTTGAAAATCTTAGGAGTCTTAGTTACAGGTAAATAGAAGGTCCATATGAGACATCCAATGGAGATAAGTTTTCTGGGTTTTAGGGTTATTTTGTTTGGTTGGTTTGGTTTAGGTTTAGCATATAGCCCTGTTTTCAGGTTTTTTTCTCTACTACATTTTAATGACATCTTCATCTACCCAAAACAATGTATTAAGTCTTACTGGAATTAATTATACCAAACCAACTAAACAACTAGACTATCAAATAAATAAATTGCTAATAAAAAGTGTATAAATTTAAAAGATGGAATAGAACATACTATAGCTGTTTATGGGAAAATTAGAGCTAAGTTGTATATGATGAAAAGCTTTACAACGTGGACTATGAATACTTAATTATTCTAATACTTCCCAAAATAATATAGGTACATAAAAGATTTTCCCTAGAATTGAATAAAAGATGTGTAGGAAATAAGATAGAACCTTGAATATAAAATTAATGTAAATATTTTATTCACTATTACTCATTACTGAAAATCTATATGACTTTTCAAAACAGAAATTAGTGTCCTTATCCCAAACAACTGGCAATAACCTTTTGTCATCAACTTGGTAAGATTTTTTGTTTTCACAGAAAAATATTAGGGAAGAGGAATGAGGAAGGGGAAAGCACAAACAAAACCTGCAGCATTCTGTAGTATCTACAGTTTAATTGCTTCCAAGCATTTGTTTTGGGTATATTATGAAGCTGTTATATTTTATCTACAATATTAAAGTGGAACACAGACCATTTTCTTCTATACATGCTATATAATTATTAATTATTTTAAGCTAGTCTCAGAACTGGTGGTCAGAATCATGATTTAAACTCAAAATTCAGCAGCACAGCACTGAGCTCACTAGTATCTAATCTGTCTAAACTCCATTATTTGAAAATATCAGTTGGTTTTGAATAGTTTGTAGATTATATATCTGTACTGGTAGAAAAATCTTTTGTCTATTGAACAAACTGGATGAGACTCGTATCTCATTTTGACTTTCCATTTTGCAATGTTCCAAGCATAATTCACATTTTGTACTTTCAGTGTTGGGGCCCAGCTTTACTCAAAATTTAGAAACTAATAACAGGGGCTTGTCAATTATAATTATCTGACAGAAGAAGGAAATTAGAAGCAAGTAATAAAAAGCCCTTTTTGATGTAAATACTACATGGCATGTGCCATTTGATACAATACAAAATAATAGAATGATATAATATCAATATTGTATTATATGATTTACTATTCCATCTGAAGAAAGGCAAGTTAAATTTTGCATTTCATAGGAATTATATATGAACTACATGGAATTAGATGTGAAATGTATGAAGCTTATGCATGCAACTACTTCTGAGACATTGAATTCCAGTCATCTTTGACTAAATATAAGTAGTTCTTGTGAAAATGAACAGGTCAAGTTTTTCTTCTTTTGACTTTTTTAAGCAATATTATTATAGATGTGCTGATGTTATTTGTTGCCATATGCATTTTCAAGTTCTACAGAAAAAAAACCACATTAGTTCTGCATTTGTATTCAGCTGTAGAAGAGAGCTGAATGTTTCCTTTTCTCAATCAGTGCAATTTACAATTTAAAACACCTACCATCTATTTGAGGAAATTAACTATAATTGGCAGTTTTGCTCAGGAAAATAAGCCACAGAGCATGAGTCTGTTGAAGGTCACTGACAAAGGGATTTAGCGAGGTTGTCTGAAGGTAAAATTGGCACAACATCCATTCAAATTATACCTGCCTGTATACTGTTGTTACTCTGTCTGTCATACCAAGACTGAAATACACTTATGCAAACAAACCAGAAATACTGGCACCATAGCCAACTTTCCTACCACTAATGGCAACAAGAAGAATGTATCAGATGTAATAACACAGCAAAAAACAGATTGCTGTGATCAAATCTGTCAGGGTTTCCTCCTGGCACCAACCAAACCTCCTGTCCAAGCTCAAAGCTTCCTGACAAAAACTACATGGTGTAGCAGATAAACTTACCCTGTGCCTTTAAACTCTCCCCTCCCTTCTAAAGAACATTCAGTTTCTGCCAACCATTTTTCTCCTGAGGCATAATTTGAAAGGAACAAAAGCACCAGGTGAAAGGTGATTTTTGTAGTAGCTGTTCCTCAGCTGGACAGCTGCCAAAAGGCAAATTCCATTAGTTCCACTGTATGTGTATGTGGTTGTACGTGTGTGTCTGTATGACATTTGCCAAGTTCTCACACTCTTTTTAAGCTTTCATGACTGGATCCTTTAGAAACAGAGGAAAAATCTGAGAACGTCCTTTGTACTATATTTTGCTTTTAAGGCACCACTGTGGGTAATTTCATATTTCTTACCAGTAAACCCTGATGAAATTTGCCATAGAAAGTGAAAAGAAAATCATTAGTACATTATGCCTGACTAACCCAGTGGCCGTCCATGATTATTATGGGATAAGGGAAAAGCTATAGATGTTATCTATCCCTGCTTCTGAAAGGTTTTTTTCCCTACAACAATCTTGCTGATAAATTGGGGAGATAAACATTTGATGGAAGATCTGGATTTGGATTTGGATTTGAATTGGGATGGATTAGAGATTGACCCATGGCTGCTAATAAAAATGGTCAACAGCTCAATGTCCAAGTGGAAAGCAGTAACAGTAGTGTTTCTCGAGGGTCTGTATTAGGACCAATACTATTTAATATCTCTATCAATGACACAGTGTGATTGAACACACCATCATCAAATTTGTGGACAGCACCAAGCTGTGTGGTACACTTGACACATGGAAGAGAAGAGCTGCCAGCCAGAGGGACCTTGGCAGGCTTGAACAGTTAGCCAGTGTGATCCTCATGAAATTCAACAAGGCCAAGTGCAAGGTCCTGAACCTGAGTCTGGACATTCCAGTATCGGCAGAGACAAGCAATGAATGGATTGAGAGCAGCCTTGCAGAGAAAGATTTTGGAATACTGGTGGATGAAAAAATTGGACATAAGATGTCAGTGTCGGCTTACAGCCCAGAAAGCCAATCAAAATCTTGGCTGCACAAAACCAAGCATGTTCACCATTTCTGGGGGCTATGGTTTGATTTTGCATGCTTTCTAAAATCTCTGACACATTAGGTTTGAAACTAGTATAATAATTCTTGCAACAAATCTAGGAGAGAACATTCTACAAAATATCATATAGAGTTCAACAAACAACATTCTACATTTTAGCATTTCAAAATAAACCCCTGCTGTCATCCACATTTTAACTCTGGTGATATAATTTTCCTCATGATCAAAGTGCACTGCCCTTTTCTGTCCCATATTGACTTTACTACATTTCATTTTAGTATCTCATTTCACAGGTCTCTACATAAATTTCCCTTGGAAGCTTATTACAGATTTTTGTAAAAAGCAGCAATTCCAGTAACAACCCTTAATTTGTGATTCAGACTCTTGCCTTTGAAAATAGATTTCAAATTCATTAATATCAGCAGTATGGTAAAAACAAGATCATTAAAGTAATTGATAATGTTCCCGCTCTCAAGAGTAGCTCTCAGATATTCGCACCAAGAAAACAACATCATCTGACAAATTATTTTCTTCCAACTCTTCCTTCTTTCCTTCTCATTTTTTTGCATCCTATGACATCATTCTTTTTCTTCATAGTGGTTAAGCTCTCTAAAGTGATGTTCTTATCTTTTCCTTACAATAATTTTATTCTTTTTTTTTTTCCCCTCTTTTTTTTTGGTGTTATTATGTTTTAATTTGTCCATTAACTTTACTCTAGAATTATGCTTAACTACTCACAACACATGCTTTCCTACCTCGGCTTGTTTTGGTTGGGGTAGAGATAATTTTCTTTCCAGTAGCTTGCATGGGTAATGTTTTGGCTTTGTGCTGTGTTGGTAACACAGGGATGTTTGAGCTATTGCTGAGCAGAGCTTGCACAGAGTCAAGACCTTTGCTGCCTCTTGTCCCACCCTACTCCACCAGTGTGAGGGCTGGAGATGCACAAGGAGCTGGGAGGGGACCCAGCCAGGGACAGAAGACCCTGACTGACCCAAGGGATGTCCCACACTATGGCTTCAGGCTCAGCATATAAAGCAGGGCATGAAGGAGGAAGGCAGGAGGATGTTCAGTGTCTTCCAAAGTCACTGTTACACGTGAGAGATCCTGGCTTTCCTGGAGATGGCTGAACAACTGCATGCACATGGGAAGCAGGGAATGAATTTTTTTCCTTGTTTTGTTTTGCCTGTGTGCACAGCTTTTGCTTTATCTATTAACCTGTCTTAATCCATAAATATTCTCACTTTTACCCTTTTGATGAATGTGAGTGAGCTTGCTGGGGTTTACAAAGTCAACACTCTAGAATATAAAAATTAATTCAATCTCATTCTCTCTTCAGTTATTCTCCATCTTTCAGCATTCAGCAATAATTGAATGATATTTCAGTTTCTCTGAAAATTCTTGTTAATATCCCCTTGTTCTACTCTTTTTCTTCTATAGGTATCTAGTTTTACAAGAAACAGCAGACAATATGCATTTCTCTTAGGGCAGTCAGGAATTAAAGATGTATAAAAGAGAGCTAAACAAGACATATTTTGATAAACTGAACTGTCAGAAGAATAATTACTACCACCTATATCCTTAGATACATTAATTATAAACCAGTATGTTTATTCCCAAAAAGGGGTTGAGAATAAAATTATTGATTTGACAGTGAAATGCTTCAGTGTCTAATTAAAATAAATTACTACAAGAGATTAGTAGGAACATATAACATTTATATATATATTAAAATCAAGAGGCAAAAGTTACTGTAGCTTAAGGAAAATAGTCATTAGAAGTATCATAGAGCATTTATATACACACACAGAAAATAAGCCATAGCTCTCTTAAAAAAAAAAAAAAAAAAAAATCACTCTTTGACCTGCTAGAAGTCTTGATTTTAAAAATGTTGATAAAATTTATTTGTGTTTTCAAAAAAGAGCCTCTCATAAACCCTTTTCCATGAGATATTGAGAACATAATTATTCATAAAGAAAGAGGTGAAATAATGTCATTGATTTTAAAAAAGCAACACAGGGTATGTTATATCATAACCAGAGGTCAATTTTCAAACTTGCAAAAGATTAATGGTCTTGTGAAATATTCCGTATATTAAGCTGATGTTGTTTAATATTCTGTTAATGACCTGGAAAAGAAGATGAATTATCATAGTGTACAATTTGCCAGGCATAGAAACTACATGAGCCAAGGCTAGAAAGAATATTATTATCTTCAAAGGCAGTTTATAAACCTAGGGAAATGAGGGAGCTATGTTTTTTAAACTTAAGGAGCTACATTTTTTTAATTTAAGTTGCAAAACCGTCTAAATTCCTGTGAAATATGAGCTGTTTACTCTGCAGTCCATGGGGATAAACAATGCCTGCCCCACTTTTAGACAATTTGAAACAAGGTGTATGTCTTTCTCTTTTTTCCTTTCTGAGTAAAAAGTAAACAGTACAGCGCTGGACGTACTTAGGTAGTATGTTTAAAAACTAATAGTCATGCTCAGTAGTAACAATCACTGGAGCCAGATATATGATTTTTAGATTCCAAATTATCCATAACTTCCAAAGAAAAAGGCTTGGGCATTACCTTAAAATATATTGCTATATGCAACACTCAGAATATCAAAGCACAGCATGAAAATATTCTGAAAATACAGAAATCTTGTACATGAACATGTAATAACCAGGTATAGCACGTTTTATCAGCAATGATACATTTGTATCCAGATTATTTTTTACACAGCATATAGTAGAAAGTCTTCCATCAGTACTCTTTATTTCTGGAAGACAAAAATTATTTTGTACGCGAAGAGATTCAGTTATAACCCTGAATTACATCCACAGAACAGAAAAAAACCCCAAGAATTATAACACAGTTTAATTGTTCCTTTACAGATCTCATGTATGAAGTCAACTTTTCTGTGAAAACACAGTGTTGAATTCCTCTAAAGAATTGAATATATTTAAAAGCCATTAATCTTTAACAATTTAAAACCAATAAATGCTTTTAAAAAATGACAGACATAATGAAATACCAAATATTTTTTAGCATTTGGTACCATTATTAGCACTTAAGCATGTTACACCATATAGCTGCCACCAATAACTCAAAAAAGGCAAACTACAGAGTTATGCCTAATTTAACTGAGATAAGTAGGACTGATTTATGTTCAAAATAAAATTTATGGAGCAGAGATGGTGAACTGTGTGTTTCATGGCCTAGATTGATCACCAAACTCTCTGGGAGGAAATCACAATGAAGTTTAGTTCACACAGTGGTCCCTTGCACCATCAGGATTCCTTACTCTGATGCATGAGAGGACTGAGTTTGAAAGAAGGAACAGGATAAAAGTATTTTGAGTGGTCCTAAAATACTTTCAACCTCAGTTTTTAATGATGTTGTGGAGAAAATAGACTTTTATAACAACATAATTATTTAAGATGTGGTAGCAGTGAATTCAAAAGCATATGCCAAATTGATATTGGGATCAAAGAAGGACTAGTTACTGTCCCCAGTTCTCACATGGAATCATAAAATCCTAGAATTAAGCTTCCAAAAGGGCTGTTTTTGTTCTCATTGATTTCATTCAACCTTTAAAGTTTGCTGTTTCATCATACTTGGTTCCACCTTTATGATCATAAAAGCAGTATCATTTTGTTAGGGGATAAAATGTTGGCCTCTGTTCACTCTTAGAAAATTACATATGCTTCATATTTTTCTTAAAATAAACTTTCTCAAAGCATCAAAGCCAATCACACAATTACTTGTACACAAGTACCCAAAAGAATTGCATCTCAGTTTCTAAGATTAATTAAAATTTGCAGCATGTGTGCCTGCTAACTTAGTTTCAGAATGGACACAGTAATAAAAGGAACATACAATACAAAAGTCTGTCCTGAAAGCAGCAATGGCAATAGGAAGCCATTGTCGCAAGACAAATCACCCTAACATCCACACAGAAGACAGGCTAAACTGATTAAGGACTGCAGTGATGTTGTAAAAAAATGCATCAAGTTAGAAATAATATATTTAAAGAAGCCATGAGCCTAGTACAGCTTCCCACATGCAACTGGCAATACAAATCAAAGGTGTTTCAACCTATGGTTTGGCTACACTGTTTTAAAATTTGAATAAATAATTTTTACCCTTCAGACCTGTGAAACATTTTTGAACACAGCATGACTAATTTTCTTTTAAATTTTCACCTGTAATCTATGATAACTAACAGAGAGCAACTGTACCTATATACGTACATAGAATTAAATATCATGTAAGGATTGAGGCTGCATTGCCCAAAATCAGAAGGGAAAAATATTATTATAACTAAGGAGAAGATGAATAAGAATAAGAGAATAAGAATAAGAATAGATGAGCATTCATGACTCACAAGAGAGATTGGTTGTTAACTGCTAGGTCATGAATGGAAGTACACTCCTGGAAATGGGCAGAGGGAGAGAAGAGGATGCTGATGTTTCTTTAAATCTCCAATGTATCACGACGCTTACATCATGCTGCGTGGGGTTACATCATGTTACGACTAGTGATGTAACCCGTCGCAATGCAATGCACACATCGCATTCAGTCAGCACTTTTTCAGCTTGTCCACATGATCGCCAAGAGAGGCTTGCTTGAGTTAATTAAAATTATTGCATTTCTGTGGTATTTATGGTTGGTCATGAACTGAAACTTTTTTGGCTTAAGAAAATGCAGGAAAGAAATCAGAAATTAAAAGCTTCCTAAATATAAGACAGACAAATGTGTAGAATGAGCAGGAAGGCTTGGTCTGATGATGATATGAAAAGCCACCCACATGAATATATTATATAGTAAACTTAGGAACAAGTGAATCAGGGGAGAAATACCAGATGGATCACTCTCACTATAAGCATAATTAGAGATAAAATACATCCATGTGTTCAGTCAGAAGGTTGTGCTTTTGCTGGGGAGAAAGGGGTAACTTTTTTAATAGTTTTTTTTGTTGTTGTTGTTATATTTTTTTATTGTTTGTTTTTTATTTTTTTATGGAATGTGGTAAGTAGAACTTTAAGACAGGACTCAACGATAAGCTTTTCCTACATGGTAAGGGTGTGCTCTTGTGCTCTCAAACCAGGCTTCAGCTTAGGTGAAGCAGCAATTTCTATGCAGAGCCAGGCTGCTGAAGGAATCAGAAGTGTCATTGCCAGTGTCTCCAATGCACATGCTGGAGTCTGCAGCAGTTAAACTGTGGTTGATGGTGGAGCTGGTGCCCAGCAGATTATTCAAGTAACTGGAACAGCAGCAGAAATTGTGATTAGAGCCAAATATTGCACACCAACTGTAATCATTTTCCTAACACTGAAGCCAAAAAAGTCTAATCTTTATCTTACGTTACTCCTTCCTTTCTTTTCTTAGTCTAGCCTTAATGCTAAAAAATCCCTAAAGCTTGAGCAGAAGCATCAGAATATAGGTATAGGCAATTTTTACTAGTACTGTCATTTTGAAAATATGACAGATATTTAAATGCATGGTTAAAACTTGTCCTTGTAATAGGCCATAGTGAGTTTTTTTATATCCTGCTTGTTTTTTTCACTATCCCCTGGGAAGCACTCTTTTTTCAAAATGCTTATACATAGAAAAGATAAACAGCATACTCACAGCTTACTCAGAAAACCACTAATTTTTTTAATAATCCCATACTTCTTAATATTTATGTTTAGATGGAGAAATAGCCATGGGTGTTGGATGCAAAAAAAGCAGCAAAGGAAAATATTTTTCTCCTGTAATTATAAATTATATCAAATTATGTCTACTGAAAACTTCACATTTTTACTGTTGTTTTTATGTTCTGTTAATGTTTTTTCCATTCTGTCTATCTTTGCAATAGGTTGCAGAGGATGTACAGAGGATGCAGAGTCCTGGTGATTTTCCACTCTGCTCCCACCTTGTACACACAGCTTGCTCAATACACATGTACACAAAAAACAGATAATATAAATTTCTGTCAAAAAAACTGAATGTAAATAAAATAATTTTTAAGGCTGGTCTTCAATTTAGATGTGAAAATGCATTCTCTTCCATTGGCAGTTACAGTCATGTAAGCATTACCATTTATTGACTAAATCCCACCCTTTCTGTCATCTGCTTATACCTATTTTCTTGCTAGAAGTTAATTCAACTGCACATGTGATTTCTTCACAGCTCATCTCAGACAAAAATGTGTCAAGTTAGCAAAGAGGAACTCTTTAAACTGATAAAGCTAAAACACTTGACTGAAATAGGTTAGGAGACAATCATTTGACTAGCTTCACAAGCAGAGGCAGAAATTGCTATATAGGAGGATGGCCAAGTAGTGACTTTCTTTGCTGGCACAGCTGCAGTATGAAGAGGATACATCCCCTTCTCTAAATACTTAAGCAGGTGAAAAGTCAGTGGCAGAGAAGGAAGGATTAAGAATTTACTGGAGAAAGACAAACACTAATTCAATTTCTAAGGGTGAAGCTAGAAAGAAGAGTGGAATTATGCCATCAGGAAGCAGGAACAACAATTGATAAAGCAGCAGATGCCAATGAAGGTACTCAATACAACTATTTCTCAAAACTATGTGACTCTAAATTGCAAAAGAAACCTTAATCTCATCTTCATATTCTTCCTTGTCTTTCATCTTTAATGACAAGACAAATCAAATTCCCCTATAGTAAAATAATACTAGTGAAGTACTTGGAATCAGATCACAACACGGTCAAAGAGATTAACTATAACTGACAGAAGACCGAGAAAGACATTTTTGGAATGGAATCTTGATCCTGGTACTCCAGAAAAGTCCATATATGTGTCAGACATATGGCCTCTCTGAAATCAGGTCGACTAGAGGCAGTTTTACTGCAAGTGAAATAAGAGTAAGCACTACAGTCTTAAATGGCCTATTATAAAGGAAATAAAAATGCAGTGGTGTAAGCAGAGTGATTGTATTAATATGGTAGGTTTACATGGAAAATATAATCTTTAGATGCAGTGTTTGAACAGCAATCAATTTTTAATGCAGCTGTGTAAAAATAACTGAATTCCTGAAGCAGGAAGTGAAGAAAAAAGAGACTGAGCTTGAAGGTTGTTCATAAGGCACTATACCTTCCAGGGCTCCTTCTGGGACAATGCTAAATATGAATCAGCTCTCACTCCAGGTTTTGCCTAAAGGCACAATCTAGCCATAAATAAATATTCATACAATTGAATCCAGCAAAGACTCATTTTTTCTAAAGAAATAATGTTTCTAAGCAACTCTGAATCAGGTCAGAATCCCATAAACATTAAGCAAACTGAAAAAAGCTTACTTTTTTTTAGATTATGTAAAGCCTTTAAGGAAAAAGTTTAGGTTTATGGATGAACTCACTCTAAGACTTATGCTAAAACACCTACATTTCCTTATAATCACTAAGAAAATTTATTCTGTAATTTTCTACCCCCTTAGTGAAAAGCACTATGTTCTTAAACCCAAGGAGCAAGGATTCACAAAATGACAAGCTAAGTTAAAATAATCAGGCTTCTGCTATTAAGGAATAAGTGGAATGTTTCAGCAGAATGCAAACTTCAGCAGTTTTGTCACTCACAAGAGAAGTCTTTAGCAAAATGGTACATTTTGCATAAAAATGGCATAAAAATATTTATGAGTAGATAAGTATGTTTTGGTTTTTTCTGATATACAGCTTTACAGATATTTGGTTATAGTCACGTTCATATATTTGCAAACTAACCTCAAAGTCAAATTTAATTGAAGTAGCTAAATAGTTTAGCAAGACTGTGTGGAAAATAATAATGCCTTTAAAAGTTCCAGTCTCACATAGTTTTGAACCCACTACATGTTTTTTTGTGTAACATAATTTACTATCTTGAATTCTGCATATATACGCTTTCACCATGATTTATCCAAAAGCACTACATTGTCATTATTTTCACTGCTGTTATACTGAAGTCCTAATCCCTATTTAAAACATGACAGTCTTATTTTTATTGCACTTGTAGAAATGCATCTTCATATAAGCAGCAAAAGCAACCACTGACTTTAACATAGGCAGAGATTACATTCAATAACATTATGAAAAAGTATGTCCTGTTTCCACACAAAATGCCATTATTATTTTGGGTAGATGGAGTGAGATAATGACTATTTTGTTGATCCATTTGCTGAAAGAAAGAAGGCAATATTGGAGGAAAAGCAGACCTCTGGCAGCTTAGGAAAAATGAACTAGAAAAGGAAAAATTTAGCACACTAACAACTTGTCCTCTCAACCCTCATTAAATTTAGTATCTGCCCTTTTCTGGAATGGATTCTATTGTATGTGTATATAAATGTGTGCTTGTGGTTCCTAAAAGTTCTAAAAGGGCCAACAGGTAGCAGAGAGGCAAACAGGTTATTTAATCCTTGCTTTACTCTCAGTTGATGAAACACAATATGAGTTTTGCTGTAAGACTTGTTGGGGTGATGGCTGCATGTATTCTAAAAGCATTGCTAGAATGACAGACCATGAGCATGTATACAGGTTCTGCTTGTTCCATTGCTTATACACATGCTGCAAATGTAAACCTGAAAATGATACAAAGAAAAGCATGAGTTTAATGGAGAGCTATTATCTCAAATACACTTGCAATTTAAAAGAAAAATATTGAATTTGTACATGAAGAAACTAACTTGGGCTAACTCATTGCTTCTGATAGTCCATTCAACTAAGTGGGATACCTCTAAACAAACAGAAATTATATGCTAGGGACTGAATTCTGAAGAAGCTTATTGAACAGCAGAACTTGGTCCCAAACATCAATGACAAGGTCATATAAGAAGCTTTTAGAAGTTCCAGCATTAAAATTCCTTTCCAAAGTTGCCATACATGACTGGAAGAGAATATCCAGAAAGCAGACAGTATGCCAGACTAACAGCCTAATTAACAGTTTGGGTAATAAAAAACCCAAAAAACATTAGCTCTGTTTCCACGAAACCTCCAGTAAGACCTAAGTTATTAGTGATGTACAAAGAGGAAGATGCATATACTTTTTCACTACACCCCTTTTTTCCCTAGTTACCTTGGACCACAACCACACTAAAATTCCCTAGTTTCCATCCTGTTCCTTTGGGAATTCATTCCCAAGAAAGAGTGTGACATCTATGGGCCAAAAGTTGCTGTCAAACTTGCTTTTGAAAATCATGGGCAACTTAATCAAATGCTATGCTTAGCACACATGATTGAATAACCTGGCTATATCTGATATTATAAAAAGTAGTTGTATTGCCTGGAGGGCAACTGGGCAGGAAACCAATAACATGTTGAAAACACAAGAGGAAAAAGAAAGGTAATCATTTGGGCAAGCTTCAGATAAGTGGTCATAGTGGAATATTTCCATAGTTTATGCTATGTTCAAAGGCATCAGGAAGAGTCAGAGATCAACAAGATTCAGAAATCCATGCATGAGTGCATAAAGCCATGCATGAGTGCATTCAGATGAACTGGAAATCTCTAAGAAAATTATTTCATGAAAAGAAAAGTGACTACTAGAGGTAGCTCCAAGTCCAGGAATCACAATCCTTAACCATTTCATAGGGTTTTATCACAAACATCAATGTCTCATTA
Organism: Muscicapa striata striata; assembly: GCA_030060385.1. Taxonomy (NCBI): domain Eukaryota; kingdom Metazoa; phylum Chordata; class Aves; order Passeriformes; family Muscicapidae; genus Muscicapa; species Muscicapa striata. The sequence continues at coordinate 392,878 of JAREIS010000363.1, read as the reverse complement.
TTTGTGAAGTTGGTTTAAACCCTTATTGAACTCAAAGTGAGATTTCTGCTCTTTTCCCATATAGTACATGTTCAATTACTAGGAATGGCCTCCTGTATAATATACACAAAAATCCTGACTTTCTAAACCCAAGAGGAAAAAAAAAAAAAAAAAAAGAAGAAGAAAAAGGAAAAGGAAGCCTTAATGGGCACTAGAGAGAAGCAGCCCACCTCAGGAAGCAATTTATTCCATAAGTACCATAAGTAGCAGAAAGGACTTATGAGCCCTCACTAAGTAGTTTTGTTCTAATATGTGTATCTATAACTCCCTTGTAAACAGAGTTTCAGCCATTTCTGCTGTTCAGCTTATTACTTAAAAGAAAAACAATCAACCCTATAGATTACATTAACTAGTGGCAAGGCAATGACTAGACAGGGAATGGAAAAAAAACCAAAACAATCAAAACATAAAATACTAAAACACAAATTAGACTTTTAGCAGAACACAGACATTTCAAATATAGGGAAAAAAGAAACAGCTTCCATGAGTCCCTAAGGTTGTCTGCCATATATGAAGTACCAACATACAGATAACCATGGGCTAGAACCAAACAGACTTGTTGGTGACAAGATGTGGAAAAACTCTATCACATTCTTCCTACTTAAACTAATAAAGTCTGATAAGTGACAGCAACATGTAGTCTAGATGGAACTCTAAAAAAATGAAGGAAGTTAAATTTTCTTTTAAACAAATAAATCCTTTTCATTTTAATGGTATCTGTTTTGAGCATTTACTAGTAATTTGGTGCTGTTAAATAGCAATGGTTACTCAGGGTAAAAAAATCCCTGGAATAGGAAAAAATTCTTTTGACTCTCATATTATTATTAGTAGAAATAGTAGCAGTATTAAATATTAAATTATTACTATTATTATCATTATTATTACATTGTTACAAATGCAATTTTTCCACAATTTAAAGAAACAATGCAGGCTTTCTTTGTCAGATACAACTGAGGTAAATGTAACATTAGTTTAAATGAATATGTACAGCAAATAATCTGTTTCTAGTGAAACTCCAACACTGTCAGTTATGCTTAACAGTTATTTACAAAAAAATTAAGTTATTATTGGGCTGAGTTCATTACTGAATTAAATATTTTTTTATAATCATTATAAACAAGAAAAAAGTTAAAGATTATTGTTCTCTTTCCTTTCTAAAAGCAAGCTGCATTGTTAAAGAAATTGATTCCTTCAGAAGTGTAATTCACAGGCCTAAACTGGCACTACAAGTTAGAATTCTAAATAAAAATTGATAACCTCTATTTTAGACAGCCTCTTACTTAAAATTGCTTCAAAGATGAGTGCATATACACACACACAAATATATATGAAATATAAAATATATGTAAAAATGTAAAATACACAAAAAATGTAAAATATGCATATTTAGTTTGTTTTAGAAAACTCAGCCAAACTAGATGAAAATCTCTAAAAATGCACCATCAAAGTATAAGCTACAGTATTTGAATCCTCATCTGTACCGCTCCATTCCTATTGCTCAAAGTAAACATATTCATTATTTATCTGTCTGTATTATTTGGTATTTATCCCTCTGTACTACTTTCAGACAGGCTCAGATCAGTGAAGTCCCAAATGCCATGCTCTTTGCTATTCCTCAGTGACAGCCACAGTGGCCTCACAGCCTCTGGCTGTATTCACACCCTCCCACCCCACTGGCAGGGAGCCATTCCTGTGGAATGCACCACAGGGAGCTCAGTGGGGAAAGGCTCCTGCCTGGGGCACACGTCCTGGCTCCTGCTCTCAGCTACACCCACGTCTGCTGCCCTGAGGCTTTCCACCACAGCCAGCTCTATCTAGGATATCTAGGATGGATGTCATGTGCAGGCTTCCCGTGGGCTGTCCTTTCTAATGTTGAGAGTCTCTGGTAGATATTCTTGGGTAACAACAAAACAGTCAAATTGTATAGCTGGTTAGATAAAGCAAGGAAGGCTGCCACACATGCATGAAGGGCACACATTCAGTATATGCTCATAAATCCAGAGTGTCCCACTTCATCTGACTTTGACTAGCATTCAATCCTTTGGAAATACCTTTAACATTAGCATGGAATATTTATAAAAAGTTACCATACTAAGCCTTGAAGGAAGTTGTTATCCCCACAGTTGTTTGTTTGCTAGTTTGTTTTCATACTGGGTACTCAGTACAAAAAGAGCTATCTCTCTCTTAAAAAAAAAAATCCTGGCAGATAACTGCATCATTGGAATTACTGTTGTGTTCAGTTTGGTCAAAACCAGCATAATAATAAAAAAACACTAGTTGTACCATATATTTTATCAAAATAAGTAATAGTAAGCAAAGTTCAATGTTGAACAAGAATTTATCCTTGTAAATGTTACATACAGGAACTCAGTATAGTATTTTCTTACTCTAATTTCACCATTAAAATTCTTCTCTATGTAGAAGCATTTACTCTGCTGCTTTAATTAAAGTCATAAATGAGAAAATGAAAGTCCTTTCAGCTCTATTTTGTATCCAATGTTGTTATTCATGTGATTGTTTTGTTCTTACATCACAGACAGAAAGTAAATTTAGTCCACAAGAGTTCTCCTGCTCTCAGTTATTAGTAGTAATCAATACTGCCTTGTGTTACATGCATAATTGACAATTTCCTGGTGCTCTTTTATACTAGATTACATATGTTATTCTTTACAAATAACACCTCTTTCATCAAGCTGCTAACGTTTCCTCTGAGGAAAGCAAGGGTTGACTCAGGAACTCTGCTCTCTCCACTGCAACACTTGGCAGTCCTACCAGCATGACCATATTAACCAGTCTAGCCCAGTCGGTGTTTAAGTCAGGACTACCTAAAACTAAACCATCTCTTGCTGCCTTGAATTGTCATGCAGGACATGGAAAGATCTGGGAACATTGTGAAAGGCAGAGAGTCAGACAGGTTGAGTAGGAGACCAAATATACAGATGTCTAAGAAACAAGGTGTTTTGGTTTTTTGGTACTCAAATGATTATTTATGCAAGAGCTCTCATATTATAACATATCTGAGAGGATCAGTATGGAGGCACAGAGAAGACACATCAATCTGCTCTCATTAGTTTAATCTGTTAATATATACAAGTTTGGATATGGTGATTCCACAAGACCAAGTTAAAAGCATGTTCTAACTTGTACTATCAAAACATTTTCCTTATTTTCTTTTATGTTTTTTCTCTTTATACACACTGGCAATAGTGTTTTGTCCACAGAATTTAGCCTTTGTGGTCCACAGAAGAGCTGTTGGCAGTAAGGAAATTATACCGCCCTGACAGCCAGACTTCCTCTTTTTGAGATGCACTGCTCTTGTTCAACAGAGGAAAAAAAAAAAAAAAAAAAAAAAAGAACTTAAAGTATATGAAACTAGAACATAGATCTGCCAAGTCACTTGACTACTAATGTACTAATCATTGCAGTACACTAATTATTGGCAATGTACATCCTTAATACAAGGGCTTTCCACTGAAGTTTATCCTGATAGTTCTGAAGCTAAATTTTGACATACTGTTGTCAACAAAAAAGATCATTATCACCATGATATGCTGTGTAGTTTAAACAGACAGCAATTCAGGGGCAGGAGTATATAGATATTGAAGTGATAGTTAAAGAAAGACAAGAATAAAATAGAATTATAGAAAGGCATAAAAATTGGCTAAAACTGTCCAAAAACTTGAATGCTGCTCTACAGGCTTTGGGCATTTAGTCCACTAATTTAAAAGCTTTAAACCTATTTATTGTTCATGAATATGCTGAGCTGAAAACTCTAAAGACAGAAATAATCTATTTATCTGCAAGAGGGCTGTAGCAAAAGAACGTAAGTTTGATTTTACTAAGTCAGATCAAGAGCGGAGTTTCTTTCTTTTAGTGAAGAAATTTGCAGCAGTGAAATGACACTTGCAGTTTATTTCTCAGTAGTTATTTACAGTTACTCACATGCCTGTGTTTGAAGAAATAGAGGTAAAGGAAAGAAATAAATAATTATTAAGTTGATTAATGTTATCTAAGATGCTTATTTTACAAAGGCATAAGTGTTCTTTAGCAATCCAGTGGAATCTCAAGGGCACAGGCTGATACTGAAACCTATGCAGTGCATTTATGCAACAGGTAAGTAGGCAATCAAAGAGGATAATGAAAAAACCTTGGTAAGTCTTTTTTTTTTTTTTTTTTTTTTTTCTTTAAACAGGAACATTAATTCTGTATTTTTAGTAAAGAAAAGGAAGAATAGGTGGCTACTGATGGGCAACAGATAGACAGGGAGCCACTGTGTTCAAGAAAATCCAGAAGAATTATTTTCAAATGGCTCAATAAGAAATTCTGGAAAAGAGGCCAATAAATTGAGGAAAAAAAAAAAAGTCCAATAGCAAATATGCAAGACGAAGTTTCTCAAAACTCCAGGAGCTACTAATGCTTCTATAATAAAGTTCATATGAGATATCAATGAAGGTGAACAACTGAAAAACAGAAATTACTCTGGCATATTCTGCATAATAGCATAATAAGAGAAAAATGAGAAGAAGAAATTAATGAGAGAGTACGCAAGATGCTTAAAACTGCAGAATACAAGAAGTTTCTAACCACTTTGGCAATAAATATTCATTAATAACTCATATTCATTAAAACTCATGCATTCAAATGCAAATGGGAATAGACTCCTTTGAATCTATTCCTTACTGTGAGTGTGACAGAGCACTGGAACAGGACCCCCAGAGGCTCTGGCATCTCTTTTTCTGGAGATACTCAAAACCCACCTGGACACAGTCCTGTGCAACCTCTAGGTGAGCCTGCTTTAGCAGTGGAAATAGACTAGAAGATATTCAGAGTCCTTTCCAAGCTCAAACATTCTCTGATTCTGTGAACTACATGGACTTCATGAATCAAAGGAGTTATGATCTTCTCTCAGATGGAAATTCTGCTCTAACAAGGGATCAGGTTGCAACTTCCTTCAAAAATTTTAATCTCAGATTACCAATGAATGCACTAGACAATAAGAAATTTGACAAATAGATGCTATTTATTTGTATGTATATACAAATAGATGTGTGTGTGCATATGTGTGGGGGCGTGGTGTGGGTGTGTTTTTACACACATAGTAGTATATATGTAGTATATAGTAGTATATATATAGTAGATATTGAGTGTTTTCTTTCAACTTTCAAACTGGGTGTTTCCATTTCAACTGTTCATGAAACAAATACATTTGACCTAAGACAAAAACTTATTCCTACTGATTTCAGTCTGTTTAAACTTTCTATTTATGACAAAGTTCTTTAGAAGTCAATGTTGTCCTATCATACAGCTTGCTTCAAAACTAACCACGGTGCATATAAAACCCTAAGAAAATATCTCAATCTCATCATTGATTATGACTTTTCTAAATAAAATGAATATACTTATGGCTAAACAAGGGACTGCTTTTGGCCTACACTAAAATATGAAATGAAAACTGCCAAATATGCCTACTCAGACCTGTGAATATAAGTCCAAAAAGGGAAAAATAAAAAGCTAAGGTTTGACTCAGAAAAGTACCTTATTTGCAGAGAAAAAAGGAGATTGATGTAGTAACGGGAGCATAGCTAACAAATAGTAAGATTCTGCACTACTTAGGGAAAAAAAAAAGGGAAAGGTCATAATGAAATGTCTGTATCCTATCACAACTGTTTTCATCCACTTGTCCTCTAGTATCTGTACTGTTATTTCTGGGAAAATGTAGGCTTTCTTTAGCAGCTTAGATCTACTTTGCCACGGTCCAGTGTCACCAGAGAGGATTAATGATGCTCTCTGTGTACTCTTTGTTCTGATAGGAATTCAGGCCAGGCTTCCCTGTGATGGTGAAAATTGCTTTTTTTGCTGTCACTGCTTCTTCCTCCTTCAGCAGTCTTGTCTAGCCAATCAATCCTGCTCAGTAAGGTCCAAACTAGAGAAATGTATTGTCATGACCATTTGCTAACTGTTAACATTTCCTCATTTCGCTAGAGCTTTGGATTGCTCCCCAAAGCAGCTTTCTCCACCATTAAGTCCAAGTATTTCACTTGGGCACACTGCATGACTTGGCTGCTATCAGGTATCCCTTTATTGGATGTTCTGACAGCAGACTACACGAGATACCACTTATTGTCTGCTGGCCTTAAGAAAACAAACACAGTGTTTATATATCTAACAGAGCCTACAGCTCCTCCCATGAGGGTGCTGTGCTCAACACAAGCTTTCTTTTAGGTGGAGATTTGTGAAGTCTACCAGTTTCCTTAAAATACTCTCCTCCAAGCTGAAGCACTGACAGCCCTTGTAAGAGAATAAAGGAACATTTTATTTTTTCTCTATTAATTTCTTTAGTCAGTGACTTTATCTAAGAATGTAACTTTTCAACAAAAATGTAGAGTTTGTTCTTATCTCTTACCTGAGAGCTTATCGATGCTACCCTATTGTGCAGTAGGGTTTACTGAAGTGTAATGCAAATTATCGGTGTATACAGGTAATTTTGCAGTAAATGTCAATCAAATATGAATGTAATTTTCAAAGCAATTATCAGGCAAAGAGGTTAGCACATTTTAACTCTTCATTAAAAATTCCCAAGGGAGTATATAATTTCTGGGCTACAGACAAGCCAACATATTTTTTGAAAACAATAAGTAAGGCTCTTAAAACTATCTGTTCATAAACTTCAAGCATTATCATAGGCTATATTCGAGTGTAATAAATGCAGGTCTAAAATTTCCAGGAGGAACATAGCAAAGCACAGGTACAATCTACCAATGATTTCCAAATTACTAAAACCATATTATTGATTAAAAATAATCCCAGAAAATCTTCTCATTTGCCTATCAATATGTCACATGAGGATGGTGCTCAACATGACCAATATGTTGTTTTATGGTCATGAACATACAACAGTGCTAGCCCTCAGTGTTTTATTCTCTTTCTGTAGTTCACATTGCCTTTAGATATGGCTAACATAAAATTACCAATTACATATTCATATGTCATCTTGATTACTAAAGCTGACACAGGCTTAAATTCTCAGGGTGTGAATCACTGCCATTATAACACATTAAATAAACTGGCTGTTCAATGTGTGTGTGCCTTAGACTCACAACAAACTTGGATAAAATCCATTAGCTTAAGCAGCCTCCATTAATGTTTTTTTACACCTGGGTTAAAAGCCAGGGCATTTATAATAGACTAAGAAAGAGCATAGTCAACCCATGCAGCTATCTCTTATACTGCAATAGCCCAATTGTGTTGAAATTTTTTCAATCCTTCTAAGTTGTGTGGAAGATAGAGAAATGCACTTGCTAGTTGCAGGGAGACGTCCTCCATGGAATCACTTAGACTGTGGAATCATGTCAAGGTTACAGACAAGGTTACAGCTAACTGATCAGAGGAATAAAGCTAGGGAAAGCACAACAAAATGCTTTATTAAGGTAATGGGTACTGAGGAAAGGTGGTACATTTTTAATAACCACCTCCTGGGTTATATACAAACCCAACATGTTCAACACAAAGTAAATGTGCTGCCATGCAAAATACGATGTCTTTGAAGAATTAAACTCTGAAAACAAAGGTTGTTGGTTGCTCCCTTAAGGATGGTTTAGCAGCCACAGGAAAGTAAAAAAAAAAAAGTCAGTATGGGTTATGTTCCTTGATCTACACAATCTTTGCTGATTTAAAATGGCACTTAACAAGTTCTGCACATAAAGAATGCATCTGGTATTGCCAACATTCTGGACCCAGTGCTCATTGGGTCCATTCTCTGGAGGAGGTTTATAGGTCATGCAATGTTTTCATTTCAGAATGGTCTATGAGGGTTATGCCAGCTAGCTCATAGCCATCTGGCAGATTTGCTAGAGCAAACACTTAATACTGTACTCAAGAGTAATTTCTTTATTAGTTGAGAGATAAAGAAGAAAATTAAAGGACTCACAGAAACATTCCAAGCCATTTGTTGCATCTGCAAAGAGCATACTTTCTTCCACTTCTGACTTCTTGCTTTCAGTAAACTCTATGAGAAACCTATTAACTCTGCATCATGTATTAGTAATAACCTTTTTTCATTCCTCAGAAATTTATTTGATCCTTTCTGAGTTTAAACAGATTACACTGAGAGCTTATATATCTTACCTAGTCACAAAGTTTTCCACATTTTTCAGTATTTAAATGCCTTGGGATCTCCTGGCATAAGTCTTATTTCCTTTTAACTCTTGGAAAAACTCTATCTGCTGTCTCCTTTCTGACTACTGAGGAAATATTGAGAGAAAGGAATTAAATGCACAGTTTGACAGCAAGGCTTCAATCTTCTATCAGTACATGACCCACATCAATTTCTAGATGCCTTAGTTTTAAATCTCTTTACCCAATTATTTAAATTCATCAGGGTACAATGGCTCCCAAATCTATTGCCCTTTAGACCTTTCAGAGTTTTGCCTGGAGATTACAATACAATGCAATGATTTGCAAAGTGCTGCCAGTAAATGGATCACCAAAGGGACTAAGATCCTAAAAAAGCCATGCACACACAGAAAAAAGGAATACAGCCTTTTAGGTTATAAGTATATGGGAAGTAACTTGAGCCTTTTGTCACTCAGAGGCATTGCCTTCTTGCAGTTGTTTCTAATCCTCATCAGAAAAAAAAAAACCTGCAATACTCATTTTCTAAATGGAAAAGCAAGGCATAAAGGCAACAGATGATAGATCTCACGTCTCTCTTTATTAGACCTCAAAATGCCTCAGTGCCAATGTATCTAAGCAATACAATGGTTTTGGTAATTTATTAAAAAGAAAAAAAAATTAAAAAGAACAAAAAACCCAGGCAATTTTACTTCACATTTGATTTAAACAAAAAGCCTTGTAATCAATCTATACAAGAAATGGAGAAATTGGTAGGTAAAGCGGTAGGTGTTTGTAGCTACAATTTAGGCTTACAAAAGAAACAAAGGAAAAGTCACAAAACAGAAAAAAAGATTATAGTTACTTATGCTAAAATAAAATAATACTTTTTCTTAGTCCATCATGAAGGAAAAATTGCTTAAACTAGGTCCACTTATAATGCAGAAATAACTGTTTTATAACTGGTTTTAGGAACTAATGGTGTTTATTTTATCATTTGTGTTAAGACAAAATAGAAAAAAGCTCACAAGAAGAAAAAGAACATTAATATAGACACTCGTCCAAAAGCTATATATTATAATTTGAAAGAATCAAGTTAAAAATCCCAATACTGAGCCATTTTTATTTACTGTATTGACATGCAAAACAAGCATGGTAAAGTATCCTGCATTTAGAAGTTTGATACAGTATCATGAAACAACAAATCCAGAAGTAACACTCAAAAATGGAATAAACTATTAATTTCATAACATTTTAAAAAAGTGATACATGTTGATACTTTTAAATATATAATTACTTATTAAATTATTTGTTTATTTAAGAATAATAATTAAAAATTAAGCATTACAGGCCACACTTTCAAAATCTGCTAAAATCTGAAAATTACTGCTTGAACTAAAGCAGGAGAAGTGGTACATGATGGAAATCTTTCATGGCCTTCCTAGATGCTCAGGCCCTCAGGCCCTTTTATAAAAACTGTATGCATTTAAAGAACAGACAGTCAAGAAAACCCTCAAAAGTCAGTATCTGAACATCATCCTTCCCTTGATTCTTCCAATATCTGAAATACCTTCTGGGTATATTTATACATGGGTGTGAGGTGAGCACTTTATAATGACAACTAAAATTCAAGGAAGAACTGTTCAGCCAGAAATGAAAAATTAAAACAACAGCAAGTAACAACAAGTAAATTAAAGCAACCCCAACTTACTACAGCAGGGTGCATTAGGATCCCCATGTACTATCCTATAGGCCAAATGCAGCTTGGCAAGCATAGTTGAGCAGCCCACTGAAGGAAACCAGTACAGAGGAACTAATACATGAAAGAGAAGCAGTCTTTCTTTGCTTGATCCTTTTACATCCACAGCATATCTAATATATACACAGCTACCCTTTCTAACATTATTTAAGAATAATAGCTGCTGTTTTCTCACCTACTGCTGCTTCTTGTGTGTGACTTTGATAAAGAAATAGATAAGGAAGAATAACCACATAACACCATTTTTGGTGTTTTAAACTGAGTTTACACTGATTTTATAGTATTACTTTGTACAGTGAGCAAAGGGATTAATTCATAAAATGATAGTGGCCGAAGTAGGAAAGAAGAAGTGGTCACAAGGGATTGTGAAATTGGATAGAGATGAAATACAGCTTGAACATCTCTCAACAGTTTTTTGTGAAAATGGACACAGTTAAGAATAACAAATTTACCCATTTAATCCATCTACTACAGTTTACTTCTGGGAATGACACTGAAGGCATTATGGATAACCCTGTGAGAATGAAAATAAGGAAATTAAATACACTGTACAGTATGACTTTTAGAAACTTATCCTACTCTTTAACTTTACATTACTGCATTCATTTGTATTCAGTTATTTCTTCAATTTGTTTTTACTGAAGTATTCCCACTGAGACATTGTAGTATGTACTGATCCTTTTGTGCAATGTCTGTGTCATTTTCTTTGACTTAGGTATAATTTCAGGTAATTGTCAGTGAGAAGGCATAGCAGTTAAGCCTTAGGGATGGTTTTATGCATCACCACAGTAAAAATCTGATTTGATCTAAAAGGACCCACTCTAGACATGAATTGAAACTCAGCCTATTGCATCTAATCCCTGAAGAATAAGGTCTATGGTTTAGGTAGATGAGAAAAGCACCTCAAATCCTTAACACCATAAAAATAACAGTCTTCTCCAATCAGATATCTTATGAATCTGAAAGCAAGGTATTTTGGAGGGGAAGCCCTCCAGCATTTGTGTAATTTGGCACTTTGTATGACATAATATAACTTAGTTATATTGTTAATTTCAACAAAGTGATAGCAACAACTTGAAAGATGCTTCAAATTAGAATGAAACTTCAACATGCTTAACATTTCTGTCTCATTAAAATAGAAGGAGGCAAAATACATTTGGCACTTTATACGATTGAGCTGTATAACTCTAATATAACTCTAAAACAGAAGATGGAAAGACAATGGCATTCACTGAAAAAAAAAAAAATCTTTTATTTTGGTTTTGGAATGGAAGGACCAAATAAATACATTTTTAGGCAGGAATGTTTGTACTAACTCACCACAACTAAACAGATCAAGCTCTCTACTTTGGAATCTGCTCAGCCATTGAATGCCTTGCAACTCCTGTTCAGTTAAAAACTGGTGCATTTCCAGTATGCTTATCACCCAAAATTCTATTATTTTACAATTTAAAAAAAAAATTGTTTTGTGCAAATTTGTCAGTGTGAGTGCATGTTTCGCTTGGAAGAGTTCCCTTGTATAAATTCATCAGTCCACCATACCAGAATCAATACTGTCAACTTTATTAACTTTCAGTTTGGGAAAGGTGGAATCAGTTCCTTTCCTATCTGTTTAAAAAGTAAAAACTAGCATGTGTTTGCATGTTTTACTACTGCATTCACCAGCATGATTTGTGTCTCTTTCAGTGATTTCCAGGGACAGAAAAAAATGAGTTTGCTGGAAACTTGTGCTCCCTCTGGTGTCTGAATCAAGCATGAAAAGCCAGCAAAAGTACTGCCATGGGGGCAGTATTACAAATGCAGAATGATTTTTTTAATTTCCTGGCCACAGTAAAAATACTGTGCAAAAGATAATTTAACACCAATTTATTTGAAAGAGGACAAAGTATATATATTTGGATTGGGTTTTCATTTGCCCTACTGCATATTTAATAAAACAGACAATATATCCATAATTTCCAGCTATGATGGCTTGTAAACATTACTAGTGACTAATTGAATGGTCATTTGAATCTGCACAAAGCAATTTCCCTCCATTAGATTAAACGTCACACCCTGTCAATGAAAAATCTATTTAACTTCAACCCAGCAATTATAAGCATTTTGGAATGAGGCACCAGAAATCTACTTGTAATTAAAATTTCCTATATATATAGTGTAGGAATTTGGCTTAGCTCCGCAAGTAAATTTATTCTTCACTGAAAGTTTGCCTACAGCAAGAACTGTAAAAAGAAATTTTTCCTTCTGTTATAATGGATTTTTAACACATCAGTACGAGATAGCTATAAGCATTAGTTCATTTTCACGGTTTCATAATTATTATTTCTTATTGTTTGTCTCTTTGGGTACCAAGAGCAAGGTCCAGATTTAAAAATGCCTTAAAACCCAATAACATAAATTCATCCATATTCCTTCAGATGATAATATCACAAACACAAATGAAATTCGCTATCATTAATTTTCTTTTTTTCTCCTTTTTTTCCTTTGTTCTAGTTGGATTACAACTAATACCTTCAAATAATACTATCCTAAAATGTAAGCATATGTAATTGATTATAAGCCATTCTGAGAGTTTTAGCTGAAATTGTAAGCAAGAAGCTCTGAATAAAGACCAGACACATTCTTTCCCTCTAAAAATGATGGCAAACCAAAGTACTGTGCAAAAACTGTCGTGTTCAGAAGAAATTATTGTCTTTGTTTCATTTATCCAAATTTTTTTCAGGAATCCTGAGGAGGAAATAATGAGCATTTGTTTTATTTCAAACTTTTGTTAATTTATTTTGCAGATACCTAAACATTTGTAGAAGAGAATTGTAAATTTTCCCAGTTGACAAACTACCTATGACTATCACATTGATGTGGCACAATTCCTTGAAATATTTTCACAGATGTGACTGATTTATGAGCCTTGTGATTCAGCTGAGCTATTCAGCATGTGTCAGTTTTGTTTGAACCTGCAATTGAATGTGCAAATTAAAGGAAACTGGAACCAAATTTGAATGAAGAGATACAAATAGCTTTCAGACCAATGCAAAAAATACATGAAGGAAGACCAATGAGATCACAAAGCCTTAACAGGAAATCAAAGCTAATACATATAGTGTGGCCAAGACACTGATGAGATCTGACTGCACATATTCTGCACTGTTCACCACTCAGAAGCCTGCCAAGCACCCACTGCAGTGATCTAGGACAGAGGCACTGCTGCTAGCAGGTATCACACTGATTCGTGTTTTGACAGAGAGCAAGAAGACACACAGAGAACAGCAGCAGCATACAAAGATGTGTTTTGCAGGAGTGAAGAGGAAAGATTCATCTATAAACAAAAAAAGAGTAACAAAACTCCCAAAGAAAACAGAAAAGAAACCCCAAGGAAACATACAGGAAAAATCCAAACCAAAACAAAAAGAATAGACAAGTGGGAGTCAGTGGACAAAATTAAGTAAAATCTGATCTGTCTCATAACCCACATGACTAAAGACTTTTCCTTCTGTGTCAGTGTGCCAAATGGCACAGCCCCTACAATTCCAAAGGCACTGTTCTTTAGCTAAATGGATAATATTAATTTGCCTTTGCATAAGAAACGCTAATTCATTGTATTTTAAAGAACATTCCCCCCATTCTAGCAGGTTTTTCAATATGAGGTAATGCTGAGACTCTAGGAAACGGTGCCAAAAGTCCTGTTGGGATTAACTAAAGTCATATTGAATGAATCTTCTTGCTAGGCTTCATTGCATATCAGTTCCTGAGAAGGCCATTTGGGTCCAATCCTGTAAAGTTTCTGTGGAATGGGCAGATCCTGGGGGAAAGGACAGCATTTTGAAATTAGCAACTAAATCTGAATTTATCTCTAAGGATTTAAGAACTTTATTTCATCTAGATTAAAGTCCTGTTCTTTGGTGTCAGAAGGTATTTGCGACTGTTAAAAGCAAGAATGTAAAATAAGGGCCTGGATTACCCACAGCTTTATCCTGGTAGGCAGAGAGCAGCCAGACATATGCCTCCTTCTTTCTCACATATGCCACAATATTTCTGGATTAGGAGGAGGGGTTATGTTGGACCCTAACGGTGAAAGAATTGGCTTGAGGCAGTCTGACACAACAGGGAGTTTATCTTTCACAATGGAGAGCAATTTTCTCTCTGATGCTAAAAAGTATATGTTTATGTTCAACTGGTACTGTATGCAATAATTCCACCATTGTCATTTTGTATTGTAATTATTATCTATTATCAATCCTTCTCACACTGGAAAGCAATACAATTGTTTTACAAAAGGATATGTCTTATTTTGTGCAATTTTTTTAATGTGTTTTTATAAGCTGAAATAAATTTACATAGTAACATTTTAATAATTAATTTTTAGTTTTCCAAAGTAGATAAACAACTGACTGAATGGGTGGGGGTTAAAAACAAGCCAGTCACCAACAAAACCTATGACAATACTGAAACTGAAAACAGTTTTTTATGTTTCTGGGTTTTTTTTCAGAAGAATATTATTTGTAATATGAAACTGTTTAAACATTATTATTACAGAAGTCCAAAGTATGATTTAAAACAGATTTAAAACATTTTTAGAAGTAAATAAATTTATTTTATTTGCTTTTAAAAATACTTAAGAAAACATAAGTAAATCTCTATGTTCCTATTCCAGTTACAGAAGTTGCAATTGACTCTAAAAATATGTAGTAAAGATTTTGAGGAACAATGAAAACTGTAAACATATAGACAGGAGATACTGGATTCCTAATTCCTTAAAGCTATATACATAAATCTTTTCTTTCTGAAGTAGCTACTTACATTTAAAAAAGTAATGAAGAGATAACAGGACAATTAAAATTTCAAGATTACCTGAAAAATGTCTGATATACATTTACTGAAACCTAAAACTATATAAAGTTTAGAAGAATCTATTGTATAGAAAATTGAGTTTATTTGGAAATGACAAGCTACTACTCTTATTAGCATCACCTCCTAGTAATTCAACAAAAATGATGTTGTACATATTGCACCTATCTTGCTCACTATGACACTGTTTTTATGTATGACCCCTTGTTTCTCATAGTAACAGAGACCACTGATTAGCTTACTTTTTTATTCTATGCCATCAAAATGGAGAGACTAATCTTTACACAACTAAAACCCGCCAATTTTTATCAAATTTATTTTGTTAGCATAATTTGATAAAAACACTTTTTCTGAGTTAAAGACATTGCAATTCAACAGCAATGACAAGAATAAAGCTGAAAATATATATTAAGCGGACATTTGACATTTCATAATATGCAAAAGGGACAATCTGAGGCTTGTCTTCTTGATCAGCTTCACTTAAATTTTTTATTTTGTTATTTTTTAGTCAAATAGACATAGAATCAAGAGGTGCCGGTATATTTTGTCAATCACCACCCAGAGAAGGAACATCGCTTATCTCTTTACTTTTGCACAAGACTTTTTTCTTCCTGTTATTCCACAGTTAAATATAGCACTAACCCTGAGCAAGTCTCAGTTCCCATGAGCTAACGGAAAATTATCACCTACCCATCCAGCCTTAATAAGTGCCATGGTCTCCCACCTTTTGTTGTCACTTCAGCTATATTTATTCTGAAGTAAAAAAAAACAAGAGCTCACAAACAATAAAAAAGAGCAAACTTCTGAAGATGTGAAATACTTCATTAGTTAATCTGTAACAGATACATAGTGGATAAGGAGCTGCACCATTGTGTAAAATGTCCACTCTATCCATATGCTAAAATAAGTAAAACGTATATATGCTTACTATTGATCAAGCAAAGACAACAAAAAGTAATCTTTATTATTTTCTCTTTTGGTCTGAACATAGCAGGTTTTAGACAAACATAAAAAGACTTGATCTTGTTGGGTTTTGTTCTTTTTGTTTTGCTGCGTTGATTTGTTTTTTAAAATCTTGTTTTGCTATTAATAAAATGTTGAAGCTTATCATGAAAGAAATAAAAATTAAGGATATTTTTCTGTTTTTTTCTTGTTATACTTTTTTGCCCAATTATGATAGGAGTTAGCAATCTCCTTCGGAATCCACAGATTCAAATGATAAAGGCCAGGGATTAAGCACAGCCGATTATCAGTCTGTGTCCTCTTCAATCTAGCATTTCCACTGTAGATAAATCCATATTCAGACTGAAGTTATAATAAATACACTGTCCTCAATATCGTTTCCCTAGATGACCTCCTCAAAACTGACATTCAAGTATTCTTGTGGAAAATTACAGTTCATAGTAACAGAAAAAGCAGCCTAGACAATATATACTTACAAAAATAACACTGAAGATCAAACTAAATGTTCAGAAAGCAACTGGATAAAATTATAATTTCATTATAAATGTTTTATTTGCTTCAGTTCTGATTAATTTATTATTACTATAGGTTAGAAATATAAAATAAAGTAACTTTCTTAGATTTTATCTTTATTCCTTGTATTGTGTGTCTTCAAAATAACTGCATTATTATTTATACTTATGACCAAAAAATTTAAAAATCACAATGGACCACAGTGGTTGCAATTTTTTTTCCTTTCCAAAGGTAAAAGAAAACAAACATTGACATTCTACAGCTACCTTAAATACTCTGAAATAGAAGCATTACTGTAAGGAAAGGGACACCAAAAAACACTTGTCCAGTGAATAACAGTAAAAGAATAAAAATCTACATGAATAGAATTGCAGTGATATTCTGCTAGGTATATGTATTGATTTCTATGATAAATAATATTTTCACCTAAAATGAAAAAAGACAGCCCCTAAAAGGGAAGATAGTTTTTGCTTTGTGAGGACATTTTAACATGGGAAATGCTACTGGATTCTCCTGCTATGTGACATTTGAAATCCAGAATCTTATGGGTCTAAAGAAAGGCTAGGATTCATACAGACACAGACTGTGTAACAGGTTATTTTAATTTCTTAACCTAGAAACTCAAACTATTTTAAGGAACTATAGATTTATGTGGTATTTAATTTCATGGTACTTCTTCAGACAAAAGCAGTAACATTTCAAATTTATTATAACTAACTAAACTTATCTACCTACTTAAAGTGATTGTGTTCTACTCTTATTTCCATTAGTTTGTCGCAGAAGGATTCCAGTGAAGCAATTCTGAAATCAGATGGAGGGATATGTGCATTTATTTGACAACCCTTTATTGAAAGTACAGGATCAATATTTGGTTTCCTTTGGCCAAACCACAAAAATAATAAGAAATGGGTCATGCTATATACTGAAAAAAAAACTCCAACAAAACAAAACAGTGAAAAAAATACCCAAACCTGAGCTTCATTTTGATTAGTTATTCAATGGAATTGATTTGAAATAAGCACTGCAAATGACTGCAGTTAATTCATTAGTTGTTGTTCTATTATTTTCACCAAATTTTTTTAAAAAGTGCAAAAAATGATTCAGAGTAAGTTTCATAATCAGGGCATTTATTAGGTTTGGATGATTCCAGCCACCTTTCCTTCTAGAAAGAAATTTCAAAGCTCTTTTAAATCAATCTGTACTGAAGAAAGAATTGAAAATGTGAATTTAACTCAAAATCACTCACGTTGAAATGTTGCTTCAAAAACTAATTTCATGGTCTGTTTCCATAACAACGTAGATTATTTTTACCAACTAGGACTCATATAATGAAGAAGAAAATCTTTAATCAGATTGTACGAACTACTATTTAAGACTGTTTAGAGTGATTTGGAGACACACTACTTAAGAGCAAGTGATTTGTAGGTAGCTCCCCTTAAGCATCTTTATGGTCAGAAGATCGCATATATTTCTCAACAAAAAAGCCACTGAGTTTTATTAATTAGTGATAAGATATAAAGCATGCAAATAAAACATTGTGTACTTAATTTATTCATTCTTACGCTTCTTGTTTCTCAATGAAATCTTTTTTAAATGCTTGTCATATTGTATAGGAGCAATCCTACCTTCAGCTCATCACTAACACAGAGCTTGTTTTCTCATTATTCAGCTATGTATTTTTATGCATGTGTTTATATTTTCAACAGGAGATATAAAAGCAAAGAGATACCATTTACATGCTATTTAGAGTAAAGAAAATCTAAAACCAGGAAGACCAAACCATGCTTTTTGCAAAAGAAAGTGGACAAAAAGGTCTACAGAATGTTAAATTAAATTTATCAGTTCTTTCTACTTTAAATCTAAGAGCAAATGTCATTAGCTATTACAGCAACATGTGTTATAGGTTGCTAGTCATTCAGCCAACAAGATTTTATTATTTTTCATTTGGTATCAAATATTCTTTTCCTAGACATTCACATATATTTTTCCATGCCTAATTTCCTGTATTCCTTAATTAATGAATGAAGCTTCTTATTATTGGATTGGAGGAACATATTATTTATTAAAACTGGATTCTAAAATAAGACTGAGTTAGCAGAGCTCATATTCCTTCAGTGAGAACAAACAAAATCTAACCCAGAATGGTTTCTCGGGGCAAGCTTACTCCAGTGACTAATTAAAAGATGAAGGATAAAAACCAGAACACAAGAAAATTTGGGAAAAAAATATCTATGTCATTATCAAAAGAGTAAGGAGTCCAATGAGACTGGAGGGGGAAAGAACTGTGTTGTAAAGACCTGCTCCTTTGTCTATACACAGGGGCACACACACACACACACACACACACACACACATCCACACACCCTCATGCACACAGAGTCCCCATAAACACAGCTTTCCTTTCACAGCATTTTTCCTTTAAGCAGCTTGGTAGTATTTACGTTTGCAAAGCTCCCAGTATTCCCAAACCTTACCCCTTTATTTTTAGCTTTCAAGCTTTTGCTTCAGCTGATGAGAACAGGAAAAGAAGGTGGTATGTTTATTGCTGGCAGACAGCTTGGAAATTCTGAGTAAAGAAGCCAATCAAGGCAAAAGGATTATAATAATCAAAGCAGAAAATTTGCATATTTAGAGTATGGTTACTGAGAAATAACAATGCCTTGGTTGTGTAAATCAAACCCTCAGCAAAAAGTGAAGGGATTTGCATATCTGGGAGAAATCTGTCATGTTATGCATCCGTAACTGCATTCTAATTAGCAGAAAGCATTAGTTTTTAGTAGAATATTAATTATAAGTTCTAGAAGTACTTTTATTTCCTTGTGATATAATAGACTTAGCTTGTTTGGAGCCTGATGAAAACAGGTTTTCTTGCCTGGAGGACGCAATGCCATTCAAAACGACCAAAGATACATTAATCATGCCATACAGCTACAATTTTTAAGATTGAGATCATGTAAATGTTCAAAGAGTTCTGTATTACCAATTGCGTTCATCCTTTTTGTCTATAGAAAATAGTTTATAGTAGCCCTTTGAGAAAATATTGCACAAAGCAAATGAAAGTTTAAAACCACCTGTTCAAAGCTGCAGAATAAATGACCTTGACTTCATTTTAAATTTAGTGAATGAAAAAAATAAGCTGGCCTGAAAATTTCACAGACAAAAAAACTAAAAAAAGCCCCAGCTGACTGAATAACTATGAAAGTTTTCTATTGTCTATTAAAATCAATCAAAGTTAACAGTAGGCTCAGAAATTTCATAATAAAATAAAGAAAAAAAAATAGGCTAATTCTCCTTTAAAAATTAGCATGTAACAGTATATTTGTACCATTCATGCATGGAAAAATAACTATACTACTTCAGGTTAATGATTATTTCCCCTTTCCTCTCTTGTGAATGATTCTCAGCTATATTTAAGGTGGAAATTCAAGACTGGCTGACATACCCTGGCCACCACTCACAATCAAACTGCAGGTTGGTGTTGCACTGAAACATAAGAGAGAATCCATGCAAGCATATTCAATCTAGATAGTATTACTAATAATGCATGTTCAGAAGCATTACCCATTTCCACAGATAAAGCATGGATGATACTCAGCAAGATGCTTTGAAGACCTGGACACTCCTCATGTGTAGAAGTGGTGAGCACACTGCAGTGCGGGTCTCAGGGTACTTACCATCCTCTGTGGGCACATAGATATTCAAATACAGACAGTCTTCATTTTGATCTTGAACATATGTCACCACAGTATCCAGATTGGCAGTAAACCAGACTGGCAGCATATCGTTGAGCAGTGATCTCTCATCCAGGTATTGTGGGCAGACAGCAGCAAACTGTGTGGCGTTGCGGACACCCGTCCAAGACGATGGTGGCTCTGGGGGCTGAAATCGCCTTTCTCCAGTCGGAGGAGAAGCATAAGGAACACCCAAGTACTGCTCCACTGGACCAAGGATCTCATTAGGCAAAGGTGTTCTTAAACCACGTATTTTGCCATAATTTGTAGTAACAACTGGGTATTGTGCTTGGCCATCGATGAGAGTAAATCTTATAGCCAGTGCAGTTATCCACAGGAGGAAGTTAGAATTCAACATGACACACACTGGTGTGAAGATCAAAGGCAGCCATAGGAGTCCCATTGGTTTCGACATTATTTAAATCAACATCAGCAGGGCTCTTTTTTCCAAAGCCAGGAGAAATTAATCAGTCAAGGAAAATGAAAACTAACAAAAAAGTAGTCAAAAGGAGATGAACCGAGGGAAAATGTATCTTTGTTCAGACAACAAAAAAACAAAAGCTGATGTGTGGTAGGTGCCTCAGCTGACTGGCTGTAGACAAATCCCAATGTCAGAAGAAACAAGGGAGTGTTTGCCCCTAAGGCCCATCCCAGACTTTAGTGCTGAATTAATCCTGGCAGCACACAGCACTTCTGATGAGTGGTGAGAGATCTGCAGTTATTCCACTGCCCCGGTGAAATGGCTCCTTTCAGTGAAGTCCAGCCCACTCAGTCAGCCTGCAGTCAAGAGAAAACAAGCAATTCAAATCAACAGACAAATTTATGTTGACATAAACCTAAAATAAAAAATAAATAAATAAACCAAAAATTATATTCACACACTACTTCCATGCCAAGGTTCACAAATATTTTATGAACTTTAGACATCATGGTTAGCTATGTGTTTCCAAAGATAGATAAGTTTAGAGATCTAAACCTGAAGCCATAAGCTTGTCAGAGGTTATACCACAAAACAAATGTTTCTGCTTCTCTATATGCTTCCAAACCAAAACATAGTCTAAATACTTCTGATTTCAGGAAAAGTATCACATTAAAGTGATAGCTTGAGGATATTTTGTACCCTAAATAGAATCTTCTTTTTAAACCTATTTGCACTCCCACAGGAACCATTCATTACTTTTGTTTCCTGTGTTGGATACTCTCTTTTTGCTATGAGATGACAACTACTGAGTATTTTTCACAGACATGACTTCTTTTCTGTGTGACAACCCAATTCACCTCCATCTAATTCAGAAATTCCAATGAATGCAATAAATAATTCATTCAAATCAAGCGTGAGAGTCAAAATGAGATACAAATTTTTGGTTTCCATATCTTTTTTCTATGTCTGACAAACAGAGCAATGGAAAATGAAAGAAAAAAAAAACAAAACATGATACAATCTCTTAAGTCAGCTTTTGGCCTACATAGTATTACAATTATGTAACACTACCTGCTTGCATTCTCCAACTTTTATTTTTAAATAGAAGGCAATTCATACAATAATTCCATAAAAATTAATGAAATACAAGTCACTCACATGTATATGCTGACCATTACAAGTGTACAAATAAACACACATCAACATTCATCTATCTGCCAAAAGAAATTAAGGACTTCCTTTTTACCCATTGCTCAACTCAAAAGTACAAACAATTCCATAAGTAAAAAATTCCACAGGTAAAAAATTCCTTGTTATAGAAAACTGACATGGATACCTTATATTTGGTAGGATGAACACACGTCTATATATCAGAATTATATATAAGTAGACTAGCAGGTCCTTTTTTCAGTTAGGACTCAGACACAGAAAATAATTTGAAAGATATTTTATTCTCTCAAAACTCCTAGAATTCTTCATTTACTTCATTTTAGCATTCTTACTACAAAACTGTTGAAACACCAGAACACCAGAGGCCAGAAAAATACCAGATATATATTACTTGTGATGGACCAAAATTTCTACTGACATTTTCTCTAGGATGGCAATTTGAGCACAATTTCTGAAGGACAAATTACCAGCTCTAATTTTCCTGTCCCCAAGGGCACTGTCAGGGCCACAGTCCCTCAGTTATTCTGCAGGAAGCCCTATGCCAAACCCACGCCCAGCCTGGATCTTGGCCTCACTGGGTCTCCAGCTCGACTTTGGACCTGACTCCCCAGCCTGCCTGGCCTGATGATTACTGGGTGGGGACAGAGTTCTGCCTCTGTTCCAGCCCACTCTCAATGGGGGCCTTAGGAGTTCAGAGGCTTGCCCTGCCAGCTCTGGAGTGCTCACAGCTCCTGGGCCATCCTCCCCCATGGTCAGCCCCACTTTGGCTGTCCCTGGCACTCAGAGTGGTCAGCCAGCTATGGGTCACTCAAAATTCCTTCCCAAGTGTCACTTTCTCTTCTGATTTTTGCTACCATCTTTAACAATGGAAATCAACAGCAGGTGATTGATTATGAGTAGTATTCTTCTTGCTCTGTCCCATCCTGACTTTGACACACTTTACTGATCATGCAGCACAAATCAGATTTTCCAGTTATATCCAACTGAGGATTTGATCTGTGCTCAGGGAGGAGCAACAGATCTTATTCCCTTGACACCCACACTGCAGAAGTTTGTAATGACATTCTAGGAAATGTGGAATACAGCACTAAGAAAACTGGCAAGGTGGAAGGAAACACAGTGGTTCAGATGATGAAAGATGCATAGAGAAAAATAGCTTCTGGGGAAACAGTAAGTGAAAAAAAGATGAAACAAAACAAGAAAAGAAAATGAGAATGACTAATAAAACAGGAGAGACTAAACTACCAGCAGGGGAGAACCAAAAATTACAACATGAAGGAAATTCTCAGCTGATATAGCATAGATAATACACAATTGTAAAAAATGTGACATAATAAATGGTATGGCTTTCTTGGCCACCTGGGCACATGCTGGCTCATATCCAGCCAGCTTTCAAACAGCACCCCCAAGTCCCCTTCAGCTGAGCAGCTCTCAAGACACTGTTTCCCAAGCCTGGAGCACTGCAATGGTTTTTTTCTACCCAGCTGCAGGACCTGACCCTTGGCCTTATCGATCCTCATAGAACTGGCCTCAGTAAATCCAGCCTGTCAAGTTCCTTTTGTAGAACCTTCCTAGGCTCCAGCAAATCACTACTCCCATCCGATTTAGGATCATCTCTGAATTTACTGAGGATGCAAGCAATCCCCTCATTGAAGTCATCAATAGAGACATTAAACTGGCCCCAGTACTGAGGCCTAGGGAACACTACTGGTGACCAGCTGCCAACTGGATTTAACTCCATTCAACACCACTCTCTGACTATCCTGCCAGTTTTTCACCCAGTGAAGACTGCACCCATCCAAGTCATGAACAGCCAGTTTCCCCAGAAGAATGCTGTGGGATTGTGTATCCAATGCTTTACTGAAGTCTAGATAAACAAAGTCCACAGCCTTTACCTCATCCACCAGCCAGGTTACTTTATAACAGAAAGAGATCAGGTTAGTCAAACAGACTCTGCCTTTTGTAAACCCATTTGTGAGGATCATCTGGGCCTGATTTGCTGGCTGTTCTGCACGCAGCATGTGATGGCAGTAAGGATGATCTGCTCCATGACCCTCCCCAGTATTGAGGGCAGGCTGACAGGCCTGTAGCTCCCTGGGTCATCCTTCTGACCCTTCTTGTGGAAGGGTCACAAGAATAACATTTGCTAATTTTTTCATTAACCTGACCTTCTCCAGCTAACCAGGACTGCTGGTAAGAGGTTTAAAGTGGCTTTATAAGCTCTTTCACCAGCTTCCTCAGGTGCATCCCATCTGAGCCTATAGACTTGTGTGTGTTGAATTTGCTAAAGGTCAGTGAGTAGCAGGTCACTAATCATTTCCTCACAGATTAAGTGGGCTTCACTCAGCTCTTCATACTTCTCCAGCTACCAGCTCTGTCAGGTATGCATCCTGAGGACAATTGGTTTTGGTATTACACTGAGGCAAAGAACCCAGACAGAGGCAAAAAAAGCAAAAATATCTTGTTTAGGGTGGGATTCCTGCCCAATTAGGCAGAAAATATTGCACAGTTCATTGACACTACTAGAGGAATTACCATTTTTCTAAGTTTAGTTTCACATGTGAAATGTATACGTGCTCATACGTAGACAAAGACACACAAAATGAATTTCAGTAATAACATTGAGAGGTAAGAAAGAAGGCATGCTACCTATTAATTCATAAACTTTGATGACTATGCTATGGTGCTAGATACATGTTTGAAAATGTTGGAAGATGTAAATAGAGAGATTTCAATTAGTGATTAATCCTAAATAGAAAACTGTAAACATTCTAGAAAGGTTTTTAGATATATCAAAATTAGTTAGATGTTCAATTATATGTATACAGTCAGCTATTTAATATGCCTTTACATACTGAGTCTACAGGAAGATGTACTTTTCATGCCTTTGTTTTTTATCACTAATAGTGTTTTACTTTTTCCAATTTTTTTTTACTGCTTCAAATATTAGAAAAATGCATACAAACTTGCTTGCAAAAAAATCCTATTTGGAAGTATCACTCATTCAAACAATCAAAACAAATCAATCCAAGTCAGAATATTCAGTTTAAAATTACAAGTTCTGGCAGCACACCACACAAACAGAAGTCAAGGGAGATCTGAAATCACATACATTCATACATGATTTCATTATTGGCAAATGAGTATAATTTGAGGCTAATGAGACTTTTACGGCCTTTGAAGAAAATGCAGATTAAAGTTAATATGGATGTGTTTCTGGAAATACCACTTGTTCTTATTTATAAATCTGTGCCCCAGGACACTCTTAGAGATGCTTAAATAGTCTATGAATCAGGTCTTCAGGGCTAAACTGATGGTTTCCAGGATCTTCAGCTACGACTTTTTCAACCTGAGAAGATTGTCAGTAGCTCTACACTTATTCTGTAGCTGCTAGGGAAATAGAAGGCATGGCTTAGAGTCCTCTTTGATCCAGTGAAAAATAGAAAACTAAAGTGATTTCAAGGTTTTTTTTTAACCTCTTGTCCACGCCATGAACAGTTACAAGAAAATGAAACAGAAATATAAAGTATATGAACACAGGAAACTGAAGACTCTGCAGATATCCTGTGGTTTCTCAGGCTTTATCTAAAACAACTAGTGCAGAATAGTACACCTCAGCTTTCAGTCACTGACCAGTTTTATTCTCTGGCCCTCCCTTCTGCTTATATTTCCAAGGGGTTTTTCAGGCACATACATGGGTCATAGAGTCAGGGTTAGGGACTCATGACCCTTTCATTTGACATTCACTCTGAAAGCATACAGTCAGCTTGCTTAGCTGAAATGTAAGAGCAACCAGCTAGTCAGCGGAAAAAACTGACAAATGACGTAATCAATAAAACTTCAGATTCTCCTCATACAGACATTTAGCTAAATTTTTATTGCATTTCATAGAATATAGGGATTCCAAAAAATACTTCATTTACCAAGAACATGAACTATGTTTTTTCTTCTCTCTATTCCCTTTGTTGCCTTGAAATATGTAATTTTGAAAGTTATTAAGTAAAGTGGATACATATGGCTTGCTTTTTGGATTTTCTTTGTTGCTTTGGCTTGTGTCTTTGTGTGTGTTTGGTTGATTGTTTTTTTTTAAAAAAGCAATTTGTTTAAAACTGTAGAAGACCAGATCTAAGCATGTTTTGTCTCAAACATTCTGAGCATTGCTACAGGAAAGGTGATCAGAGGAGGGGCGGGGCTGTGCTGTCCTGAGCCAACTCCCTGCTCTGCCTTGAGACTTGAGTCAGTCCCTTTCACCCCAGCTCACTTTCTAGGGAAGGGTTGTCTGTGCAGGGATGAAAAAAACATGCAGAAAGCCTAATTTACATGAGAGGCATACAGATTGCACCCCCTCTCACTTTCTCCTCTCTTTTTTCCTCTTTTCTTTAACTGGTTGCCGCAGTTAAGAACACAACTGTACAATAAAGCAGAAGAGTTCCCTAACACGGTGTCCAGTGTCTTTGTTCAGCCTATGAGAATTTACAATGAACATCATGCCCTGTACTGTAGATCATGATACTAACTTAGCATTATAAACTTCACTAGGGATCTGAATAATGTTTCACAGAATAACAGAATTATTTAAGTGGGAACTAAAACTTATTAATTCACAGTAAAAACTTCAAGATTAAGGCTTAACTTGAGAAGAAAGTGATACAAATCTAAGAATTATGATGTACCCTTGCTTAAAGTAAGAAAAGCCAGCTATACAAACATCACTATTGACTTTGAAGTTGGTCTTACTTGTATGATTAGAAGTCACTGAAGATAAAGATAGATAAAAAAATAATAATAATATGGAAATGAAGCCTGAAAAGCAATACAAATTACATACAAACATTGAATTAAACAGGCTTGGGTTTTTTGTAAAAGAACATGCTGCCTTTACCCTTCTATTAATTTCTCCAAGTGAGAGAAATAGGCTTAGATAGGCTTAGACAGTGTCAGTAGATCCCTCAGGTTAAAAACTACAATCACCATTTACTTTTCAGAAAATGGGCACATATTTCTTTCATATCATTGCTTCTTGCCTGGAGCTACCACTCTTATTCTGAATTTCTAAACCTCATACACTATCAAAAAGAACAATGGTATTATAAGAAAAAGCTGTGTGGTCCCTACAATGTTTTTGAAAACTGCAATTCTCTCAAAAGTGAAAACAATTTGAAAAGCAAGCAGAGGGGAAGAAAATGTGGTCATCACTCCTTTAAGATAAAAAAAAAAAAAAAACCAAAAAAGAAAAAAAAAACCAAATTCACCTCAGCATTCTCAAAAAATCAGCTGTTTTGATCTAACAATCACAGATATGGTTTCCCTTATTTTTTCTCTATTTAAAATTATAAAAAACTGTATGGCCAGAAGGACCCAGGTCTAACTGGGAATGCTCAGTTAAGACAGTTGCACTTATCTCATTGACTTTTTGAACAGCAATTTCAACTGCTATTACATGTAAGCATAGAAGAATTTCACTGGTTAGGCAATTTTCAGGATACTTGCTGCTTCTGAGGATAAATTGATGAAGATTGAAGATAAACATAAGATTTCAATATTAGGAGGGAAAAACATGACATAAACTCCTTACAAACATAAGCCTGAAATAATTAATAACCCCAAAATTACAGGTGTGTTCCATTCAGCTCTAATTGTGATCTGAAATTAAGTTTCCCATGACTGAATGAACACTGTAGCTATTCAATTGTGGTTTAATTGAAGCTGCAAAGTCTTAAGAAAATACTACATTTCTAGTACATATGCTAGGTAAATGTACAAAAAAAAGCATCAGTATAGTCTAACACAACTGATGGCATTATTTCCAGCTTTTACTTCTGATATAACCTTGTAAAAGAAATGTAACACACCCTGGGTCTCTCTTCATTTCTTTTATGCACCTCTCTTTGCTTAAATTCAGATGTGTTACTACAAAAATAAAAAGATTATGATCTGAAAAAGAATGCCCAGCCCTGAGTTTCTTTAAGGCAAAAACTTCTGTAGAGTAAAATCTCTTATGCCTGGAGTAAACCACTAGTTTATGGATTTGAAAAAAATAATACATGCATGCAAAAATCAGTATTTTATCCATTAGTCTTACAGAGTAGACCTTCTTAAGCTGAATAAACCCTCAAAAAAAAAAAAAATCAAAGTTCATTACCCACTACCACTGCAAGACCTCAAAAAAAAAAAAAAAAAAAAAAAAGCATTTGTAATATGGAACGAGTCTAAACTCTTCTCCAGTAAGAAAGGTCAAATGACTGAAAAGAAAAATTCTTAAGGAAGCCTAGCAGGTTTTGTCTAAATATTATACAAAGAAACTCACAGGTCTCAGTCCTCTCTTTCTTGTCTTCACCATTGAACTGAAGTGCGTGCCCTTGTCAAAGATGAAAGAAACTAAAACTCTTGTCTGAACCAACTGAGGAACTGTCTAAGGGACTGATTGATATGCAATTTGATCTCTTGAGGCTATTTAATGATTAGAATTTGATATCTCCCTCTAGGCATTCTAGTCTCAGAAGAGGAGACATTAAAAATGTTACAATAACCAGAAACAGGGTGGGAAAAGCAATTTAAACCAGCTGGGGATGTGAACACATGCAAACACATATACACACACCCCCACCATTAACATATTATATGGCCAAAAAAAGTTGCTGCTTTATCATACAAATTCTTAGAACTTAATTACACAGGAGACACAGGCAGGACATTTTCATTGCATTACCTGGTTCAGTTACCAGGTGGTGATACTGCCTTCATTCATATGATAATGTCACAGTTATACATTCATTCTGGAAATGGGGAAGTTGAGTGGCTACCCTCATTAACCTGAAGAAATCTAAACCCACTGCTCCGTCTTTCAAGTTACAAACATTAGTTTTCAAATAAGGCTGGAATAGCTATGAGGACATTTTCCCTGAACTTCTGAGACTGACTTCTGGCTTCACTCTGAGATTCTTACCCTTGGACTATGAGAAAACTCTAACACTGTATTCCCATAAAGCACAATATTCCCATAAAGCACAAATTTTCTGACAGGTATTCTCACTTTCAAGCAAGCCTTATGCAGTTTGTAGGAGAGTTATTTCATAAAATAAAAATTGTGAGTGGAGATTGTCTTTACTATGTTTTTACATCATCAAATTTTACGAAGTAAATCTTCCCCTTAGGTTTTCTTTATTTGTTTGAAACTGGCCAACTTCACCAGCATAAGGAAGAGTGCCCTCCAGCTTCTCTTCCTGTATGGCACTCCTCCTAACTTAGTGGGCTTTCACTTGCTAAATGCTGTCTTGAGCTCTTTGTATTTAAGAGATGAGAGAATATGTCTCAGCAAAACAAGTCTCCACAAAATGCTGTGAAAAATGGGATCACCAGAATCACTCACTAGAAAAATGCTGCTAGATCAACGAAGCTGCTGAAGGGGCTGGAGCACAAATCATACTAAGAGTGACCCGGGGTCATTTCACTTGGAGAAAAGGAAGCTTAGGGGTGGTTCTTATTGCTCTCTACTAATACCTGAAAGGATACTCTAGCAAGGTGGGCAGGCAGTCTCTTCTTCCAAGTAACAAGCAACAAGACAAGTGGAAATGGCCTCAAGTTGGAGCGGGGAGGTTTAGATTAGTAATTTTTTTTTCACTGAGAGGGTTGCTAAACACTGAAACAGGCTGCCCACAGAAGTGATGGAATCACCGTCCCTGGGGACATTTGAAAGGCATGTGGATGTGGCACTTAGGGACAAGGTTTAGTGGTGGATGTGGCAGCATTGAATCTTAGAAGTCTTTTCCAACCAAAAATAT
The DNA here is from genome assembly GCA_030060385.1 of Muscicapa striata striata. NCBI lineage: Eukaryota > Metazoa > Chordata > Aves > Passeriformes > Muscicapidae > Muscicapa > Muscicapa striata. The sequence goes on along the minus strand of JAREIS010000363.1, from coordinate 363,547 downwards.
ATTATTCTATGATTTTCAAACAACATTGATGAAACAATTCCTGTACTGCCTGCTGCCTTCTCCTCCTCCCAGCAAACGCAGTTTAAAAGCTTGCCTAGAAGAGAGTCTGTAGCATGTACTCTGCTTACTGTCCTGTCAATGACATAATTGAACATAATTAAAGTCAATAATGAAGGATGAAATTCTTAACTTTCTAGCTGACATAAGTACAGGGAGCTGTGAATTACATTACATATTATGGACCCCTAAAAGCTAAGCATAATATTGTCATGCAAAAGTCCCACTATGGATCCATATCTTAAGCTGTTTCCAGGCAAATGCAGTAAGCACTGGAATTCAGGGTCTAAGCAGCAAACTAAATAGGACTGGAACATGGACTCCAACACTGTCATGCCCCAGTATTTATACCTCCCAGTCAATGCACAGGAATAAAAAGAGAGTAGGATAGGCCAGAGGTATTCCTCAACAGACAGCTCATTTTTTTGTTTGTTTGTTTTTTTAATAAGAAAGATTTTCCCTACAGAGATGCAAGCTCTGCTGTTATGTTATGTGGCTTAGGGGCAGAGAACAGGACTATTTTATTGACTAAGATATAAACTCATGGACAGAATCAGAAACATCTTTCCTCACCACAGATGAACATGCCAAAAAAGCAGGATATTTAAGCTTGGAAAATATATCAAATCTTTAGCAGATAGTTTTCTGTTCAGTTTAAAAGGTCCTCCATTTCAAATCCCACACTGCCAAATGATAAAAATCAAACCATCTTTCATGATCTCTTAACAATTTCAGGAGAAATCTCAGAATAATATGTGATATTTTTCTCTTAGGAAAAAAAAATTCTCAAAATTATCTGCGTGACAATCCCTATCATTCTACTACATGGGAAACTTCAAAGCCATATGTAGTTAATTATATTTTATTGCATCAAAGGGTTTTCAGAAATCTAATGTAATATATTTGCTTTGTAATGTGTAGCATTGTATCTAACTAGGAAATGGAAACCAAAAAAACATGAAGATAGCGTTTCTTCTCCTCTTCATCCTTTCACTCTAATTATTGCAATGTTTCTATCTTTGCCTAGCACAATGAATAAATAGCTTCTCTACCTTGGAAACAAATACTAAAGCTGATGTTTGTTACCCAAACTGTATATGAAAAAGTCAGATATTCTGTCTATACCAGAAGCATACACTTCAGGCAGTAGGTCTTCCTACTGTAATGTAGGTAATTGACATTAAATATTAGTTGAAGTCAACAACTATGAAAGCATCCTGAAGATTATGCTGAAAAAGCCCAAGTGATTAGCCTAGATTAGACAGCTAACTGTCCTAACTGAGCTGTAGCAAGATGATTTTTTCTTTCACCTCTTACCAATATATAAGAATTATCTTTATAACCACAGAATTAAGAACCTTTTAACTTTCTTGTTTGTTTCATACATTAACAAAGTCCTCATGACTAAAATCAGGAAGAGCTTGTTCTGCTATGAGTTCCTTAACAGTTTTTGTCTGATCTATCATTAATTGTGCTGATAGTTTACCAAGGATGATGCAGATCCATTAGTAGGAATTTCAGTATACAAAGTTAACCCTGAAATTCAGTTATTTTCACTCCTACCATTCAATAATAATTTTATTTTCTGGGGCTGTTTAAATTATTGTTCCCATTAATATTGTTATTCCCATCGCAATCTTCAAGTTATTTTTAAAAATGTTGCAATGAATCTTCTCTGGTGTACAATCATATCTCAGAGAACAAGTTTATCCATTTTTGCCATCTTCACCTAATACTAGCCTTGACCAACACAGAACTGATAGGCTTGTGGAAAATGAGTGTTATGTTAGAAATATTTGGGTTATTTATTTTTTAAAAACATATTTCCCGTGATTTTTTTGTTGCAATGTGTGCCATTTATGAATGACTTTTGAACAAGAGCCATACAATATTATTATTATTAGTAGTAGCATTATTATTATTATCATATTATTCCGCACACTCTACCTGCTTTCACAAGATTGCAAAACTACATGGGCATTATAAAATATGAGGAGAAATATTTTCTAACAATATGATTCCATGACAAAATATTATGTCTTGTTACCTTTTTAAAACCCATCTTACTTTTGTTCTTCCTGGCTTGAAAATGTCCTCTTATAAAAGTACCTTCTACACTTTTCCTCTTTCGCACATAGCCTTCTCAGTTCTTTTCTAATTCTCAAATCTTTCTCAGAGTGCACACTGCCAGCATGTTCTTTTCTCCAAATCATTCTTTTCTCCAAATCATAACTCTTTCCTGTGACTCTTTTCTTCTCCCTGCTCATTTGCTTTTAGCTTCCTATCGTATACATAAAAAGCAATATGTTCATCAAATCAATCAATGTAAAATTGTTTTTAATGTGTAAAATGAATTTCTTTCATTTATTTTTTAAAGGGTTTCTGGTTTTCTTTACTTATTTGGTTTTGGGTTGGGGGTTTTTCCCTCTACTTTTTTTTTTTTTTTTTTTTTTTTTTTTACTTGTATCATGTCTGTATGGGATGATATTGCAGAAAACAAAACAAAACAAAAACCCAAAACAAACAAACAAGCAAAAAAAAAAAAAAAAAAAAAAAAAAAAGCCCAACAAAAAAAAAAAATCAGAAAACAATGTGCAGCTCCCAGGCTGACTAAGAAGGACTGATCTATTTTTTCCTGCCCTCAGTCAACTGATTTAGGTCAGGATTGAGAAAAAATATACCTTGTCACATGGCAGGAGTTACAGCTTCCCGTGTGCTTGTATTATATCATCTTAAGAAATCTCACTAATAAAACATAATACCAACCAAAAATATCTACCACAAACTAATGCAGTCAATTAATAGAACAGATGGAGGTCAGGACAGACAATTAAATCCCTTTGACAGAGGAGAAGATTATTCTACCTCATATTGGAGATATGTTAGTAATTCCTGTGTGATCTGACTTACACTTTATTCTTCTAAATAATTTCTTCCATAATGCCTTCCTTGGTATGAGAGAAAAAGATCCATCTAAAGGTCTTACTTACAGCTGTACATAATTATTTTTAAATGGTGGGAAAGTTTTTGTTTAATGTTTTTTTAACAGTATTCTTATTGATTCTCAGAACAAGCAAATCAAATCTCCTTTTTGTCTTTAGACAGCTGCTGGTCCTTGAAGTCTTCCCCTCAAAAGGATGATACAGCTATCACTTTGGCACAGGTGCTAACTACTTTTTTTTGGAATTTAATGTAGTCTTCTATAAGTATTGAAGATAACCATCTCCAGAAGTCCTGATTCATGATCTCTCTGGCCCTGAATTTCAAAATATTTGTAACAATTATCTTTCCTAAAGTGTTGCACCAAGATAGGTTGTATTTCTGGACATGGGAGCTACACTGCTAATAATACAAACTGTTGAGTGTTGTTGCTGTATTCTGGAAAAAGTTATTATATATTTTGTATTTCAAACAAAAAAAGAAACTGAACTATTTTTTTTTTTTTTTCTGATTTTGATGATTTCCAGTATATAGATTTCAAATGATAAACCATAAACAGCTGTAGGGAAAAATTCTTCCACTAAGGAATTAAATTTAGCTCCCCATGAGATATTTTTTCACAGAAAAAAGTCTGTACCAAATGAGTTACAATTTGTTTTTAAATAAAGGTCAATACAAGTTTTGATAACTCTTTATCTTCTTTTTTTAAAGTTATCTTCATAGCATACTGTGGTAATATTTAAATTTCAAAAAGATCAGAGGAAGTTGCACTAATATTATACTAAAATTTTAAAGCACTGAAAATCCATATTCTAAAAGACAATGAAGCTGCCAAGAGAATGACCTGTTAGTGTAATTGCTGTGATTGCTCTATCCCAGCTTCAATTTTCATTGGTGAAATTCTAATACATCCATTTTTTTGTCAAGCTCATCTATTGAAACTCCTGCTTTCTTAATTAATAAATTCAGATTGCTTAATTACTGCACTATTCTAAAAGCTTTGTTTTTCAGATACATATGCTTTCATGAATTCTGATCTCAATATATATTTGATGCTGAATATATCAGATCTGAATTTCTTGTGCCCTTATGTAGCTTATTACCTCACTGTTTATAAATTTTAGTTTCGATGGCATCTAACAGAAACAGACTAGTTCTGCCATTGTTTGAACTTCATATTGTAGCCTCACACCATGCCACTCAATGAGTTGTATTTCACACATTATAAAAAATATTAAATAAAAACTATTACAGTAGTATTAAAGTATTTACTTCTGTTTCATTTGGTCAAATAAAGTACATTTCTTTCTAACTATCTTGCTTTACATAGAACTGTATTAAAAACAGAAACGCTTAGTTTCTATTCATCACCTAATTTTTCAAGTGATTCAACATCATTATTTAAACTCTTAACTGTTTTGGGTTCTTTTCCATCCTTTTCGATACTTCATATAATGAAAGTGGAAAGATCATACTGCTATTTTAAATCCATGGAAAGAAAAAATTTATTTGCTTTTAAATGAAGGTCACAGGTTCATAGATTGGTTGAAGTTGGAAGGGACATCTGGAGTTCATCTGATCCAACCCCTCTGCTCGAGGAGGGATACCTGCACCCGTTTTGATGACATTGTTTAAGTAAAAATAGACTGCACTTCATTATTCACTGATAGTTTTCAACGATTTGCATCTCATCTTTATGAATCAAATACATTACATATGTCTACCAGTAATAGCAATCACAATGGTATGATACAGCATGGGAAATATCACCTATGTACCTTTAAAGCCAAGCAAAAAGCCTCCAATGATAGAAGAAACACAATTTTTTTGTATAATTAATTCAATTTACTACAAACTACATTAGAATTAAATGTGTAATTTAGTTCCAGGGCTTTTTTCTACCATGGAGAGACAAACCACAATTTTAGCAGATATTTGTTTGCATATTATTGATTTCTTACACAAAAATTTAAAAAATCAGCTTTTTTAGATTTTTAATTAGGCAACAAATTTTGAGTTACTTCCTGAAGTCGTATTGAAACATAAAAATTCAGGCTGTTTTTTCTAACATTCTGTGAATAGTTGTGTAAGCTTTAAATCCATGTTCATGCTGTGAGAGCAGTAAGGCAAATCTCCATTTTTATTAATACAGCTGCAATCAGGTGAAAAAGAGAATAGTACTACTTCATACATCTTTACAAGAAATAGAGCCTATAATGGAAGTTGACAGAATCTGATTTTACTTAACCCAAGTAGTTTCACCTACACTCAGATATTCTGAGGGTTTTTTTTTTTAAGTTGTGGATAACGATATTACCATATTTGTGTTGTGTTCCCTTTCTCAGGCTTTTTTATTGGAAAAGAAAAATTGAATGCAAAGCAGTATATATGAAAGGAAATGTGTGGAGGGTGTTGATAGTAGACCTGATAGAAAGAGTGGTTTAGGTACTTTCAGCTTCCATACTTAAGATCCAATAGAAAACACTGTGTGTGTGTATCTGGGTCTAAATTGACATGCAATTAAAGCGAAATGTATTTTATATTCATATATACAAACAAACATATTTACTTTTGGAATCAAATAGTGATTTTCAATTCTAAGTAATTTCTACAAGCAGTTTGGCTTCCTGCTGGCAAAAACATTTTATTTTTTTTCTTTCAAAAAAGAAAGAAATATGCCATCATCTTCCCTAGTCATTCAACAGCTGTATCAATTTGTTTTCAGGGCAGTGATTAGCATAATTGTGGTGGATTACTCGCATTTAGCACAGAATGGAAATAATTCAGTATTTTAGTGGATATGACATAGAATGTATGGGATATCCAGGCCCTCTGGAGTGGTGCTGCAAGTTTTTTTCCTAAAACTGTACTAAAAGCCTATTTTTAAAAACCCAAATCTGTCTGAAAGAACCAAAAACCTTAATTCTTCTGATGTGCTGTTCGATAAACAATGCCATACTATGGCTAGGGCACACAACCATGAAATCAGCTGAAAAATAGCTACATTGAGGCCATTACTCAGAAGGGTTTCAGAGTGATATAATTTCTTTAAAAATTAAAGAAACAAACAAACAAACAAAAAATAAAAAACCAACAAACAAAAAAACCCAAATCCAAATGTGATTCCATCATTACTGGTTTCCTGCTTTATCTCCTAATTCCAGTTCTGATGCTGAGGTGCATTCAGTGCTACTTTTAGTGCCATATGAGTGTTAAAACTGATCCTTTATATATATACACTCAGACATTTACCTTAATACTCTTGCATGCTTTATAAACATGTGTAGACAATCACTGTATGATATTATACAGAAATATTGTAAAATTATAAAATGGCTTTGATTGCAAGGGGTCTTTAAGACTATATAGTTCCGACCTCCCTGCCACCACCAGGGATGCCACACACTAGATCAGGTTGCTCAAAACCAGCCAACCTGGCCCTGAGCATTCCTGGGGATGGGGCATCCATAACTTTTCTGGGCAACCTATTCCCGTGTCTCCCCATCGTCAAAATAAAGAACTTCTTCCTCACAGCCCCTCTAAACATATGTTCCTTTAGTTTAAAACTATTCCCCCTTTGATCTCAGTCACTACAGACCCTGATAAAAAGTCCCCACATTTCTTATCATTCCTTTATTATATATATATATATATTGACAAGCTGCAGTAAGGTCTCATAACAGCCTTCTCCAAACTGAACAACTTAAACTGTCTCAGTCTATCTTAACAGGCAAGGTGCTCCAGTCCTCTGATCATCTTTGTGGCTGTCCTTTGGATACATTGTAACATGTCCATGTCTTTCTTGTCTTGAGGACTTCACAGCTGGATGCAGCATTTCAAGGTGGAGTTCCACCAGAACAGAATAAAGAGGCAGAATCACCTCCATCAACATTTTGGCCACTTCTTTTGATGCAGCCCAGGATACAGTTGGATTTCTGGGCTGCAAGCACAAATTGCTCATTCATTAATGATTTCTCATCCACCAGTACCTCCAAGTCCTTCTTTGCAAGGTTACTTTTAATCCATTCACCATCCAGCCCCTAATGGTAGTGGATATTGCCATGACACAGATACAGGACCTTTTATTTGTCTCACTTAACTTCATTAAGTTTTCATGGACACACCCCTCCAGCCTGTTGAGGTACCTCTGGATGGCATTTCTTCCCTCAAGTGAATCAATTGCACCACTCATCCACAGACTTGCCAAGGGTACATTTAATCCCGTTGTCTATGTTACTGATGAAGATATTTAATAGTACTGTCCCAGTATGGACCTTTGAGAGACATCATTCATTACTGGTTTCCACCAGTAACCAATGTAGCCTTTAGTTTCAAAATTAGATTACAACCTGTGTAAAAAGCATTGTATGGTATAATTGTCCCCCTGTTACAGAAGCTGGAGTTGATGACCCCAGAAATCATCATCTGTGAGTTGTTTCTAAAAGAAACTTCAGGGGGCAGAGCTCAAATTAAGTCACGGAGATATCAGGAGGATATTTTGCTGTTACACAGAGCTATTTCTTTTATATGAAAACTCAGATAACTGCTGAACAACAGGTAAAGGGATATTTATTAACATATATAGATGGTCTTCCTTTCCTGTCAACTACTGAGTTGTCCAAACACAACAAACTGTGGTCTTGTGATTAAAAATGAAGATGCATGGGGTTTTGAACACTGACAGGAAGAGGACAACTGTTTGCCTGTAATTGATTTACACTGGAATCTTGTTCTCAAAAGCTTTACTCTTCTTAGGGGGAAAAAGCCCAACAACACTGAGTTATTATGAAACTTATTTTAAGAGTTAAGAGCTCCCTGTAGAAACAGATACAATAGATATAACATCATTACCTGTTGTTCGGTACAGTAGATTTAAATTAGTCATAGTGATAAAACATTTTCAAGTTTAAACACTGACATAGTGAAATTTGTACCCCATTTCCTTAAACTGAACATGACTGAACTTTAAATGAGCTGTTTGTGCAAAACAGTGTGATTATTTTTTATTTCACATTTAATATTGCTCATGATGTTATGATTCAGTGACTCTCGTTATCCATGAAGTCGGTATAATGCTGAAATTACACTCTTTAATCATTCTCTGCTATTGTTGTACAATACTTTGTGCAATGTTATGTTCAAATTAATTTCTACAAAATCAATTATATTTCTAGAAGCATTACTTAGATAAGAACAGTGTATGAGTCTTAAAGATTTAAGACAATCATCACTCCTATTTTTATAAAATTTTTCCCAAAGCTTTTAATAAAGCTAATGAACTTAGGAAGAAGTTTTAAAATAACTGAATTAGATTGCCACATGAAAGTAAATTTAATGACCTGGAAAGTTTTGTTGTTTGCTATTTCATATTTGAGTAATACTTGAAAAATACTTCATATTTCCTTTTCTCACTTGAGTTCTTAACAAATTCACATATTGGTGGAGATAATTAGAGTTTACCTACTTTAAGATACTTTTAGATACTTTAGGTCAGTCATACTGAAAGACATAACTAAATATTTTAATAAAAAATTAAGGGATACATAAGTTTTAATTCAAATGGAAGACAGGAATTATTTATATTCATTAAAGAATCTGAATATTTTCATTCCACTATTCACAGTAGGTCTCTATCTTTAATGGAGAACATACCCTAATATCAGTGATGTAATGGATTTGTTAAGATTAGATTTACCAGTAACATCTCACAGCAAAGCAGATGATGCAGCTGAATTTATGTTTTCTAGATCAACTGAGAAACACTACACTGGATTTATTATTTCAAAATACTCTCCCTGGAAAAAACTGGTAGATGCATAGAGAGCTGTGGAACATCCTACAACAAAATCTAGACAAACTCTTCATTAAAGTCTGGTTAAATTTCGAAACAGTAGGTGTTAAATTCAATTTAAATGACTGGAATTTCTTGAAGAAGATACAGCTTCCAATTTAGAAACCTACTAAAATTTAGAATATCAGCCTCAATTAATTGACATGACCAGTCTGGGTTTAGGTGGTAACTTCATTAGTTGCTTCTGCTTATCACTTATGTTTCAGTATGGAAAACATACCTTCTATCTTTATAAAACAGAAGAATTTTTAACAAGAGTTCTTTCCTCCCTCCCTTCTTCCCTTCCTTGTGTTTCAAAATTAAGAGAATTAGTAGGAAGAATGCACACCATAATGTCAGCAAGTCTATGTATCAGAGTACAGGTCTTAGGAGACTACATAACTAATGGATTTCCATGCTAAAATTGTGTAGATATTTCACCAAGACAGGAAAAATGTGGGGAGCATTTTTTTTCCACCTAAGAGTATAAAATCAGTGAAAGTCTAAAGAGAAAACTGGAGGAGTTGAAGACACTGCTTAACCAGAGGTTGGACTGCTCAGCTAAGAGTATTTTCATGTACAGCCATTAAACCTGACAAGAGGAAGGCAAAGATTCTTATCTGAACCCAAGAGCTGAAAAGTAAGCTGAGGAGAGCTGACAGCTCTAAGAATGAGAATTGCATTGTGCCCTGATTTTCCTCAGAGAATAAAGAGTTGATCTGTTTCCTAAAACTCCCAAGACTAAAACTGGAACAATTTATTCCTGCCTTCTAATATAGAGGCTTTATTATTCCTTCACATTTGTTACCATAAATGATACAAGACAGAAGGTTTGATCAGTCTGAGAACATGATCAAGAATCTGACAGTATGTGGCTACATCAAAGGACCAACACAGCACTTCACAGACTACCACAGGGCTCCATCTGCACATTCAGCTGTCAGGATGGGATTCTAGAATGAAATCCCACCATTTAAACTCACTTATACTTCTGATGCAAGATTAAAATCTGAGGACGAAGCATGGGCCATTTGTTTGCTTCAATCTTTTATACCATACTTTTATATGATGTATTGCCAGGAAACACATATCGCATACTCCAAACATAAATTTATGTTTTCTGTTCTTGAGAAAGAGCATGGGTTTATCATGTTGAAGAATTTTGTTTTAAAGTATGGATGAGAAAGATAGCAAGTAAGTAGTTAAAGTGTTTAAGATGTAGGGTTTCTTTCTGTATTTCCCTTAAATATAAGAATACAATATAGCCAAAGTCATAGTTACAATCTTTCCAAGCTACCATCTCTTTCATTCATCAAAATGGATCTCTGCTGAAAATACAAATTCAGGGTTAGTTTGGCTTGGATTATGCATAATCCTGAAGGCCTTCAGATCCATTTCTATTTGTCTCCTGAAAACATTCTCAATACAAACCATTTCTAGACAAAATAAGAAATTAACAAATATTTCTGTTGTGTATTTTGGAGTACCTCAGGGTTGGCAGTTGAACACAAATATCTGTGGCTACTTCAGAAAATTAGCAAGCAGAGAACCAGAGATAAATTTGAAGCTGATTTATAACTTCATTTTCTAATCTCTTTTTCTTTTCTTTTTTTTTTTTTAATGTATAGTCCAATTATCACCTCACATGAACAAGGAAATTTTCAAATGCACAGCTGGCTTCTGATGTTCACTAACTTGCAGTATGAGTTAAAAGCCAGACATCAATAGGCTCCGTCTCACTTTCCTGTTTTAATGTTTTTTGCTTCCTTTTCTTCTTCTCCTCTCTGACTTTCCTGTTGAGTGTTATGAAGAACAAACAAAATGCTGAGAAAACAGAGAAAACTAAAATCCCTTCATCCCTCAGTTTCCCCCTTCAAAATCCTCTCCCCAGATTTTGTGGTCTATCTCAGTGTGTTGTGATAGATCTAGAGATGAGAATTTCTCTTCTTGGAACACGGCTGTGGCTTATTCTAGTGCCAGACAAGGTAAGCGTACCACAAATTGTTAGTTCCAAAGAAAATAAATTATTATTTCAACTTTGACTTCAGCTTTATATGAGTCTTGTATTCTTTATATCAGTTGCTTGGCTTTTTCCTGAAAAAAATGTCATGAATTCTCTCATGTAGAGTAAGTAATTAAATTCTGTGTATGGCACTCATGAATATTGTACTACTCACGATATAACTCCTAAGAGTTCAGCTATTATCACAGCCAGTGTGGATGCTAAACTATTAAACAGGCCCCTGTTCATAAAGTACTTTTTATTCAATCACATGCAAATTGTTACAAATTGGAATAAACATGGTTCAGTGATGCAAAAGTCACAGGAACCTTCAAAGCTGTTATTTTCTTTGTCTGAATTTTACACTTCACATAATGCTACCCTCGATTCTCATAACTAACCTGTCACACTTTGAATTATTGCTTACTCACAACTTTATTTTCTCATCAGATATATTATTACTCCTTCTCCTTGAATTTAGGTCCCAATGTCAATGTGAAATGGAAACGTCATTGTACTACAGCTAGCGCAATGATTACAGAAAAAGTTGTATCTGCTTCGAAGTTCATGGACCATATATAGTGAAAATGTGCACCAGTGAAACTTTTCTGGTCACTTGTACATCTCATTCCCTTCTCATTAATCCATGTGTCAGGCCCAGCATGAAAGAATGGTAATTAGATTAAGGTGTTTCATAAATAGAATATATTCTCTGTATACATTTCTAAATTAAGCCCTTGTCACATATTTCATATTGATATAATAAGAAAGTTTGTATATCTGTATGCATATATATATATATATACACATATACATATAACTACATGTATTATCTGTGTATATGCTATACATTAAAATATGTTCTGTCGTATTTTGCTTACAACTGAGAAGAAAAAAGAGATATTTATAGTAACAAAATTAATCAGCAGCTAAGCCTCTTTTTTAGTACAGCCCCATAAGAACTCTGGAACCCAACCTTGTCATGCAAACTGAAGACAATCAGCTCTGTCTGGTACAGTGTGGCCTGGAACCCCCAAACCTTACTGAGTAACAGTGTCACAATAGCCAGATTTAATCTCTTGTCTTTTAACTACAAATCAATTGGTAACATTCAACACTTATAGAGCTGAAAAATAACAATTCATGCTTATCATGAGTAAGCACATAAAACAGCACTAATGCTTAAAATGTGCTGCATTCCATGTCTCATTGGATGAACACATGGTAAACAAACATTTAAACTAGATGTGTATATTGCAAAGATATTTCAAACACATTTAAGAACACCAGCAACAGAGACCTGCTTTCTCTCTTTTACATAATTTTATGAAAAAAGAAATTGTTATGAAAACATACTTTTAGTACTTACCACTGTGTTGTATTTTTGAAAATCCTTCAGCATTCCCCCATAGGAGGCAGCATGATTTCATTTTAGTTACAGCAGGAATTTTTCCTGTTAGGAAAAAAATACACAGTGCTCTTCAGTAAATGAAGAAAAGAAATGCACACATATGAGTCACAAATGGTAAAAAAATAATTTACTTAGTAAATCACCTGTAACACTGTTTATCAAGATTACAACAGGAGAAATCACAATATTAATAACCACACAATAAAAAAATTAAGCATAGTGTATTGATTTCTGTCATAAAAATTATTAAGATTTTTTTTTCTTTGCAGATTGATCACTGCCACACAGTATTGCTTTTAAATCTGTATACCATAAAAGTATACATTTTTATGTATAAAATGGAACTTAATACTTTAAAATCCAAGAAACAGAATAAATCATGACAAAATACTTTAGTTCAAATATTTCTCTAACCATATATTATGCATAGCCAAATATAAAATTTAATAAACCAATTATATTAAAATATATTCAATTTAATTTCAATATAAAAAATCAATTTTAAAGCCATTTTACTATTGTTTTTTCTTTCCTATGTGTAATTGAAAATTGTAGTTTATACTTCAAATGACACTTCAATAGATAGAATATTTCTGAATTATCTATCCATTTTAGATTTATTATTTAGATAAATTCCAGTATTTACCAACAGTCTGTCCTGTCAAGAGTATCTTGAGACACTTGATTTAAAACTCAAATCTTAATAGTGTTAAGAAAGGTATTTCAGATAATTTTAATAGTTTTCAAGACTTTAATAGCTTAAAATACTTCTCTTCCCTCCAACACCAGCAGATTTTATGGGATTTATTTATCCCCTGCACACATTTGCAGGGGAGACATGCACTCTATTTTTCTCTGTATCACTCTTAAAGGCACTTCTTATCATTTATTCTTATTTTCATTAAGTTGATCAGCACACAGATTGGACATTCTGCAATTTGAATCACAGTGAATATTCCCTCATGAATGGTTTGACTCTACAGCCAAATCACTCCTTGCAAGTGCAATTCTTTTTAACAGCTGCAAACACAGACCTCAATTCTGTGTAAACATAGTGATTATCTTTGTAAGTTGGAAATAAGTACCAGTGGATGGCTATGTGAGCACACATCTGAAGAGAAGAAATTCAGAAATATGAAGAAAAACAGTATTCTGTGGGAAGCACAGGTTCTAAGGATAGTGCAGGAGGTAATTTTTCCCAATGAATTACAGTTGTACTGATTACAGAGGAGTGGAAACATTCTTGCCTGCCCAGTGAGGATGGGGGTTATAAAAGAGTGGGCTAGCTGGCTACAAGTTATTGTTGCAGTTGGAGCTTGAGATCCAGTCTGCTGCAGTTTGGGATGGAGGCTGCTGGTTGTGCTGTGAAGAGATAAAGGACATGAGGTTGTGCAAGCAACAGATAAGGTGAAAAGATGTGTGAGGGACAGACAGGGTTAGGTGGCTGAGTTAAGGGACAGCTTGGGGTTAGCCCGTCATGCAGAAGGAAGAAGGAAACTTGCAGAGAGGAGAGAAGTCAGTGCTGTGTGAAGCTACCTGTGAGGAAAGCAGTTAGAGTTGCTTGAGAGAAATCCACCAAAAGAAGGCATGTAAAGTTTTTAATAAAAGACTGGTGATGATGCCAGTCCATCTCGACATAATTACTACAGTATTCCTTATGAATAAGGAATGTGTGAAACATCCTAGATAACTGTCAAAGTGTCCACCTGGACACTTGCTGCAGGGGAAGGCTGGCAAAATTTCAGCTTTTTATACACACCCATTGAGGAATCAGATGTTGAAGTTTAGGACAATTCCAAACTATAGTAATGTCTTAAATCTATCCATATAGGACAATTCCAAACTATAGTAATGTCTTAAATCTATCCATATAACAATGGCACTTTTACTGGAGATTACACTGCTCATGTGGACTGACAGTCATTCCAATTGTCCAACAGTGGTATGTGATTAAACTTAGGATATCCAAAATAAGGAAGGATTTAAGGAATGGCTGTCAATGGCAGAGAAAATCCACTTAAGCTAACACATCTTCCCTTCTTAGTTATTTTAAACCTGCATTTCTTTATTTCAGTATCCTTTATAGTTTAATTACTGCTATGAGAAAGGAAGAGAACTCAGCTTTACTAGTAAACACAGGGATTGCATTTACCGTCACTTCATGGTACCAAAATAGACCCCAGCTTTAAAGCATAAAAATGAATTAAAGGATTTGTGAACTAGGTTTTCCAAGTTTAGCTCTGTACCTATGCGTTTATCCTTTTCACCTTCATACTATCTTACATTGTCTTTTTCAGTCCTTGACAGACTGAATTTGATTGTAGATGACTAAATTATAGCTTTAGGTATTTTGGTAAACCACTGTGTCCATTTAAAGATCACGTTTAGAATTTATCTCAGCAATAGTCAATTGCTTTCAAAAAAGCACCAGCTAATACTGTACTTCCTTTCTATCAGCATAGGCACACATTAAAAGACTAGCATTTAAATTCTAAGACAAAATATAGGCATTGTCTGCACACTTTTTTTTTTTTAAGAGACATTTTGTCTTCATATCTGTCTTCATATCTGTGACTAATTCTTCATAATAAATAAAATTTTATTCAAAATATTATGGGAACCTGGAAGTCCCTCTAAACTTATTTTTGTGAAATCTATAACAGTTTTGCTTACCATTCCACAGATGCATTTGTAAATAAATCTGATCGGGCTATAATGGTCCTAGTTTTAATGTTACCCAGTTTAAGCTTACTTACTTGAGTCATTTCTCAAAATTACAATGGTCTCTGATTTTATAGGTGATACAACAAAACCTAGTAATACTGAAATTCTGTCATTATGTACAGTTATCTTAGTCTACTTGAGAAATAAAATCTGTCTCATAAAAAAATCTGTTTTGTTTTGAACATAATGACCCACTCTCCTGCTATCCCCAAAACCCTTGACAGCTCCTAGAAATACCTAAACGTAAGCTAGAAACATTTATTTATTCTTTGATTCTCAAATTTATTCAACACAACTACTGGACTATTGTTATTAACTTCTGTTTGTGCAGATAAGTTAATGAAGTTTCTCTAAGAAAATGCACCCCTTTGAATTCAACCTTAGCATCTTTAAATACATATTTAAACATGTAACTTTTACAGTGTTTATACACTTTTCCTTTTCAATTAAGTTTCATACTAAGTTATTTCTTTTGAAAATTTTCACAATAAACTCCACTGTTAAACGGAAAAAACTCATCTGTAGTGATATATTTCACAGCAATTAAATTTTTGAGTCTTTTTAACTATAGAAAGAAAATCAGTGATTAAACAATGGGTTCTGAGTTCCAATTTGCAGAGTTGGAAGGGATCCATCAGGACCATCAAGTCCAACTTCTGGTCCCTTGCAGAATCACAACGTGCCTGACAACATGCATAAATGCACACAGGAAGTTCTGTGGTATCTCCTCAGCATCAATAGCCCAGAAGTCAGAATAACAAGTAAGTAGGTGTTGCTATTTCGACTCCTTATTGCCTGGACAGTTTGGGAGAAGGCACTGTTCAGAAGAGCAGAGCTACCTAGTGGTAGATCTCAGAGCAGGAAACAGACACAGACCAGCTAGAGGAGTATGAGAGATATGGAAATGAAATACTTTTTTACCTTAATTGAAGGATATGAAAGCAAAATAACTAGATATGACCATAGTCTTACTTTGTATTTTAGTGAGGAGAAAAAAGGCATTGTAGAAGACTTATTAATCTTTATGAGTCAAAAATTGTGGGCTTCAAGTTAGAAAACGAATAACCCACTCTTCACATATATCAGCTGAGGTAATGCTGATTTTGAAATATATAAGGAATGAGTGAGGGTATCTTAATTTCTTTACTTGAACCAAATATAATTAAGTATCAAGTAATTCAAAGGCAGTGAAATGTAACTTTTCCTTTGCTGAACAGGCAGTAACTCTCTGCCTAAAGGGAGGGAATTCATCCAGAAAAAACTCCCATTTTGCAGACCCAGTTTGCAACTTTAATCAAAAGCAGCACACCAGAAGACAGGAAGCCTCTCATCCACACAGTCCCTCTCAATATACATATTCTGAGTTACAGTCCTTGTCTTCAGGCAGATCAGAACAAGATGTGAAACTTGTGTTTCTTCTTCCTCCCTCTGACATACACTCCTTATGATTCTCTGCTATTTCTGTTTAATAATTGAACCTCTGAACCTTTCTGTACCTCTAGTCTTGATTTCTGCCTGTCCCATAAGGATACCCTTGTGGTAGCAATAGTCAGAGAAAGCAGGAAGAAGAGACTGATACTCCTCTGAAGCCACAGGTGAGGGACTGTATCCTCCACCACAAATAACTAAAATATCCCACAAATCAGGTGGGTGGCTTCAGAGAGAAACTACAAGAAAAAGAAAGATTAGGTTTGTATGAATCTTGGCAAGGTCTAAGAGCAGGAAAAAGTCTAGCAGAGACCAAAAATGAACAGAGGCAGAACAGCTTAACACAAACAATAAACAGAGACTGCTCTTTGGAGAAAATGAGCTTCTACCAAAGTTACAAAGGCAGCAGCAAAGGAGCAGTAACACAGAAATGGAAAGGCTGAGAACATCTCCACAGGATGCACGAGAGGAGAAATGAAGCTGTGCGTAAGGCATGATGGCAGCTAGGAACAAGTGATGTGAATTTGCAGTGCTTATTTTAGAGTTAGAGTACTAACATTTCTTGAGAAATCATCTTGCCTTCAAAATTATTTGGATATGAATTTTTGTAAATACAACTGGCAAAACACTGATTAATTTCTCATGTGGGCTACATCAGAAACATCCTGAACCACCTATTAAAAAAAAAAGAGACAATGTGTGATATAGCAGATAAAAAAAATTAAAAATTCCTCTTCATCAGGAGAATGAGGATAAATATTTGGATAGAATATAATATACATTTCATTACAAAACAAAGGATGAAAATATTGGTGCAATGAGGTTCCAAACAAACCTAATAATTAATACTACAGGTCAAAACCTGAAAAGTTGCAAGAAAAAAACCATACTGAGGAGAAAAAAACCTCAAACTAAACTTAAAAAACAACTTTTAAAAACCCAAAACAAACCCAAAACACAATAAGCAGGCTGGAAACAAACATGCTAGACTCACTTTGAATTGAAACAAATCTTCTGAAGAATTTGCAAACTGCTCTGAGAAGTCAGGAAGAATTAAACTCATGAAGCTTAGGCCCAAAACAGCAACACAGACCAGAGAAATGCTGAAGATGCAGGAGAGAGTAATTTGGCGTGTTAAGAAATTCTGAATGGCAAATGGAACGATAAATCCCCTTAGGGAAACTCCAGGCTAGAAAGTAAAAATGCCAAAAAAAGCATGTAGAACAAGACACAGAAAAACCGGAGGACATAAGAAATGTTAAGTCTAAGGTCAAACAGAAGGGGAGAGTGCCAGCCCTATGTCAAAAGAAAAGGTTGAATCTCAAGCCATGGATAAGAGAAAGGCCAAGCCTGAGATTAAGGAGGAGGAGGAAAAGGAGGACAAGATAGAGCTAAAGGATAAAGAGAGCAGAAATCAGAGGGGGAAAGATCAATCTGAATTTAAAAAAAAAAAAAAAAAAAAAAAAAGAAAAAGACTAAGTACAAAACTGAAGTCAAAGAAACAAAATCCAAACTTCAAGACCATGCTGAGAAATACTGAAATTAAAGATCAGATGGAACAGCAAGAGTTACACATAATAACCTTCAAACTGGTCAAGGTACAGCATTCAGAAATTGTGGATAGGGAATAAGATGAATAGGAGACAGAATAATCCACCCAGTGGCAAGGAGTTCAGATTATCTTTTGGTCCTCACTTCAAGCATCTAGTTAAGTCTCCTTGGCCCTTTTAATATTATTTCTGTTTCTGAACCTAGCAGCAAGAAATGTATGAAAAGGCACTTAAATGGCTATTACAGCAAGGCTCTTGCTATGCTTGAGCTAATGTTAATTATCTCTGTCACTTCGAAGTTATTACTAGTAAAGCAATTACCTTTGATGAAATTATATATGCCTCCCTATGCACGAGCAAATGCTGATAAATATACCTTTCTCCCTTATGATTTTATTTAAGACCCTAGTGATTCAGGAAAAAATTCTCCTAAAATTTGCACAGCCAGAAAGACTGGAATAACTAAAAATTCATTCAATAAAAACTCACACATGAAAACTCTCTCATAAGTGGAAAAGTGTTTATCTTTTCATAGATGATATGTCAGATACTATCGTTGCTGGTTAAGCCACTGAGCTGGTTTTCATACACCCCATAAAAATGCAGTGTAAGGTAACAGAAATTGCAATCCCAGGTATCAAGGTGAAATCAGAGAATCAAAATCTGTCTGCACGTAGGGGATTGCCAATCTAGCTGCATAAATTTCCATTTCTATACTATTGAAACACCTTTCTGATGGACAAAACATGCACAGAGAGGCTATTCCAGTTCAGCGTTGATACAACTAGAACTTGCCGAGGATACAAAGCACGAGGGCCCGACTGACAGCAACAGAGGTTCTGAGATTTTCTTCTCTTGAAAACGGAGCTCTTTCTCATTTTCACTTCTATGGTGTTTACCAGTTGTCCTGAATGAACCTATAATGTCAGTAAGACATTTCACAGAGTGTGACCGATCTATACTGCTTCTCCAGAATGAACATTTTCAGAGAGCCTTTCCATGTATCATGTACATGAGGATACCACCAGTGCTGAGCTGCCCGGGGCCCAGGATCCCCCGTTAGCGGCGGCCCTCAGCAGAGCTGGGCACAGCTCCCCACAGCCCTGCCCTGCCCGGCCATGGCCCCGCTGAGCCGGGCACAGCTCCCCACAGCCCTGCCCTGCCCTGCCCGGCCATGGCCCCGCTGAGCCGGGCACAGCTCCCCACAGCCCTGCCCTGGCCGTCCATGGCCCCGCAGAGCCGGGCACAGCTCCCCACAGCCCTGCCCTGGCCGGCCATGGCCCCGCAGAGCCGGGCACAGCTCCCCACAGCCCTGCCCTGCCCGGCCATGGCCCCGCTGAGCCGGGCACAGCTCCCCACAGCCCTGCCCTGCCCTGCCCGGCCATGGCCCCGCTGAGCCGGGCACAGCTCCCCACAGCCCTGCCCTGCCCGGCCATGGCCCCGCTGAGCCGGGCACAGCTCCCCACAGCCCTGCCCTGCCCGGCCATGGCCCCGCTGAGCCGGGCACAGCTCCCCACAGCCCTGCCCTGCCTGGCCATGGCCCCGCTGAGCCGGGCACAGCTCCCCACAGCCCTGCCCTGCCCGGCCATGGCCCCGCTGAGCCGGGCACAGCTCCCCACAGCCCTGCCCTGCCCGGCCATGGCCCCGCTGAGCCGGGCACAGCTCCCCACAGCTGGCCCCCACCCGCCAGAGGTTCCTGATGTCCATGGCTGAAGCTGCCCCGGTACCCTCGGCTGTCGTGCTCCTGACCCAGGGGGACAAGTCCTGGCTGGCAGCCCTGCCCTACTGTTCTCCATGCGGAGCCTCTGACATTTCTGCACCCTGTGATGCCATGACACAATGTTATGAATGTGAATAAAATGCTCATATGACAAAAAAGCCCAACTGTAACCGGACCCACGATGACAGATAAATGAGGAACATATCGTTCTTTCAGCAGTCATCATTCCATCCATAACATAATCACCAAAATCTGCATCTTCTAAGCCCATAATATATCTTTCCATAGTCAGCATCAAGACAACTATGTGTATTTAAGCAAACACATGAAGATAAACGCATACCAAACACTGCAGCAGAATAAACTCAAGCAATCTCTTAAGAAGGGAAACTATTACCACCAATTTTCTATAACATTCCTCTATTTTCTGTTTCTCTACCCAGACTACCACCTTATAAATATATATAAACACTAAATTCCTAAAATTTGAGTTCTCAAAGTTACAGACTCCACAGAGACCTGTGTCTTACTCTTGTGTCTATTCCTCTATTCTAGAGAAGCTTTCATTTTTCTATTATAGCCTATCTTCACTCTTTTTTTACGTGATTGAGCCATTTTCTCAGCCCTTATGCCTGCCATAGAGGTACTGCTTCTCAAACTGTCTAATTGGTAGATAAATCTGTTGATAGAGATAGAAAGGGGATCTATCTGTATTTCCTTAGGAGGTAATGCTCAGAACATTTGTTGCTAGCAAGATGTCCGTGTAAAGTTCACTGCTTTGGTTTCAGTCCCTTAGGAAATGATCATCTGCATCAAGAAGTTCAACATTTTTTCTAAGTATATTTTTTATTAAAATGAATGATGGAAACTCTCTTTAGAAACTTTGCTAAATTTTGAGATTGCCAGCTGAAATTTTAACACAAGAACAGGTCTTAAAATTTAGCAATCACAAATGAAATAAAGGAAGAATGACTCTTCCGAATAGAAAGCCTTATATAAGGAAAGAATAATGAGGTTACTAGTTCAATCATTCTGCATTTTGCATTAAATCATCAGGTAAAAATAAATGTCCAAGCCACAAAGCTTGTATAGAATTGTCATCACTGGACTACAGTCTCAGATCATTTACACATTGACCCTTTTGTTTACCTTAATATTACATCTCCTTCCCTGCCACAGCTCCTTCTCCTTCCAGGTCCTTATAAATTTATTTATTCTAAGCAGTATTTACCTTTGTAGAGATTATCATCAGAAGCTACAGGCAGACACAACCACATTCCACACTGACCTATAGACTAAAACCCACAAAATTTAAGCTGCAAGAAATGTGTTTTTCCAACTTTCTTACTAATCTCAAAATGTTTGGTGAAAAAAAATTAACTATATTTTCACAAGAAGGAACTTGTGATGAAGCTGGGGAGCAGAGATAGCAAACCCAAAGTACAACAGCAATCTGATGATTAAAACAATCAGTGTGTTTAGAAGTATTCAAATATTGATTAAATAGATATTTCTACAAATCTCATTTTTTCTCAGTTCAAAATTTCAAGTGTTGAATGGTCAGTAACAGGACCAAAAGCAATAGGCACAAATAAACACAGGAATTTTCCTTTGAATATCAAGAAATGTTTTTCATTTGTGAGGGTGATCAAACACTGGCACAGATTACTCTGAGAGGTTGTAGGATCTCCCTCCTTGGAGACATTCAAACATTGCCTGGACACAATCCTGGACAATCAGCTATATGTGTCTCTGCTTGAGCATAGGATTTGAGCAAACAATCTCCACAGGTCTCTTGAAACCTGAGTCAGTTATTTTGTTCTTCTGTAAATACATGGACATTTTTCAAGAAAGAGAGAGTATGCCATCAACATGACTGACTCAAGCTAGACTCCAGTTGCAAAGGTTATAGCAGATGTTCAGTGTTTGGTTATGTCTAATTCATGCCAGTGAATCACTTCATCAATTACTCAGATAATTATTTCTCCGTATGGAGCAGCGTCATTTAATATTAGCAACTAAAGAACAGCTTGAACTATTATCTCTGACATCTCAAGTGAATATCTTCTGTGAAAACTAAGCAAAAGTCTGATTCAAGTCAAGTAGAACAAGGATTGCTACAGTCCTACATCCCCAGGTGTTGTTCTATCCTCAAGAGACAAGGGTAGAAATTTTAGGTCTTTCCTAATTGGTTTAAATCATCGTACAAGATCACCTGCCTTCCAGTGGAAAGTTACAGGGTCAGAACAAAAAACAAACAACTCCATCTTCTTCCAGCACCACAAAAAAACTTAATAATATGAAATGGGATGTAGGTACACTAAACCTCTTTTAGTCTTACTGACAAGAAGAGAAAAAACACGTAAGTCTCTATATGGCAACCACAATCTTGTGAGCAAACATAAAAACATCTGAGATCCACAAGACTTTCACATGATGTTTATGAGAGCCCCTCTGAGCTTGCAGCTAAATTGCTCTATTATCTTCATTCTCACAGTTGTCTACATCACAAGGCCCCCTAGTAAAAACACAATTATCTTTATTTTTGTTCATGTGGGGTTCCTTTTCAACAGATGAAATAACTCTGAATAGGAGTAAAGAGA
The DNA here is from genome assembly GCA_030060385.1 of Muscicapa striata striata. Lineage (NCBI taxonomy): Eukaryota > Metazoa > Chordata > Aves > Passeriformes > Muscicapidae > Muscicapa > Muscicapa striata. The sequence goes on along the minus strand of JAREIS010000363.1, from coordinate 341,282 downwards.
AAGAGGCATGAAAGTAACTACTGAGCTGTCCCAGATCAGGGCTCAACCTGGGTCTTTAGCTGAGTGTGCCCCAGTTGTTTCAAATCCTGCCCCACGTTTGCAGTCTAAATACAGGCAGAATTTACTTTGGTAACAAAGAGCAACAAGAGAAAATTGCAGAGAACTTACTTTTTAGGATCAAATTCCTCTTCCCTCCAATACAATGGGAGAAAACATTCCACTTCCACTGGAAATCTTTCTTCCTCTATTTAGATTCCATTCTGGCTTATCCAGGTTGCTCTTAAAACTATCAGTTTTCTCTTCTCAGGGAAAATCAAAGTATATAAAAAAGCAAATATTTTAAAATGTGTTTTCTTTCTTAGGGATAAAATGTGACAGAACAGCAATGATGGCAGCCACTACCAGCATTACTATTATGTTGGAAGTGCATGAGAAGACTACAAGAGAAGAGATTCTGTCTTGAGAGGAACCTCATGATTAACCCAATTCCTCATCTTTAGAGCAAAAGAGGCAGTGACACAAGTTGAAATGGATTTTTCTGGACAGAAAACTAAACTCTCTACAACTAGGGTGTGGCACCTGCAGTACAACCTCCCTCTTCACTACCAGATTACTTTACTCTCCTGTGAATGAAGTCCTGTAGCTGAAGCAGCATTAGGCCATATTAAGTCTTGAAATTTTGACTTGAGGTGTTTTACAAAAGGTTTAGTAAATGCATTTGGCATTTTTTTTTCTTTTCCTATAACTTCAAATAGTCTGTGAAGACCACATAAAAAATCAACATAAAACCAAAGTCAAAACATATAATAAAGATGACAGTGTGGCCCTAAATCCTTTTGATTAAGTTGAAGGCATTCAAAAGACATTTTTCTTTTGACAAATAAAACAAATGCACTTTGTTTAATGGTTCTACTAAGAACTGAGTCAAATGCAAGGAGTTAAATTCATTAATTACAATATTCATTATAGTTTTATTGTGCTGAATGAACCATGTACCAAATGTTAGATAAAGGTTAAGAGTTATGAGAGGTCACTGGAATACCCACAAGAGAAGCATTAATGCATGACAATGGATTATCTCAATCCTCAGCTAATCAAGCACTCCATGCACTAACTGAATCTATTGTATATAGAATCGTCTAAAATTAGCAGTGGACAGTATAAAATAATTACTTGAACAAGCAAATAACAAACACAATAATAAGAACCCTCACATTTCCTCAGTGCAAGAAATCAATATGTTAGTAAATTTATTTAAACTCCATTACATGAACTAAATAAGTTGCCTAAAATATTTCCAGTGTCTTGGAATATTTGCTGTAGATTCTAAATCTTCCCAAAAGTCAAATAAATCCTCTCTTGTCTCCCATCTGAAGGAGAAATGGAAAGATTTCTCTCACTGTAGGACTATATATAGAACCATTGTTCTGTATTTAGAACATTCTGTTTTCAGCTAGATCTTACTTGCTCTAGGCTGTCAGTCATCTTTAGATCTCCTGCCTGCAATAGCAATAGGTTATATCATATGCTGTTGATTACAGGTCATAACAAACCCAAATTTATGATTGTCATGAGTACAATATCTCTACTCTTTCCATTTATCTGGTTGAGAAGTCAATTGCTTTTCTCTACCCTGCTGTTACTTGGAAGAATAAAGATATTCATGAGTGAATGAGCTATAAATATGTTGACCTTTTACTATTTCATTGTTAAAAATTGAAGAAAGGCTACAGTTTCTTTGAAAAGAAGCTAAGAGATTGATCCAGAGCCCTTTGAAGTCAACACAAGTTCTCATGAGATCAGTCAACTGTCAAAGTCAGTCCATGTATCCAAGTCTCATACTTGCTGTCTCATACTTGGCTGCAGTCTATTGGACACGTAATTTTGGGAGGAAATTCTGACAATAGCTGGTAGCTGCTACTGGAAAATTATACAATACATTATACAATTATACAATAAAAGTATGGTTGTGACAGCAGTAACTATCACAAGGTCTCAAGCAGAGCATTAAAGATAAAACATGTTTTAGAAGTCTCTTCTACAAACACAAAACTGCTGTCAAACCACAAGACAAATTTTACCTCAGAAAGCTCTAGGAAGTGATCATAAACCCTGAATGCCATAGTGAAACAAAGCTAACTCTGACCAAACTGGTACATCACATACTGCATTGTAGTGCAAAAGAGCAAAGCACCAGCCTCTGGAGGGCTGAACTGTACTGTGGCATCACTGTGACAATGTATACTGATCATCCACACATCTGAATTGGAGTTGTTTCATAGTGCTTTAAAAAAATTATAGAAATACTCCTCTGAGTACACACAGATTCCTGAAACGCATGTGTGCAGAAGTTAAAAGTTGGAAGGATAATGACAAAGTGTAAGCTCACACCAGGCACCTAAGTGGCTTGATACTCAAAAGTTTTGAAAAACTAATAGCTCTAAAGACCACTTTGGTGACAAACCCCTGCAGCAACAAAATTCTTGTTTTTCTAAGGTACTCTAAGCTCTAAATGTTGTGTATGTTATTTTTCAAAAAGAAATACCCTAATCTATAAAAAATTTTCCATATGCTAACAAGGGTATTCTGCATGCAGGTAACAATTTGAATTTTCTCCAAATAAGATAAATCTTCCAGTAATATATAATTTGTATTACAAACACTTAAAAGCATTGCAGTTTGCAGTTCTTTCTCATTCTTTTTTTATCTATTCACATGTCTAAGATGAAATTGAGACTCATAGATGGCTAAGTGATAAATACCTTTTGTAATGCAGTCATCATCTGATTTTAGTTAATAATTCAGTTCTTATATTTCCTTAGGAAACAAAAAGATATCAGAGCAAATGCTTGTTGTTTTTAAATACAGCTCTTAACACTTATAGGACGTTTTAAGTAGAGCTTTTAACTTTGCATTATTTATTTTTTTAAAAATAATATTCTCAGGAGTTGAAAATGAACTTAAGATATCAAGAAAAAATATATTTGTAGAAAACATGGCACATAAGCTTTTGAAACTAGATTCTTGTCATGTAAGCGCTTCCAAATGTGAACAGAGATTATCATTATCGCTTTCATTCTGGTGCACAAAAATGCTAGTATTTCACTCAAGAATTCACCTGCAACATATATGCTCAAAAAAAAAAAAAAAAAAAAAAAAAAAAAAACCTAAAAAACAAATGCTCCCATATATGGTATTCAAGTGAAAGTTTTTCACAGTAAAAGAACTGTTAAAGATTATCTTTTTTTATTTCTTAAAAGAATTTGTGTTTGCATTTGTTTCATTTTTAAATCACTCATTAAGAAACAAGGTCTACATTAAGGCCATCAAGACTGTCAAGTGGACACATGCAGTCTTTTGTTAAAAATAAAAAGCCTTGAAATGAGTTGAAGAATACAGGTACATATATATGCACAAATCCTATTTTTATTAGAACCTGAAAATTTTTCATTTGAAAAATGCTTTTTTCACATGAGTTTCAATTTAAAAAAAAAAATATATGTCTAATTCTTTAACCTTTTTCATGTGAGAAATATTGACAGTTTCTGCTGAATGGAGAGACCTGTGCTGCAACAACCACTATATCAGCTGTTCCTTTCACTGCTACCCTTCAGTAAAATATTGAAACAGAATTATTTGCCATTAGAGTTATATAAAGTGCTCAGCTATTATTATAAATAATGAAGCTAGTCTTCTGCTTCCAAATTTTCATTCTGCAATTCATAATTCCAAAAAGAGTAGGGGGTTTAAAATATTTAGTATTAGCTAGGAATGAAAGCCACTGGTTTTATCACTGCTTTTGGAAATTTAAATTTTATGTCTTGTGTTAAATGCGTTTCAGCAGGCAACATATGTGGAGATTTTGCTTCTGAAATACATATGAAATTTCTAGTGATTATATTGCGAACTTAGTCCTCTAAATGTAAGTCTTCTACATTGCATTTCACCATTCCCAAAAATCAGCCACATCTCCACTGTTTTCTGCTTAGAAAAGAGTAAGAGATGATAGTCTAGTCCTTAAACTCAGCCACAGTAAAACATATAATTATTTCCAATAGATGCTATACCCATTGTGTTTTTTCACCGCTTTTATATTCAGAATAATTGAAGATCCTGTAAAACTCCTCCACACATTTCTTCAAAAGGGTGTCTCACACAGAATGTACTTGGAGGTAATCAGCATATAAAACACTCTATTTCTTTCATACATAACAATTTGCATACATCAAAACTGAGTAGTTGATATTTTTTACATACTACTAACACCTCTGAATGACAATGTTGGATAGAAGAATAAAATTTCTTGACACCAATAACCCACAAAAACCTGACAAACGTGCGAGCACACAGAAGTTCAGAAAGGAATACAGTCTAATGATTCAGGCCTCTGATAGGTACAGTAATAACCTAAAATTAAGGCTGGATCCTAGACTGCCAATAGCATTCAAATATATCAGACATCCAACAATCCCACAGCTTCGTAAAGAGAATGTGTTTGAGAATGACACAAGTAGTCAAACATCAAGAACTGTAAGTCATGAAAGAGGAATCCTTTATCTTAAAATAAGACCTGTAATTTTATATAAACAGAAATAACAATAAAGCAATAAATTGTAAGGGACATTTGCTTCACTAATAATATGGGTGTCTCAGACAGGCCTTAGAACAGGAAAGCCAACAGTTTATAGTCTCTGGAACAATGTAAACTGACCAAGATACAGTTTCACCTGATCAAATTCATTTATTCATTAATCCCAATTCTTAATCTCATTCTGAAGCAAGCCTTAAAAAAGGTAAACTGCATTTCAAAATTCTTAACTATTCCTGCTAATTGCATTGACAACCTAAAATAACTAATTTGCACACGACTGTCTTCAGTTTAAGAACAGATATCTGGTATGCAGTATGAAGCAGCCCACAGGGGACTCAAGATCTTTCCCTAAAAACTTCAGAAAAATCTTACCAATCATCTGCACATACTTTTGATAATCCTACTAGACAGTTAATTTGGTCAGTGTCTGAAAGTATCTAGATTGAAGGATGAGTAACAAATAATTTTTGTTATATTTTTTCACAGTGAAAACCAAAACCCACAGCATTTCCACGAGATTCAGGACTATGATATTCAGTGGCATCTGAGCTAAACTAGCAGTACATACTAGGAGAGAATAAAAAGCACTACAGAATAGAGTCCTCACTGATCTCATAGAGACATCTTTGAGAGAAAGCTCCTCATCTACTAGTAAGAAAATCACTGAAATCCAGAGATTGTTGATGCCTCATGAAAGTTGTCTTCATTGAACTAGCTGTAGAAAAAAAAAGCGTGAAATTGTCATAAAGCTCAGCACATGTGAGCATAAATTGATTATCTAGACTTTGTGACTAAAACTGAAATGCATTCCTCTCTAGTTCTAGTTTGTGCAATACATTCAGTAGACATTTGACAAAAACATTTAAACATGGTTTTACTGAACATATACAATTCACAGTGGGAAACAGAGTAGCAACCCTGTAAAGATCTTTTATCAACCACTAATGAGTTAGGCATAAAAAGGTAAAAGAAGGAATTTTGTTGGTTTGTTCTTTGGTTCTCCTCTTTGGAGGAGGAGGGACATGGTGGCTGTGGGTTTTCCCCTGTTTCTTATATCAGAACAGCTCAGAATTAACATTCACAATTTCTCAGCTTCTTCATTTTGTATCAGCCAAACCCATGAACAAATCTGACATCCAGCCACTGAACAACTGATCTCATTGTCCAAAGTAGTTACCTGGACGATTGAGGAACTTCTGCATTTTTTAAATGCTTTCTCAGGAAAAGTTGAAGCCAAGCTAAAAGATGTGATGAAACAAAATTTGCCAGTGTTGGGAATAGTTTGAAAGACTGAATCAGTTGGAAACTAGATCAAGAAATTCTGTGGGTATTGCTGTTTGCTACCACAAAAGCCAAGATCATCAAGGATAACATTGTACTCCCTGCTGTGGTACCTCATCTTCTAATGAATTTAGCCATCTGATTATGCAGCATCATTCCTCAAAGTACAGCCTTCTGAATGTGGCATTTCTGGGAACAGCACCAAAGTATGACAGCAATCACTGTATGTGTTGCTAATGCCTGTGGCTAGATTTTGTATTTTGGAATACCTCGAGGCATTGGGTAATGTGGATATCAGGCAATTCTTGTGATGATTTACAAAGTCATAGTACATCTAAATGTACCATGGCAATTACTGTTTGATAAATGATGTAGTCTTAAGAAGAGAGGACATCCTTCCTTCCAAAAGATCCATTATGAAATAACAGAAGTTATAAAGGGATACAAAGTCACCTAGTACTTACAAACAGCATACAAAAAAGTTCTGGTTCCATTTTATGAACATAGTAAAACACAAGTAAATTGTGGGGTTTCGTTTCAAAAGATCACGATATAGTTTAAAAATAGAAGTACTTACTCATGCACCATGTCTCCACCTAGAGCAAGGTAAAGACAAACAAAAATTCCCTTAGAATTCTCTATACTCCTTTTTGAGAAAAAGAAAGTATCCAGGCGAAAGCTCTAAGTTATTTTTGCATGATCCTAATTTTTTATATCTCTGATGTTAAGTGATCCAATACAAATTTTTTATTCATGAATGCTGTTAAATCATGTTTTGCCTTGAGTAAATTAGTATCTCAACCTCAATAATGTCAAGGGTCTGCAATTCACGGCCCTGTAAGCTATCATCTAAGGCACTGAAGCTGTGTTTTCCGGAGCCCTCCAAATCATCCTTTTTCTTTTTCCCTTCTGTTCTTGCACTCTAGGTCTTATGTTGTTATTATCACAGTCTTGCAACTGCAAATCCCAATAGTGTTGTATAGTAGATACTTGTGGGAAAAACCATCACTATAGTGAGAATGGTACCTCTTTTGTCCACCTTCCTGCTTCAGTTTTCATTACCTTTGTTTTATAGACTTTACAGTAAGAAATCTCATAGGTAGTGCATAGGCATGCAACACTTGAACCTAAAAATGACCATACTTCAATCAAGATCAACACCCTTTCTGTAACAATACATGTGAAAATGTAGAATGAAAATTCTTTCCTATGTTTCTAGGCTGAAACCCTACATGGGGTTATTGTGATTGAAGTATAGGACCTAGCACTTCATCTTACTGAACCTCATAGAGTTGGCCTTGGCCCATTGATGCATGCTGTCCAGATCCCTCTGCAGAGCCTTCCTACCTTCCAGCAGATCAAAACTCCCACACAACCTGCTGTCCTCTGCCAACTTCTGAGAATGCACTTGATCATTGATAAAGACATGAAACAGGACTGGCCCCAGTACTGAGCCCTCGGGAATACCAATTGTCCACTCTCTGGATCCAGCCATCCAGCCATTTTTCAACCCAGCCAGAGTACACCTGTCCAGGACATGGGCTGCCAGTTTCTCCAGGTGAATGCTGGGGGAGATGGTGCCAAAAGGCTTTTCGGAAATCCAAGCAGACAACAGCCTTTTCCTCATCCACTAGGAAGTTAACTTGGTCATCAAAGGAGATCACATTAGTCAAGCAGGACCTGCATTTCTTAAATGCATGCTGGCTGTGCCTGATCCCCTGGTTGTTCTGTACATGCCATGTCATGGCAGTCCATTAACTTAATACTTTCAAAATCATAGTGAATAAGCAAGAGTGATTCCTGGCATGACTTCAGTTACATCCAGGTCAGAGAACCCAGAAGCATTTCCCAGTCATAGTGTTGGAGCTGTATTCTGATTCTGTATTTGGGCTAGACTCACATCTTCACCTTCTCCTCTGCTTCCCTAAAGTGGCCATTTTGTGCATTTCTGAAGTAAGATGGAGTGGTGTTTAAGGTTGGGGTATATATCAGTCTACATATCTGAAAACCATTTTGTCTTTTACAGTACATTAGCCAATAAAAACTAGACAAAGAAAGAGAAAAGAAAAATAACAAAATAAAAAATTCATTCCTTTGTTTCTTTCTTCCCTCCCCCAAACAAACTATTCTCAAGATATATGAAAGACTGAATAGCATGTAACAATCTAGCAAAGCCTAGATTCCTCTTTTTTTCTTTTTTTTTTTTTTTTTTTTTTTTTTTTTTTTTGTGGAATAATTTTTATGCTTTTGTAAATAAAGGCAATATATTGTTCTAGAAAGCTGAATTCTTCAGCCAAACTCTTATTAATCTTCTCTAGAAAACTACTTCTAGTCTGAGCTATCTTATATAGAAAATTCAGTGCTTATTTATTCATAGGAAAGTATGTACTATAAATAATCAATTCTTGTACATGTCAAAGCAGAAAAATAAATTGGTATAAAGTAATAAAAAATGTTGAGATTAAGTTTTTTTCATCTATTTTCTTCCTTCTCTACCTGCAACTTCTGCCTGTCTAAACATAAAATCTGAGTGCATACGAGAAATTAGCATGGATTAAGAACTAAAATTCTGATAGAACATACTCTTCCTGTTTAACAAGAATCATCTGAAGGGGACAAATAAATTTAAAAGATAAATTTATCTCTAAAAATCACTTAAGTTCTAAGCCTATTTACACACAGTAAAATGTGCATCATGTGCAAGAGTCTCATTTTCACCACCTCCTGTCATTCACCTCTATTCTCATCTTAACTTTTCAGAGTCACAATGTCAAGAAGGTTAATGCAGTTACATGAATTTGTGATGGACCATTTCACTCAGATTCACTAAGGCAAACACATATAGCTGGCTGGTAAACAATTTACTCCACAGAGAACAAGTTCTTAGCTGAAAAGAGACCTCTTCCAAATCAATACATTAAATAATGAGATATTAGCTGCAGAAGGAAGGGGAAATCCTGCAACCTGACTATCCTTTTTATAAGCAATAAATACTTCTAGACACTCAGATATTAGGCACAGTGTCACTGAAGACAATGCTACAAACCAAAGCAAGTACAGTGTTAATGAGTTCTTAGTCATGCTTGTAATCTTTTAAATATACAGTTCACAGCAAGCAAAGAAAAATTGCTCTCAAAATTGCTGTTGTATGCAATATGTCCATTTATATAAATAGGAAAAGGTTGCTTATTAAGAACATGAAAGGCTAGCACTCTGCAACCTCTGAGGAAAAATTGCTTTCTTCAGTCTGCTTTATTTCTTGGCAAATTTTGAGCTAAACAAAGTATGTCAATTCTGTTTTAAAATGTGATTATAAAAAAGTTTTGTAACTGTGGAATATAACTTAGATGTGAAATAATGGTTAAGCAGCAACTGCAAGGTCTTCATCAACTATTACATTAATATCTTTAAGTGATGTATATGAGTAGGATGAAGGCACATTTTACTCTAATTTTCTTTCCCTCACCCCCATGTGCCAACGACAGAACCATTAAAACCCTCAGTTTGTTAAGCCTGCCTTTGTGTAATTCTAGGTAAATTTCTTCACATTCGTCATGCACTTCTCCGCAAAACTAGTTTCTCTGAGAAACTGCAAGTTAATAGTAAAATTTGGCATGTGGGGAGAAAAAAAAACCCAAACAAAAGCACACAGACAAAAAAAAAAAAAAAAGGACACAAGAACAACAAAAAAACCCAAAACCAACAGCAACAAAAAAAACCCCACAGAACCAAACACAACAAAAAAAACCAAAAATCCCACAAAAAAAAACCCTACCCCACCCCAAAAAATCTCAACAAAACAAAACCAACCAAATCAACACTCCAAAAAGCCATGTATTTGAAATGAAACAAAAAATATGACATTTTATGATTCTTGGGACAAACAGCATAAAAAACCAAACAAGCAAACATTCCTAGCTAAAAATATATTCAGTGATGATACCACTGGATATGGTTTCCTTCAAAAGCAATGGGTTTATTTCAACAAATACTTTATTAGGACAAAAAAAAATTAAAATATTCTTCAGAAGAAAACAGACTCAATTTCAAAGCGTATATTCAAGATTTCTACAGAGGGATGATGACATTAAAAATTTTACTTTACCTCAACCTGTAACTTCTACATTGTTCCCCTTCCAACTAACCAAACCCTCATGTCCAGAAGCATCAGCACCTGTTGTAAATCCAATTTGATTTATATCCTGCTGGTTTAAGTTCTCCAGAACACAGTATATGAATTGCCATTCCTCCTACTACTATACTCTCTGTGCTGTTGTGTGTGTGCTATCCCTGTGTGTCATGATGTTCTTTTTCTATGGAAGTTAATCATGTTAACTTTCCTTTGAAACTGGTCATCTGTCTGCAACTTAACCTGTTTACAGACTCTGACTAGGATGGGCCTCTTGATGCAGTAATATGCAAGAGAAGGAAAACACCCCACCATGCTGGAGATAATGAGTAAGAGATGGAGGGGTTGGCTCATTTAGGAAGCATCTTCATCTTTCACAGCAAAGGTAAGAACTAAAATATGCAGTCTCCTCATCTTAGACATGGAAATGCTTAGTGCTTAGCTTTCAGGCCTTAAGAGCTAGAAGAAGTGTTACAAGTGCTATCACTGCTGTTAAGAAACCCCACTAATTGTCTCCCAAAATGGAACTGCCACTTCTGCATCATTTTCATTGATGTCTCAGGCTCCAGACAGTATCTTCTCCAACATACATGTTTTGTTTCTTCTTGAATAAACCAGTTCTAACAGGTTTCGGGATGCAGTAAATTATCAAGCCTCACCAAATGACCATCCTCCAGGGGCAAACAGAAAATGAAATCTACCACAGAAGGATGTTTCTGTGAAGTGTTACTATCCAGTGATCATTTACTTATATACAAAATGCAAGGCTTATTTAGCTTTCTAATCTTATCTATTTAATAGCTAAGAGAATTCAACACACTGGCCCTATTACAAGTGCTCCCATCTCCTGTGCTTTCTACAGCATTGCTAGTGTAACTTCTACATTGCTAATGTAATTTTCATTGCCAGAACAAGAAATCCTTCACAAGAAAACACTAAAATTCAGGGTAAGAAAACTGATAATGCAAATCACCCAAGAGTCAGTGGCGTTTCTACTTTATTGATCACCATATTGTCCAGTATTACACCTGTATTATGCCATGAGTGACAAACACTTCACAGGGTCTGAGATGCTAAGGCAAATTAAAAAGTTACAGAAAAAGAAAAACAAACAAACAAACAACAAAACTTGCAGGAAGGAAGGAAGAGAAAATAAAAGATTCTAACTACATGCTCTAATTTCAGTTTTCTCAAGCTAAAACTTTTATAGACAAGACAGATTTGGACAAGAGGATAATTCACTAGAACATCTTATTTCCAAAGCCAACAGGAAAAAGAAAATACAGATTGAAAATTAAAAGGATAAATATACATTTGCTACTCTACAGCACAAAAGAGGGTCAGCCAGCTCTTCTAGGGAGGAACTTTTGCTTGTGCTTCCATGCCTCTCTATGACCATAACAGCTTGGTGTAAGAGTAATGGCATATGCTAACTGCACCATTAATCCCCTGCATTTCAGTAACATCACACCACTGTACCAGATCAGGGCAGATAAATCAATACTGCAAGCCTTTCACAGTACAACAGTATAAAAAGCCTACTGGGGCTCTTCTAGTCTACATTGGGTTTTTTTGGTTTGGGTTTTTTTTTTTTTTTGTTTGTTTGTTTTGTTTTGGGTTTTTTTTTTTTTTTTTTTTGTTTTTTTTTTTTTTTTTATTTGAGTGCCAAGTGGCCCGCATTCCATATACCTAAGGTGCTGTATTTGAAACATCTCTTTGTAAAGATGACATCAAACTAATATAAACAAAAAGCATTTGTCTTCAAAAATTGTAGTTAACTCACAGTTAACTACAAGATCTTGAGAAAAAGACATAATAAATGTAAGATTAAATAAAGCAATATATTTTCTTAATAACTTTAAGACTCTTTAGATTTAAGCAGTAAGTCCACCTGCACTTTAGCTTGTGTACCTGAATGAAATCAAATATTATCATAATGAGCATGAAATTAATACGCTAGCTCTCTCATCAAGCTCCATGATTAATTTACAGTTATGCCAACTGCTATTATTTAATCTATCAAAACCACTGGATCTACATCATCTGTCCCCAAATTCACCACCTGCACATTTGAAACCTACACACACTGAACATTTCTAATTCAGGAAGCAGACCTACTGCTGGCTGTGTTAATACAAATTCACAGCCTCAGGCACTGCAGCTCAACTGTCCAGCTGTGCATAATTTGCAGAAAGTTCTACTCCCCCTTACACCATTGTGTACTGAGAACTTATCTTTGCTTTCATGTAGATGATATAAAATGCATTAGGCAGACATAATAATAATTACATTACTGGTAGAAATAAATTTAGATTGGGAGACTATAGCAAACAAATCAGTGGCTACGTATCTGACTGAGAAGAAACACTATGATTGATGAATGCTTTCTGGAAGTGCTGCATTGGGCCTTCTGCACTAACATATGGGTGAAGGGTACATTTCATACAGAACAACTCACTAGCCTGCTTTTTCTAGTTGTTGCTATTATCTTTTTTCATTCTTTACCTGAGACATCCCATGAAATCCAGATACATTCCTACTAATTAATAAATGTCAGAGAGTTTTTGTAATGGCAGATGTACCAAAGATTTACATAGGCTTCACCTCTTCTTGCATAATTCTTCTGGAATCCAGGGGAGGATTTTTGCCCCCTTTTTTGGTCACAAATCACCTATAAAATAATACTGAAATCTATGATCCAAAAACATTGTAACTGAACATCCAGAAAAATTATTTACCAGTGTTAAATGTTAGTTTAGAGAGTTGGCAAAAACTTGAACATCACCACAACTAATGAGAAAACTGAATCTAAAGGTGAACAGACTGGATGTGAATACTCCACCTAACACATGCCCAGTTTCTTTGACAAATAAATCCAAGAAACTTCAGAAAGAAATCACAGATGGAACCAAGTCTGTATAACCATTTGTCTTTATAAACACAGACACCAATAAAACATGAGTTGAGACAGTACATGGCCCTATATCATCTAGCATACATGCTTATAACAAGCTCTTCAAGGAAGGGATGGAGATGCATTATTTTTCAGAGCCAATGCTTTCTTTTTTTTTTTTTTTTCAAACAAAGGTTTGAAGGCAATTTCATTAGCAAAAGTTAATGGGAAAAAACTTTCAACCATTATATATGATATTGTCAGTTCTATGGAAATACTCCATACCATTTTATCAAAATACTACTCCCTCCCAAAACCTGGGAGAAAGCCTCTTGAAATTAACAGGTATCTTTACACTGAATCCAACAGACCTCATTGCATGACACTAATCTGCTAATGGTCCATTTATCTTGGTCTTGCTGCATAGGTCTTTTAATGTTAATGGTTTATGCTATATCCAGTAAGAAAATGAGTAGAAATTGTACATTAGGGAGCATATGGCTTATATCTTATACAGTGTTCTACATGAACAATAAATTAATTTTGTTTATTCAAAAATGTCTGGAAAAATTCACAATAGAGCAGAAAAGGTAGAATCATATCTCAAGGAATAAACATATTTGTTATATAATTTCAAGGTAATTTGTTCTGTATATGACCAAGTACTCAAAAGAGGTATTTCATGGGTAAGTGGTATATAAGTGATACATTGTATATATATATATGTTGGAGTAAAGTAAGTAAAGAAATAAAGAGGGGGGGGTTAAGAAAAATGCTTATTTATTTTCATATTTTCAGAGAAAGAATTTTTAGTTATATATTTAAACTATTGACAATTGTCCAGTAAACCCCTGCTCTCTTTAATTGCAGAGTTCTTTCTGTGTAGTGTCTGCAAAAAACTTTATTTAAGAGGAGAAAAACTGTCTGGCACATCTACTTCCAAGTATTAGATTTACACAAAACTTGAATACCACAAGAATTAGTACAAAAAAAAAGATATACAAATAAACAATAGAAATCTGACTCAATTCAAAATTATTTTATTTTGAACGAGGCTATCAGCTTTGTCCTGGTTTTATTACATTTGAATGGATACAAAGTAAGGCTTTTATATATCAGATGTCAAAATGTGATGTATAATGGAGTATTTGTTTATTGGAATAGAACAAAGAGGTACTTGGAGATAATTATTTCAAAATCTGTTTCAGAGCAAAAAAAAATGTACCAAGCAGAAGATTTATTGAAGTCTGTCCACTTACTTGCCACCAGAGTTTAAAACTGTAAAAGAAACCCAGTTACAGAAAATATAGCTAATTTATTTGAGCCCACTTCATGCTATTTCTCTAAACAGATTTTTGAAAGACTTGTTGGCATTAAACTGCCTATCTTCTCACTAAGGGTCCAAAGTGATGTTAACACATCAAGAAGCTTGATCGCTAACCCAGCTATGTCTGACAACAATATCACAACATCACCACATGATGGCACTGACTAAGATCGCTGGTCAGTCCTGGAAAGAGAATTAACCTGACAGCAACACTAGTACACATCTGTTGAAAATCTGTTCCTTCTGGGTCTGTACTGGGCCTGCAGCCCACACAGACACTACAGTAACAGCAATTTTCAAAACACTCAAGCCATTAGACTACTTCATTAACACTTCGTGTCAGAAATCCTATTCATGATTGTCCTCTTTCATTTCTGGCTGTCCTAAACCTCTTCTAATTGTCAATGACTACCTCCAGTTGGAGGACAAAGAAAAAGTCTTCCATGTGAACTGTCTAAATGGAAAAGCAGTGTTGCCTATTGCATTCAACAGATGAAAATCTGAAAAATACTCTAACATGGAAATTTGCTACCATCAAATCATGCCAGTATTATATCATATGTCATCTGTTATGGTGAAACATTGAAGGGGCTTAGTCTTAATGATCTGTGTAACTAAATCTCAAATATATTTGTAATTTATTTCAAAATAAATTCATACCAAGGTAAATACAAATTTCTATTTATATTCATACTATATATGAAATCATAACAGTAACTGCAGAGTCAGTAAGAGTGCCACTCATTTTCAAAGCTTACCTCTCTTAAAAGGCTCAGCCTCCCCATCAAGTTGCAAATCTCAGTTAGCACATAAATAACAGAAGATAGACAAGCATGGAAAATCCTAACCCTCCACTGAAGCTCGCCAGTGGTATACACTTACTGAAATACGTCCTACGACACTGAGTGGTGTGTGGGTTCAGCACAGAAGACAGCTGAAAGAATGATACATTGTGACATCAGTGCCTACAATTTATTTTTAGATTATTACAGTACAAATCTGAGCATTCCTAGCTAGGGATCGTTCCATCATGTGGTAATGCATTCAGTTTGAATTAGCCATGACACTGGTAAACCTCCACTGCAGATCTCACAGGATAAGTCAGTGTTCTACAGGAGCTGCTTCTATTCGGACTCTCATGTCAGCTATGCAGGCAAGCCATAAAGTAACACTGTTTCATATACAGCTTATTTTTAATGTCAAAATTTATCCCCATTTGTTTACATGGGTTAAAGAGGGATGAGCTTGCTGGAAATGTTTCCAGAATATTTTCCTACTTTTTAAATTTGACCATTGCCAACTGTCTATAAATTGTATCTTTCCGTTTTCTATTCTCTCCCCTTATATCCAAGTTGTGAAGAGTTTATTACCATTGTGTCTTATCTCATTGCTAAAAATTTTCCAAGAGTATTGCCAATAAAACTTGTTACTTGCTCTTCCTCCAGTAGACAGCAAAGTGTTTTTTTTCAATGGTGTTTGGGGTTTTTTTATTGGTGCTCTTTTATTTTTCTTTCAAATCCAATCCGGGCACTACTCAAACAAACACAATGAGAAGTGGAGAACTATTAAAAGGTGACATAGTTGAGTACATAACCCTGTCAGATGTAAGGATCAAAATAGTTCACAACATAAATGCTTTACAAACATTGCTTGAGAACACCTGAGTTGAACTGTGCCAGAGGATACCTGCAGCTGGACATGAGATACTTATATTGATTTGTGCAGCTTGTGTTTATGTTTTATTATATTTTTGTTTCTATAAAGACTCACAGCTTTGCAATTCTGTGCACAAAACTAACCAATTTACTCATGCAGAAGAGATCTTGAATCCTGATGACAAGTCTTCAAGCGACAATGACTAAATTATATGCTGGTTATAGCACGATGCTTATTCCTGTCCTACCCAGGTGGAGCTGTTCTTTACACTATGTGATTCAGCCATCAAATAGCAGTGTGCGTGTTTGAAAGGCCAAGAGGAGGCTGTATTGAGAACCTGTCAAAAACAAACGTGCAAACCTCTATGTAGCAATCAGTAAGCATTGCTTGCATCAACCTTTTGTTATTATTTTTTTTTTTAAAGCCAAACAGATCCTTGTTTCTATATAATATTTTTAATCCAAAGCTTCAATTAAATAGGTTTTCTTTCTGCCTCTTGCCTTCATCTCTGCATGACAGGTCTCCAGCTGAAGGATGCTATTAGGATTGACATTTTTATCAAATGTAAACATTTTTAGGTGAATGATCTGCCCAAGAACATGGGATTAGCTAAAGTATTTGGAAGACTACAAAATATATAGGCTAGCACGGCATCTCCAGTAAACCTACCAGTTTTATCACTTGTCCTAATTTAATCCAGTTGGCCTGTTCTGTTCATGCTACGAGGCTTGCTTTTGTTTGCTCGCATTGTGATGACTTTAAAAGAAATGACGCTGCTCATTGTGTTTTGCTGATCAAGAAAAAAACATATGGAATTTTTGATTTTTTTTTGTTTTTCATTGAATATAGGATCAAGATGTTTTGGATGTCAAACTGAATTTCAGTTTTAGTATTTGGTACAACTTAATAGGTTGCACTTGCACACAACTCACCAAAAAAAATTGGATCTATACACTGGCATATTAATAGAGAAGAAAGGGTAATAATAGCTGCATTTATATACAAAGGATTAATAATTTCGCTATTATAAATATTATGTCAAAATTAAATTTCTTTTTCTATTATTCTGAGAAAATTGCATGCCATCACAGACATTGCTGTTTTGAATAATCAGAAAGTGCATGGCATGTTTTCATGGTTCTCAAACCATAATGATTCATTGGAATATGATTCATAAGACAACGCATAGAACCCTCTATTCAGCAATATAAGCACAAGATACTTAGAATTTTCTACCTTAATGCACGTCTATATAAAGGCTACCTATACAGAAGCCTACATAGATTAATAATATTAATAGATTAATAGATAGAATATAAAGTATTTTGTAAGTAAAATGAAAATAAAATGCAAAGTTAATTTGATACATGAAATCAGTTTGCTTTTACAATGCAAAGCAGTGTTCTTACCTAGGAATTAAAACTAGTGGAAATAATTGCTTCTTAAGGTGACAAGTAGTTTATTTCTTTAGTGCTGAGGATTTATACATCTAATAAAAACTTAATTTTTGTCCCACATGACATGGGAAAAAATATTACCCTTTAATACATGAGATCTGCATTAGCAGTTGTACTTATAGTTTAGGAAGAGAAAAATAGCAGGGATTTCCATTTTGATGTAACTGTAAATTCCTCCAATTTAGCTTTGAACTGTAATCTCCTAAACACATGCATGTATGTCCTTCTAAATTTAAAACCAAACTAGAATGTTTATCAGTGCTTGCTTTCAACGCTGATCAAACATCAGTCTAAAGGGGTGTTTTGAAGGGTGGTGTGGGGGGGTGTATTTTGGGGTTTTGTGGTGGTGGTGGCTTCTCTCCAAACACCAAACGTCCGAACTTGGCCGCGCGTTTCAGCAGTCCCTAGAACAGGCAGCAGCTCCGCGGAGGCTGCGGACGGACAGCCGGGCACAGGCACTCTGAACCACGGCTCTGAACCGTCCCTGCTGCCTCACCGCCCGGCCGAGCTGCCGCGCCCGCGGCGCCGCGGCTCCTTCACACCTGCCTTGGCCGCGGGGGGAGTCCTCCGCCTCCACCGCGCCCTGGGCACTGCGCCACAGCCCCGATCCCGCTGGGGCCGCGCTCGGGCGGCGCTGAGGCCGAACTCGGGCCGCGCTGAGGCCGAACTCGGGCCGAGCTCGGGACGGCCCCGCGGCGGGGCGCGCGGCGCTGCGGCGGCGGGCGCGCGGCTGGAAGGGCCCGCACCGCCACCTGGCGGCCGCGCCCCGCCTCTGCCGCCGCGTCCCCGCAAACTTCTCTCCCCCACGCCGGGCGCCCGAACCGGCCAAGTTTCCCCGGCCGCGACGCGGTCTATTCTTAGCCCCGCTCCAGGCACGGCGGCGGGACACCCTCCCCGACCCACTCCCACTGCCCGTGTCCCGCACCCTTCCGCAGCGGCGGCGCGGACGCGCCCTGCCCGCGCCGGCCGTGTGTGCGGGGCGGGCGGGCGGAGCGGCGGCTGCTCGGGCCCCGTCCGCCAGGGCGGCTCGGAGGCCGCCCCCGCTCCCGGGGCGGTGCGGGGCTGCGCTGCCGGCGGCCGCTCCCGCGGGAAAGGGGCAAAGCACGGCGGCCAAGGAGGCGCCTCACGCCGCCAGCCCCCGCCTCGCCCGCCCCCGCCCCAGCCTTGCGGAGAAGCCGATTTACTGCCGAGCTGGGGAGGAGTGTGTGGCGGGGTGAGCGGTGGCGGTGCTGCTCGTCTCTTTTTTTTTTTCCTCCCTTTCTTTTCCCCCGCCCCCGCCACCGGTCCGCGCACGCTGGCTCTCCCAGTGCCAGTCCCCGCTCCATCACGTGCGGAAGCCCATGCCCATCACAAAAGCGGGCATTTTACCCGTGCCCGGAAAGGAAATAAAGAAAGAAAAAGAAAAAACGAGAAGGAGAAAAGAAACAAGGAAAAAAAAAAAAAAAAAAGGGCGGGGGGGGGCGAGGCTTCCCCACCACGGAATATTTTAAGCGAAAGCGGGTGAACCGCTTAATCCGAGAAGATCCAAGATTTCCCCTGAGCAGCCGCCTCCCTTGTCACCCCCGCCTGTCCCCGTCCCTGTCCCTTTTTGCTTTTTCGTGGCTGTGGCGATGGCAAGGAAAGTGGTTAACCAAAACCCTACGTGTTGGTTTTGTGTTTCCCTGAAAACCACAGGCGCACACAGAGCATGAGGTACCGCTTCTGCCCCTCTTCGCGCTTGCAAGAAACTGTGGCTTCGCTCTTTCTTTCTCTGCCTGTACTGCAGATATTTTTCCCTCCTCTCCTCCACACTCTTCTGTTTATTTCCCTGTAAGGCAAAGCTACTTTGTAAACATCTCACACAAAACCTCAGAGCCTTTCCAAATAGCTGATTGCAGCAAAATGCCTCCAAACAAATTATGGTGCAAGAGGGATATAAGGGACGAGACCAAAGTGGGTAAAAAAGAAACAAATTTGCATAAATATGCATATGTGACAAGAAGATCGCGTATGATGGTGGAAATGTCAGAAAGAAAGTATCGCTTTATCATGATGGGAAAAGTAAAAACACAGACGACTGCAGCAAACTGCTCGCCCTTTGCCAGAGTACCAACTGCAACACCTCTCCCTCTCTTCCCCCACCCTCACCAAGAAAAAAAAGGAAAGGGGGGGGGGGACAGAAAAAACCAACAGAAAAAAAATGAAAATGAACACTCAAACTGCAAATCCGGTACTCCTACCTTAACACTGGGATAGCTGCAGAAGCATAGGGGTCTTTTTTACACAGCCAGAATCTTTCAGGAAATCCTCTCGGGCTATCATGCAGCCAGGATTATTCACATACGGTTCCTGCTCTCCTTTTTGGAATCCAATGCGATTGGCTTCTCCAAAGGAATGCAACGTTCACGAAAGGGGGGAAAAATTAAAAATAACAAGAAGAAAGACAACAACACTGGATTTGAAGGAAACTCGTGTTCTCGGTTGTAATCGACCTACATTCAGGCAGAAAATTCATTGCAATCAGTGCGAGAGGGAGAGTTGAGTCTGCAAGTAGGAGCTGTGATTGCCTATGCAGAAGGACCGAGCCGCGGAGAGACTGAACTGCAAGGCAAGGCGAGCTGGGAGAGAGGGAGATGGGGGGAGAGAGAGGAGGGGGAGAGAGGTCCAGGCTGTACCAGGCGCTCTCCTCCCGCTATTGGACCAAACTGAATGAAATTCACAAAGCCGCCAGCCAATGGCTCCCCGCAGCCAGCCCAGCGCTACAGAAACCGCATCTCCATCCACAGCCCCCCGCGAAGGAGCGGCGCCGGGCCGGCACCGGGGGCTGCACAGGTGGGCACTGCGCACACGGAGGGCTGAAGGTGTCCTTATCTCTGAGTGTGTGTGTGTGTTCGGGAGCACGACACGATTCACGCTGCCGATCTCTCTGCTCCGTGGTCATGTACAGCAAGTGCAGTCTTTGTTAACCCTTTACAGTAGCAGTTTCTACACTACCAGCCTGTTGTTACCATATTCACCCATCTCCGTTTTTCTGGAGCTCACAGTATAATTGTGCACCAAGCAATAAAGTGTTTTGTTCCTGTTCCCCGTCCTCCAAGGAAAAAAAAAAAAAAAAACAAAAAAACCACAAAAACAACAACCAAAACAAAAACCAGCAAATCAGACATTTGCCCTGTGCCCAATCGTTTTAAACAGATTCCTTTTTTTTTTTTTTTTTTTTTCATAAGGCGACCAGTTATTTGATGTTTATATTTCAGTTATCTAGCCACTAAGCTAAGTGATGGTCAAGTGGGAGCCTGGGTCTCTGGTTCATTCCTGTGTATAGTTTCACACTGAGGGTGGTGTAGCAAATATGTGCTTAGGCCTCCACAGATACACCTTGTTTCACTCCACAGAATGTTCTCTTGAGCAGTTTAATAAGAGCACTTAGCACCATCCGGAGTGAAAGACCCTGCATTAAGAACAGGTGAGCATTGCCTGACTTCACTGAGAACAGAGCAGAGAACAAAATATGGGGGTCTTGAAGATCTTGCCATAATTTGAAACAAAAATAATATTCGTACCTTTATGAGATTTCCTTCCACAAGAAATGTATTAAATTCCAAAACTGAGTTTTTGAGATTTTTCAATTCTTAAGACAAAAAAAAAAAAAAAAAAAAAAAAATCTGCAGGTCTTCTTTTCTAGATACTTTGTTTCTGCCCCCATGTCAGATCCTCTCTAGAGAGCAGATAGTGCTTTGAATTCTCAAATTGCAATTGCCTGTGATATTTGGCTTATCAATCACTTCTATGCTCTCCTGTTGCAAGTAATAAAGGGATGTATACTATCTGATCTAATAATCTATGAGACAACAAGTAGACCTTTTTGTGTGTCCGTTCTTATATTTTGCTATATGGTGTGAAGGATACTTCCTTAAGTGTCACTTAGGAAGGTGTGTTTTGGTTTTAAATGTTGTAAATCTAAATACAGGTGTAATTCATTGACTTAAAATGTTTTAAGAATTGCAATAGCCACTGCAAACTTGTCAGTGAAGTAATTATATTTATATTACTTAATTATATGTTTTGGCTTACTTATATTAAGTCACTCTAGCAACAGGTGTTCATGCAAGTGAATTTTACTGCTTTTGTTATTTTAATAATGCACCCACAATGTGCAACCAATCATATTGCTTGAATGAGTGAATATTTTGACACATTTAGAAAAGATGTCATCTTGCACTGCCATCTGTCCCAAATTTTGCAGGACAATCTTTATTTTGATGAATATGTCATACATTTTATAAGATTAATTTGGAGGATATTAAAGTGTGTGCTAGTTAATCTGAATAATGATCTTCCACCTGTGTTGTACTGTGAGGAGGCAGTTTGTTAAAGGTTACCAAAGGATCATCTGTAATGCTTGCAAATAATGTTTGGAGCTGTGACTTAAACATTCTAAAGCACAGCAGTAAGACTAAACTTTCCATAGAGTGTATGCAAATTTGTGATCAAATATGTAAGTAAAAGGCATTTGGTCAAAAGAGCAGAATGTACTTATCTCTTACAACTTTCAAAAAGCTAAATGTACAATTGGAATCTGTGGCTTATCTGCAGCAATCCACTGCATATTTACTCCTAACAGGAGTCCAGAAGCAATCATTCAGAGAGAAGGATTCCACTTACTATACAACACCATCACTTCTTACAAGGTCATATTGTATTCTAGTATTAACTCAATTGTTTTGTTGGTTCTGTTGGTTTTGTCTGGGATAGATTTAATTTATTCATAGTAGCTAGTATGGGACTATGATTTAGTTTTGTGCTGGAAAGAATGTTGATAACACAGAGATGTTTTAGTTATTGCTGAGCAATAACTTTTGCTCAGCATCCGTGTCTTTTCTGCTCCTTATCCGACCCCACCAGGGAGCAGGCTGAGGGTACACAAGGAGTTTAGAGAGGACAGAGCAATGTGCTGATCCCAACCGACCAAAGGGATTTCCCACACTCTATGGCATCATGCTCAGCATCTAAATCTGGGGGCAGAAAAAGGAAAGGGAAGAACATTAAGACTGGTTGTGTTAGTCTTCCAAAGTTACCACTGTTTACTGACTGAACACCTGCCTGCCCATGGGAGGTGGTGAGTGAATTCCTTGTTTTGCTTTGTGCTGCATGTGCAGCTTTTGCTTTACCTATTTACCTCAAGCCATGAGTTTCTCACTTTCATTTTTATGATTCTCTCCCCCCATCCTGAATGGGGAGTGAGAGAATGACTATGAGGCTGTGTGGGGCTTAGTTGTTGAATGGGAAGTGGAGGGGAGGACATCTCAATTAATTTTGTTTCTCTGCTTTTTTTATTCATTCCAAACAATTCATATTCAAAATTAACTAAATGGTACAAAATACATCTGGCAGCTGGTCACTAGTGGCCTCATAGTTTTGGCCAGTCCTGTTTAATATCTTTATCAATGGTTTGGACAATGGGATCATATGCATCCTCAGTTAAATTTGCAGGTGACACCAAGTTAGGTGAGAATATTGATCTGTTTGAGGGTAGGAAAGCCCTGCAGAGGCATCTGGGAAGGATGGATTGATCAGCCAAGACCAGCTGTATGAGGTTCAAGAAGGCAAAGTGCCAGGTCCTACCCTTGGGTTACAACAGCTCCATGCAGAGCTTCCACCTTGGGGAAGAGTGTATTGAGAATGCTCAGAGTATGACCAGCAGTACTAGGGAATTGATTGTCCCCCTGTACTGAGCACTGGTCAGTCTACATGTTGAATCCCATGTTCAGTTTTGGGTTGCTCACTTCAAAGAGGTCATTGAGGCGGTGGAGTGTATCCATAGAAGGGCAAAGAAGCTGGCAAAGGGTCTGGAAAACATGCATGTCCCATGAGAAGTGACTGAGGGAGTAGGGGTGTTTAGCTGGAGAAGAGGAAAGTCAGGGGAGACCTCATGACTTTCTACAACTACCTGAAATGAGACTGTGGTGAGGTGAGGGTTGGTCTCTTCTGCCATATCTCAAGTGAAAGGATGAAAAGAATGGCCTTAAATTGTACCAGGGGAGGTTCAGATTAGATGTCAGGAAAAAAAAAAAATCAGTAAAACAGTAGTTGAGCATTGGAATAAGTTTCCCAGGGAGGTGGTGGAGTCACCATCTCTAGAAGTATTCAAGAGGTGTCTGGATGTGGCATTTGGGGATATGGTTTAGGGAGTACTGTGGTGGTGCTGGGTCGATGAGACTGGATAGCCCTGAGATTGGCTCAGTTAATTAGAGATGGGTGATAATAATGCCTAGTTTAGGGTCTCAATCCCTTCACAGGCCATTCACCTAACAGTGCAAATTGATGATCCCTGTGGGTCCCTTGCAGCTCAGAATATTCTGTGATTCTGTGAAGATGATCCTGAAGGTCTCTTTCAGTGTTGCTAGTTCTGTGTGTGAAAATACTAACCTAATGCAGGGCAAGAGGGGCTTTTTTACAATTGCATGGATAGAAATTGACTCCTTTCCTCTCTCTCTTTCCTGTGTGGTCTTCTTACTTCAATTTGCATAGTGTCAATGGAATTAGATTTCTTTTTATGCAAGGATGAGCCAGTATGATCCTAATACACTTTATGCAGTTGTAATGTTATGTTTCACTAGCTTTATCATGCAAAAGGCTCATCTTCAGTGGGCCAGAATGAACCCCATACTCAGGTCACTGGATGAGTTCACTTCCTGGAACAAGGGTGAAAACACACAGCAGACATAGTCCTTTGTAAAAGACTCCAAGCAAATGAGAACTGCAAAATAAATTAATGCCAATCTACAGGACATATAACAAATTAAAAGCAAATAGAATGAGTTCAACATGTTTACCAAGTAAACAAGAAAAATCCAGAGATTATTTTGAAATGAACATGCAGAAAAATAAGATTTTTGAAAAATAATAAATGTCTTATAGATGAGTAGCTCCAAAATGGTGCTTATTAAATTTCAAGAAAGAAATTTGTTTCCTATGTGGCTTATCCTCTTGTGATTTGCTCATGAAGGAGAAACTTGATTGATAACTATTTTCACAGAAAATTATACAGAGTAACAAAATTACAAAACAGAAAAATCACATATATATTTTCAAATTCAAAATCTTTCATTTATAGTAAAATTAAATGCTTACTGCACTGCTGGCTCAGCTACATGCTGGATAAATCAAAAATACACTGTAGAGTCCCACCTGCATGGCCAGTGAGATAATTTCAGAGTAGTGTACTGTGAGAACTAATACTCACTGGAGTTTCCCAAAGATATGGTATTTATCATGATACATACCTTTTTAGTTACATTCTCCTTTCAGTATTTCACTAAAACTTTTAGTGTCACTTTCTGCTTCTGACAAAGGTCCAAACCCAAAATATTGCAGACATAGAAAATAGCACATAAATATTACTTCACATATCTAATGTTTTCTATAAGGAAAAAATATGGGAATTTGTACTAAAAATCTTCTGAGATGAAACCTTAAACTGCATGAGGCAGGTATAGACATTGTCTTCAACAGACACAATATTTCAATTCTGGAAATGTGGAAGCAATTGATGGACTCTGGTCTACCTCGTGTAAAGACAAAGCTTTAAAATGCCATTAAAATTATCTACTTAGATATTTTGTATCATTTAGCCTAAGTGCTTCATGAGTTTGGTTTTTGTTTTGGTTTGATTTTTTTTTTTTTTTTTGGTTTATTTTATTTTGGTTTTTTGTTATTGCTTTGTTTTTAATGAGGCCTTTTACTTACTGTTGAACTAAGTGAACGAGGTGGTTTGGGTTTTTTTTTTTTTTTAAAGGTAAAGATTTCTCATTGTGCAGATTCTACAGTATCTGAGTAAATTTAATCAGTACTTAATTACTCTTACTCTCAAAGTCTCATTCCTGGCTTGTAGTCTTAAAAAACTGAAATTCACCTTGGCTCCACACCTTCTTCTTTCAGCTTACATACTTTACAAACCATGATTAGCTAGCCTTCTGACCTTCTTATTGTTGAAATAATTATGTTCTGTTTTCTTAGTCTCTTACTACAAAGCAGGCTTTCCAGACTATGATTCATCCTTGTTAGGATTTTCTCAACCTTTACTGTTTATCAATGTCCTTTTAAAAATGTAAACTCTGGAACAGGATATGGAATTTTCACTGTAGTCATATTAACATAGATCCCTAAACTCTCAATTTTATTTTTAAAAGGAATACATTTGATCTTGGCCTTAGTGTGAGCTGAGCCCCAAAGTGTGATCTATGTTCTCAGTTTTAACACAGTTATTCTATAAAGAGAATGATTCACAAGAACATTTCCTAACATGTATACAAAACTGGTTGTCACTGATATTTTTCACTAGAGATAACATTTACAAATTTTCCTGCAATTATTTAACGTTTTCATTGAAATCCTTACTATGATCTTACATGCTTAACCATTGCTGATTTTTTCCAGAAGAAAAAAGGAATAATAATTTTAAAAGCAAATACTTTTGTGAAGGTCCTCCTTAAGTTAACAATGTCTTTTTCTGAACTGGAAATTGACTCCTGTTTTTGCATGCTCTCTGTTTCCATTGATGATTGTCCAGAACAAGGTTCTTGCTTTCATCTGAAACCTGATTAAGGAGTCAAACTTCTGATCAATATCTAACAGTACCACAATACCAGTATTTCTATAGTGTAGTGTCTTTATTCTTCAAAATACCATTCAGAAAAAGATAAGTTAATTGTGGGATTAATTTAATGGTTGTTTTCATTTTGCATGTCCGGATACATGCAAAAAGGATATTCAGTGAATTTCTGGGGAGTATATTCTGGACAGTTGAAACCTTGCTGTACCCATGCAATTTTTTTCAGAAACCACAGCATCTAATCAACACAGCACAAGGCCTGAGGTGATATTTATAGCTGTAGTGAGTCAAGAAAATCCCTCTGCACACTCAGTCTACATCCCTATTGCCATTTAGGTCTGTACCTCTGCAGGACAAACCCATGTATCTTCTGAACTAGGCATTGTACAGGTATAGTGTAATCAGGCTCCTTGAGTGATATGGTAGTTAATATGATTAATAGCATTAGAAAAACTTAAACCTCAGACAAACAGACAAAAGCATTCGATATTAGGTCTAATTATTCCTTGTGATGTATAATCAACCAATTGTATGGTCAGATTTTGATTGGGGTGATTTCGTGTACCACTTACATTAAAACAGAAAGTGAAGTTTGCCTACATACTCATGGAAATCTTGATTTGGTCTTGGCAAATTTGGTCAGTAACTTTCATTGATATGAAAGATGATGCTAACCAGAGGCTAGTAATATATCCCTACTTCTATTGTTTTTTTCGATTATTAGAAATTGTTATTAGAGATTGCTATTTAGATTACTGGTTTTTAGATTTTTAGAAATGGGCACAAAGTACCTTGGAGTAAATTCTTACAAGCTGAGTGCAACCTTTTCAGTTTTAAAATGCAGTGCAGAGTGATGAGTTATTAATATTAGAAAGAATTATTTATAGCATAATTTAAGCATTACAGAAAATCATATGCCTAACGCCTTATACCAGTTTACCAGTATACATGTAGATCTTTAACTGTATTTGAATAGCACAGGAAGGAGAACAGAAATATCATTAAATTAAAGCAGAGAGAAATGAAATGCAGTGTCTAAGTACCTAAGGCATATGTCACAACTCACATTCATTCACAAGTCAGCTCTCTTCAACAACCTTTAATCTACAGCCACAATATTAAGGATAAGGATGTTCAAAACCAGACATAATAGCTCTGCAGGTAATTCCTTTGACAACTTGTGGTCTGTAAGACATTGCTCATGGACCTGTGGACTTCAAAAGAACACAAGAGCTGCAAGCCTCAAACAGCAAATAAGTTTTCTGAAAAAAAATCATTCTTAGAAGCTGTTAGAAAATCTCGACTTTTGGACTACACCAAGAGACAATTAGAAGATCAGAAGTGTTGGAACTATTTTCCTATTTGCAAGAAAATTACATAAAATGCAATCTCAGTAGTAGGTAGCGATATCTATTTCCAAATGCTTTTCTCACTGGGTTTTATTGTTCATGCTTTTCCTAGGCAAAATTATTCTGGGCTTTTCTGCTACCCAAAGTAGAGTTTCATCTGGAAGTGGAGAATGCTTTCTACCCAAACTAGCATCTACTGTACTGCAGTCTATTGAGATTATATTTTTGAAAGTCCACAGACTGATGAAGGCATTGAATCCAAGTCTCACAACTTCTCTGACTGAATACTTTAGTGGAAAGAGCTTCTACATAGTGACCAGGCAGTTCTGGAAGCATTAATGTCTCTGACAGTGTTTTTATAAGAAGATATGGTTCCACATAAATATTCTTTGAAATGCTTCAAGTAGCAAGTCACTTACCAGACCTGAGTGTGGGGTTCCCAAAGCTGTGAGAACACTGTCAATTTCTGCCTGTCATCTGAACCAGCTATTTATCAGCATATTGTTAACCCATCCCAAATGTGGGGCAATTTCCTTCACACAGATTTTAAGTGTTTTACTTTGTAATTGAAGGAGCTAAAGGCATTTACAGACAAGCACTAGTGAAACTAACTGCAGCTTAAGTGCCATACCTCTGACAGAGGTCATAATTGCCTGAAATTAAATTAGCAGAAGAAAATTTTGTATATGCATTAATCACTTATCGTAAGGCAACAGACTAGACTAAATGAGCAGTGAATAGGAGTTTAACCTGTGGAAGAAAATTAATATTTATTCTACCACACTGACTACAAAGGATGGTCTTCAGCAGCAGAAAAAGAGCAAACAAGTTGGTATGGGGGAATAATGTTTCAAACTGTGTCTGTTGGTACTGTTTGCTAAGTAAAAGAAAATCAGAGTGCTAACAGAACACACAAGCTCAGCTAATGTGATGTGGGTCCTTAAGCCACAGAAATTTGGTAACATTTGTTTTTGTGCCCACAGCTAATTCTCTGGGGTTCTGGTTGAATTTAGGAAGAGTCAGGTACAAGCTGTTCATGCAGAGTCAGTCTGGAAGGACCAGAGAGAAACTCCTACATCTAAATGGGAAATACCTCATGAATTTAAGTACTTACAGTACAGGCAAACTCTTCTGAGTAACAGTTTTAAAGGCGTCTGACTTCCTCAGAAACACTACTTCTGTTTGTGAGCCATTTAAAAAAAAACAAATTATCTTAATTTCAGATATGAAAACGCATAGGATTGGTTGACTGAGTAAGTTTGAACAAATAACTGACATAAATAAACAAACATATCAAAGTTACTGAATGGGTTAAATTTGTTATGTTCAAGACACTGCCAAATCTTGAACTAAGAACAAGAAGTTTATTGGCAATTTTCTGAAAGAGGAGGAATCCAATGATAAAATGTGAGCCATTTGTCTTCCCAGGCATTAAAGGAAATTCACTTTAAGGATTTTTCTGGAGTGGCTGCTGCTGCTAGTGTGCCCATTATAATTTATCAGTGTGTCTGCTGGTAATGTTGTCATCAGTAGGAGCTCAGGTGGACTTCCATTAGTGCTATCAGAGTACTCATTGGCAAAATATTTCACTGACCTGGACAGGATCTATCCAAAACTTTCAAAGCCTCATCTGTTGTGGATATTTTTTCTGCTAATTATTTTCAGCAATTATGTAAGATAATTCCTCAGGACGAGTTATCTAGAGAAAAGCAGCTACAACAAACATAATTAAGAAATAAAACTCTGTCAGTCATCATCATGTTCATTTAATTATCGGCCATATCCTTCTCAACCTTCATCTTCTTGTGTGATATTTAGAATATAAACTCTCTGGTAGAGACAATTTCTTCCTGATTTCCACTCAGGTCTTAGCTTTTACTGGCATCTTTGGACACCGTCATAATACACATGTTCAAGACTAATATGCCTATATGTAATAAATGTAACTAAGCAAAGTTATTTAACCATATTTTACATTAGTTTTATGGCTCTGTGGCTTGCTTTAACTTAAAGCTGTGTTAAATTCATGCCAACTAATGAAAAGTGGAGGCTGACTGCTTTCTTTGTCTCACATAGCAGCACAAAGGAATTCCAGCCACTCCAGCCAGTAAGTCAGGTTCACTGGGAACCCACCTTAAATGCCTCTTTGCAAACATAAGCAGCCATGAAAAATAAAAAAGGGGAGGTAGGGATATGTCCGCACCTTCAATCTTAATGGCATTATGAAAATGCTGTGGGATAGCTCCTATGACTGAAATGCTGGAGTGGAAGAATATTTTTTAGAAAGGATGGGAGGGGAAACAAGGAGGATGTGTCTCTCTCTCTGTCAGTGACCAGCTGGACTTTATGGGGCCATGCCTGGAGGTGAATGAGGTGCTGACTGAGACCTCGTGGGTGAGGTTTAAAGGAAGGGCAGAGCAAGTGACATTATAGTGGGGGTCTGCTACAGGCTGCCTGACCAGGAAGATTGAGTAGATGCTGCTCTTTATGGACAGCTAAGACAGCCTCATGTTGATAAGCTCTGGTTCTTGACCACCCCAATATCTGCTGTAGGGATGAAGCAGCTGTCTCTTTGCAGCTCTTGATCACTCCGTGAATCAAGAGACCTCAAAGAGAGTGGTGAATTTCTATCACGTCTTTTCATAACTCACAAAATATTTTGTACCTTTTTCCTGGTTCATTCACCAGGACAAAAGGTGAAAAGAAAATAAGTTTTCCTCTTCAACTAAATCAGTTAAACTAACAAGGTGGGAAAGAAATGCTGCACTGTGGCAAGTGCTATCAGAGTATGTATGAATTTTCCTACACATTTTGAACAACTGTTGGTTCCATACTTTAAAAAAAAATTCTCCTGCTCTTTTGGATAGTTATATATATATATAGATGATAACTTACATAAACAATTTCTTAAACTTGGATTCCTTGAAATGCAAAACATTTAGCATTGACAATGTTACTGCTGTTGCTTCCACATGGGTTGACCTTTGCAGTTTGGGAGAATACAGTAAATATGATAATTCTGTATTGATACTCTATGTTAGAAATTGGAATTATCATCAAATAATTTGAGAGAACTACAAAGAGAGACGTGACCTAGCTGTCAGTGGACTACTTTGTTAGTCCTACTTAATGTGCACAGTGAAGTCAGCACAGCTGGAGTTTAAGGCATCTATAGGAATAATTTATAAAATAATAAAATAATCAAGTTGAAGACCTGAGTTGCATGAAGGTGGGATATTACTTCATAAAGTCACAGAAATTTCTTTTTAAAAGCGTGTTCACTTGCAAGTTTGATTTGGAGGAATCAGGTTTTCAGATGAGAGCTGATACATTTGAGCAATGCTAGCATCTCTTAAGGTATATTCAGGTCATTTCTAAGTGTTCTATCTTGCAAGATCTGATTGTCAGGAGTTTATTACAGGTCCTGCCACTCTGTGAGGTGCTGTCATATCATAGCAAGGTCAACAGAATGGTCACATCTGCTCCTCAGTTTTCAGTATACTGTTTTTCGGTTAACCAGGGCTAGCATTCTCTGTTATAAGGGGCAATTTTTTTTTAAAGAAAAGTTTACAGCAGTTTACCTGTCTGTATACATTGGGCTGTGAATGAATAAGGCAAAAACCTCCCATTTATGGATCTCTTTGAACTTGACTCGATTTGCTGCAGGAACATTACATTCTTATCACAAAACCAATTTTAATCATTCCAGGCTTTGCCCCTCACAAGTACAGCTTTCTTCACTCTGGCAATGTAAAGGGATTGAAGGATATCTTCAGGCAGGAGTACCTCAATGCAAGCAGTCATTGACTTTTTGCCATCGCCAGACATTGTAAGGATATGTCAGAGGTGGAAGGGGCTTCAGCAGTGGGCACTGCTGGAAGAGCAGCTCCTTGGGCATTTATGTCTGTCATCTGTGAAGATGACATAAACCTGAAGGCTGTGCTAGAGGCCAGCCAGATCCAGCCACATCTTAAAATCTAATTTGCACATTGAACATTGTGCATGGCATGGACATACCATGTGTGTCTACTGTTTGCCTCTACTGAGTAATTTCAGCCATAGGCAATTTTTCTGTTCTAAACACAGACAAAATAACTGAAGATGATAACAGATTTGCTGGTTTGCCACAAGCTAACACATCTTCATGATTTTTTTAATGGTTTGTGCTTTCTAATCGCTCTAATCCCAGCTGAGAACTCAGATTTGTAGATAGTGGTATAAAAATAATCTTATTTAGGATCTGTACTACATTTGTCAGTAGCTGACTAACCTAATAACACAGAGTAAGCAATATATGTGAATCAATTGACCTAAAAATATTCAGACTTCCAGAAAATGGGCAATTTCTTTTGTTAGGTTGTATTTCTTCAGAGCATGGGAAAAAAAAAAAAGAAAAACAAACCCCCAAACTAATACACCTTACAGTAAACATTTGATTCTACCCAGTAAACAAATTCCAAACTATAGGAATCCTATGGATTAATTACAAGTCTGAAGTATTGCAAAATCCTTCTATTTCAACAGCCTTTTTACTGTGTTTCGTTCATACCTTTGTTAGAAAATAACCAATGGAATTCATATTTACAAAGAAGCAAGAATGTTATAGTATCAGACAAAATTGTATAGGTCAGTATTGAGGACAAGATAATGAAAAACAGATTGGTGTTTTACCTAGCACTGAAAAGAGGAAGAGAAAGTGAAAATATTTTAAGAGACTGCTATTTATTTTCTTTTTCTTCACATAGGCCACATATTGGACTGAAAACCTGCTATTTTCTGCAATAAAAGTATCTGTACTAACTAGTTAAGATTGAGGTAATATTTGCTTTGCATGGTTTATACCTAATGAAAAGACAGTCTCTATCCTAAAATCTCTATGATCCAACAGCCTAATGCAAAAAGTAGTGGGAGATTCCCTTTGACTTTACTACACATTAAATTGTTCCCCAAGTATGGCTGGAATGTTTGATCATTCAACAGTGCATGCTTTGGTGGGCCTATGGATGTGGACTGAGAATGAAGGCTTTCTTCCTCCTAAATCATGAATAATTATAACATTTCAATATTGTCACTTGTTCTTTTGTTATGACTGTCAAAAATGTAATAGTTCTGTGCACTCAAAAAAAGGGACAAGAATATACAAATTAGTATCTGTGATACAATATCATTCATTCTGGATCTAATAAATTATTTTCCACCAGCATATTTCAAATCCTTTGAAAAAACTTTCAATATGGCAATCACTCATTTTATAAAAATTAAAAGCAATGATGATCAACTGATATTTATGATAGGGATTTTGTGATATTGAAACTAAATATGTACCCAGATCAATAGGCCTTTCATTTCACCTGATCAGTCTAAGGTAATTGAATAATTAGTGCTCAGGCAAAGCAAGTTTACTCTTTTAATTTTCAGCTGTACTTTCTTCCTTTCTCAGAAGTTTCCAAAAGCTGAGACAGAGGATTGACAAAGGAAACCAAAAAGAATATTGGTCAAATCCATTCAATAGATCCTGCTGTGGCTAATTACTGTTACAAATTAAATGACTAAAATTATAAAGTACTGTTTTTCACAGACTGCTACTTCTTCTGTAGCAATATACTGTGATAGTTCTTTTCTTTTTTCCTTTCTTTAATTTTGGCCATGGGTGTCTGCTAAATGACCATATTACTTAAATTTAAGGAAGTTATAGAGAAAGGTTCATGGCTGTTACTATATTCGACATATATTTGCAATACTGCAGACTTTCATTACCAAGATATACCCATGGGAAATTTTGTGATGTCCTTCTCTTAATGCTCCTGGAGTCCAGATTTAAACAATAAATATATTTCATCATCGAATCTCAATCTTGAAGCAAATATGAATGACCTTTTTAGATGAGTAGATATTGAGAATTTAAATTTTTTTTAATACCCCAGCATTTCAGAAGAAAGCACAATGCATGTCACTAAAACACTGAGAAAAAAATAAAATTCCATTTTTGTTGCTTCCTCATCATCAGTGATGCACTGAGTTTCTTTACCAAGTTAAAACATTGCACTGTTTGTGCATGATCATTCAGCATATTCAACTGTGTGAAGAAATATTTACACTATATTAAAAAATAAAATCCTCTGAAATATTTACATTTTTATTCATAACACTCAGAAGCATTCAAAAGTTGTTTGACAAATATAGATGTTTTTCACTGATGAAGGAATCTCATTTACTGCAATACAATGTGCAATAATTACACAGAGTGTACAGGACATTGTTAATGTTTAGAATGTAAAGAAATTAAAAGCAAACACAAGACAGTTTCCATTCTCTGCTTTACAGCTGTATCAGAAGATAAAATGCTGACTTTTCAATTAGCCAAATGGACTAGAGAATTCAAAGCATATTTCTCATACCCAATTCAGATATATCAACCTAAATTTGCCAGCAGCCTTGAGACGGTGTGAATCTACCACCATGACACATGAGTTTAAATTCACGGGAACATCTTTTTGTAGTCAAAAAACTTCTTTAAGGTCATGCACCTCAAATAAATAGTAAGTTTGCGAGTCATTGCATTATAAGTTCACTCTTTAGAGCAAATGATTCTCTCATGGTCACATTGGTTCAGCACAGGCTGGCTTAATATTGCCCAGCCATCAAAATAATGAATAGAATAGTGTGAAAAGTAAAGGCAAACATTAGTTGGAAGAAAACTAAACCTTGTTATATTACATCGTGATAAGGAGCTACCAGATCAAAAATGAGGTCTTTAGATGCTATATTAAGAACAAGCAGATTCTGCACATAAAGATGTTCTATCTATTAGTGAGTTGGACAAGCAGAAATATGGACAAATATGCATGCATATACACATAAACATTTAGCCTTGTTTACATATTTTAGGTAACAATAATATGATGGACACTCATGGTCACTGTTCTTATTGATCTTTCTCATATAAAGAAAAGATCTAATATTTTAGTTATATTAAGGTAGGAAATTCAAAGGAAAGTAATATTTTTAATAATTTTTTGTGAGATATTGTAATTTATTTAAAAACAATTATATACAAATTATAGATATGCAAGAGTGTGTGTGAGTATATAAACAAACCCAGAATTGTAGCAATTTTTTTTCAATTTTTAAATGTAAAATAATCTAACTATTCTGAATCTTAGTGTTGTGTCTGTGTCAATTAATTTGATTACCCAGTAAGGTAAGAAATGAATGCAGAAAATCAACCAGACAAAAAACCAATTAATGTTTATTGTCTGAAAAGAACAAGAGTCTAAGAGTTATGATAATTTCACCCCAAACACAGGGTATATGCTTGCCATTGATCACAAAGAGTGACTATAGCAATGACAATATTATTCTTTTATTTTTATTTTAATTTTTTTTAATTTTTATTATTTGTAATACTAGTTTGCCACATGATATCTATTTTTCTTCATTTTGAAATTATATTTTATACCTAATATGAAATTTCAGGGATTCAAAAACTTGTCATCCCTGTTGTGAAATTTCTTCTTAAAGAAGAATTTCTTCTTAAAGACATGAAACCTCTATTTATGGATATATTTACTTGAGAGGGAGAAGTAAACTGGTTTCAGAAGCTTTTAGAAGGATTTCTTGAATATGACTTCAGAAATCTTTGAAATAGATTGTAGAGCCCTGTAAGACATGGAATGCACCCAACTAAATTTCTCCTCATGCCTTACCCTGTCACAACAAGAGTGTGTGACTGGTGGTCCAATCTATGTGGAAAGAGCTGGTTGGAGATGCATTATTAGCAGGACATATAATCTTCTCCTGATTTAACAGTCAGAGTTGTGTAACCGGCAGCAGCTGTTATGAAAATCTTGCAATTAGTTTCTGAAACTTTCCTTCAGTAACAATTTCATGATGTTACACTAATCAATTTATGTGCTAGAAACAGAAATTAGAAGACATTACAAAAGAAAACTTTAACTAAAGATATTGCTAAATCTCTAAAAGCTTCTTAAAAGAGATCACATTTCCATACTTTTACACTGCATGGTGAAACACCGGTCAGACATGGTCTCAGTCCAGAAGGATTCTCTGCAAACACAGAACAAGAGCTAAGTACAGGAAGATTGGAGCAAAGATAGCTATACACAAATGTAGTGCAGTTTCTCTTTTTGGTCCTCATAGAGACATCCCAAATCTCATAATTGTAATAAGTTGAAACCTAAATAAACCCATCTACTTAAATTCCAGATGCTACTCAGTGTAGAATGTATTTAATGTGAGAAATGACCCTAGAATTTGGCTGGAATTTAAGACAGCAAGTTAGACAAGAAAGCAAGATAAACTTTATTGTCTGTAGCACAAAACCCCACTGTTGCATAAAACATCTGGACAAGTCCCCATTCTTACACAGTTGAAGTCGAACATCCAAAGCCAATGATGAAATTAGTATAGCTGTATCTATTATACGTGTGGAAACACTTTCACACCTTGCAGATGGAGTTACTACTATTATATCCTATAGGTATATTAGCAGTCTTACTCTTATGTCAGTTAGAATTGCACTGCTGGTCTTAGTAACATAGTAAATATTCTTGGCTGTAATGTAAGACTGATGATTGTCACTACAAGATACTGCTTTTTTTTTTTTCTTTTTTGTGGTATGTATTTCATCAATAGAATTATGAGGACACATAATACCCTACAAATGTTTTTCCCTAAACTATAAATGAATGATTAAATATGGTTATTGAGTACAGTAAATAATCAGCAAAACACAGATCAAAAATGAAAGTGTAATAATGTGAACCTCAGTAAGAGTTGAATTACTGAAGACTATATTAATATTTTTGGTGCAGTTTTGAAGCTACATGGGAGGACAAAGGAAAGTTTATTGTTTGAAGAAGT
Source organism: Muscicapa striata striata (assembly GCA_030060385.1). NCBI lineage: Eukaryota > Metazoa > Chordata > Aves > Passeriformes > Muscicapidae > Muscicapa > Muscicapa striata. Next base: position 305,123 of record JAREIS010000363.1, on the reverse strand, counting down.
CAAAGTGCCTCAAAGGAACTTTTAATTTCTTTTAAAGTTTGGCTTCTATTTCAAGAATATAATTCAATGTGAACAGATATAACTTTCTTTAAAGACGAAAGAGTGTAAAATGAGGTGCTGAGTGAAAGGAGTGTATATCAGCACAAGAGATGAATGGAAGGAAATATTGACTGGCTACATCTCTATGAACAGAAAATAATTTTGCATCAAGATGATGCATTTATTTGTAAGTACAATCATTTTTCAATTTAAAGCTTTCTTTCAGTTAAAGACCTGATGTAATATAAAACACAAAAACTACTACAAAACAAAACCTGTAGTCTTTACTGAACTTTTCGTTTGAACAATTTTCACAGTTTCTTTAAAAAAATCAAAGTATGAATATTTGATAACTTTAAGTGGCAAACACATGTAATGCATTCATGAAAGGAAAAGTAAAGAAAATTCCTTTAATACCTTATGTAATATCTTGATCAGATTTTCTTGCTTAAAACAGAAGAATTGATGTTGGGCATATTTACAGAATGAAGCTCTACATAAAATCAGGAAATGCATTACTGGGTCATCCAACAATGTCTGTGGCCAAATATATATGTCTGACAGTAGCAAGAGGAAACCCCATTTAAACAGATAACCTTGATCACTTGCTGTGTTTCACTGGTTTTGTACTTACTTAAAATTTCTATATGTTGTATTTAACCATCTAGATAGCTCACTGCAGGCTAGTCCTTTCCATGTCCATCTATTGATCTGTTGCACACAAATTTTTCTAGCCCCTTTATGACCCTACTGATAACAGCTGTCACCACAGTGGCAATAAAATAAAATTGATGTTTTATTATAGTGGGAAAATGCCTTACAGAAAAGTCCCAGTACAATCTTGGGAATATAGAATATACATAAATCACTTGGTAATCACGTGTATTAAACCTTACCTACAGCTTTCCTGTAGATGATAGGACTAGTTGTTTCTTTTCCATGCTATTCTTCCTTGGGATTTGAACATGCATCCTTTACAATGCAGGAGGTTTAATGCAGTTCAGCTTCTCGACGTGCTTTTAGATGTTACAGAAATAGTAAATACACAAGTAAATGTGAGTAAAATATATCTGCTGTGTTTTCCTGTTTGACCAACGTGACCCTTTTGCTTTTGAAAAGGCTAGTGGAGCGTATTCCAGGTAATTTACACACTAAGAGTTTAACTTAAAAAGGCAAGAAAGAACCAAAGGAAAATAAATCTGGGACCTCCATTTTTGGTTTGGAAAGATTTGTTTTATAATAAATCAGGGACTTAAGATGAAAACCAGAACACAGCAGCAAAGCTACTACTAAAGCCATTTTTTGTTAGATGATGAAGAAAGGGGAATCAAACATGGTGTTGCTAATAAGAGCATATTCAAAAATTTGTGACCTTTTCGTTAGCAAAATGAAATGCTCTTTCACTGAGAGCATTAGTTTAGCGTTAGTACTGTTTTCAGCATATGGTAACTGAACTGTGGAGGTTTAGAATATACACCTAAAGGAAAAAGTCTTCATATTCACAAAGAAACATGGATTAGAGAAAAGATGTAGGTCAAATCCCTAAGTCTTTACTTGGGCAAAGCTCCCATTTGTCTCACTGGTATTGCTCGTGTGATAATGTTGCATGCAGAGATTTTAATCTGAGTAACAAGGTATGGAAATATACACCACAGTAAGGCAGATAGACTGTCATAGAGTTTCTGATTTCAGCACCAAAATCAGGTTGGATAACAGTTTCTATCACTTGGTAATATATTTTTACATTTTCATATAATTACAGGTGTTAATGGCAAGAGCTCAGAAGAGTTCCTTTAAATGTAATAAATTTTCTTTAATGCCAGTATTTCAGCAATGCCTCTGTTACCAATTAAGACTGAATGACTTTTCTTCAGTCAGACAGTAAGTGAATTAACCTGAGCCTGTGGTCAAGTTCACATATCCTAGCCTAGACAGCAACCAGTTTCTGTATTCCACGAATACTCATGCCTGTCACAAGCTGTCTGCATCCAGTTTCTAAGGAAATTGGTGTGCAGACTGGCTCATTCCATATTTAACGCTAGCTTCAGCAGTAATTAAAAATTAGGAGAGATCTTCAGGAAATCAATTAATTATGCATGCAAAGTGCACCAACTAAATTTGGACGCACAATTAGATGACTAATCATAGATTAAAAGGTTGAGAATGGCAGTTGCACACTTAAAAGGATGATGGTGACCTATTCTATCCCAAGTGCCTGTGCTTTCCTGTTTAGATCTAAGATTTGTTAGATAGATATTTGACACACCTGTAAAAAAAAGGTAATGCCTGCAAAAGATCCAGAAACTTCAATACTCGAGTCTGTTTACTTACTAATGGGAATATCCCAAATTTTGCTGAGTTTGAATGTAAATGTCTCCAGAAATTTGTGTTTTGAATAAATCAGTATTACTGAAAAATGAACTTCCATTTGAGCTGACATACAGGGTTATATCTATGTACATGAAACATGGGGGGAATGAAAAGTTATATCTGTCCTGAAACTATTATACCATTTCAAAACCAGTTATTTAAAGGAAAATAACAAATTTAGAAATAAACTTTTACTTCCAAAGCTATGTGTTCTGCTCTATTTCCCAGGGTGACATCACAACATGTTGATATCTAGTCATTTAACAATTGTAATTAGCTACTGCCTAACCATCTAACTAGCTCACCCCAGATTAATTCCAGTTTTATCTTTTCAGGGATCACTTAATCTTCTGATGGCAGTTCTCAGTACAGTTAAATTTGGTTTCCATGAAAACTTCTGTTTTATAATATAATCAGTTCTTGCCAGTTCATTCAGAGGCTTTTTGAACAGTTTTTGTTTTGTTTCACTTTGTTGTGTTTTGTTTAATAAACCCCTAACCAGATCATGCAGCTGCAGTGGAAGTGTGGCATTTCTCACTGTTTAAGTGCAAGCATGAAGCACACAACAGCTGTCATCCACTGTGAAAGGGTTTTCATTCAGCAGATTAAAGGTACAGAACGGGGCTTCCTCAGGTCACAGAGCAACTGAGTGATAAGAGTGATGGCTGGCACTCCCTTCTCCCACAGTGTGTTTCAGCTTCCACTGCCTTTCCGTGGAAGAAATAGCTGTCTCATACATCTGACTACAGAAAAAAAAAATAGTGCATGAATATTAAAAAAAATAAAAATTTAAAAGAAACTCCAAAAAAACAGAGCAGCAGATCAAGTTTCTACTTTTTTTTTTTCTTTTTTTTTTTTTTTTTTCTGGTAAATTTATCTATTTAAGGAATAGTAAGTCGCATTATACTTCAAAGGATGACAAGCATCATCATATCCAAGTCAAATGCTCATCACTTGAGTAGGCAAAAGTGAAATTCTTAGTTGCACCATTTAGATATTATTATCTGTGGAAAGTATTTCCCATGAGAAATATCACTCTTGGTGTGATCAGGTTTGCCATTTTTATGGCCTTTCCCTCCCTCCCATCAAAAGGGAGAAATATTAAGGACATAGGCCAAATTCCCAAGCTGTAATCTACAATGAGTGGTATTTGACTCTGAAAGGAATCTTTAGTAATCATATTCTCTTGAATGAATCAATTTGGAAATAAAATATCAGCCAAGTCAGTCAGAATCTTTCCTTCTCTTTAGATAGAATAATGTTTCTGCAAGATCAGTGTTAACAAGATAGGAAAATTCCTTGGAGAAGCCCCTCCAAGGGCATCCTTCTGCATTATCAGAAATCTAACAAGTTAAACTGTATCTTGTCCATCAAGGGAATTTCACAACCCTCCCAAATGTGTAGAAAAATAGAAAGCAGGAATAAGTTGAATAGGACCATGAAGATGATATTTGAAGTTATTACAGGCAGGATATCCAGAATCAAAATGCAGAGGATATGATACGATACACTCAGTGGATAGTGCTTCCCATGGTAAGTATTTCTATTCATCTCATTCTGCTAAACATATCAAATAATATCAAACTCTGTCCAATTCATCTTCCATCTAGAAGCTGAGCACAGTGACTGTAGTGACAATGGTGTGTTAATCAAATTTCCATACTATCCATACATGAGTCATGCTTGTGATGTCCTGCATTTATGACTGAAAGCCCAAATCTGTCTAATATATGTACTGTATATGTATATGTATATGTATATGTATATGTATATGTATATGTATATGTATATGTATATGTATATGTTATTCTCCTCTACAATTTCCATTTAATACAGTTCTGTACAATAAGGCAGATAAAGATTATTCATGCTAACAATACACTAATGCTTTCTTTAAGGACTTCCCATACACTGGAAAACATATTTTCATGTGTTTTTATAAACTGAAAAAACGTTTTGAACACTTTGAGCATGCTATAATCCCTTTGTTTTTACTAGTAACTAGAGCAACGGCAGCAGAGAAAGTAGACCCCAGTATTTCCTTCTTCTGTATTGTATGTGACTAGAGGGTTCCAACAATACTACCTAAGCACTGCTTTAAACTACAGAGAAACTTTCACCAGTGAGTGAGTGACAAGTGCCTTCGTGTAGCACTTTTCTGTGATGTACATGTCTTTAATGTACTGATACACCTCAGATGCACTACTAGTAAAAAAGATTCTTGTGCTTCTGTCAAGGTCACAGAACAAGACAGTGTCAGATCATAAAATATAGAGATGCAATGAGAACTATTTCTAATAGGGATTTTATAGCTTCAAACATTTTGTTACACTCTCAATCTTCTGAAAGCCATATTTTACAATCCAGTCTAAAAAAATTGACATCTGACTTAGGTAATTATCATAAAATGCCACTATTGCAACATATTTATCATTTTGGAATGAATGTTCAATACATGAATGATGAGAGGAACAAGATATCAGGCAACACCTAAAAATATGCACAAAGACAAATATTAGACAAATATTATAATGCATACTTTAAAATGCCATTTCAAAACTCTCAGGTGGTTCTAAATAATTTTCCTGGAATTCACAACAATTTATACTGCGTCTGAGTGATGTAAATGAAATATCTGGCAGCTGCTTTCAGTATCGCCACTATCTGTCCCTGATAGGTTATTCTTTGTAAATTAAGCTGTTGTTACAGCAGACCCTCCAATAACAAATAAACAAGAGTGCTAGACAGCCCTAGTGCAGCCCAAAAGCCATTTTCTTAGCAGCACACTTAGAGCTCACTTCTTCATGTGTGTTATGTATATGTATATATATGTATATTTATATTTTTCTTATATATATATACATATATAATATATATTTTTTTTTTTTTTTTATTTATATACACACACATATATTTATTTATTTATATATTCATAGATATGTATACCCCTTTCAGTGTTTAGAGCTGTTCAGATTTAAATGACTGGGAGCTATACAGCATCTGAAGAGATGACAAAAAAAAAAAAAAAGATAAAACTAAAAAGCAGGGTACCAGGTGGCAGCCTTGTGGTTGCATTTATCTTACAAATAATGTGTCAAACTTTTTTTTCTGTAACAAGCACATTCTGTATTGTGTGTGTCCACTCAGTCATTGATGGAATTTGTGTGCTTTTCCAATTTCTCACAATGACATTTTTTGATGCCATGATCACGGCTAAGAACAGAAGTCACCACACTGCCTTCTGAACAGCAATTTCAGGCATAGCAAAATAAAAGATGTGTCCATTTGTGTTTGGTTGTTTTGGGAAGCAGGGATTTCTTTAGTGTTTTAGTTAAGTGATGGTCTTTCTGGATGAAGCCATTTACCACTCATTCTTCCTCCTTTCAAACAATTTGTGATAAAATTATATTTAGTTTTAAGATGTTATTTTTACATGCTCAATAATTTAATTTGTTTTTCATTTGAAAAGGATAATGACAAATATCACAAACTATTTTTATTTGCTATTGGCAGCATTAGGAAAGAAGATAGTCCTTTCTGTTGTACCTTATCAAGGACTGTATAATGAAGCTTTGAAATAAAAATGAAGGAAACAAAATTTTGATCTTACCTTCTTTTTAATATCACTTCTCTGCTCTTGTCAGCAGCAAAGCGACAAATTATAGTACAAACTTCAGTTATGTCCATGAAGATATTTTCCAAATATAAATAGCAGAAACTATACCTGGTAAGCATTCTTTTTTTCTTTCCTAATGCCTCCTAGGTTTGCAGCACTTTGTCTTTCTGCATAGCCTATAGTTTGTAAAATGAACTGCCTCAGACTCCCAACTGAGACCATAAGGTTCCTCATCTAAACAGATAAAAAGTAAGATTTTAAAGAGCCTCTGCTAGTTCATGTCATAGTCCTGAGATGATAAAAAAGACCAGGAGAAGTATATTTCTATTATTCAAATACTGCTTAAGTCCAAAGTTTCCCTACAACCCACTGATAGACCCTAAAATTAAGAGTCTGTAGTGGCAGTGGATGTTCCGACATTCTGAAAGTACTTTGTTTTACTATAGAGTCATGTTTTCTATTGTAGACTGTTAGTAGAAAAGAAAATCCAGAAACAACCCAATGGTATCTAGGCAGGATTTTCTATACTGTTTGCAGAGCCAGGCCATGCCATGATAAAGAAAATTCAGAAAACTCTTAACTGACAGATAAATCTTATTGAAGTCTTCCTACCATATCTTTATATGTTTGAAACTCATTATGTGAAGTATAAGATTAATATGCATTAAAGCACATTTTATTTCATCATAAGGTGTGCTAAACACTGATCACAAAAATTTCATTATTGAATTTCTGTACAACATATGCAATAGGTACAATTGGTACATATGTTAGAGGTCATTTAAACAGGCATATCAAATATCAGTATAGTAGGACCAGAAGAAATCAATGTATTTTTACTATATGCTACAAATTCCTTGGTCTCAAGTAAAGGTTATCCCCTAAATGTGTTAAATGAATGACATGAATATTACTGATCACACTGTTTTTCCTTCCTATTCTTCCTTAAGCTGAAAAATTTAAGCTTAAATACACGTCCATACAAAACATTGTTTTATGCATACACTTTCTGCCTCCTTTCTGAACAAAATGTCTATCTAAACTTCCTTTTAGCAGCCACAAAATCTGATTTTTTTCTCCATTAGGAAGAGAAATAAAATATTTTCCATGAGAGTTTTATTCACCAACAACTGCATAAAATAACACTAAGCCCCTAGCACAGTATTTCTTTTCATTTCTCTTAGAAATGAATGCTCAACAAATACATCAAAAAAACTCTAAGTTACTTACACTGCATATCTTTCCTTGCCATCTTGGCTAGGATGCAGTAAAGCCCATAGAATGATTATGAATGGCTTTTTGGATCTATTTCTCTTCATTTGAGCAGGGCTCATGAAAGAAGTATGAAATAGACAGATATTCAATAACCAAACTTTTTTTTTTTCCACAACAAATGCTTCTTTTGCCTCCCTGTGCACTCAATAGTACAAATACAAAAGTACTAGATTTGTCCTGAATGTTGAATAGTAGATATTTAAATGTTTTGGTAGATATTTAAATATTTAAATAAACTCATTAATTAAATCACATTCTCATAAGAAATATAAGGAAACAGAAGAGACAGTTTGGAGAAAGTATTAGACTTTGGTTGAAAGCAGCAAAAAGCAAACCAAGTTCCTGAGCTGTCATTAACTGTGATAAGGCAGGCAAAGCACCTTTTAGGCTATTAAAAGTATCAATATCAGCAGACAGCCATACCAAGGCAACTTTTCTTAGAAGAATTTTCTCTTATGAGACCTGAAGAAAAAGAGTGCAGAGAAAACTAAGTGACATACCCCAACAGAGCAAACAATAGTGCTTACAAACTCTTAAATCTAGATCAATGCCTCTATTGAAGAAACCTAAGAAATACACCAGATTTTCCTTTAACAATAGGGCTGATCTCTCTGCTAGAAGATACAATAGAAAGTTCTTACTTTAAAAAGTCTTAAGTTATATATATATCTTGCCAATTGCAATATTTTTTGACAGATATGGCAATATTCCAATCAGTGTGGATTTACTAGTGTCTGTTAAGTGAATCCAGAATGATTTCTTGCTGATACAGATTTCACAGTGAATATTTAAAATATGCAACATAAACAAATATAAGAGTAATTGCATGCAAATGAAAAGGGTTTCCCCTAGGGAAAAGGCTATCCCTTTTCTAATATGGAGGGAACACTTTTAAGGTTGCATAGTTTTTATTTCAAAGTCAAAAGTGACCAAGTTGCTTAACAATAGCTTTACTTCTACAGAAAGTAAAAATGAACAGATTTCTGAGAACTCATCTCAAAACATCTTCAAAATATTTCTACAGATGTCATTAAAAATGTGATTATTTGCCTCAGAATATGAATAATCAGGAAGAAAAAGAAGGCAACTCCATCTTCTTCCTCTCAGGTCGTGCTGCTGTAGGCTTTGCTGAGGTGTTTATGTGGCTACAAAAAAGCTCCTGGTCCTAAGGCTGTCAAACCAAGTACTTCCAAACAAATTATGCCCAAAAGCTTTTTTGTTTTTCCTTCTTAAGACTATTTTTCCTTAGTGTCTACAGTCAGACACAGGAACCAAATGAAGCTCGTGTTCAAGTTAATAAACTCCAAGTGTGCTCGCAGCAGATTTTGGTGGCTTACTGTGGTGTGATTTATGCTATTTCATCATATGCATTCTTCCAAGTTCAAAATGCATATGATTTTTCATAACAATTAGCTTAGGGACACCACAGATCCAAGTGGGCAATTCACTCTGTTATTAGCAGGTATCTTTTCAAAGTGCTGATTTATCTGCAACAGCTTTGAAAACTGACACTATCACCCCCACCACTCCTCCCATGCCCTTCTCCTTCCTCATCCATTTAGTATCCTGCTTCCATCTATGGACAAACCCTTTGGTCATTGTTATTGCAGCTTAAGCCTTTACACTCACCTGTTTGGACAGTGAATGTAGAAGTGCTCTGTCTGCATGTACTTCCTTGTAGCTTATTAATGACAGCATTTTTCTTCTTAACATTCTGCCCATGTTCCTAGACACAGGAAGGCTGAATGATGTAGATTGTTTCTTAAAATCTTTCCCTTGATGATTTTTGCTTTCTTTATTCACACCAATGAGGTACAATCAAGAATAAAAGCCTATTTTTGAGATATTGATAGGAATAGCACAGTGCTTCCCTCCTCACCCCTCCCCTGCTACCTCTCCCTTTTCTTTTTGGAACAAATAATAATTTTTATGTGGGGCTTTCTTTGGGAATCAGATTGATTTCGCCTTCCTATTCAGTGCTCATCTCTAAATCCTACCAAAGGGAAATCTGCATACAAGTCATCTTCTGAAAGTTCACTCCTATTCTGAAACCTCATTCCCAGTCTTTGTGGTTTTTGCAGGTATTTGCTCTCCAGCTTCAATTTCCTCCTCGCCCTCTCCCCAAAAGAAGAAAATTCTGCAGCTTTTTATGCTTCTGTTATGTGGAGCTAGTATGTGTTATGTGAAGCTGTTATGTGAGTACATTATAATAATGCCCCATGCATTCAGCCTTCTGCAGTGACCCACAATTTTTTTCTTCTTTTTCACTGAAAGGTGAGATAAGCAGACAGTTAATAATTCTTTCTCTATAACTATTTTGGGATGAGGTTTATTACTTATTATAAAGGATTTGGTTAGTTATCAAGTTTTGCACAAAGAGTTTGCCACTGTGATATGGCATGCACAGAGTTCTTTTATCCTACAAGCTGTACTAAATCATATAAAATTATCAAAGAGTAAATAAACTACTGGAATATCTTTAATAAAAATCAGATGGTTTATCTAAGTCTCAGATGAAAACTGTTCTTTAAAAAAGTCAAAACTTTTTTGCCCTAATTTTTGCTGGCAGTAACCAGATTCACAGGCCCAGGAACACAATTTCTACAGAACTTAATTAATGCCATATATTTTATTCTAGATGAGCCAAACAAAAAAGACAATTTTCTTCAAATGAATGTCTTATGTCAGAAATCCTAGTTTTAGAAGCTCCCAAAGAGAGAACATGGACACAATACTCCAGCTATGCTCCCAAGCATATCCAGGAGGCTTTAAACCTGCCTGCTTGCCAACAAATCTATTCTAAAATATAACATTTTAATTACTATTTTTCTCTCTGAAACAGTTCATGAAACAGAAAAAGACAACATTTGAGAAAGTCAAACAGTTGTATCAAGGACTGAAAACAGAGCTTTGGATTCCTTAATCACATGGATACAGGAGAAGCTGGTGATCTCTATCAAACACATGTTCTGGATCAGGCTCATGAGCAGACATGCAGGTCAGCTACAGATTGACAGCTTATATATATATATATATATATATATATTTTTTTTTTTTTTTTTTTTTTTTTTTCCATAGAGGTACTTACTAGGGTTCCTAAGGATACTATTCCTCTACAGGATAGATGCATAGAAGGATAAGGAAACCAATCTCTGGCTAATGGCAGTTTACAGTTGAAATCTCACAATTGCTATCATAACAGTTTAACATCACTGCTTGAGTGATGAACATGGCAGAGTGTGCAGAGGAGACATCCATGGTCACTGCCCATTTTAACTTACCCTCTGCACAGGACTGCTTCTTTTTCACAGTGATCAGCAATACTTGGCATCCAGCAGGGTTGATCTAATAGGGGAAAATGATAAACTGCCTCCTGCAAAAATACCATACTCACGCACCTTGTTTCTCTAGATAAACAATTATCAAACATGGGCACTTCCTTCATTCATGCTGTTGAGTTTCCTTCTACAGATTATTCTGTACCTAGCCAATTCTGCTACATATCTTCATTACCTAGTTTGCCAAAATCTCAGTTTTTTTGTTTTTTTGGGGTTTTTTTTGCAAAGAGGAGACCTCACAGCTATCACAATTTCTCTTCTGATCAGGTCTTGCTGGTAGTGCAAATCTGTGAATGTTAGCCACTACTATTTTTGTTTGTTATTATCTTCAGTTGCTTCAATACATAAAAGGAACTCAAATTATTCTTACAATCTAGAAGCAAAACAACTGTTTGCAATTGCCTCTGTAGCACACAGCTTTAAACATGCAATATAAATGCAATTTCTTGATGCCCATATTCTTGAAGAGACCTTTTAAAGATTTAGAGATGTACTTGAGATTATTGCACTTTCAAAGAAACAATAGCTTTTTCAAACTGACCGAAAAGGTCATATTAGTATGTTTCATACTCCGTATACCTTGTGGAAATTAACTCAGAGTACACACCTTCCTTTCTTATACAAAGTATTCAAAACAGTCACATTGTTGTATTTTTTTATATTACAAAATACAGAGCTCATATACTTCAGCAGTAACTTTAATTAAAACATTATCCAAACACAAATTTGGTATCAAGCTGCACAGAGGAATATTCTGCCTTGGGATATTAAACCAATAAGACAGTTAAACCATGGCAGAGAACCAAGACAAGAAATTATAGATAACAGTGTCATACAAGTCCATAACCCTCTACCTTAACTCTTGTTATATGCATATAGATAAAAAACCATCGCATATACATTTTATTTGAGTTTTTTATGCACAGATATATATATGCATACCAAAATTGCTATATGATATGGGGACAGGGAAGACAACTCCTGTTCCCAATATATAATCACCTTGCTGAGGAATATAAGCTAGAAAAGGAAAGTATAAATGACACAATAAGGGATCACTAGTGAACAAATTCACTATCATCACAGAAAATGAGGTATTCCCTTTCAGCCTCCATTTATTAAACTACAGAAGCCAAATTTGTTTACTCTTACTAAGCAGATTTCTTTTTTCCTCACAGTTATCCACATTATATTACCTTTTGATCTCTTGCAATTGTGTGCCATTAGCAAATTCCACCAACATGCTCCTAGCTGTTTTGTTAGGCAAAAGAATTAAACATGATCAACACTTAAGTGATCCTTGAGGATCTTTACAACACAAAGTCACAAAACCTGTTTGAATCATCTCCTCTAAACAATAAATGCATGAATTAAGGGTTCTTACTTGCTAATTAGCTACCCTTTTCAAGATGAACTAGTAAATTTTGTGCACCTCCAAATCAATTATCCTCAACTCTAGGCTCACGCTTAATGCCTCTGTATTAATTTCATCTCAAAAATGAGTCAATTTAAAGAAATATGCTGTGTTGCAGCAATATAATTTGCCATTCTTAAAACCCTTGGATAGATAAAATATTTGCCTATGTGCATTTACATTAATAATTGTTTCTGCAAGAAAATGTTCCTAGGTCACTCATATTATCAAGCTCAGAAACCTGCGTATTTAAATACCATCTCTTTCAAAATCTTGACAGGATATTGTCCATTAATATGTTTTGAGCATAGGCATTCTTTTCTTCCTACTTCACCTGTAATCATCAATCTTCCCCCACCCCCTTCACCTCAGCCACACTCTTTATATCCAGTGACAACACTGTTCAATTTTATTTTGGAATTGTACCTAGACTATCTCATTTCGTACTGCCATTCTTATTCTGCTTTTTACCTAAATGTATGAAGAGTTTATTACGGTTTGTTTTTATTCAGTTTGAAAGATATATCGTTAAACTGTCTTTTTGTTTCCATTCTGTATTACAATTTTATGCACTAAATTTATTCAGTATCTATAGACCAGTAACTTTATTAAATATGTAGTGGAAAGTCAAGGAAAACTAATGAAGCAGAGGAAACATATGCTCACATATTTTTGGCATCTTACAAATATAAAATTAAAATTTCCTATATACTGTAGAAGACTGAATGAGCCTATCTAATGTAGTTGGTATGGTTCCTAGAGGTTTTTGTTGTATTTCAGAGCACTTTGTCCTGAAAAAGCATAAGCCAATCTTTCAGGAAAAAACATGTAACTTCAGCTTAATTCAGAATTTGTTGGATTAGAAGTCTGTGTATTTGTTGGTTTTGTTTTGGAGGCTCACGTTGCTTGTCTGCTTGTTTTTAAAATCAAATACACTTTTGCAATTTCTTAGTTGTCATGTTTGTAAAAATTTTTGAATGCTAGCTTCCTGTTTTCCCCAATTAGTCTTCTCACAGTGATGACTGAAAAAAAAAATTCAAAGAACTATGAAACAATGAGGAAGTTAAACCCTACAGTTTATTCCAGGTTTTAGCCAAGATCAACCTTTCTTATATATGTTCATTCCTTCTACCTTGCTCTCTTTTAGAAGTCAATTGCTTTATTTTTCTTAACACAAAAGATAATTATGTGAGCAAGCAGTAAGTTTTAGAGAATTTTATGGTGATAGACACTAAGAGACAAAACATTCCTGAAGGGAAAAATCTCCTGAAAAGAATCCAAATCCCTTTTCCAAAATTCAAGGACAAATTAAGGAAAGCTGTTAACGGCAACAGATCAACAAAGTAATTATTTTAGCATAACATCCCAAAAAAAAAAAAATTAAACTGAAACAAGTTTATCTGTGTAAAAATATCCATCAAAATTTTTAAAATTCGGGGTTTCAAAAAGTGTTAAGAAACATTATTTCATCATCTGACATTTTCTATCATATAATGTATATTCAGTAAGTCTTCTAATTGACTGGAACTGAAAATAGTATAGTAGTACTCTGCTTTGTATCAGATAAATGAAGTTGCTGTCTGCCGTGATGATATGAAAGCTGAGAAAAACTAATTCTTAGAAGCCAAGAAAAGGTCTCCCTTTCAAGATATTTTTCAGATGAGTAATCAATAACAGATTTAATGTATATGTATTTTGGGTAAAAATATGCATCCATTAAAATCTCTTACTTGAAAGTTCATTACATGACTTTATTATTATCTCAGTATTTTCCCTACAAACCTACAAGTGCATATACAAAATAAAACCAAACGAAGTAACACTGGCTTTCTTTTCTTTTAAAGGACTGCTATAATCACCAAATCAAACTAAGTACTCCAAACAGATTATTATGTTAATGTAAAATGGCTTGGTTGATGTTTATACAGCTTTTATGCTTGTACTTATTTTATTATGAATGGTTTGTTAAACAGCTATAACTGGTCAACCAGCAGCAAAAGCAAATTCGTTTTAAGGATTATTGCCCAATAAATAATTTCATGAGGCTTATCTAAGCCCTATTTAATAAAATTCTTAACCCCTAAAATAGAGCATAATCATTTGTAGCAATTACTGGTAGCTTAGACCTGTCATGGGCTTAGTGTGTTTTACCACAGACTTTATGATACCGACAGATAGGTAGCCATTAAAATTAAACATTTTTAATTTGCAGCTAGGTAATTTCCAAAATGATGTATTTAGTATCTGTAGAAAAACAAAGCTTTGAATAATGTGTTCCCATTATTTCAAGGATTCTTGGTAAGGATATGCTACTTTTCTTCTGGAACAGAAGGAATAAATTCAGCAACAGTTAGAATATTCACCAGTGAGAGATGAGACAGTGTCACCTCTGGCTCCTGAAGACTAGATGGTCGTTAGGGTCATGGCAGACCTAAAGATGTACCTCCTAGATATAGAATAAAAGATCATGAAATACACAAGAAAAAAGGTATAAATATTAAAAAAAAATCTTCAGTGGAAAAGTTGAGGCATTCATAGAATCTAACAATAAGATAAGGAAGGAATAGTTGTCCTTCTCAGAAAGAAAAATACAACACCTATTTTTTGAAACTTTTTTTTTTTTTTTTCAAGGGAAATTCATATTAGTTAAAATCTAAAGACTTTACAATTCTGAAGATCTTTTCTTTTCAGGAATGTCTTATTATATGGCTTTTTTTTCAGAGAAAAATGAAAGTAATGCTATTTATTTTCTGAAAGTTTAATAATATATTTTGCCTTAAAGAAAAGTCAGAGAACTTTTTGTATGTTGTTGCTGAGAAGGTAAAGGTGTCCAGGCAACCTATAATTTTACAAGCCCTTATGGTTCTATACTTTGTCAATCCAATATCAAGAACTCAGTGGTAGGTGTAAGGTGTTTATTTTACTCTTAGTAGTGCAACTGAAGTAGAAGCATTTGGTTTGGATGAAAAAAAATAGGTTCTTATCACTTTCCAAGTAAATATGTATTGTAAAGGGAAACTTTGAGTATATACTAAAGACATCCTCAGAGAAAGAGGAGCTAATCACCCTAATTTGGAAATAGTAGAATACATGTGAAAGAATCAGAGCAGACAAAGTAAGTAGTTTTTAAAATAATATAATATAGCAACTATCATTTAATTTATAGTCTTTTGGTGACAGCAAATTCTGGCATTTGCTTATAAAATTATAAGAAGTTTTGATCAAAAACACTGTTAAATTGTGTTTATTTTAACAAATTCCTTCAGAAAAATGCACAACAAAAACATACTTACAAAACTAAAACACCAGAAGCTGATTATATTAACCTGTAGACAGAAATGGCTAGGAACATTCCAATGTAAATTTTTTAAAAAAGGAAGTAGAAATCAGTCTAAATCAAAATTCTTCTCATAGAAATTTAATCAGAAATGTTTTCTTACACTGAAGGTTTAATTCATTGAATAAAAAGAGATAGGGGAGACAAAGATGCAGACAATAGACTTCCAAATCAGATTAGTGCTGGGTAGTGGAGATTCAGTTCAGTTTGACACAGGCTGTAGCTTATTTTGCTTAATATAAATAGCTCCCTGTGTCACTACTGAAAGCATTCTATAGATATACATGCCTAATTTAATATGGATTGGAATATATCTAATTTAATATACCATTTTATCAGAGCAGTTGGCTTCATCGTTAGGTAATAGAGAAACAGAAACATGGACTACTAGGGCTCATGTCAGTAGATCCCCTCCTTTGGTCTTCTGCTTCTGGACATGACTTGCTCTGAGTGTTACATGACAGAAGTTGATGCATAAATGGTGAGAACGTTTCCTCAGACAATCCACTTTAATAATCCACTGCTCTCCTTACTGGAAAGAGGTTCTCAAATTAAATAAATCTCCCTGACTTCAAATTAAACCTCTTGATCTTTGTTCTCTTTATCTTTGCTTATGACAGTAGCTTTTAAATGTTTATGCAATCATCTCATTTTTTTTTCCTTCTGTGCCCCTATGTAAACTAAAGAGACATAATTCTTAAATTTTACTTTCATAGGCTGAATATTATAAACCTATGATCATCCTCTCTGCGGTACTCTGAACAACAAATCAAAACAACTTTCTCTTTTGTGAAGTGCGACATACAGAACTGGACCCTTTGCCCTCCAAGTTCTTTGTTTTCTTTATTAACTGGGTAAACAGCCTAGAATCATCTAGGCTTTGTCAGATGAATTCTAGATTTACTGTTTTTCCTTTATTCAAAAGATTTGCTAGAGTTCCTAACAGAGACAAAGGGGTGGAGCTTTTTCACTATCTATTCAATACCGCCGACACAAGTGGTAGTTGTGGTTAAAAAGCCAAGGCCAGAAACCACTAATTTCAAATTTTCTTTTTTGTTTTGTTTTGTTTTGTTTTGTTTGCTGGGCTTGCTCTTGAGTGGGTGTGGGATTGGGACCACCATTACTGTTGCCACATTGCCACCATCCTTGGGGAGAGAGCCCCACAGTGAGGCCCAAGCCACACAGAGTCACCATTTCAGCAGCACAGCTCCTCATTTGGATGAACTAGCTTTCCTGGTAATGTTTTGTCCCTGCTTTCTGTTGTTTTCAGGCTGGGGGATCAGGAAATTAAGCCACAAGAGCCTCCCTGACATATTATTTAGTTTTCCTGAGTACCATGTGGCCATAGCACAGGGCCAGTGGCCATTTTGCCTTTGTCTGGGAAACCACATTGGATACTGTCTTTAGGAAGTGATTTAGTTTGTTTGGTAGTGAGTATCATTTTGTGGGTAAAACTGTCTTTTGTACACTCTTTTATTAATACTGTTGCGGTTATTGAGATTTTTCAGTATTTTGTGATTCCAGCTTAAAATGTCTCTTAGAGTTCCTCCTAGACACTAGTTAAATGGCCAAAGTTGTCTATAATCACCATATAACTTAAGAACAAATTACCATTACTTAATCTATCTCCTTCCCTTCCAAGACTTCTTTAATTCTAATTCTAGAATCTCACAAATAACAACATCCTCTTCTGATACAGATGCTCATGGAAGGCACTTTGAAACATATGGAAGGCAGAGAAGTGAGTAAAGATAGTAACATGGCTTCACCAAAGGGAAATCTGGAGCTGTGCTGCCAGGCTAATCTGATGGCCTTCTCATGATGGTGTGACTGCATCAGTACAGAAGGAAAGATCAATTGATGTTATTTACCTGGTCACTTTTTAAGGCCTTTGGCATGGTCTCCCATCACATTCTTGATGCTAAATGAAGAGATTATGAGTTTGATGGATATAGTGTTAGATGGATAAGGAACTGGCTGGATGGTCACATTCAGAGAGTTATAGTCAATGACTCAATGCTCAAGTGGCAACCAGCAAACAGAGTCTATATGGATAAGAAAGCTACTTGACATCTTCATTGTGGCACAGACCAATGGGATTGAGTGCTCTCTCATCAAGTTTTTGGATAACACCGCCCACATGGACCTTAATAGGCTTGAGGAGTGGGACTCTATGAACCTCATGAATATCGACAAGACCAATGCAAGGTCCTGCACCTGGGTCATGTCAATCTCTAACATCACTGAAGGAGGAATGGACTGAGACCAGTCCAGAGGGGAAGGACTTGATGTCCACCATCCTTGTGGATGACAAAATTGAATGTGATCCAGCAATGTGTTCTTGCAGCCTAGGAATCATATGCTGGGCTTCATCAAAAAAAGTGTAGCTAGCAGGAGATTCTCCTTCTTTATGCTGGTCTTATGAGACCCTGATTGCAGTACTCTGTCAAGCTCTGGGATCCTCAGCACAAGAAGGACATGAATGTGTTAGAGCAAATCCAGAGGCAGGACACAAAAATAATCAGAGGGCTGGAACACCTCTCCTATGGATAGGCTCAGAGACCTGGGGTTGTTAATCTAGGAAAAAAGAAGGGAGACCTACTGCAACCTCTCAATACTTGAATATAAGTTATAAGTAATACAGAGAGAGCATTTTTACCGGGGCCTGTATCTACAGAAAAAGAGTTATTGGTTGAAATGGGAAAAAGATTTATATTGGATGGAAGGAAGAATTTTTTTCTGCAATGACTGTTGGGATACACTGAAACAGGTTGCCCAGAGAAGATTTGGGTGCCTCATCCCTGGAAGCATCCAAAATAATGTTGGATAAGGCCTTAAGCAATGTAATCTACTGGAAGATGTTCCTTATGTACGGTATGGAGTTCAGGCTAGATTATTTTTGAAGGTCCCTTCCTACTTAAACCAATCTAAGATTCTGTGACATTATGACTTAGGACTAGAAATATGTAGATGTTAACCTTCTACTCAAAGGAATTCAGAAAACTTATTAGAGAGAGAAAATCAAAGGATAAGATAGATGGAAAATCATAAGAACAAATAAATCCTGAAGCATTTAAAGGCCTCCTTTTTTTAATGTTCCAGCTGTTACTCTATACCAGATATAGTCCTACAGTCAGGGAAAAAAGCTCTTAAAATACTGATATTCAGATAGGATAGAGAAGGACAATTGATTTATCTGAGAATAGTTAAGTCATTGACTACAACAATAAGAAAATATATATTCATAAATTCATTTTGATATTACTGAAGTTTAACAACTGCATAATTATATAGTCCTATGCAAATATATTAAAGAAGAGAGAGATTTAAGTAGGACATGGCTTTATGCAGCTTTTCTGTATATGTGGGAGTTTGTCTACATGCATTTAGAAAATATGAATTCCTAATGTGCTATTTGAGTTACTGTATAATCTGCTTAGAGAAACATAGTTTCATCAGAGCTTTGTGAAGGTATCAGATAGAATAACAGAAGTGTAACATCCTTGTATTCCTGAATTAAGATAAAACGAAAGCTGTAATTAAGATAGCAGCTTCTTACTACTTTGTTAACTTGATTATTTAATTAGGATAGAAAAGCATGTCATTTTGAAACAGAATTTGAATTTTTAATCCTTTTTGAGTTATTTTACTTTCTTAGGTTACTGAGCAGCAAAACTGGTTATGATATGAATCCCTTTAAAACATAGTGTTTAAAAGATTGCTCTTAAACACCCTGATTCAGAACTTGCCAGTGTTTGCAGTGCTAAGTTGTTCTCATAAAATGTTAGAAAAATAAAGAAAAATATTCCCAGAAATTGGTCTGATAAAGGGGAAGTGGATATCATAGATTTTTGCAAAGTCTTCCCGTTGATGTTTTTTGGTTTGTGTTTTAAAAATGAACACTTCTAAACGTCCGAACAATATATTTTCTCTAGATTTTAAAAAAGCCTTGTACTGAAATCCACAGAAGAATTTGATTTGGACCTTTTTTTATTTCAATTTAATCTCTAGTTAAAATCCATCTCTATAATTTAGTAAAATGTATTTTTGACTCTATATTTTTGAGTCATGCTAATAAATCCAAAATGCAAAGTTTGGATTTAAAAATCTTTCTTTCACTTGGGATAAAAAAGGACAAATTTATGAATCATGACTTGAAAAAGGTTCTGTTAGGATCAGCATGATCAAACTTCTATCAAATTTGTGGTTGATATTCCAAAACATAGCCCTTCTATGCTATGTATCCATTCTTACACAGCAAGCCACTTTAAAAAAGCACCTGTTTTTCAGGTGCACATTCTAACAACATTCTGTATGCATAAAATGAGGCAGAAAACCACTTATAAGCCTGAATTATTTTCTTTGCAACCTGCAGTGTTTTAGAAAGCTGAGAGCATAGAAAACTTCTCAGTATATGATGAATTTTAAACAGCACTCTTCTAACCCTCAGTGCATATTCAAGCTGAAGAAATAGGTTGCATTGAATGTAGGGCACAGTGGAGAATCTTTGCTTCTGGCTGTTGCTCAGGTACAGGAATTTTCTGTTGAACAATCCAACTGCCACAACCACCATGCACCCTGCCTCGAATTATACATGGTGCTGCACTTCTTCCATTCTCTTTGCTCTAAATCTGGATTAGTATATTAAGGATGTCACTCTAGGATCATTTATATAAGGGAATATGGTCTGTGTCAGGTGCTATCCCCTGTCACAGAAAAAACAGGAAAGGCATCATGAAAAGTTCTGTAAGTTAGTTAGCCACCTCATGTCTTGCTCATGATGTTTTCTGGGTCACTCAGAGTAGCTGCTCACCTGCTTTAGTTTCAGGTATGGGCACTGTCCAGGAACTTTGGCTGGATAGGAAAGTACAAAGGTAAAAACTGTCTTTTTCATAAGGGTATTAATAAATATGTTGATTTTTTTTTTTGTGACCTTTTTTTGCTGACTCAGACTGATGTCTGAGAATCTGATAGAATCTTTGCTGCTTCTGAGATATTTTATGTTCTATGAAATACAATGAAAATATATCAGAGGTAGAATTCTGTTACCCCTTTAATATGAATGCAGGTGGCACTGCAAGTGATATTTTCAGAATAAAATGAAAGTTCTTGCCTTATTAATCTCAATCTGCTAGGTGAATTTTATGTCAGAGAAAGTGTTGGAATGGACTGTTGAAACTGTGTTATAGTCAGAAAAGTGGCTGTCAATGTGGACCTTGTTATTTAACATATCAGCTATTCTTTGGGTAAATCATGACTACTTTTATGTCTAAAGTAGGCTTTTACAACAGCTAACAGTAAAGTACTAATTCAGCTGTAGAAGACATTGGATTTCACTCCATTTCATGTAGGTGTAATTTCTGTTGATATTATATTTGACTGCGGTTCAAAAATCCTTATTGCAGATGAGAGTCCAGGAAAAAGGAGACAAAATAGACCTATTTTCTAACCTCAGTTTGACTTCACAGGTCTGACAAGCAGGAAAAAAACTGAGAAAAAACAAGCATAAAACAAACCAAAGAACCCAAAACCATTCTCACACACTGTGAAACCTGTCACTATCTTGTTTCATGTTCAAAATCAGATTAATGGCATTTTATCTAAATTCACCAATGTTAAATGTCCTTATTTCTCCTGTAGGTTACATCTACATTACTAGATTACCAGTCACCTGTTTTCATAAAATACATTTCATTCTCCCTCTCACCATTTTTCTTAATGATGAAAAAAATGGTCCTGTCATCCAAGTTACCTATTAAGAATAATATTTGGTCTTCTAGGTACCCTCTGGGGCAGAACTCATTGTCATGAGCCAAAACTATGCCAGAGATTAGATGGGGAGGAGTGATGTGGGGATCTAGATGTAAATTAAAGCAAGTTGAAGCATTTTTGTCTGCAAACTATGTTTTAGTGGCATCAAAAGATTAAAATCTCCTGAATACGTCATTTAAAATTAAAACAAAAAATCTTATTCAATAAAAAAGTTTACCAGGTACCTGAAATAAATGAAGATCAATGTCCATTGGTGCAAAGAATTACAAAATAAGGCAATAAAAAGTACTTTTGGACAAAACACTAAGCATTTCCTCCTCAAAATTAAATCTGACTGGGTAAAGTACAGAATCCTAACTATTAAAATTTTAAAAAATAATATGTTTTAACAAATTTTTGCCTGTAGGATGAACTTTACATACAGTGACTGTATTAAGAATAACATTTTATACTTGTTCAGAAGTACAAGATATTGTTTTAGCATATGGAGCATTATCTGGCATTGTACATTTAGTGTTTGTATGCACAGGTGAGAGCCTGGATGGTGAGTGAGATTGCGTAGCTCAAGAATATTGAGAAGGTTGCTTTGTTTACCACTCTGTCATCTATAGCATCTTCTGGTTCACAGTCAGCTGGCTTGGTCATAGATAAGCTTCTGACAGCTAGAGTCCCCTGCACGGATTAAAGAAAAATCAAACAGACCTTGGAAAGGTTATAAGAGAAATTGAAACAGCTTAGGATTTGATTCAAATTGAAGTTAACGTCTGTGGAGGGCATGAACTTAAGGTATGACTTTGTACCCAAGATATGCTAATTAATTTTGTACAGCCAAGATCTTAGCTAAAAAGACCTTTCTAGTCAGTTCTTTTTCGGTCCAGACTAGAAGCTAAATTAATACTGCAAAAATCAACATGGTTACATTAAAAAACAATTGTCTTTTCTTTTTTTGATTGCAGCAACATTTGTACCACTGACACAGTGATATATTCATCTAAAAAGAAACTGAACTAATTTTCACTTTAATCCAGTTTTCATATTGTGAGAATTTTATCAAAGGGCTTTAATGCAAAAAGCAATTGAGTCCTGGTAGTGGTCACTGTTGCAAAGCACACATCAAAAGTTCCGTGTAAAAAATAATATATCATGTTTTTTCTCAAGAGAGTTTATTTTTCTTAAGCAATAAATATGAATTATTAATTACTGCTTAATTAAAATTATCTGAATCTGAATATAAAAATAAATAATAGTAAAGCAATATCAAAAATTCATGTGATAAAACATTGTTACAAATCATTTATGAAGTGTCGTGAAAGCTCCTTTTGTGATGAAGTGACATTATATATCCATTGTTTTTCCTCTGAGATCAGTCAAGGTTCAAGCACTGTCAATAAAACAACATTCACAGTGACTTACCCATCCTTCATGTAGTGGCAGACATCATCAATCATTTCCCCTTCAAGAAAAGTTCAGATCTGTCTATGTGAGTTCTATTTGAGTGAACATAACTATTGTATTTGAGTATCTTATAAAAAGGAACATTAAGACATGGCTGAACAAGTGAACTGTATTTATTCCTACTCTCCAAAAATTTAGTGAGATCCATTTTTCCTTTTTCTTTTATTTAACTTCAGTCTGTATTTGTGTTTTGAGCTTCTTTTGCTGCAGAATAAGCAAGCATAATTTAAACTATGTTCTAATGATCCTATCACCTGGAACTTACACTGTTTTGACTAACAAGTGTATTTTTTCAATTTTGTAAAATGCAAGTCTGCGAGGAAATGAGGATCACTAATCAACTGAGACTTTTAAGTAACTTTGTATTCATAAATAAAGTAAAAATACATTCAATAGGTCAGCACATGGAAATTACTAAGAAGTGGACATGCATCAAACAGTAAAAAGCAAAATAGCACTAGTTAAAGAAGGAGATTTTTTTTTATCCTGTGCTGTTTGATAGCCAAGAACTTCACAAGCTCTCTTTGACTAACAGTATTCCTCAAAAAGTACTGCAGTGTATTCATTAACTACAGTCTTCAAGGTTTATCCTACCACTAGAATCAGTCACTTCTGTCTCCTTCTTTGGAGTAAAATGTTCTCATTATTTGTCTTCTATTTGTTGATTTCAGACTCCAGTGAAGATTACTAGCTGGTGATGATGGCCTGGCTACAGAACACCTAGTGCCTGTTGCCTGCTTGTGAAGAGACAATGCTACAGCAGAGGATGAAGAGTCTTCACTATGAAGAAATTACCTCAAAGAGGAAGCAACCTATCCCTACTGTCATTGCAAAAGAAGTAATCTGATGAAATATTAATTCAGTACATTAATTAAGCTCTGCCCTTACCAATTCTACGAGGCATATTTTTCATGATCCTGACTACCACAGACTACTTAGAAACAGTGATGTCCACACGTTGGTCATCTAAATGAAGTTATTATCCAGTGTCCCCAGTACTCTTTACTTTCTCTGACATAAACAGAATGTTCCTTGGGAACATAGCACAACAGGAAAGGAAGAAAAACAGCTTAACAGTTACTTGGTATTATTTCTTTCCTGGACAAAAACAGTGGATACTCACTAGTTGTAGACACTCCAGACAGTTTGTTAACTTGTTTTCAAACAACCAGAATTTTCTACATACTATTCTAAATTATACCTTTACAGTTTCTTTTGGAAAAGCCAGATATGCCACA
The DNA here is from genome assembly GCA_030060385.1 of Muscicapa striata striata. NCBI lineage: Eukaryota > Metazoa > Chordata > Aves > Passeriformes > Muscicapidae > Muscicapa > Muscicapa striata. Next base: position 281,269 of record JAREIS010000363.1, on the reverse strand, counting down.
GATTTATTCTGCTAACCACAAGGAATATGTTTCTGAATATTGCATGTTTTCTGTTGTTCTTGTTACTTTAAAGGCCTTTTGTCTGGAAAGCTATAAATAGATTCTTCATAGAATGATACCTGGAAATGGTTTTCCCAAAATATTAACTCAGAATTTTAGAAGTTTTCTCCAAGAAGCAGGCAGATGGCTTTTAAAAATTGGAAGAAAATATTTTAGATTGGTGGACAAGTATTTGGCTTTGTTTGCAGCTGTTTGGAAAGCTGAGCTATCAAAACCTCCTAGTAGTTTAGGATGGTGGTGCCAGCCAGCATTTGTACAAATAGCACCATGCCATGCCATGCCATGCCATGCCACGCTATAGAGTTATTTGATTTTATTTTCATATACAACTCTGCCCTGAAACAGACTCCTGGCAGGACCTGTGGGCCTATGGGGAGAGAAGCTGGAGCTGGTTTGCTGGAAGGACTTGTGAGCCCGTGGAAGGGATGCAAACTGGGGCAGTTTGTGGAAAAATGAAGCCCCTGGGAAGAACTGACATTGGAGAAATTATTGGAGGACTCCCTCATGTGGGAGGGATCCCACACCAGAACAGGGAAAGAGTGTGAGGGGTGCTTCCCCTGGAGAGGAGGGAGCAGCAAAGACAACTTCTGGTGAACTGACTGCAATCCCCATTTCCTGCCCCCTGCACTGCTGGTGGGAAGAATTAATCAGTAAAGACCAAGAAGAACAGTTGGGCTAGGGGAAGGTGTTTTTAAGAGTCAGATTTATTTTTCATCCCCCTACTCTGATTTGAATGACACTAAATTAAACTAATTTCCCAAAGTTGAGTCTGTTTGGCCTATGACAGTAACTGGTGAGTGATGACTTCCTGTCCTTATCTTGACCCATGAGCTTTTCATTATATTTTCTCTCCCTTGTCCAGCTGAGGAGGGGAATGGCATGGTGGCTTTGGTGACCACCCAACATCCAGCCAGGGTCAATCCATCACACATGGTCTCACCAAGGTAGAGGTGACTCCTTTATTTTGAATCCTAACTATTATTGTGGACAGAGAGGCACCAAATTACCATGTAAGGCAACAAAACAGAAATGCAGAAAAATACAACCAAATTCTTAGTGAACAAAGCTGGGGTTTTTTTTAGATGAAAAGGAGGAACAAATCTCAGGCAACAGAAAAGAAGAAGATTAGTCTGACAACAGATGTCAGACCATATTTCCAAAAAGTATTTTAATTTAGAAGAGATTTTGAAATTTCTGAATTCCACTGCTTTCTTTAGTTGAATGATTAGTGCAAGAGAAGGCCTCATCCAAAGCTGATTGTAATAAACTGAAAATCTTCCACCAGTTACATTAGGCTTTGGAAGAAACCCAGGTTTTTATGATATATGTTCATAATTTGCAAAGTCCCATTTCCCTTTCAGTTATACTATCTCATAAACCAGATCTTGTAGATAATTATACAGGCCCAAAATTCATAAGCAGTAGTCATAAAACTGTTGAACTCATCATGTTAAAAAACCTCAGAAAAACAACTGCTCTGTGACTGCTCTGAGCTGCAGTGTGATCTGAAACCTCCCTCTTGTTCTGAATCAGCTCCAGACATGGAGCAACATCTCCTTATATCAGCCACTGATGGGAGGCTGTGGGATTAGGGACATTAATGCACACGTCCATCTCACACAAAATTCTATTATTAGCATCAGAAACAGCAAAAATATAAATGCATCAATGACTTAAGTGGAAAATGGAGAGAAAGAAGCTTTTCAAATGCACAAGTGGAGCTGGCTACTACCACAAACCTTTCATATAATTTCTTTTTGTACTCTTAAATTATGGCTTGGCAGAAGAATATCTATAAGTGAACTGTAGCAAGTAATAGGTTTTTATGTTATCCTCTATCAGATGCCATTTATAAAATGAGTTCTTTAAGGGGTACTGAAAAAGGGCAAATCCCATCGATTGCTTGTGTTTAAAACAGAAAAGCAAGTACCTGAATAACACAGAGAGTAATTCTTTCCAGAGACAGAATTACTTCTTTTCTAGTTTGAACAATACACCATTTTTCTGTACTGATAATTTCTTACAAGAATAATTAATGGTCATGTGTTTTATTATATAAATCATGATTAAATTTTAAAAATCACAACATGTGGCTTAGGATATTCTTGCAATATAATTTATGCAGATTTTATTAAAGAGTCAGACTAATATCTTTCTAAAGATATGGAATAGTCAATTACACTGTAATTTCTAATGACTATGGGGAAATCTGAATGCTTGATGCCTAAAATTATAATGATGTGTTGCTGTAGTCATTATGTGAAGATTACCACTTTGATGGGGTGCACTGACCTCGTTTTTTATCATTGCTTTTCTTTTCTTTTCTTTAAAGCCATCTCCACTATACATAACACACAGATGTTTTTATAATAGTTTGGAGACAGGGGATTTATTTTTAAAAATAATGAGATTTTTTTTTTTTATTCACATATCTTTTGACTCACGCAAATCAGTGAGATAATTAAAAGCTAAGCATTTTTCTTTTAAGTATTTATTTATTATATAAATTTTGAAACAAGTCTTTCATTGACTCTAATAATGGAATAGAACAACACAGTTGTTCTGATACAACTACAGTAATTTTCTTATCTGCTGATATGTTATTTCCTGTGTTTACTGTCATTATCTGATCTATATAAGAAGAAAAAGGACTTTTCTGAGTTAAGTCTTTCTTCAGTGAGAATATGTCAGAAAAAAATAAATATTAATGATATTAAGTTCATCATTGATAGGGGTTCCAGCACAAAATCTGATAATGTACCAGTGACAATGTATACCTGCCATGGTTAATAGCTTAATTTTTTAATAGATTATTAGTAGATAATTTTAATAGATTTAATTTTTTAAAATCTTCACTGTATTTCAAGTCTGAATCTGTCCTGTTTTGAAATCATAAAGGAAGAGCAGCATATTGATAATCACAAAATAAGTCTTTCAGGATACATATATTGAAGGTTATAGTTCACATATTTTATAAATTTTACATATATATTTTAGGAAAAATACCCACAAAATTTGCTTATAATAGAAGAATTTGCATGCAGCAACATTTGCCAATTGAAATTTTTGGGGGTCGCCTGTTATTATAATTTTTTCTTTTTTTTTTTTCTTGCATAGAATACCTAGGCTTTTTCACAGAAGACATATCAAGTTATTAGCCAAGAGAATTGCACACCAATACCTCTTTATCTGAATGTAAGCAGACTAGTGATCTTTTGATGTAGAGTCCTTCACACCAAGACACCTGGACACTTTAAATTAATATAATAAGTAATACCAGGAGGCTGCAGTTTCTTAGCCCTTGGAGAGTAGAATTTACTGGAACATAGGTTAGGGTAACCACCGGGAAAATTCCTAGACCATTTCACTTTAGCACAGCATAAATTCTTAAGCATGGGTCCCAGTGTTTTACTAAATAAAAATGTCTCTTGAATTCAGGTTCTTTCTAGACAGTGATTTCCCAGCCTGCAATCAGTTTATATCATATATCACCCAGCTTCAGTCCAACTTATCCAAGACAATCTCATAGCTGCAAGACTGAAAAACACATTAATACTATTTGCAAACCATTGTCATTGAACGTTTTGCTTATTCTTTTTGGATTTTAAATAGGAAAAGGTTTAAGAAATGTAAAGTAGACAAAATAAATAAGTTTCAGAACACTGTAGCTTCGTGAATTTTGACTAAAAGGCTTTCCTTGTTTTCACCAATTAATATTTTTTGAGATGGGTGGCCATTTTCTCCAGATCATCAACTTGTTCCCATGGGTACAGTGATGGCAAACTATTATATATAAAACACTTTGTAGATTTAAAGCAAACTGTAAATTTATTAATAATCCTTGCAGATCCACAGTATTGCAAACCTTAAGAGAGGCATAAAAGTTATTCTGTTTCCTGGGGGTGTGCTGATAAACAGTCACGACATTCCTTTTTCGAAGAAAAATAATGCAATACTGTACAATCACTTCTGTTATGTGAAGGCTTTCTTTTTATCATCAGAGCAAGTGAAGCATAAATCACATGTGTGGTAAACCACATAAAGAAAAAGCAAAATGACATCTTTCTAGGCAAATTATTTCAAAGCTCAGTTAAATAAATCTATGAGTGATAATCAAGCATAGGAGGAAAAAAGGTATCATAAGCACAAATGGATTCAAAAGAAATTTAAACTGTTTAGGATTAACATATTTGAAGAAAATTTTTTAGGCTAGATTTTTTTTTTTAATCTTCAAGCAAATTGAGATATTACCAGTTTGAAGACATGGTGAATGAATATTATTTTTAAAACAACAAAAATTCAGTACAGGTTTAGCTCTGAGTGGAAACAATCAAACAAACAGTCCCAGTCAGCTCTCCCTTCTCTCCTCCCAATAAAATAAAACTTCCCACCTTTTACACTGTGTATTTATAAAGAATAGCTGTGTAGATAGTTCTTCAGAGAATTCACCACTTTTCTATACAGGAATCCTATCTTATCCTATCCTTTTGTTCTTAAATGAACAAAATTTAAAGGTAGCTCTAGATGATATAAAAAGAGGCAAAGGAAAGAAACACCTAACTCCAGAAGGCCTCCTGGGAACAAATATAGAGGAGCTAAAGCTGAAGGATATGCAACCTGTGATGGATTGACCCTGGCTGGACACCAGGTGTCCACCAAAGCCACTCTATCACTCACCTCCTCAGCTGGACAGCAGAGAGAAAATATAACAAGTGGTTGGTGTGTTGAGATAAGGACAGGGGAAATTACTCAGCAGTTACTGTCACTGGCAAAACAGATTTGACCTGGGGAAATTGGCCTAATTTATTGCCAGATAAGGAGTACTTACACAATTATGGGTCATACATCACAAGACATGAGCCATATAAGAGTTCATGGGACCAGGAGTGGACCACTCAGAGTGCTGAGTGGTCTGGATAATGACACTGGAAATCTGTCATCTTTAAAGGGTGGCAATCATGGCAATCAAGGACAGTGGCTGGTAACCAATCACTTCCAACCTACATGATTTTGTGAAATGGAAATCAGCCATTCTTGGCCAAGGAATTTCAGTCTTCAGTCACCATAAGGAAAACAGAATATGAAGGAGTTTGCCAAGCCCCTTTTCTTCCATGGGAAAATGGGGATTTCCATTTCTATTTCCATTTTCCACTGGATGGGGGCTAAATAATTTATTGTACAGGAAGAGGTACTAAATGATGGATGGCAGGTCATAGAAAATTCCTTTAAAAAGGTTTAAAGGGAAAAGTAGAAAAGCAAGTAATGAACACTTTGTCATACCTTTAGGGATAATTTGTTTTGGGTGTGACAAGAACTCTTACAGAGCTTAAAAAAAAGTAAAAACAAAGATGCTGGACCCAGCATGCAAATTGCAAGAAGCTCTAAAGTACACCAGGGTTGTTTTGCTTTCTAAACTTACAGAAAAAACCAAAATAACTTACAAATTTGGTTGGTATGCCTACAAAACAAATTTTCTCTTAGAATTCGTTTGGAAATTTTTGATGACAGTGATTGGTGGAAAAGCCCTTCTTTTTATTTCTTCCCAAGGTGAAGAAAAAGATTGTAGCATGCAAGAATAAAAGCATGAAAACAATGGCAATGCAGACATTTAAAAAAAAAAAAAAAACTCTTTTCTTTTTCTCAAGTGCCATCTCAGTTATACCTAGAGAGTCAGAAATGTGAAGGTCCACACTCTCAGAGAAGTCCACACTTTGTTTGTTCTTACCACAGTTCCCTGAAAAATAAGCTAAGAATAGCAGGAGCACTGCATAACATTTACGTAGAAAGAATTATATGTGCTTACAAGGACAGTATTTGTTTTCTTCTATGTACTCGATTTTTACAATGGAAAATGAGTGGGCACTGAATAATGAAGTTCAGCTAAAAAACACAGTACAGGGTCAAATTACTATTTTCTTACAAATAGTCTAAATTATTATTTATTGCTGCAGACATTAACTACTCAAACAGCAGTATCAGCAGACAGAAATCTGATTTATTTTCAGAAATTACTTTAAAAATGCATTTTTTAAAAGTGATATTTCTGTCATAAGTATTCTTTAGTTTGTGCTGGGCTTTTTTGGGTTTTTTGTTTTGTTTTTTTTTTTACTTATAAGGAATTATCTTATTTTTTTGCAGTATGGTTCCTAACATTGATGATATTCCCATCTGTGAATCCAGGAAGCCAAAATAATTCTGCACAAATTTTCATCCAGAAAAGAAAAATGTCATATATGCCATACATAAATAAGGAGATTACTTTTCCTTGGAAGACAAGGCAGCTGGATTGCAACTTGAATTTTCCTTTTTTGAGAACAATAAAGAATTCCCTATTTGCCACAGCCTCTTGTTGGATGGATTTTGAGTTGCTTTTCTTGATTTAAACTTCTTCATCCTAAATGCTGACTGAAAAAGCTAAGCAAAACTAAATCCCAGTATTGATTCTGAACAGAAACTAGCCACTACATCTAGAGTCTTTATTTAGTGCTACTTCTAGTCACAGACTTCAGCTCAAACATGAGGATAACTTCCCACATTTAAATATTTTTGATTACAATATTTCTCCTGCAGTTGTAAGAGTGTTTATTCAAAAAATAAATTGGAAGATGTCTATCCTGAGACCAGGAACCAAATCTAAATATCCTTTACTCTTGATATGACTAGATAAATCCCAAACCCATGAAGTATAAAACTGCATGGAAAAAAATAGACCTATTTTGTTGAAGAATTTTACTTTTTTTTTTCTTAAGTGAATTGCTTTTTTTAATGAAGCTGAAGTGTTAACTTGACATTTTCCTCACTTTAAGACTGGAATCTGCTGTGAGAGCTGTAAAATTACTCTCTGTGTCTGATGACTCTTGTCTCTTATTCCCTTCTTTTCTACATCGCTGTCCTCTGTTTAGCCTGGTACATTTCTTATTAAAAGCAAACTCTGTTTCTTTTTTAACTTCCTATCTTTTTTTTTTTTTTTTTTTTTTTTTTTTTAATTAGCCATGTGGTCAGCTTTAAAGCCTCTGGGAGATGAAAATACCACATCTGGAGATCAACAACTTCAGCTGAACAATTTTGAATCCAAGAGGGGAAAAAAAGCCCCCAGAACTAAAACCAATCCAAAAAAACTGGACTCCAAAACCAACCAACCAACCGGAAAAAACAAGAACAGACTGGTAAATTCTTCACCCTCTTGTTTTATTAAAGAAAACAAATTAAATCATAATGCCTCAAGCTCAATATTTATTTCTTTATGTATTTCTGCTATCAATAGCTTTGCTACTAAGTAGCATATTTGGTTGTACCTCAAAAAGGTGATATTATAATAAAGGAAGGAAAATGAAAGGCCATATAGGAAAGCCTATTAAAATGCACATCAGGAGGTGCTTTAGTTTTTTGTGGGTGAATAAATCTAACAACATTTTATGCCTTTTAATGCATATTCTTTATTTTAATGTTAAAATGGAAGATTAGCAGCTTACAGAGAGCTCCATGAAAACTAAATCAGTGTTTCTTTCTCTGACAGATTGTTTTGAGTGAGATTTTATTAACATTTTAATTACATGAATGGAATGAAATGTAAATATATTACAAGCTTTACATACCTCTAGGTTCACAAGAAATGAAGTAGTTTGACTGAAGTTGTTTTTGAGAACGAAAAGGAGAGGAGCAATTTATTCCTTGAGATGGTTGAACAGATGTTATTTAAAGAAGTCTACTGAAGGAAAGTCTGCTAATTATAACATTTCATATATATATTTTATATTACGGGGGTTTTTTAAACAATAAAAGATGCGTGTTTTGGCTACTAAATTTAGGAGTTTTGAATAAGAAAACAATTTAAAAATAGAGTTCATAGCAATAAAGAATCTGAACACCAGAGAATACAGAAATTGTAATGAATATTTAGGACAATATACTGATGGCTGATTTCCTTTGAAAATGCAATCCTAACCTGGGAGGCTAAAAATGCTGTATATATGTTAATCATTCTAACCTGCATTAATAACAGTAGGAAGAAGTGACCACTTTCAGGAACCTATTCTTCTCATCATAAAATTTGTGCATATAATCTTGGAGATTTTTTCCCTTAATAGTTTTTAGTTTGTGACATTGTCATTTACTAAGTCTAAGGTGACTGTCAAATTTTTTTAGAAATCTAATGTCAGCAATTAAATAACCCAGTTCTCATAGTTCTTCACTACAAAGCAGTTTCAGATGCATTTAACAATTTTATTGACACAGACATAAGCCTGTCAAAATAAATTTGTTCATCTTTCCTGCTCCAGATTCAAGATATCTATGTACTCATCTTGATTAATTTCTGAGATAAATTCAGAAAGCACAGATAAATCATTGGATTTTTAATCCATCTACAAGACAGAAACATAATTTTGTCAAAAATATTCAATAGCAATCTTGCCTGTATCTCAGATCTCATGCACCTCTGGATCAAAATGTTGCATTCTAAGCCCTCCATTTTTTTCCCCTAAGCAGCAAGTACATTGACAAAGACAATCTCAGGTAAGAACAGGGTCTTTATTTATACTAATATACTTACAGTTATTTACATGTGTGCATGTTGTGGGGAACAAGACATCTGTGAAATTTTGCAGAAAGAATAGACTGAGGAGAAAAAGAACTGGACAAAAAACACCCAGATCTATTTGATCCAGTAATAAAAATAATTGGTGCCGGAATACATACATATTCTAGTCTTCTGTTATGGTTCTTTGCAGAAACAAATGTCAGAAAAGGAAATATATAAAGGAATTGAAACTGTAGAGTTCTGGTTTTGGAATCTGTCCAAAGTGGAAACCAGATATGTCTTTGGATATGTTTCTTTACTGAAATGTGGAAACTTCAGGACATGTTTCTTTGCTGAAATGTGAAAACTTCAGGAAGAAATAATTCATCAGATCAAAGTTTTATTTATTGGTACTTGAAATGGAGATGTTTCTAAAAATCTATTGAACTATAATTCTCAGTAGCTCATCTATTGAAAAGATTCATGTAAGCAAAAGCTCAGTCAGAGAATTCAAGAGATTTACTCAAAGAATGAAAGATTAGGATGTAATTGCTGCCAACACTGGGGAAATTGGGGAAATTTTTACTAGTTGTTCTAGAATAAACTTGAATGGTCTTTGGGCTCTTACTTTAATTTTTTTTTGTTTTGTTTTTTTTTGGTTTTTTTTTTGTTTGTTCATTTTTTGGGGTTTTTTGATAGAAATTTAAATTAATCCCTCTGTAAAAGGCTAGAATTTGGGTAAATTAATGTTAGAAAAATATTCTAGCCGATGGGACTTTGGGAATAAATTAAGGTGGTTACTGACTTTGAAATATCTAAAATTACCTGAGGAAATGAAAAACTAAAATAAGTAATATATTTGAGGTTTTAAAAATCAATTAGTGTCATAAATATTTGTAATATAACCTCATAAATCATAAATAACTCAAAGAAAAACAAAAGCATGAATGAGGGGGAGCACAGAGAGGCCCCACAGGGCTGAAGAAGGAGAAGACAGACCAGCCTGGGGACATGAGGCTCAGGGCAGGCTCAGACAAGCCTGATGGCTGGCCAGAGCCTGCACACAGCCAGACCCTCTTACACAGAGCCCTGGCTGCCCAAAAACCCTTTGTTCCTCCCCTTCCCCTTCCCACAATGTCTCCTCCTAAGTCTTGCACAGTCCTAATGACATGGTTCAAACACTGCAGATCCCCATGTTATTGTTTCCTCTTTCTTATCATAGAGTCAAAGAATGGCTTGGATTTAAAGGGAGTTTAAAGATCATCTAATTCAAACCCCCTGCCCTGGGTAGGGCCATCTTCCACTAGACCAGAGTACCCACAGCCTGATCAAGCCAGGCCTTGAATATTCCCAGAGGTGTCTCATCCACATTCTCTACACATTTTCTAAGGGAATTCTTGGGACACTTCCTATCATTTTTATCCCTTATGTATACTGTAAAATCCTTGCTCATATAGAAGAATATAGCAATCATAATAATATAAAATACATATGATATATTTCTACCAGAGTAGTTTAGAAATATGATGAGACAGAAAAACTACATTTTTATGCCTGGAGTGACCTATAAACAAGATCATATATTTTGCAGTTGAGATTATTTGACTGTGTGATAATCCCTTTATTTCCTCAGGTATGATAAAACACTGTCTTAGGAATAACAAGGTATATGAGAAATAGATATTTGACAATAGTTATGTAAAAAATACTGTTCTGAATAAGTGATAATAGAAAGATTGTATGTCGTTAATACTGTAGATTTCTTGTTCCTACCCTCTGAATTATATTCAACTTCTTGGGAGTATTATGTATATGGAGCTGCCCAATCTTGTACATTGGATGTTTTTCTTAGTACAGAGAGGAGCCCTCTTTTATTTGTGGTGCTTTAGCTCTTATGTTACTCCTCATTTGTAACTCAATGCACCATAGGTTTTTTTGGCTGATGCCATACTTGTTGAAGCTTCTTGAATATGTATGCTATGGTGTTTTTCATTATTGTAGTTAACTTTGTAGGCTCTCTTGCATTTTACATCTCTCTCTTTTTGTTATCTCTCTCTTATTGTTTTGCATTTCCCTGGCTAGCTCTGACTTTAGTATTTCCTTCCTATACTTTCCCTATCTCCACAGGTAACCTGCTGTTAGTGTAACCTGTTAGCTCTTTTTTGCCATCTGACCAATGGCAATGGTCTTATATTGCGTGTATAATAATTATTAATGCAACACTGTTGAAAATATTAGGGGTTGCAAAGTGCTGTGGGGCTGAGGGCAAAGAGAGGTTCACTGGTCCTTGACCAAATGTTGTAATTCCATGTGCCTAAGTCCACCAAGCAGCAATGGTGAGCCCAGCCTAAGACACGTACACACGCACACTGCAATAGCACAGCTGACCACAAAGCTGACAGAGGCAGAGAGCAGAACCTTTACAGGCATCTACAGAAACAAGATGGATGTTATAGTCTTGCTTTTCCTCTCCAGATAGTCAGGAAAGAAGTCCACACTAAGACACACACGTATTTCTCTGGGAACTGATCTTTGATACACAGTCCATCCAGCACCTAGCCCTCAGTATTTCTCTCTTTCAGTTCCTGATACCTGGATTTCCAGGCAAGGGTATTTCATGGTCCTACTCCAGCATTTGGAGCTCAGACCTTCTTTCTACTTTCTGTGTCAAGGTTCACATGTATTGATATACACTCAGAATGGACAGCCACACATAAGAAAGGTAAGACTAGAATTTGATGGGAAAGTGGGACAGATTGAGTGCACTGACCAGATGCGGACTTTTCACTCAAATGTACTGTCCAGAAATAACTTATACACATCTGGACCCTTTTGTCCCCTCTTCTCTCTTCCCTCTCTTTTTCCACACTTGCTCCTCCCTTATCCACCTTGTTCCCTCCTTTTCCTTGCCTTTGTCCATTCCCTTAAACATTCCATAATAAGATTTATGCAATCCAAAATGCACTTCCCTCCTGTACCCCATAATAAGTTCTAAATCTTTTTAGGTGTTAATCCCCTTCAGTCTGGAATGGATTCTGGATTTGGGTGAGGTGGTGTTTTTGTTTTGTTTTTTTTGTTTTGTTTTGTTTTGTTTTGTTTATTTTGTGGGGTTTTTGTGTTTTTGATTTTGGGGTTTTTTGAGGGTTTTGTTTGTTTGTTTGTTTTGTTACCTCCTCTTGGTTGGTAACTTACAGAGAATTTATTTCCTTTGACAGTCTTAGGAACAGCTAAGTGAGCCAGGATTCCTCTGAAGGCCATGGTGAGACCATGGTGAAGCAGGTTGTCCTCTGCAGCCCTTGGGGATCCATGGGGGATGCAGAGATCCACCCACAGCCATGGGATCCATGGGGGATGCAGAGATCTACCCACAGCCCATGGGGATTCAGGGGGATGCAGAGATCCACCCACAGCCCCATGGGGATCCACCCACAGCCCATGGGGGGGATGCAGAGATCCACCCGGGGATCCAGCCCACCCACAGCCTGGGGATCCATGGGGGATGCAGAAATCCACCCACAGCCCTTGGGGATCCATGGGGATGCAGAGGGATCCACCCCCACAGCCCATGGGGATCCATGGGATGCAGAGATCCACCCACAGCCCATCCACCCACAGCCCATGGGATCCATGGGGATGCAGAGATCCACCCACAGCCCATGGGGATCCATGGGGATGCAGAGATCCACCCACAGCCCTTGGGGATCCATGGGGGATGCAGAGATCCACCCACAGCCCATGGGGATCCATGGGGATGCAGAGATCCACCCACAGCCCTTGGGGATCCATGGGGGAGGCAGAGATCCACCCACAGCCATGGGATCCATGGGGATGCAGAGATCCACCCCAGCCCATGGGGATCCCTGGGGGATGCAGAGATCCACCCACAGCCCTTGGGGATCCAGGGGGGATGCAGAGATCCACCCACAGCCCATGGAGGATGTGCCCATGCGGGAGTGGGTGATGCTGGAGGAGGCTGTGATCCAGCAGGAGACCTGGTGGAGAAAAGGGCCCTACTTCCAGGCTGGAGCAGCCTGTCCTGTTAGTAATAAATTCTATTAGTTATAAATTCAGTTTGTACCTCTAAGCTGAGCCTGTTTTGCCCTTGGAGTGTTTTCTGCCACTCCTTAACTTCATTACATTTTTCTCTCCTCTGCCCAGCTGTGGCAGGGGAGGGTGAGTGACTTTCATGGGTGCCTGGTGTTTGGCCTGTGTCAAACCATGACAACCTGGAACTTAGCTCAAAATACACAATAAGCCCTACTTTATATGGAAAAGAAGAATAAAAATGGAGCAACAGAGCAAATGAAACAACAGAACAAATCCACACGCTGGTTTAGGACAGCCGTATCTAAAGATGATCAGTAGGTAAAATTCAGTGTTAACTAAGTACAAAATAATACATTTCTGACTATTTGTGCACCATGACAGACTGTAAATCAGCTTTGTTTGCTTGGAAAAAAAGTTCAGAGGCCAATACAGAGCATTGACTGCAACAGATGCACCTCAGTAATGGAGGGGATTGGTAGGGGAGTAATAGTAGGGAGCTAGGGAGGGAGGGGTGGAGAAGAAAAAATCCTATAATATTGGAAAAGAGAACAAGAACAAAATATAGACATGTCAGTTGGCATCCAGCCTGCATGCATGCATTGGGGTAGGATTTCTGTGTCCCAAGACAAAAGACATGAGTAGGTGTTGGCTTGTCAGAAATGGGACTTGTTGAAATTTCTAAAGCAATGTGTGTGAAAACTGTACAGGAAATTCTCATTTCCTAGTTATAAAATACATGAAGTAGAAAAAATAAATTATGAGGCAAAGTTTAATTTTTTTTAGAAACAAAGGCATTGCTTGATTTAGGGCATATATAACTCATGACAGTTGTTATTGGGCACTCTGAAGGTTCAAAACAGAGATTATCAGAAGGGTTATGAATTTTAGCAGAGGGTTAATGGCTCCAAAATAATCTAATATTGTGGATGCTGACATTAATTATGTTAATTATGTTAAAAAATGTTAATTATTCTGTTTAATATTACCATTAAAATTGTCCTTTTGGATTCTAGCAAAGATAAATTTTCTACTAAAAATATTCCCTTTCCCTAAAAAAGAGTTTGGTTATCAATACACCATGTATACATACACAGATATTTTAGGGAATGCCCTATTATGAATTGCTATCCGCACACTCAAGAACTGTATCTAGTACTACTCCCAGGTTGGAACTGTATATTATTAGATTGGAAGATGTTTTATCAAATTTAAAAGAATCCTAATTTAATTAAGGTGCACAAGCACCAAAATGTACAACTGCAGCTGATGGACTAAAGACATAATCAGAAATGTATCCTTGATAAAAATTAGATATAAATATATTTAGGAGACTGATATCAGTAGTTCATTTGCCACCTTGTTCCTGGTTCAGAGACGAATGCTCTGTCAGAAATAAAGTTCAGCATGCAGTCAAGAGTGTGATTAGACTGACATTTTTTTCCCAATCAGCTGCATGACTGTTAGCAGCCATTTAGATTGCTAAAATTCTGCCCCTGGCAAACAGAAGGTCAGGGTTGTTCTCCATTTCAGGTCCAACCTTATTAGAATTGATATCAAACAAAAAGATGACTTTTTTCCTATCAGAAACCTTTAATGCAGGCATCACAGGCAACTAAAAGAAATGTTGTTTGACTCATTAACACTGTCAATAAAATACTAAAGTCTGTTAAATAAAATTTACTGAAATATTCATGTCACCTAAGATTTCTTGCCCTGACAGATAAATCAATCCAGTCAAGGGTTGATCACAGGAAAATGAAGAAGACTGTCAGTAGTATGAATGAAAAAATGTAAAGAGAGGGCATAAAGATATTTTCTGGTTTAAATGTCTAAGATCTGCTTGTCTCCAGCAGGTGTGCAACACAGTTATTTTCTATATGCTGAAAAATATCACCACACTTGCATTTTTTTCTCAACTCTTGTCTGCTAAAACTCTTAACAATTCTTCAGGATCTTCCTGAATGTCCTTATGTCTTCACTGAATTTTCTCAGAAAGACCTCAATTTTTTCCAGTCTTAATGAGTTTATCTAGGCAGTTAACTCTTATTGCTTGCAATAAAAAAAAATTAATTAGAAATTCATAACTTGGGGGTGGCAATTAATAGACCACATGATGTACCTGGAAAAACAGGCTAATGTTTTGACCTGCAAGAACCTCCTCAGGTCTTAGTACCTCTATATTCTCAATTTATTTGTATGTGTGTTTATATATATATATATAGTTGTTTGTTGGTTTCTTTGGTTTTTTTATAATGTTTTGGAAGTAACTGAAATAGAACCTCTACTCTGCAATTTATTTCATTCAGTGTATGATCTATGAACTTATCTTTCAAAGTTTGAACTGAAAAATCTTTGAAAGAAAGTACCTTTGAAAGAATTGAAGGAATCTTTGAGATTAAAGTCTTCATAATTACACATTGACTGAGTATCACTAATCAAAGAACATTTTCTTCAAATATCTACTTCCTCTGATTGTCACTTTTATTAAAGTCCATGGGATAGCAATGTTCTTTAGAACAGAATAGTAATAAAATTACAAAGATTTCCTTTGCATTCTAGGATTGTCCTAGACAATGTACCAGTTTTGATTAGAAGTGAGCCACTGGTTAATCACTTGCCAGTCTCCTACAAAATGATTACAACTTATTCCACTCTGTATTAAAATACATATCTTTAGTTTACCATTTTGTATAAACTGTGCAAAGTACTTGGATTACTGCACATAATAACCTGTGATTAAACAGAAATAGCTTATGGAAACATTTCAAAATAATGCTTTGTTCAGTTACTGATGGTTTATTTGATTGTAGTGATATTTAATGATCTTGATATTAATATTCAAAATCCTTGACTAGCTTCAGCACTAATTACACAGGAGACTATTTCTCAGCTCTTCAGCCCATGGGCCGTATTGCCAAGAGACACTGTGGTAATGGGGTTCAAACCAAAATTCAAGGAGAATCTGAGTGCGGGAAAATATTCAAAATGTCTTGCTATAAAATCCTACCTTCAAAAGAAAAGATTGAAACAGAGTATCTCCAGAATATAATGGAAAATATGCTTTTCTGTATGGTAAGTTAAGTAGACCTTCAGTCCTAAGTGGTGAATGCTGATTACAGTTCATCAGGGCTGTGTCCATGTTTTATTAACAACTGCTTTAGAAATACATGAAATAGAAAAAATTGAAGCAAGTTGAGTAAATAATACCTAAGAAGAACTGGAGTTCATGAGTTCTTAAATTGTAAATTATTATGAATTATGAAATTCAAGAGCAACAAATCAACAAAAGAACACTTTTAGTTTTCCTCTCTATGATGTTAGCATAACAATTATTAAAAGATTAGAAAAAGAACTATGAATTATATAGTTATCTTAATGTTCTATATGGAGGTCAAATAGAGGTAAAGATATTAACATTTCTGATCCAGCAGTGGGAGAAAATTATTAAAAATTATGATCGTAACTAAACCCTTCCTCTGCCTTTAACTGAAAACTTAGGACAGAATTTTCTATAAGAATTTGCCTTTTTAACTTGCAGCTTTTGTAAATTTTATACTCTAAGTATGCAATTGTCCTTTGGCATTTTGCAGCTGTTCAGTATTGGCATACAATGCAGTGTGCCACAAAGACAGTTATTTAGTAAGAATTGCAATACACACGTCATTTTGAGGATTGGTGCAAGTCACCAAGACAGAAGTGGAAGATGACATCATCTTTATGTTAGTTTATAATTCACTAATTAGGTGAAAGGTGTAAAGAGTTTCTGTGCCATTTCATGCACAATCTCAAGAAAATAATGAACTGGATTATCAAATGATAGAATGGTTTGGGTTGGAAAGGGACCTCAAAGATCATATAGTCCAACCCCCCTTTTAACAGCAGAGATATCTTTCACTAAACTGTGCTGCTCAAAGACCCATCCAACATGGCCTTGAATACTTTGAGGGATGAGATATGAACTATTTCTCTATGTAACTTAGTTCAGTGTCTCATCATCCTCATCATATAAATGTCTCTCCTTATACCTCAAAAACCCCACCCTCTTTCCATTTAAAACCTTTGCTCCTGTATAAAAAATCTTTCATTTTTTTTAAAGTCCCCTATATACATTGAATGCCTGCACCATGGTCTACACAGAGCCTCGTCTTCTCCAGCTGAGAAGAGCCTTTTCAGCCTTTTCTCAGAGGAGTGGTTCTCCAGCTCCCTAATAATTTTTATGGCTCTCTAGTGAAGTTGCTCCCACATCTTTCCTTTGCTGAGGAGTCCAAAGTTGGATGCAGTATTCCAGCCAGGGTCTCACGAAAGCAGAATCACCTTCCTCGACCTGCTGGCCGCACTGCTTCTGTATTGTGGCCTAATTTAAGAACAAAAGACTAAATATTTATGGAAAGAATATAAATGAGAGTTAGAAAAGGTAACTTCCAATTCAGAAGAGCCTAATGCTAATTTTACTGGCCTCAACATAAAGTGAAAAAAAGGTTATGTCATACAAAAAGAAACAGCATTGATTAGAACTCCCTAACAGGATTAGGATGCTAAATTAAATTAAGTAAAAGTACAATATGAGCAATTTAATCTATTGTAGTCAAATTATATTTGCTATATCATTTTAGAATCTTTATTCAACATGAAAGAAGGAATCCTCTGCTTAATAAGTAAGTTGCACCATTAAATGAGAGCTAGCAATCAATTAGAGGGCTAAAAGAATCATAAACAATTTAACAAAGTTTTGGATATTTTAATTGCTTATGCTTCTCTTTTATAATCACTTTAAAATATAACTTGTCTTTTTCCGAGTGTCTGAATATTGTGTACATTCTCTTGGGAAATCTGAAGCTAAATTAAATTTTCAATTATAAATACAAACATCTGTGTCAGAAGCATTTAAATTATATGATAATAAAAAACTTAAAATTTATTGTTCACGTCTTTTTTGTGTCCAAAAAACCAAAGCATATATATTCTTTACAAGCTTTCCCCCATTATATACAGCAAATAACTTTGCATAATAATTGATCCTTGTATACTGAAAATAAAATTACAAATAAAAGTGATATTCTTAAATACAATCATGACTGCCTGTAAATATTCCAAGCATGACAAAATACAAACTCCCTAGTTTCATTTCTCCTAGGGAACTTTATTTAGATTCTCTACTTATTATTAAAAAACTGAATCATCAAAAATGTCAAAAGGTTCAATTTATAAGTAGAATTAGCAAAATAGTTTGTTCACAATTCAGAGAATTTACCAAAGGAAAGGAAATTATAATTTTGTATTTTAAAAACCAAAATGTTAGGTGGGCAGTCAGAATAAAAGCCATTTAAGGTTAATTATCATAGTAATGCCAGAGAATCAACATCTCTCCAGTCATCTTCTTTTATCTACAGCCTTCCAGGTTTTATCTACCAATCAGATATTATTAAATTTTTGTTTCTTCTTTCTATGTTGTTTTTTTGTTTTGTTTTTGTTTTTTGTTTGTTTGTTGTTTTGTTTTGTTTTTTTTTAAATGAGAATAGCACAGCAAAATGAGCAGCTAGGTGTGGGAAAACAAGAACTGCCTGGAGCTGACTTCTTTACTTTTTTCTTTCATGGATAGCTCCAAGTTGCCAGACAGCACCATACAGGTGAAGAATTTCCTGTAGCACTGCTCTGTTGTGATATTTAAGATTTAGGTAAAGAAGTCAGTCTGTTACTAACCTGCTAGAATTCAATAGATAACATCAACAAATGGAGGCGATAGGAATGAAAAAATAATTACAGCTTAAAGATCAAAAATTCTCACAGATGCAGTTTCCTAAAAGTGGATAAAAGTACCCTTGTGGATAGCTCTCTATCCAACCATGTTGCTGTAGAAAGTATATATTATGTAGCCCTGTAAAGCAAGAATTTTGAAATTTTGTATGCAGGTGCAAATAATCTATTTCCTGTGAATCTTGGGAGTCTGTATACCACATTCCCCTCTATCAGAACCTGACCACTCTAAGTTTTTATTGTTCCTTAGGTTATGACTACAGATAAATGAAATTTAGAGTCTGAAGTTTATTCATCAAATAGCGTAAGCATTGCATTAACCAAATTATGACTTCCTGACTTATATGTGAATCTAATGAAAAAGCCCGGAGGGAAAGGAAATATGAGAAAGTGAAAATAAACAATGAGACATTCTACTTTTATTAAAATATAATGGAATAAATAGCATTCTGAAACTTAGACTTAAGGAAAACTATCAAAGCCATAAAATATCACGCAAGCCATTCCAGGTTAATGGAAAAAACAGATTATTTAAACAACTTGAGTTACAGTGTTGCATCTGCACTACAATCTAAGGCATTTCTTTGGAGTTTTTAGTGGTTTTGGTTGTTTTGCTTCTGGTTGGGTTCTGTTGTTGTTTAGTTTAGCTTAGTTTAGTTTAGTTTAACTTAGGTTTGATTTGTTTTTTTTTTTTTTAATCTAAACGCCATCATTTGTAATAGGTAATTTGCATCAAAAATAATATATGCATTAACATTTTGGCAGAGCTGTAACCAAAAGACCTTTGTCAGGACTCTCAAGCATTGGGCAGTGTAATGCAGGCACAAAAATAATTCTGGCCTCCACAGACAAGTTCAGCTTCTCAGCACCCCTGTGGCAACCATGAAGCTTTTAAGGTCGCTTGGCAAACATGAATACTTATCTCCATGTGTTCATATGATGAAAGTAATGAACATACACATTCTCTGCTACTGTGCATCCCACTGTGTGACTGTGAACTTCTAAGTTAGCAGGAATATCTGCACTTTAGAGGTCTATGACTTTCAGGTGCTTTGGATTGCATAACAAGGACAAGCCATTGAGCTCTCATTTTGCCTAACAGTTCACTGGCTGTGCTGAAACAGGTTCCATCATAATATATATTAAAAACACAGAACAGTATTAGCAGTAATACCATGATTCAACGCTGAGTGAGAAGAGTTGCTGGAACTGGCATAGAGGAATGCTTGTACAATTATTGGCACCAGCAGGTCGTGAGGAAAATACTGCCTGATAAACTTTACAGAGTATCTCTGATATGTACAAAAAGTATATTTAACCACATCTTACACTCAAGTGTAAAATAAGTCCTTCTCCTCTTTCCTTTTTTTTTTTCCCCGAGGATGAGAACATACCTTTAAATATAGGTGAAAGTCACAGCACCTGCTAAGACCAAGGGTGAGAAGGTATCTGTGTATAGGTGTTGTTAAAACAGGCACCACCTCCATCTTCCTTCCCACAAACTTTGAAGGCCTAGGTAGGACTTCATGGAGGGTGAATTACTTGCAGATTCCTGTCTTAAAGTGCTTCCAAGTTGCTTGTAAATTATGTAAGGTTGTACAAGGTCCTTTGAGACTGAAAGCACATGCTCTTGATAGTCCTGTTGCTGTGATTATGGGCTTTAATTCTGTATAATTAACACCCTCTTGAATATGATTTTGTGCTGTGTTTATGAGAGAAAGCTATAGCCATAATTGCCTTGTATTATCCCTTAGCAATATCTCTATACCGAGTTCAGAGCCTTAGCCATGCCTGAGTAATGGAAGATAATATTAAAATAATTAGCCCCCTGATCTTGCATTAAACAGCATAACTTGAAAGCAGTTCATGACCCACTCCTAGCCTCACATGTGTTCCTCTGACTAACAAATCAAGCAATGCCATTGTGGAAAAGCTTTAGATATCATCTTTGTAAATGCAGTAGGTGAAGAGGAGTAGCAGAGGAGAATGACACCTCTGCAGGATCTTTATCCTCCTCTTTGCTATAGAAGTTTTCTGTTTCCAACTCTTCATCAGTATTTCCTGCATTATCTAGAGCAGTTGAAATGGTTTCACCCTTTCACTGTATCATTTTTCATTTTTTTTGTTTACAGATTCATATCAGAATGTCAATAATGATAATAATGAAAGAATAATTTGATTATCATTATTTTTTCTAAATTGTCACATACTATCTCTGCATAATAAATACAAGTATATAAACAATCCTTATGGCTAGTGTTTCTTTCCTCACAGTGCAGGAGGCTAGGGCTCCTTTTGAGAAAAATCTGTGGCCTATGAAATTTCCTGGGCATTGACTTGTGCCCACACTGCAAAGCATTTGGAAGAGCTTCTAGGTGGTTAATGACTGCATGTCTTTGTGACACTGTGTTCCTAGCACAAAATACATAACATATGCTAGGGCAAAAAAATGCTGGAAGAAAGCCTGAAGACTGAGGTAGGTAGAAGACTGAAATCTGACATCATCTGGTTCTTATTGCCTGCAGGAACAATTGCTCTGTTTTCTCATAGCTGGAAGTGTGTCCTTCCAGAAGGGATCCTGACAATCCAGCATAAAGGCACTGAAGGAATTATGTGAGAGGACAAGAAAGATTAATTCTAAGCTGAAAATATAAAAAACCCTACAAGTAGAAGTTGTTGATGAAATAATATGTTGGGTAAAAGTTACTTCTTTTCTTCATAGCATTATTCTTCTGCCTACAAAAGAAGTAGGTAAACTGGTGTTTAATGAATGGAAGCACATAAATGGCCAACAAAATACATCCAGCTCCTTTCACATTTTGAATTTATTTGAATTTAAGGGTGATAAAAATCACTCTGGACTTAAACTTACATAGGCTTCAGATGGACATCTCCATGATTGCAAACTGTTGTTCAGATTTCATAATTAATTTTATTTTAAGGAGAATCTGAGGACTAACATTCAAGAAAACATTTTTTTTTCTCCTTTTTAAAAACATTTAGAAAGGAGAAATTACAATCTAGCTCCTGTTTCAATTTTTTTTTTTTTTTTATTCTTATTTTTTGGCCTATTTGATGCTAAATAACACTCAGAAAGATCTGAAGATTGGTCATTTTTGTAAAATGTGCAGGTATCTATTTACAAATGTTGCAGTAAAATGACCCAGGAATTAATTTTCCTTCTCAATCTATTACCACTATTGGTTATAAAATGTAATTTCATGATCACTTTGAGAGGTGTCTACCTGATTAATTTCTTCCTTCTGTAGCATTCTAATTTTGCTGTAGTTAACAGATTGATTGCAGTCTGAGTTTTGTTTTGAATGTACTGTGTTAGAGGTACAAATCTTTCTGTGATAAATATGCACTCCTGCAGTAAGTTAACTGTAATCACAAAGCATCTCAAGTTTGGCTGCAACTGCATTCTTTCTGAGACACAGGCTCTGCAGTGGGTGACCACATGTGAACCTTTCACAGCCCTAAGGAAAAAAAAATTCTGATTTTGGTAAGCATTATCACTGAACTTTTGAACAGGAAATGAGCAATGCCTTAAAAATTGTGGATGGAAGACATAGATTTCTTTAATTTCCTATTCTTCAAGTGATTTAATATAACTAGAGATTTTCCTCTTCAGTGAAAGCTACTGTATAAAATGAAAATTACAAATTATGACTGTATTTCAGGAGAGTACTGTTCTAAGACAGGATTTCCTTCAGATGCTCAGATGAGCATCTCACCTGGTCTCCTTCCAGCCACCTCCTCCAGTTCCACATTGATGGTTCTCATGCAACACATCTCTTCATTTTGGTACCTTATTGGACAAGATACTTAGTTCCAGACCTTTTCTCTACTCCTCAGACTCCAGGAAAAACAATAATGGAATTCTGTGGCAATTTCCAGATGAATGGAGGCACATAGAGTTTGGAAATTTGTTTCAGAACTACTTTATTATTACATTAATATTATCAACTACAATATCATCATTAGTATTGTTGTCATTGTTGCTGTATCACTTTGTGATTCTTATGATTGGAATTTCCTGCAGTGTTAATCTCATTTCTATTTTGCTGTTAAGTATAATTCTTGAAAAACAGTGTCTTGGGTAACTTACCTAAATATAGCAAATACCAATCTAGTTTTATTTAGAACCTTCAGTAACAACTCTGTCACTTCTCACTTACTTTATTTTGAAAATCTGTAATAGAGTTTAAGGTAAAATCATTGGAAATCACAGGTTGAGTGTAAGCCTGTAAGGAACCTCCCAATGTTTCTCCAATTTGTCTCAGAGTCAACTTTGTATTTTAAGACTGAGAAAAAACAGGTCTTCCCTCAGCTATAAACACCTTCTCAAAATAACTTTTTAAAATTTTTTTCCACAAAGTCCTGAAATAAAATATTCATTGAATCATTACAATACTAAATAAGAAATTAATTGGCAGTTAAATTACTTCTCAGCTAGCATACACTGTAATTCAAATATACACTGTATTGCAAAGAAAAGGTAAAAATAAAAAAACCCACAGAGGCGCAAATAAAATAAAATAATATAAAATGTAAAAAGGAAGCCATATCAAACAGTATAGTTTGCTAATGACTTTTTACATACAGATGAGTTTTATTCCACAGCACACTTTTTGAGACAAGATACGTAAACATTCTGAAAACCTTATCACTGTAATTGGCTACAGTATTTTTAACAAATCCTAAAACCACCAAAAAACTTTCACAAAAAGTACTCAATACTGTGAATGGTACATTAGGATAAGAATTAAGTTCAAATGGGATTTTTATTAATGAAAACTACTCAAGAAACCAAAAAGAGTTAATATTGATAATCTACCATGAAGCTCCAGAAAACATCTTCCTAACTTCACTGACTTACATTTTGTTACTTAAATCAAATTTATTCCTCACCATCTTTCTTCACTATCCTGTCTCATTTTATCTGAAAAATCGTTCACTTAGTCTTCAGTTCTATATCTAATTGCATGGATTGGTCATTGCCTTTCTGAAATATGCAATGTACTTAAATAATGCAAATTAGTAAAGCTGCAACTCAAGTCCAGTGACCATTTGTAAATGATGATACAAACAATTGGAATCTAACTCAGATGCTAAGGCTCCTCTTATTTCATGATGTCTTTTCCACAATGTGAAAAACCTAAACAAAAAAAATCTCAAAATTGTGGGAGCTTCAAAAACACTGAAGGGAATCTCAATATCTCTTTAAATAATGCAAAAATGGATTATTGCTGAGATGCCTTGGCTGCACTTTTTTTTAGTTTCAGTAGATTCATCAGCTTGCATTAAGTGTCATTGCTAAAAAGCTGAGACCCACCAGCAAATATTGGCTTGTGCATTGTAGAAAGCTCAACTGAGTAATTGCTTGAAAGAGATTGCGAAGACACTGCCACAAGGCTGGATACAAAATCAACACTGGTTGCATCTTTAGTAATTATGTCAGTACAGACACAACTGACATTGTCACCAGTCCTTTTTTAAAATCTTTTCATTCCTTTTTTTCAGGCAACTCTGACTCCTTTCCTCACAGGCAGCTCTAGACAGCTCTGACTCCTTCTTTCCTCTCTGCAAATTTTGTTCTTCATGACTGGCTAACCCCAAGCTGTCCCTTACCCGGCCACCTAACCCTATCTGTTCCTCACACAACATCTTACCTTGTTTATCCCTAGCACAACCACATAACCCTTCCTCCTCACAGCCAGCAGACTCCATCCTGACCTCCAGCAGATTCCAACTCCATCTTACTCTTGACCAGTTAGCCCACTCTTTTATAACACCCATTGGTCGGGCAAGGCTGTCTCCACTTCTCAGCAATCAGTACAGCTGTAATTCATTGAGGAAAATTGCCTTCTGCACTATCCTTACAAACTGTTCTCCTACATACACCAGGTGCTCCTTTCCTATTCACAGAAAGCACTCTTTTCCCTTTTATACTGCTGACTGGAAAAATGTGTTCCTGACTGGAAACATATATATTATAGTCACAGCAACAGCTTGAGTTTGTGGCCATGATTTCCATAGGATGGATCAAGAGCAGGACTTGCCCAGTGGGTACCCCAGGATTTTACTTATCTCTTGATTTGGGTAACTTATCCCCTTTTCTCAACCCTTCATTTTGCCACTCTTCTACTTCCCTTTTTCTGCCCCAATTTTCTCCCCCAAAAAAATCCTGCCAACAATTGTTTTTACCACTTTGGTATTAGTTTTGCTGCACCTGGAGTTGTTAAGCTTAACACCATTACCTAGGTAATCTTGTCATTATGTAGTTTATTGACAGCGTTAAACTAGTCCCTGCTGGTTCTGCAAGGCCCTGCAACCCAAAAAGGAGCACCCACATCCCTTTCAGTTACAGATTTCATTAATTCCTTGCAGGACCCCTCCTCCACCAGTTGTGCAATGCAGAAATTCCTCATGGCACTATCTGTAACTGTGTGCAGCTCTGACACCACTGGTCCTGCATCCTCCCCTCCCCTCCCCTCCCCTCCCCTCCCCTCTTGCAGTTTAACTCAGCCCAGAGCCTAGAAATCATCTTATTTTTCAGCTACAGCTCTAATATTTATTTTGACATACTGCATGGTTTGATATCCCAAAACTCTTCTGTGAATGATTAAAAAAAATATATATACTGTTCAGAAGTATAGTTTAGTTCCACATTTCAGCTTTCACATGAATACTTATTTTAGTAGTGAGTGAGATTATATCTAAATAAAAATATAGAAACTCTTTAAATTCTTAGCACTGTTGATAAAGAAGTTGCTTCTCTTTACAGTAAGGTAAGATCTATGTAGTAATTCTACATGCAAAAACCTTGAGCCTGTAAGTTATAAACATTTGCTCCAGCATAGAAGAACCAATCTGTCAAGCTTAACTTAAGCAAAAATCTTATAGCACATTTATAAACCACAAGCTCATTGCAACTTGTGATAAAACACTGTTAAGGGACTGAAGAGTACAGGAAGTCCTGTAAGACTGCAACTGTCTGGATGCTTAGGAATTGCAGAGATATTTGATTGGCTGCTGGTGGGAGAAATGTATAAGAGGAGAATCACAGTGAGCTTGCTCTTTGTTCCTCTGCATAGGCAATGGTTCTTGACTGTTGTACACAGAGCCTTAGGCCAGGGGAACTTTGGGTTCCCTTCTTGAGTTAACATTTCCAACATGAAGCCCACAGCCACTTGAGACACAACCAGTTATTAAGCAAAAATTGATCAAAACCCAAATATAATAATTATGCAGTCATTCCCCATGGATTGTTATCCCCAGAGGCATTGCTTTCCTTCTTCAGCTATCTAATTCTGTATGAAATTGCCCACACAGATGATACCCACCTCTCCTTCCCAGCTGAGCAGGGAGTCATTTATATTCCCTTAAGATTTCTCATCTTCCTTGCAAAAATTCAATTTAAAAATATTTTAAAAATGTGTTATCAAGTTAAATATTTAGTACCAATGAAATAAGAAAAATTACACAGAAAAAATAGGTTTATATATTACACTATTTCTACCTTCATATTGTGGATAATTTTAATATTAAATATCTTCTTAACAAAATATTTTTTAAAATTTTGATGTATCTATGTCTCTTTCCAGCTTCTTCCTAATGTTCATTCCTGTTCTTGAAATGCACCACAAATTGCCAATTAGGTTAAAAAATGTGTGCTCTTCAGGCAAGTGTAAACGCAATTGCTGATTTCTCCACGTCCTGCTCTTTGTTCAAGAGGGTTTCATACACACAGGCACATCTGTATACTCATGAGTTCTAAATATTGATATAGATATTGAGAAAAAAATTCCTTTTGTTATATTTTATATGGTCTTAAATAAGAGACTTCATGTTATGCATTTATAACGATGGATTATGAATTCAATCCATAAAAACAACATCATTAATAAACAGAAGTATTATTCTTTACTATGGACAAATTGACATAAGACAATACAGAAAAATATAAGCTATAATTATTATTAAATCTTCTTCAAATAATTTATTTTTACAGTGATTCTCACAGAAAAAATGCTGCTATACTTGGAAGCCATGTGGAACTTATGAGGAATCACACCCCCTCTATAGCCAGTTAAACCACATCACACAGACCCCCTAATACTGAGAACCCATCTGACCTCTTAAAACTCATTTGCCATGATTCAAAGGACTACAAATCACTTCTTTCAAGTTTTATGACTTAAAAACTGACAACTTACATGGAACAGTTTATAGTCCTGTATCCTGTGTTTTATCTTGTGCATGTTTTTCTGGTTGACTCTCAATGGAAAGCTGCATTAATGAGTACATTAAATGATCAAATGCAAATTTAACATATAAGAACCATTCTAGTTTTAGGGGCAACAAGTATTGCTAAGGGAATACGAAAATGACGTGGTAGTGGAAAACCACTGACTATATTGTAAAATAAATAGTAGCAAGACAATAGTAGTAAGATCGTGCTTCTAAATGCTGGAAACTAAGACACAACAGGAGCAACAATTAATTTGAGTCGTAATAGAATACAGGAGGTTTTGTAATCAAATATTGATTTTCAAATGCTAAATTCATGTATTTTGCTATTTTTTTTATTAATAAACATTAAGAATATTTCTTCACTTGCATGTTACGACATCAGTATATAAGTGTGCTTTGAAAGCATAAATTAAAAGTTCTTCAATCAAGTGGTTTTCCCCTCTTCATTACTTCAAATTATCTCCAAAAATTAGCAGACATTTCACTAAGAAACACATATCCGAATGGAGTACTTTTAAAAAAAAATCTTTTGACATTTAGCAACGAGACATTGAAACTTTCACTTATACCACTAGTTTTTCATTTTTGTAGTTTTTTATCATAATTTGCTGTGTATGGATCACAGTATTTCCTCTTAAAATGGATATGATAACTCTTCAAGAAAGGTTAAATCAATCTGAATAATAATAAAAGTAATTTAGATTCAGACATACAAAACAGAAACAGAGACATGCAAGAGCAGCTTGTAAAACATCAGGGACTTCTGCCTTTACAGGCACACGAAGTTTTATTTGTATGATTTACAAAGACTGTAATTTTTCTTTTGTACTTAAACGTTATAAGACTAATGACTGGCTGTAACATTGTGGAAATGTATGCTGGTTTTCTTAAAGGCTGATCCTGAGGCTGGAATGAAGTGTCAGCAGCAGCACAAGTAGCATTTAAATTAACAGAAAAGGCATGCGAGGGGGCATAAGAGCTACAGAAGAACCCATTTGATGGAAAATACAAATTCTCTCTACTCAATATGTTACTTAAACAAACCATTCTTACACACATTCACAGTCTTTAAAACATGAAATTTTACCAATGTTTACCATTTTTGTCTGTGTATTTGCAATTAGCATGTTTTTTGTGATACTCTTTTGGCAGAATGAGTCCATGTCAGATTTAATTTTGAATTTCTGGCTCCTGTAATGAGTATAATACATATGAATAACCAAAGTTGCTTTCTCTTTCATTCATTCTTACTGAAGCTTTTCTAATTTTTTTATATAGATGAATATTTCATTAGAGAAAGAGACTAACTTTCCACTTTACGGATAACAGTAGTCGCCTTGAATATAAAAGATGAAGGTTCAAAATGACTGTTTGAAATCATACAGAGCAGAAAGAAACTAAGGTCTCCAATGTTCCAGGTGAGTCACTTTTAAACCCCTGGCTTAGTGACACATTAGGCTCACTCTTGTTGCCTACCTCTTTCTATTTAAAATTTCATTTTGAACAGGAAATATTTCAGAAAGAGAAAAATTGTGTTGGAATTTGAGCATATTTTGTGTAGTTAAAGGTTCTGATGTGATGCATAATGATGCAAAAAAAACAAACGAAAAATTCCTCACCAGCATTTTAGTTTTTATCTCAGCCTTTTTTACAATATTCTATAATATTAAAAAGACATGCTACCACCAAAAGTGTGTGGACTGTATTTTGTGGATTTTTCCTGTAGTACCTTTTTAATTGGTATTAACAAAAGGGAAAATACCATTTGGAAAATCATTTGGTATTGCATGTTCATTATTTTCTCAAAAGAAGTAGGACCATCTGTAGAAACGTTTGCATGGTAGCCCAACTCATTTGTTTCTTTAACCCTTAATGGTCTGTCTACCTCTCAGTCAATGTAAAGATGTTTTCTGGTGCTCACCTGATAAATCTGCTAGTGTTTATTCCAAACTAGCCATGATACATCCCCCTGTCATGCACTCCCAGTATATACTTTAGGAAGTGAAAAACTTTTCTTTCTGAGATAATTTATTAGGGAAAGATGATTTTTCACTTGCACATGAGAGAAGAAAAGATGTAGATCTCTTTATACAGAGACTTTCTGGATATCATTGTGAGAATGGCCAAAATTAGGAAGGGAGTTTGTTGTCATCCTTCTCACATTTCCCAACTATATTCACTCCCTTAGCTTCTGAGAGAAACACTGAGTGGTACATGCTCATTTCTTGTAGATGCAATTTTATTTTCTCCCACTCTTGGTAATATTCTTCATTGTATACAATTTTATTTAAGCTAAGACAGTAAACTACTTTTATGTCCCTGTTGTAAAGTTATTTTAAATTAAATTTCTCTTGAACTCTGTTTGCATTTTAATCTTGGGAGTGCTTTTCTTTGCTTGTTTAATTAGGAAGAACAGAAAAACTACTGAAGCATTATTCTACCAACTTCTGAAAATTAGAAAACCAGTCATGATTGCTTCATGGAACCCAATTTATTGATATTCAAGACTCATGAGCCTGCTCTGTAACACTCAAAATACTTTTCTCTACTTTCTTATTAAGTGCCTTTTCAGGTTTACTATGCAAGAAGATTTTGATTTCTTGCTCATCAGTGTTAAAGTTTGAAACACAAGCATGAAAATATCAGTTATAATAGAAGGTGGTTGTATAGTTCATTCGCTATAGATGTCTCTTTTTTTTACTCCTCTCTGAGATGATTTATACAAATATCTATCAAGTGATAGAAAGATTAAGTGTAGAAGCAAACCCTAGTGCTGGTTAGATAAGCATAATTCCTAATAAAGTTTAGAAAAACTTTACTAGAGTAAGAGAAAAACAAAATAGTAATTCAAAAGTATGTGTTGTTTCAATGCCAGATACACATTCAAGTGAATTTTTGACAGGCTAGATTTCTTAAAGTTTAGATCCCAGAGCTTCTTCAGTCCTTCAAGACAATTCCTATCAGATCCAGTGCATAGGTACATTATACAAAAATATACATTTCAGCAAGTTATGAATGCCCATGACATATAAAAGAATTCTATCCCTGTACTATTTTCTCCAATGCAAAATAATTCAAATGTATTCAATCTAGTTGATTGTATCTCTTTATTACTGATTTATTTCATATTTTGTAATAAATGAAAAGAAAAAGCTCTTGAATGACCTGTAGAGTCATGTGGTTTTAAAATTTGAAAAAACAATATATCTAGTATGAAACTGTTTCTTTCAGGAGTTTTTCAGTTCTATTTTTTCCTTACATATTTATTTAGCCAAGTTCTTAATAATGGCCTGTTTGTATAAGCAAATGTATACACATTAAAAAAAAGTGTACCCCAATGGGTACTTACACTGTAATTCACTTGAAGCATCCTGCAGGATCAAGGACTTTAATTCCCATTCTTGAGACTGAATAACTGAGAATTGCTCAATCCAAGATGATGGAAACCATCACAACAGCTTGAACATGTGTACTGCCAAAGGTAAAATTGTCACTGATGAGGAAAATCTTGACAAATTGCTGGATTGCTTAATTCCTCAACTTCCATTTCTTTTCTTATAAACTCATTAAACATTGACTCAAATTTTTACAAGTCTGTTTTCTTCCTGATAATTTTAGTTTTCCCTTTTGCTAATCATAGGAAGGTCTGCCTTGATCAATCAATGCCTCACCTAAAAGCTCCTGGCAACATGTTGTCCCATAAGAAGCGCTGCTTACAGTCAAGATAAATTAAAACTGCTTATTCAAGCTTTAACAGCCCTTGGAACTGAAGTCTTCAGAAAGAACCAAGAGTGTTGTTGCCTGCAATATCTTATCCTCTCAATACTGTGCCCATTGGTCAACAGCAGCTGGCTGTTCAAACTGCCTTTCTTCTTCAGGTTTTAATTATATTAGAATTCTATAAATTATGATAACAGGCATAACATATGTATCACATTGTGCTTGTATGGACATAGAAATTCAGTGTAAAAAATGTGGGAAAAAATCCATGGAATTTCTACTCAACAAATATCTTTTTATAACCAGTTGTGGTAATTTACTAACCCCCAAATTTGATAAAGTATTAAATTACTAAAGTTTTAAATGACTAAAGTTTTAAATACTCTGCTAAAATAAAAGAGAGTCCTTCTCTACAAGTGTTCTCATGTCCTTATACTTATGTTTATATAAATATATAAAAAAGGTATAAAATACAACTTTATTAACATCTTAATTGCCTCTTCTGCATAGTAGATTTGCAAACACTCCTACTATTGCAATTAGGCAGTAATAGAGTTAATATACATGTACTGACCCAAACTGAATTCTGTCCTTTCATCTTAATTAATGACATAGACAAAGGGATGAAGTGCACCTTCAGTAAATTTGTAAACAACACCAACCCAGCTCATGTGGTTGACACAACTGTAGGATGGGATGTCACCTGGAGAGAGCTGGACAAGCTTGAGAAGTGGGTCCATAGAAACATCATGAGGTTTGCAAAGACCAAATGCAAGGTGCTGCACCAGAATCAGGACAGCTGCTGTTATCAACACAGCCTGGGGGAGGGACAGACCAAGAGCAGCCCTGCCAAGAGGGACTTGGTGCTGCTGGTGGATGAGAAGCTGGACATGACCCAGCAATGTGTACTTGAAGCCCAGAAATGCACTTGGATGGCGCATCTGGGCTGCATCCAAAACAGCATGGGCAGCAGGATGAGGGAGGTTCTGCTCTTCTCTGGTGAGATTCCACCTGGAGTGCTGCATCCAGCTCTGGGGTGCCCAGCACAGAAAGGATTATCAACCATTTGGAACAAGTCCAGAGGGCGCCACCAAGATGATTAGAGATGGAACATCCACCCCTCAAGGAAATGTAAGATGTTTTATTGAGTCTGGAAAAGAGAAGGCTTTGTGGTGATCTAGTTGCAGCCTTCCAGTACCTGAAAGGAGCCTACAAAAAAGAAAGAGAGGGACTATTTGCAGGAGCATCTAGTGACAGGACAAGGGAGAATATCTTCAAACTGAAAGAGGATAGGTTTAGATTAGATATTAGGAAAAAACTCTTTACTATGAAAGCGGTGAGGCACTGAAACAGGATGCCCAGAGAAGTTATACATGTCCCATTCCTAGGAGTTCAAGACCAGGCTGGATGGTGGTCAGAGCAGGTGGTTTTGTGGAAGATGTCCCTGTCCATGACAGGGTATTGCAAGCAGATGATCTTTAAGGTCCTTTCCAACTGAAACCATTCTATGATTCTACAATCAACTGACAATGCAAAATTCCCTGGAAATATGACAAATGGCCACTCATAGACAGACTATGATATTTTTGTTGTCATGTAAACCTTGTGAATACTTTTAAACAGAAAAAATATGTGTAAGCCAGAAACTCAAAAAACTAGTTTTCATAGCAACACTATCATGTGTGTTGTTTTGTATCCCCTTTTCTTTTACACTGAGGATAATATTTAATGCTATAAATTATTTTATTCCTTGTTAGTTAATTGTCTATCCAATCATCTCTCAAATTCTGCTAGAATCCAGCAGAAAATTATGATCCCAGTACACTTGTCTTACTTCCAGCACTTGTTTGGGGTCACCACAATGTGTTTTTTTCCTTGCTGTCTTAAATTACATCATTCCTTGATCTTCAAAAAACCAATATCAGAACAGAACAGAGCTTTGAAGGGACAACTGCTTTACTAGACTCATATATATATATATATTGCCTTATATTTTAAATGTTTAGTTAAAAATAATTGCATTTTGAGAGATTTGGAGGCATTTTTGTTTATTTGTTTGTTTTTGGGGGGTTCTGTTTCTTTTTTTTTTTTTTTTTTTTTGTCATTTTGTTGTGGGTTTAAGGATGTTTTGCTTCTGGTCTTGCTCTCTATGCTACCCAAAGGGCATTATCTCATTAATGGCTTTTTTTCTTCATGATCATAATTAAGGGTCACTAAGCCCATTCTGCAGTCCCTGAGGGACAAGGGATTTCAAGAGAGTATGAATGAATATGTTAATATCTGAACAGAAAAGAGACTTGACCTTGGTACAGAGAGATGTTTTTATGCTCAGCTATAGCATTGCAGATACTTTTATTTAATTTTGTTTAAGAAATACACATATATATAGTTGTTCTATACTTTTTGCAATATCATCAGTAAATATATGCAACAATCAGAATCACAGAATCACAGAATCACAGAATCACAATATCACAGAATATTTTGGGTTGGAAGGGACCTTAAAGTTCACCTAGTTCAAATACCTTTGCCATGGGCAGGGATACTTTCCACTAAATCACTAAGGGGATAATTTTTATCAGACTTCTCCCTTGAATCTTTGTGCTAAAGAATCCTTTGGAAGTTCCAGGGATGTGGCCCCATTGCAGTGTTAGATTGACCAGCATGCAGCCAGTGAAAATCATTACTGGCAGCAGGTAACCACAGACCTGTGCAGTCTCCAGCCCCTACTTTGTGAATATCCAGGAAGTGTTATCGTTTCATAGACTCTCAGAACCATCAAGGTTGGAAGACATCTTCAAGATCATCTACTCCAAATGTAACCCAGAATCAGTTCTCAACAATATCCCCAAATGGAGCACTGAGATGCCTCTTGAACTCCTGGAGAGAACGTGACTCCATCACCTCCCTGGGCAACTTATTCCAATGCCTAACTACTCTTCCAGTGATGATTTTTTTCTCTAATACCTAATTTGAACATCTCCTGGCACAATTTAAGGCCATTTTCTCTTGTCCTTTCACTTGAGATATGGCAGAAGAGACCAACCCCCACCTCAATAAACCTTTCAGATAGTTGTAGAGAGCAATGAGGTCCCCTCTGTGCCTCCTCCAGACCAAGCAACCACAATTCCAGCAGCCATACTTTAAGGGATATGTTTTCTAGACTCTTCACCAGCTTCATTTCACTTTAAGGTTTTCTTCTTTAGGCTAATGAATACCAGTGACATCTAATGTTCCTCATTTGTTGACATATTGTCTACAGCTGACATCCATCTGCATTTACAGTGAACAAAATGGAGGAATTTTGCATAAGTTTTGACTGAATCATCAATTAATCTTTATTTCCAGTCTTTTTCTTACATCGGTCAAGATTTTCTTGGTTGCAATACTGCCCTCCAGCATTGCTACAATCCTTCCTAATATGCCTTCATCTAGAAATTTAGTACAACAGAAAGCAAATCAGAGATAAAGCTAGCAAAATGAGATCTAAGACAGAACCTTGAGTAGAATCAGTCAATACATCCTTTCTAGAGAGAAATTAGCAACTCTTTCTATTTCACTCACTCGCTTACTAGGCTTAACAGAGAATAGGTCTGAAATTCAAAATATGTGACTAATGTGTCTTCTCTACTTGAAAAAATATGTTGACTTCTTATGAAGGGCTATAATTTACTCTTGACAAACCATGTTGATATTATCTCCTTGTTATTCCCATATACTAAAATTATTTTTCCTGTTTCTGAATAAATGGTTTTTAATCTAAAATTTCTAGTGTAATGGGCTATGGTGAGTGTCCCCAAACCTTGTTACTCTACAGTTATTTCCTTGCCTTATTGTGTTATACTAATCAACAGCTAATGACAAATGCAAAGTTAAGCATCACTAAAATGCACACTCAACTCATAAACCATTTAACTATAACATATAACAATCTTATACACACTTTTTTATTATTGTTGTCCTAATAATAAGCAGTGCTTTTTGGAAAAGGTCCTTAGTTTTATGTTGAATACCAGATGCTATTTTTGATGCAGAGATTTGAAGTTATTTTCTTAACTGTTTGGAATGCATCAATGCTCATATATCATATTGTCATATGAAGGATGAGACTTCCTCTGACGTAATGACAGAATTTTAAAAATGTGGCAGCCAGGCTCCCTCTATAGGCACTGGAGAGAGAGAGAGAGGCCCCTCTCTAAGGCTTTGTTACTTTCAGATTTACACCTCAATCATTCACCTTCATTGACCAGAGAAGTAATTTTTTTATATTATATTTGATGAAAAGGTCAGAGAAATGAATGCCAAGATGTAATGTGAAAGGTAGTACTTATCTCTGATGATAAAATATCTAATTTAGTTGGTAAGAGATACACCACTTAGGCATTCTTAGCCTTTGTGTGACATTTTGAGGGAACTTCTAAGGCTTCAAAAATTTTCATGAAACTCATAAAAATATCCTTCAACATGGTAACATGACAGATATTCTTGAAATAGAAGGAATAAAATTTTTTTAGATCATTAATTAAGAAAATTAGATATAAATACTCAGGGAACCAATACAAAAATTTTCACTGTTTATTGTAAGTGTATGTGTCTTTTCTTTACACTGATTTAGAAATTCATTCTTAGGTTTTCAATTAAAATTTTTTAAAGTTTATTCCTATGCCTATGTTTTGAAAGATCTTTTCCTCCTCAAAAGAACTTTGACCTTGAAGTATCAACATTAGTAAACTACACTAACTTAAATATACATTTTTTTATACATTTATGCTGAAAGACCTGTCTACGGTCCTTACAGGCTTCACAGTTATTTTATTGTTTTGGAATGAAGAATTAAAATACTATACATCTTTTCCATGACATCATTCATTTGTGTTCGTTAACAATTTGAAGCATTTCTGAGGGAATCATGAATAATAATCTTAATGATGACTTGCAATTGTCCCCAAATCACTGTGGAATTGCATTGCAGAAGCTAAACAAGAGAAAAGTAATGTTAATAAAGTTGTTCATATTGGATAAGAAACAGGATATCCTTTTAAGTGTGTTGGCACAATGATTTCTGTTGTCTCTTGATAGGCTTGTCAGGGTTGGAAATAAAAGAAATTCTGTAAAAACGAATGCTGTAGTAACATGTTTTAAAATATAGTGCATTTGAATCTACTGCTTTCAAAATCTTCTTCCTAGAGGGAAATGTGGGAGTCTTGAAATGCTCCACCAGAGTTTAAATCCAGATTCCCTGGAGATGTTGTGCCAGACTCCTCTGTTCTTCTCTTTGATGCATTTAGTTTTGTAAAACTTGCAGTATATTATTAATAAATTATATAAAGTAAGAAACAGAGGAAAAAATGTATTAAAAAATTCATGCCACATGAAACTTACACATTAAGTAGATAGAAGTATCACCAAGTTCTGCTTACAGTAATCTTTAGAAGTTTTCCTACTAGGAGAAGTTTGAGAAAAATCTTCTAACAAGAAGCCCTGTATTCGAATCAAGGTTTTCTGGTAGCTTTAGTAATCTTCTTTCCCTAGATTTTGGAATATTTACCAGTCAGTAGCCTTCATCATGTTACTTAGAAAACAATGAAGAGAGAATACAAACAGAAATGTATTCTTGAGTAGAAACAGAAGTATCATCTGATATTTGAAACTTGCAACCCAAAATGTCTAACTGAATAGTTTTTAAAGTATATTTAGATATATTTCATTTGGTTTTGCTGATTCTTTTTTAAAAATGAACCAAAATTCCCAGAACTAAAAGCAATCCCTCTAGCATGTGTTGCAGCTCACTGCTTTGGATATTTTGATTTGCACGTCTTTGAAGGACTTGATTCTCTTGTGCAGTTGTTTTCCCACTGCAAAACATCTGCTGTCACTTTGCACAAGACACACATCAGCAGTAAAATAGGCATGTATTACTGGCATGAAGTCTGTTGGGTTAAGTGAAATCACTCCTGAAGTAAGTGACTATTTGCTGTGGTTAAAGGTGTCAAAAGGTAGCTCACTCTGACCACCTCCCCTTTTTTTTTCCTGTGCAGGTTTGTAATTACTTTGCATTCAGTGCATATCAGCCTGAGATTACAGGCAAACCTGGACTACATTTCAGAAAGGCTGTTAATGTACAAGACATAAGCCATCACAGGAATGTATTATCAAATTTTCCTTCAAACACTGTTTGACCCAGTTTTATAGCTTTTCTCATAACCTTAACCGCCCTAAAGATAATTACAGATTGTAATCAATATAAATAAATATATCTATAACTTCCATAAAGACACAGGTAGTTATTTACTTTGGTCAAACAGAAAATTAACTTTGCCTTTAAAAATTACTTTATTTATTTATTTTTTTTTTCTGAAGGAATGCTAACTAAATTAAATAAATAAATAAAAGAAAGTTACTGATTTGCTGATCTTGAATTCAGGCTGATACCTTGGAGGATGTGTAATGTTTTGGTCCAAAATTTTCAAAGGTTCTAAAATTTCACTTTGGAAGCTGGTACCTGAATAAAAATATGGGTCTTTTCTTTACCATAAAGGCAAAAAATAGCATACTTTATCTGGAGCTGTGTAATTAAACAATTTAGTACTGTGTGTTTCATGCCTATGACTTCTAAGTTATCTTTAAAAGCACCTAAAATTCAGCAGTCATAAGATTCATCTCTGTGTGTGCTAATGGAACTAAAAGCTGCAGGTAATGGCTACTATTCCCCCAGTTTTTGTAGACACTATCTGAAGACAGTATTTATCTCATTACCTTTCTCCAAGGAAGAGTACTTTTAAAGGATGGAATTATCTATGAGCCACAGAACCATAGAGTAATACAAAAAAGAGCAAAGAAAAATTATCAGGTCTATCAGAGTACAGCCAGAGTGTATTTGTTTAGGAGCAGTAACTCTTCTAAGTTAAAAAAAGGGTGAAACATATAACATCCAAAAGCTTTTTAGGTTTTAGGACAGAATAAATTACTTGTGAGGAAGCATTTGATTATTGTGTAAGGGGAAGCATATTACAGTTCTTGTATGAAAAAGGGATTAGGATACCACTAACATTTGCCTCCACAATTTTGTTAAGTTTATTTTTTCTCTGTATTTTTTTATTAAAGAATTTTTCTCTTTCTTACTTGAGCAGCAAGTGGATGGAAAAAGAGATCAGTTTATGATAAAGGCTGTAAGAGAAGTGGACAGTGAGTCCACACATTAAATATGTAGAAACCATTCAGGCTTGGACAGGAGAATTCTAAAACCAAGAAGTACTTTTACCTGAATGCTCTCCCCTGAACACCCCACATAGCTTGAAGGAGAGAGATTATTTTCCTGGTTGTCTTTGCAGGCTTTGGAGGAACATTGAAACAAAACTCATTCAAACCAATTGACAGTGTGTAGGAGCACATTCGTTAAGGAGTTCTTCTTAGTGGAGCCAGTTTCTATGAAAGACTGTGTCTACCAAACCTCACAATTAAAAAAATATTTTAAAATAAAACAATAAGTTTGAAACTGAGAACAAATGGCAAACAAAAATTTAACAAAAATTTAATAATTTTTGTTAAAATAAATAAATAAATGTCTTTTAAAAAAGAGACCAACATTAGAGTCCTGCACAAGTTTGGGTTTAATGTCAGTTGGTCCATAATTTTAAGTTCCATTGAAATCATTGCTACTATCTAAGTAGACAATAGACCATAAAATCAAATGAGTAAAAACAACAGTTACAGAAAGCTGGAAACAGGAAGTTTGAGCAAGAGCAAGTGGTCACGTCATGTAAACAAAGCTATGAAATATATTGGTCAATCTAATGGTATTGAATGGTATATAAGCAAATTTTTTTCCTGTTACTGTGCAAATAATAGCAAAAGGAAACATTTTAGAAAGGATCAAAGGCCTTTACAATTTTTCTCAAGTTTATTTGTATAATTAGATGCTTATGTTTACTAGATAAAACTAGGTATATAAATGAGGAACCAAATCTTCAACAGCCTTTCTCACACCTTTAAGAATCAGGTTGGTTTACCCCTAAAAATTTTTGTAAGTCTTAAGTCTAAATAGCTGTTTATATTCATAATCTTGCATATATTATCTGCTTTTTTAATATACAAAAATAAGAAAAAAACCACCCAAGCCCAAAACAACTACCAAAACCCCCAAAACAAACAAGGGAAAAATACAATACTGATTTGTTCCTTGTCTTAAAATAAAAATAAAAAGAGACAATTGAACTGCTTTCTACAGTTCAATTATTCTTAGCAATTGTTTGAGAGCTGAATGAACATAGGAAGCAGGTGGTAGTCTTTTAAGTAATACTATTATTCCATGGTGATAGAATTACTGTGCAGGGATATAACCCAGCACCAAGACATCATGTATGTCTACACAGTGCACTCTAAAGCAGGATGGGCACATTAGACAGAGCATGCAGCAAAGGTAAGAGCCTATTTCTAACCACAACTCACCCACCTTCAGAGGGTGCTGCAATAATTCCACTATCCTGTGTCTGTAGCAGACTGTTCTGAGCCATCTCTGTAATAGCACAGGCAACAGTGGCAACAGAGGAAAAAAAAAAAACAAAAAACATTTTTGCAAAAGTCTCTGGGTTCTTCTTCAGGAAGACAAATGAGCTGATATGAACCTCCGGAAGGTAAACGAGGAAAATTGCAAAGTCCTGGTCCTTAGGAGGAACAACCCAGGCACCAGCGATGGGGGTCACCCAACTGGGAAGCAGTTTGGCAGAAAAAACCCTGGGAGTCCTGGTGGACACAAGATGAACACGTCCCAGCAATGTGTGCTTGCTATGAGGAAGGGGAATGGATCCTGGGCTACATTAGACAAAGAACCAACAGCAGATGGGAGATGGTGATCCTGCCTGTCTGCTCAGCCCTGGTGAGGCACACCTGGAGTGCTGTGTCCAGCTCTGGGCTCCTCAGCACAAGAGAGACGTGGACATGCTGCAGACACTCCAAAAAAGGCCACAAATAGGACTCAGGGACTGGAGCATCTCTTATGAGGAAAGGCTGAGAGAGTTGAGACAGTTCAGCCCAGACAAAAGAAAGCTGAGGGAGGATCCCATCAGTGTGCACAAACCCCTGAAGGGAGGGTGCAAGGACAGAACCAGGCTCCTTCCAGTGGTGCCAGCTGACAGGGTGAGAGGCAATGGGCATACACTGGAGGCTCCCTCTGAACATCAAAAAATGCTTTTTTACTGTGATGGTGGCCTAACACTGATGCAGGTTGCACTGAGAGGTTGTGAAATCATCCTCTTTGGAGATACTCAAAAGCAAAAGGCATCTGGACACAGTCCTGGACAAACAGCTCTCAGTGGCCCTGCTTGTGCACAGGGACTGGACCAAATGACCTCCAGAAGTGCCTTCCAACTTCAACTGCTCTATGATTTTGTGATTATTTTAGTAAATATTCTATTTTTTATAAAAATTTGCCATTTCAAATGTAAGCCCACTACATCCATTGGAACATATTGAAATGACAACTTTGGGGTTTTTTTCTGTTTTGTTTTTCCAGATCTGCCAGAATTGTGGACGTAGGTTGATGAACTATGTCATTATCAAAGACTAAAGTTTGATCTGGATTTAAAGACAAGAATGTAACTCCACAGATAAGTTTCCAAAAACTGTGACACTTAAAATTCAAGCTTTATTTTCTACATTCATTATTTCTTTTTAAACATTGTCTATTGCTTCAGTTAGCACAGCTCTTTGATGCAGAATGTTTTGCTATAGGCTAAGTGAAGTAATTTGCATCATATTTTCAAGCTCAAAATGCTTCCTTTTTATTATAATATGGAATGGTTTTATAATTTTAAAAATATCTACAAAAATTTACTTTGTTGAACTTATATCTAATTAGGACAAGAAGAAGTCAAAGATTCCGAATAAGATTCATTGGATTTTTTTCAGACAAAGCACTCAAACTCTTTTATTTAATATCACAAGGCTTTCCTGTCAAATTATGTCACAATTTGCTCCTCTTTCCCTGTCCTCTGGAATCTATTTGTGTTCCATCTAACAACACAAGAAAAGTCAGTTTGATTATAAAGATGAGATGTGAAATGGAACCCAACTACAAAACTTTTCTTCACCTACTGCTTTTTCTAATGTAAAACAAAAAAAATAACATTTGCATTAACAGAAGACACTGTTATTATAGCATTTATTTGCAATATAATCAGAAAGATAGAAAATGGACTGATCACTTACAGGAATGACAGTAGAATAATGCCTAGTTTTTATTTTCTTTTGATACTTTCCCTCTCAGAATGTGTCTGTGGTAGGAAATCTATTAGGCCTGGTTTTTCTCTAATGTATAAAATCAGGCTATATTTCTGGGTCAATGGTTATCTTCCTTTTCCTCAATACAACTTTATTTTCCTTTTTTAATCACCTTTTCTTGTCTGGCATGTTCTAATTTTTAAAACCATGTGATTCTTTACCTGTCAAGAATTGAGAAAGACATAAGAAACACTGAAAACATCCTCTGTTTTTGTTGAAGCAAGCAAGCAAAAGAAACAGAATGTAACTATGATATCACTTTCCTTTTTTGATTATTATGAAAAATTAAAAATATGGATAAATATTTTCACCTGTAAAAAGAAAAATGAAAAATTAAATATTCCTTTTTTAATTTTTTTTCTGTAGTGTTCCAGGTAGAGGAACAGTCTGCAATAGTAGGTCTACAGCTGTTTCCTATGTTTGCCTCCCACGAGGCTCTGTAACACATTTTTTCTCATCAATTTAACACGGTATCTAACTTCTGAATACTCAGCACTTAGTTTTGCTTGTTTTTAAGCATTTTCCTAAGTAGTGTCTAGTGTTATATACATTTTAGATCAATTAACTGTGACATCTCTGCTTATGACTGCAGGGCCAAAGTCGTGGCTTGTATGAAGTCTAAGCAATTGTGCTTTGTGACTGAATGTAGGGAAGAGTTGAAAAGGTGAAATGCTGTCTCCAAATTAGGTTTAAAGTGTGAGTCTGTAATACAGCAGTGCTTTCATCCTTTCAACCCTATCACCCCTGTGAATCCCCTATTGTCAGTCTGGCATGTGAATTGTGCACAAAGCCTAACCTCCATTACATTACAGATCCCAAATTAATTTCTCATGACCTGAAGAGATGCTAGTCAGCTCTTTGCACCAAGTGCTGAAGTTCAAGCCACCCTATACAATCTAATTATTCAGGATGTACAAGGCAACTCATCTGAATAAGAACGTCTGTTGGTTTTACTGACCAGGACTATCAGAGTACCTCTCTGGTCTGAAATTCTTCCATGTAATAAAATGCCAAGAATATCTAGGGACCTACTTATAATATCATTAATCATTTGACTATTTTAGTCAGTTTCAACATTACTATTTTTTACATTCATATTGTATTTTATTCCAGTACAAATTACATACGATCCACTTGTTTAACATGCTAGTTCCTGTTAAGAACATGCTGGACAAAAAAAAAAAAAAATGTACAGAAATAAAAAGAAGTATTTCCATGCATGTATGGAGTAACTTGTATAAAGGATAAGAAGGATATTATCCCCAGCAACTCAGTGCTAATTTGGACTTCAAAAATAAAGCTGACCTGATTTTCACAGAAGATTTTACAAGGAGATGACTATTTTTAAAAGCCAGTAGAAACATTAAGATGTGGTGCTTGTGCTACAAGCATAAATAAAAATGTTTTTCACACATCAATAAAGCAAAATAAAGCACAAATCTCACTTAATAACACTATCCAGCAGCAGGGGTGAAATTATATTAGAGCTTTCTTGTGTTGCCAGTAATCTCCACAGGCACCTCAAAAATTCATGCACAAGAAATGAACTTCCTCCTACCCAGTTTCCCAGATACTGAGGTTTTTGAGTAGGAGACTATAAAACAGAAATTACTTTATGCTGACAACATTATCAGAAGGGCGAATAAATAAAGTTTTCTGCTTACAAAAAGCTGTGCAAAGTCATCTTCTTGTGCAGGTGAATGGGATTTAAAAGTTATCCAGACATACCAATTTAAGCATTGATCTAAAAGACAAATTATATACATAGTGCTAGGCAGGGAAGTAGCTTATTAGCATATGTCATGTTGGCTTTCTTTCAATAACTTTTATTGTTTTAGATAAATACAGTGTCACCCTCTTTGAGAAGACCAGTAACTTACCAGTAAGACCAGTAAGAGTATTAACTGACTAAACTTTAGATGAATTGCAGTAATTAGAGTAACAGAAACCATTTTAAAATAGTTTCTAAATTCTCAGGAAACATATTGAAATACTAGTCTCATAACTACAATTAGCAAATTTGTGTACTCAGGCTTACACTGTTAATTCATGTGAATAATCTTTAGACTGTTCACTTGAAACACTGCCTGAATTTCCTGTGAGTGAAGAGTAGGCTAATTTGGAATCATTAAAAAATTCCTCAGCTAAGTTGGTTGTTCATATTTTAATGTCCATGCATCTCTAATTTCCTCTGACATCTTACAAGCTACAGTACACTTGACAGCAATCTAATACAATAATCCTTTGAAGACTTCCAAGATATATTCTTTAGACAGAAAATTTATATCTGTAATTCATACCTAGAAGAATTTACGTACCATGAAAATGAATACAACTTCAGCTGAAATCAAATGTTAAGCCATCTGCAGAGGAAGTGTGTAATTTTATTGTTTCCATTGTTATTCACCAAAATAAAATATGTACTCAATGACAAATGTGCAAGCTTTGAAAAGTTTTAAAAATAGCAACTTGGTTTTAGTTTCTTTTCACGGTCTTTGAGAAGGAAAAGGAGGTCAATGTTCACTGGAGAAAGAGAAATGTCACAAGCCACCTTCAAAAAAGACCAGAAAATTAACCCTAGAAGCTACAGGATGGTCAGCTTGGTTTCACTTTCTGGAAAAATTATGGACTGAGTCCTGCTGGAGAACGTTTCTAGGCATGTGAAGTTAAACAGGTGACAGGAAGTCACCAGCATGGATTTACCAAGAATTATTAAGCATAATTTTATGCTTAATACAAGACAATAGTGGATGTTTTTTCCATAGACTCAAGCAAGATTTTGGCACTGTCATCCGTGATATTCACAGTCAGAGTGTTACAGTGTGCATGGCTAGACAAGTGAATGGATCAATTATGGGGTTCAGAAGGTGATTATCAGGTCACACTTTACCTGGATGCCTGTGACAGATGGATTACCAGAGGCAACTGCACTGGGACCTGTCCTCTTTAACATCTCTACCAATGATAAACTGCAGGTGGCAGAGAACATTGTCATCGGTTTTACAGACTGTCAAATTAGGGGTACAAGTTATTAAACTTAAGGACAGGGCCCAAACAGGCTGAAGAATTGGGCCACCAGGAGCATTGTGAGACAGCAGAGACAAATCAAAAACTCTCTAAGCATCAAAAAGCTTTTCCTATTACAAGGAAAAATTAGCTCCTGCAACAATGCAATACTATGTGGAAATGGAGAGGCTATGAAGCAGCTCTGTGGGAAATATACTGGGGTGAAGGTGGACACCAAGATGGACATTAGTCCATGGTGTTTACTGGCAGAAAGGGAAGCCAGCAACCTCCTGGACTGTGTGAACCATGCCAGAACATGGCATTCCCTGTAGGTTGAGATAGTGGCTATGTGGCACTTCTTGGATAACATCTAGAGAGTCCATCTAGCTTTTCTTATTTTTCTCAAGAGGGAAGACATGGACAAACTGAAGGCAGCTTGGCAAAGGTCCACTGATGTGGTGGAAGATGGAGTTGTGACCATTTGGGAAAAGAATAGACTGGGTCAGCCTGGAGAAAGGAAACCTGCAATGCTCTTAACAGACCCCACAGCTGACACAAGAAAATCCTTGGGTAGGGACAGGCTGGAGACAGGAGGGAGGGCCAGAAACAAGAGGTGTACATTGTGACAAGGGAGTTTCAGACCAGATAGATGAAGAAACTTTTATCTTGTGAGAGTATTAGGTTGCTCTGAAAACTGTATCATCTCTGTTCTTGGAGGATTTAAAGTCCCAGCTGGATGATGCTGTGAATAGCCTGGTCTCCCCCTGCTTTGGGCTGTTGGGTGGCCTAGAGGGTTCCTGAATTCCCTGACAACCTCACTTATTCTTTGGTGCATAGAAAACAAAGATATGTGTTGGAAATATACTTTGATCTTGTATTGTGAATAAAGAAAAATGACCCAAGGAAGCACAGAGTCACTGGAGCATGAAGACAGAATAAATAAGACTGGAAATAGGGTAAATGACATGCATAAATTGTTATTTTCATAGCATTAGGGAAAGAGAGAGAAATGAATACAGATAATTACATTTAGAATTTTGCAATATATATGAAGTACTC
This sequence comes from Muscicapa striata striata, assembly GCA_030060385.1. Taxonomy (NCBI): domain Eukaryota; kingdom Metazoa; phylum Chordata; class Aves; order Passeriformes; family Muscicapidae; genus Muscicapa; species Muscicapa striata. Next base: position 236,568 of record JAREIS010000363.1, on the reverse strand, counting down.
AGCACTCACACAAAGAAATACTGCATATTTTCTAGTGTAAAATGTGCTCTGTGATTGCAGAAAATTATCTTCCTTTCAATTTCAGTTCAAAGTTATGCGTTGTACTCCCATATGGAGATGTGCCCGGTGTTGAAGGCGTTGTAAGAGCATAAAATTTCTCAAAAATATTCTGCATTTTTCTGGCACAGGTGCTGAACTTTAATTAGTTTTCATCTGCCCCTTTTTGTCATCTAATTTTTTAACTGAAATTTGAGTTCCATGACTGTCTGAAGACCAGTGGACCACAACAGCTGTGGCCCTAAAAAATCCAGAGCAGTTTATTGCATAAGAACCTGTGTCATTTTAACATGGAGGAGAAAATAGCTTGGCAGAAGACTGAGATTGATTGATCCTGGAAAGATTTTGGGTTTTCTTGTGAACAGTTGGATTGGTAAAACAGACAGATGGATTGTTACTGCAAAGAGTTGGTGTGTTGCTAGGGAGACTTGGAATGGTACACCAGGCAGGTGACAAAATTGTGAACTGGTGTTCAGAATAGATGTGGCATTATTTACATACATACATATATATGCATGGACAATGGACATATATATTTATATGTATGTGTGTCCACTGCTGATGTAAAACCCAGCATTGTAATCACACCCACATTTTCACTACCTCCAGATTGTCAAGGCTACATAACTAAAGGCATCTTTTGACAAAAGCCAAACAGACATGGAGTTCAGAAGATAAAATTTTATAAACAGACCAGCAATTGCACCAATTCCAGTATGTACTAAAATCACACTCAACTCCTATTATGATAATTAGTGTCTTATTTGTCATTTAAAGTTGTATAACTCTCATGCTTCACATGAACTGATTTCATATGACAGAACTCCACAATCAAGACACAAAACTAATTACTGCATTCTGTGTAGCTAATGAGAAATAAAACCAAATCTTAAATGACCTTCCACCACCCTTCCCTTCCAATCTGGCTTAACTCTGCTCTCGATTTTCTCTACCTCTTCACCTCTAAATGGCACAGGGGGGCAGGGAGGGCAGGGCTGTGGTCAGCTCATCATACATAGTCTCTGCTACTCCATTCTCAGTGAGAGAACTCCCCATGCTTTTCTCCTGCTCCAGCATGGGGTCTCTCCTACTGAAGACAGACCTCCATAATTAGGTCTGATGCTCCAGCATCAGTCCCTTCCATGGGGTTGCAGTTTCCTTCAGAAATAGACTGTTCCAGTTCCAGTGGGCCCCCAAGGGGTCACAAGTCCTGCCAGAAAATCAGTTACTGCTCCAGCATGGGGTCCTCTATCCACAAGTCCATGGGTTGTGATAGCACCCCACTCCAGCAGAGGCTTCCCATGGGTCATGGACTCCTTTAGGCATCCCCTTGCTCCAGCCAGGGGTCCTGCAGGGGATTCAGGTGGATCTCAGCTCCACCTCATCCCCATGGGCTGCAGGTGCCCAGCTGCCTCCCCATGGGTGTCTGCACCATGCATTGCAGAGGAATCTCTGTTCTGGTGCCTGGAGCTCCTCTGGCTCCTTCTCCCTTACTGACCTGGGTGTCTGCAGGGCTCTTTATCTCACATTTCCTCCCTTCTCTATACAGATGCTGTTGTGCCATAGTTTTTTAATCCATTTCTCAAATCTGTCATTCCAAGGTGCTACCACCATCCCTGATTGGCTCAGCCTTGGCCAGAGGTGGGTCTGGAGCCAGATGTTGGACACGAGGGGAACTTCTGGCAGCTTCTCACAGTAGCCCACTGCTATAACACCCACTGCTATAACACCCACTGCTATAACACCCACTGTTATAACACCCACTGTTATAACACCCACTACTTCCAAAACTATGCTGCTTAAACCCAATGCACCAGTTTCTAATAATTTGTACATTAAAATATAAAAATCTGTTAATAGCCACAGTTATGGTTTTTGCAGCCTATCATAAAAGTAGCTAAACAAAGAATAATGCAATAAGTCTAGTCTGTGTGTAGCTAAACACCCTCAGTTCTACAGCTAGGTTTTATATCATTATAACTCTAGTGTTCAATAACTGTCCCGTCGCAAAATACAGGTGTTGATTTCTCTATATTAAAAAACAATATATTTAAATAATTGAATAATGAAAGAGTAAAATTACCATCATAACTACACACTGCCAGATGACATATTTTTACAGAAAAAGATATTGTATTTTGCATTTCTAATAGTTTACAGAATATGCTGAATTTTCAGGGACTTTTCCTGCCTTTTATTTAAAAGATTTTGGGTGGGCTTCATATCCTTAATCTTAGACTGTCTGCTAAATATCACATTAAGTCACAAGAAGAGGTCAATCTAGAATATTTGTTGAGTTAATATACTGTGTTACTTTCATTTCCCCTTACTGACTTTACAGAAAACCTATAAATTCACATGCTTCATTAAATATAATTGATTCTAACTTTTTAGGCTATCCTGTGCACTCAGCCTTAAAAATAGCATCAAATGCATTAGTTTTATTTTAAAAACCCCCACTTTTGCATTTTCAGTGTTTGATTTTTCTTATAAATCTGGTTTTTCCCCTATGCAGTGATAAAACCATGAGAAAAGAATGGCAGCTGTTCATGCCAGAGACATGATACCACATAAGTATAGATATATATGTATATATGTATATATGTAAAAGTATATATATATATATATATATATATATATATATATATACATCTATATCTATATCTATATCTATATCTATATCTATATCTATATCTATATCTATATCTACATCTATCTATCTACCATGAAGTCATGGCAGTAGGAAATTGGAATGCCACCTATTTTTTCATATTGTTTTAATGAATTCTTTTTCACTTTCATTTTGGAAATTTCATTAAATGCAATAATGAAACTTTAAGCCATTTAAACAGTTACCCTCTTTAATAATATTAGAAAAGTGTTGAGTAATTAGTCTCTGTATATGCAAGATAGAATGTACTGTTGCATTTTCCTACAATCCATATCAAAGTGGCATGGTAAGTTCTTTAGAGTTTTTTAACAAGTTTTAATTAATATTAAAAGTATGTTAGTGCTCATATGCACATACATGGCATGAAAAATAAAAGTTCAAGGAAAAAGTTTATAAGACAACACATCCTCCATATACCATCTATAAGTGAAATATGTTTCAGCAGCATGATAAATATTTTTCTCAATATATATTTTTATCAATCATGAAAGAATAAAATATTTCTTTTTTTTTTTTAAATTAAAAATAACAATGCTCAAATTATATCACTTATTGCAGCTGTTGAGGAAAGTACATGCAGATTTTGGATTTGGACCAAAACAGAAAAAAAAATCTCCTTCTAAGAACAGATCCAAAAATTGTACCTTCTTATTTGGCTACCCTTTTAAGAGAGTGAACTAAGTCAATGTGCATAAGAAAACAGAAACAGATGGAAGAATACTCTCAGAAACCATTTAATCACTTTCTAGTGGGATCCCATCTGCCCTAAGTTCTTTTACCTTGTTATAACAAAAAGGGAACAGACAAGAAAATCAAAACCAAAAAGACTTCAAGAAGCTGGGTTTGAAATCTGCCATCAAACGAGTCAGTCATTCCTATCCAACTAACCAAAACCAAATTTGCTATTGCAAGTGCTTTCCAATCTATGCTACACAGGCTGAAGTTCTTGAAAATTCAGTTATTTTCAACACTTTCATGGCCACAGATTTTCATTCCCCAGTTTCCTTTTTTATTTTTTTGCTAAGAGATATTTCAATAATTATGCCTACCAGGTTCAGTTTTCCTAGTGACTCAGAAAGGCCTAAGACTTAGCAATAAAGCAGAAAAAATTGTGTGTTGGGATGAATACACTAGCATTTCACAACAAGCACATTTGATTTTGCTACTTGTGTTCTGTGTGATGATGAGAAGCTGGCACTCAACTAAGTTACAGTATGAGCTACTCACACATCCCAATCTTTTGTTACTGAAATAAGAGCTGTTTGAAAGTGGGTCATACAGGAATAAATATTAGTCTGGAAATATTTTTGAACAATAGACATAAAGTGATGCTTTTTTTTGTCAAGACTGGTTCTGACATTGCTGAAATATTGTTCATCTGACTGAATCTTTCTCATTTGCATGCCAGCATTTGTGGTGATCCTATGTAGAAATACCATAAGAAACAGCCCTTCCTGTAGTCTGTTGGTGACTAACGGGCTGAACCATCTGGGATGTAAGAAGAGGCTGAGAGAGCTGGGAAGACTCAGGACGACATTTTTCATGTGTATTAATACACCATTGTGGGAATAAGAAAGACAGACGGGCTCTTCTCATTAGTGCTCAGGACAAGAGCAATGGGCACAAACTGAAACAGAGGAAATTCTCTCTGGCTTGGACAGAACATTTTTGTAAACCACCACTGGACAGGCTGCCAAGAGATGTACTGGGGCCTCCATCCTTGCTGATAGTCAAAATTTGACTGGACACAGCCCTGAGCAACCTGCCCTATCCTACCCTGCTCTAGGCATAGACTTAGATGAGAACATCTCTTAAGACGCCTCCAGCCTCAGCCATCCTGTGACCCTGCGTGTGATCCAACATAAAAGACAGAGAAGGGAAACTGACCATAGCTGTAAGCCAAACAGACATTCTAACCCTCTTCTGCAGGATGGCCTTGGTCAGTCCTTTTACTAGCATTCGTTAACTTTGTCAAATGCCTCTCTTAAATAAGCTGAATTACATGATCATATTTACCACCAAGTAGGTTTAAAAAATAAGTATGGATTTTCTGCAAGGTCTTTCTTAATTTCAGAAGCACCCTAATATGTTAAAAGTACATTTGTCATCGATTTTTAAAAGAAAATCACTATTTAACTCTATTAAGCAATTAAAGGAAAGTTTATTTCCCAGGCCATAATGTGCTGGGCAGAAAAATGCTCTGAATACCATCTTAATTTCAAGCATTGTTTGAGGCTAATGCAATATTAATTTCTGTGAGTACAATAGATTAATAGCATAGTACATAATATCTGAAATTTTTTAATTAGGAAAAAAAAAGTGAAACTTTCAACATAGGCAGTGCATTTTCTAAGATTTATGCAATTTCATGCTAAAATTTGGAGAGGATATCAAAGAAATGTGACATGGAAAGAGAAAAGCAACCCATATGCAGGAGCAGAAGGGAAGAAATACAGTATCTCAAAAGAACTGCATCAGAATGAGGCCATATGTATAATCTGAGACTCAAACATTCCCCTATTTCTGGAGATTAGCACTATGCTAATCTGGAAAAAATTTTGTGCTAACAAAAGTACTGCGAGGTACTCTTACCCAATGGAGCACTACAGCAAGAGCCAGCCAGATTTAGGATCATTCGGGACAACGCACCTTGTTGAGATGAACAGTGTATTAGCAACATGATAACAGAATGTTCTTCTGCTAGGATATATTGTAAAGAATGCAGATATTGTTACCCCTTCAAGTGTATTACTCTGCCATTTTAAAATTTCTGCCTGATGTGCTGCATATAAGGACCATTTTTGATGGCAGAAAACTTACGTATAGTATTTGGTTTGTGTGAAAACACCTACATATAACCTCAACTGTGTTTCTAATGGTAGAACTATGCACAGTTGGCTGCAAATGGCACTACATTTTTAATTTCTCCTGACAGTATCTTAAAGGCTACATACAACATAAATCATCTGAGTTTGTATTTGAAGTATTTCATTTTCATCATGGCTTTTTATAAGAATAGATGGCAATGTCAACAGTATTAGTCACTTCCTGGAAATTGTATTATTTAGCATCTCTGGTTTGATGACCTTGTTTTTTACTGTAGTCAAATTGTCATGATATTTAACAGTTATCCCTATTACAAGCTATTATTATCCCTACTATATTCAGATCAGGCACATATACTGAAACAGGGTGTCACCTGTAAGGATACATGTTGCTATCAAATTGAAAATTTATATACAGTAGATGTGTACTACAGGAAAATGTATATAATTCAAAAGAGTGTTCTATACTGATTAGAAGTACCAAACAGATGCTTAGCTAAAAGCTTGACTCAAAGCCCTCTGAAACAAATGAAAAGATTTTCATTGATTTTACTTCTTTCTGGATCAGGTCCAAAAATGCAGATTTTTTAGCTGAAAGAGAAAGCATTCATTGAACTGAATATTATTTTATCAGGAAAAGAAGATGCCCAATGGAAAAGGAACTTCTCCATATGGAAAAAGTAAACACCACCCAAACAAAGACATTTCACTCTTGGGGTTTTTAAATCACACCACACATAGAAAATAAAGTTAACCAGTGCAATTATTTAATGCTGTAGTTTGAATGACTCGTATGAAATATGTTAGAAAACAACAGTTTCACTTACAGCGCTCAGCATCCATGAGTTTTTACAATATTTCAGGGAAAAAAAAGAGATGAGTGAAACAACAACATTTCATAAAATATAAATCTCTGTTTACATTATTTTTCATAAATTGATTCATTTATCATTAAAAATATCTGTGCCATACTGGAACTGAAAGTGAAAAAATCTTTTAATTATAAGGAGGCAGATGAAAAAGAATAGATGAATTCTAGCAGAAATATTAGCATATTTAATTTGTCCTTTTCCTCACACACTCCCATACACTTATACATAATTTGTCAAACATAAACTATATCCTTAAAAGAACCTATGAAAATTCTAGCTATGAAAATTCTTGCTTATACTTAAATATTGCTTGTTCAGTAAATTACTGATAGCAAAATTGAACAATTAAAAAAAAAAAAAAAGTGTTTAGGACTGTTTTTAAGAAATAAAATCTGTATACTTCTATTTCTTACTATTATTCAGAAGATATTACAGGTCTCCAACCTTATGTGTATTTGAACTTTGATTTGGCTGATATGTAAATTTTTCCAAGATCATTGTCCTATTGTGGTTCCATCCAGAATATAATCTTCTTCATGAAGTTGTTTGAAGTTTGCATGGACTGAATGTTAGCTTACATAGCAAAAACGGTTATGACATTCAGCTGCTGCTAAGAACAAAGAAATTGTGATTGTTAAGCTTTAGTTTGCCAAAAAACTGGACAATTTTCTACAGTAGTGTCCCTTAAAATGAAGCTGTTGTTTTCTGAACAGCAGCTATGAGCATATTCATTTACTGACATCATATTTATGCTGTTATGACAGACAGGAGTTGCCATAGTACAAAAAGGCACAGAAAAGTGGCACACTCCTCCTTGCTTTTGCCTCTATTATTCTCCTTTCAACAAAGAAGAGGATGAAGAGTGATCTCAGTACAGCTCGGTTGTGTCTCAGTACAGCTCACAGAAATTCACCATCTTATGCTCCACTGGACACCAGCAAAACATTTATGCTTTATATTTGATATTTTTTAGTTTGCATGCTCAATTTTTCAATCAGTCTGAACATTTGCACTTGTCTTGAGAATTGTATGAATTAAATAGTATTAATAGTGTGATAGCAAAATTTTTTCTCTTTTTTTCAAGTTCAAAGAAAAACTACATGTGAAAAAGTGAGAATTTCTATTTGAAGCCAGAGACTCATTTTACTCCACTACATCCCAGTGGCCATGGTAGTAATTTGTGACAGTTCCAGGATTCCTCAGAAACCTGAATATTTTCAGACATCCTCTTCTATTTGTTGGAAGGATTTGAAATATGTTTGTTTTGTCAGAAAGGAATTTATATTAAATAAATCAACTTCCACATGGTAATAAAGTTATCTCCCAAGTATCATTCATTGTAATTAAAGATTGCTTCAGTGGGCAAGAGCACATCATGACTCAGCATTTTCAGAAAGATGTTTGTCTTGTTTCTGTTTATCAGTGTCTTTTAAAGAAGTATAAGAAAATCTGTAAGCTACTGACATAATCCATTTTATGGAGTGAATTTATGAAGTGAGTGGGCTTTCTTTTTCTAGAAATGTATTGTAGGACACTAGCCTCTTTATTGTACACAGACTGCAATATGTGGACAAAATGTTGCTTTAAAAAGTGGCTGCAATTAAGCCATTGTGTCTGTGACAGAAAACATGGTTGATTGTTGTGTTGGAATGCATTATTAAATATATTTGCAACTTAGCCATTGAATCTGTCACAGGAAACATAGCCAACAACATGGATCTAGAATGCATTATTAAACCATACTCTCTTACAAGTTGCACTATTGTCCCAACTGTACAAACCAAAGCAAGTTTGAAGTGGCAGGTTAGGGAGTGAGTTTGTAGTATGTTAATTATTCATGATGTATTACCCATATGAAGGGTCTTCTTCTCAGTTTAATGAGTGGAATAGGGATAAGCCATGCCAATTTTGTCTTAGGATAACAAGAACAGGCTGGAGCAAGTTCTAAAACAGTTTTAGTTTATCCCCTATCTTGTTTGCATAGCATGGCATTAAAAAAAAAAAAAAGTCAAGAATGTAATGATGAAAAAACAAGGAATCAAAGCCAGCTCCATCACACACCCAACCTTTTTGCCTTAACAATGCTTTCAAGGACAAAAGTATCTGCAGTATCAGTCTGCAACTTTCTATCTCTAATGATGCACTAACTGCATTGCATTTCACTTCAGGAGATGCAAAGTTTTTCCACAGTCTTTGTCTACAGGCAAAGCATATAAGATAATTCTATTTTACTATAGACAGTCTAACAAAGCTTAGGTTTGTTAAAGAAAAAGCACCATTATCCACAAAGTTCAGATGCAATATTTTCAAACATCTGTCAGCAATTGAAGGTTTCTGTCTCTCTCATTAATTTGCTTTTTTCCAGGCCATCAAGATGATCCAAGACAAGCTATTGAGCAAACCAATTGCTCTTGATTTATTTGATTTATTGAAAATATTATATTTTAGTTTGAAGGGTGAATTTTTTAAAGTAATTATTCATAGTGGTTTTAACTCTCTAGCAGCCCCCAAAATCTTAATTATTCTCAGTGGACAACAAACAAACAAAAAAACCCCAAATAACATTTAAAAATTACAGTAATTTTCTCATTGTCAAAATTTCAATAATTTCAAATAGGTAAAAACTGAAAAACCACTCAGGAGTATTATAAATCTTAGTATAAAGATATATTTTGGGTTTTTTTCTCCTAAAAAAGTAAACCACTACAAAATGCAAGAGCTGATTCCATCAGCTTCTGTCAAACAGTATACTGAAATAAATGTTTGCTAGGAGCAGGCCCCTGTATCCTTGTAATAAAAGGAGAGACCTTAAATAATTGCATAAAGTATTTAATGAAGATAGGAGAGTGGAGACATGCACTATAAATTGAATGAAATCTTTCATTTTAAACAAGTATCATGAAATAAGGTGCTGCTTAATTCTCCTTCAGTTGAAATGTACCACCAGCTTCATGTATAACACAGCAGAATATTTTTTAATTCTTTCATTTATACTCTCTCCCCTGTTCTGAAGAGCACTGTGTTTAGAACACAATATACAATATTTTCTTATTTAATGCATATTTTGTTGGACAGATTCCTAGAAGCAGACTGGGGAGACAAGCCTATCAGTTACAAAATGCCACATATAATTTAACAAGTGGATAGTTGTTTGGGATACTGGCTACTGGCCATTGAGCATTGTGCATATTTGCATTTGGCACAGGGGCAGGAGGTAACAAACAGCAGATTTCAAGACTGTGAGAATGGAGTTTAATATTTAATGGTTTCTAAATATTCTAGAATTTGGGTTTTTTTGGTGTAGTGACTTTAGTTTTTCTAGTGGGGTTCATCAGCTTTTGTAGGTGAAGAATTAGTAAAAAGCTTTATATAACTGTAGCTGGAGTTAACTTCATAAGAATTGTGTAATTTTTTCCCCAGAATGTTCATGTGCATGTATTTATGGTATCTTTTCTCTCTTGATTTCAAGGAAGGATTCCCAAAGCTAGAAGGAAATACTGTCCTGGCAAATTGCACAGGGAAGTGAATAATTCTGTCTGAATTGTCAGTGACCTCTCTCAATCATGAAGAGTCCATAATAGTTTCCTAAAATAAATTGTATTTACAGAACCTGATCTATTTCCTGGGTGTCATTTTTATATATGTAAGATCTATCTCAGGCTCTGAATTAAGTTTTCTTTTCACTTAGCTTTATTTTGTTTACAAAAATGATTAACAGGAGCTGGAGCAGGTGGGTTAACAGACCTTTTTACTTGGAGAAGCTATGATAACAATAAGATTTTTTTAGTGATGGTATTCATAAACTAAAAAAACAGATAAGATATGATATGAAAAGTTTATAGAAGCACAGTTGAAGGGTAAGCTGTATAAATAACTTTCAATTTTGCCTCTCCTGAGAATTATAGCCATCATAGTCTACGTGAATAATATTTATATCCTATAATACAACAATATCTATTTTGAGTATATAAACACAAGAAATGTTCATTTCTTGAAAGACAAGTGTAATCTATGAAATCTTTGGAGTTTATTACAGTATTTTCCAGCTTTTTTTGATGATAAAAGCAAAAATTTTATGTTCAGAAATAGATTTATGAAAAAAAAACCTCTGAAGAGAAGCTTTTGGACATTTTTACCTGATTATACCACTTAAAATTATTTACAGAATATTTGCACACAAGCACATTTTTCATTACCTCCTGAATTTCCTATAGTCATTCTCAGACTCTCCATACTACTGTGCAGTGAGCAATACCACGAGCAGCTGCAGAAAAATCAGCTCCTGCAGTTGTAGCTTGGAACATTGTGCATATCATTTAACCTGCTTCTCTGGCACACTTCTTTGCAAAGAACTTTACACAGACTTGCTAAATGCATTGCAGAAAGAATTATGATTTTTTGTGTGCATATATATATTTTTGCATCACGCCACTGGGGTTTTTATCTTGTTATACTGCATGTGCCAAATTACACTGCAGTAATTCCACAGTTATGCTGGTGAGTTCAATAGAGGCAATACAGATTTACAATGGGATGACTGATTGGAATCTGTGTAATGACTCCTTTCCTGAAAAGCTCTTGGTTTGAGGCACGATTCAATACTAACTTCCATTGAGATGGAAACTGAGAAAATATGATAAACACTGCCTTTATCTCATCCTGTATATAGATCAACTACATAATAGTTTCCTCCAGAAGATTACCTCTTACAAACAATATTCTTGAACTATATTGAATCCCTCTGTAATTCTCTATTATTTATGTGAATTAGTGCTCAGTGATGGAGAAAAAGGAACACTATAATTTTTTATTACTAATGCTGCCTCATATCCTTAAGCACATCAAAATCCAAGATTTCTGGTAGGGAATGGATTTTGGTAGCCCTCCCCCTCTGTGTAGCATTATGTACAAACACAACATAAACAGAATAGAACAATTTTTTCTTCATGAACTTGAAAGACATTTCAAGAGACTAAAACCATGGTTATTGTTGTCTAGAACAAGTAATTAATTACTAATTCATATTGATTTGTGTTACTTAATATTCATGATAAGCCTTTTTAAGATTTCTGTTAGTAAATTAAGACTGCTATTGATCTCACCAAAGACAACATGAATGCAATAAAAATTACATAGCTCTGTTTTGGGATGAAAGAATTATATTTTAAGTGCATTCATACCAAGCTAGTTTTTATGATAAGCACAGCATAAATAATATATAATATATGAGATTTACATATATAAATAACTTAAAAATATATTTTTTGACAGAGCAAAGGCTATTGAAATTGGAGAAAACATTTTTACTGTGAAAACTGTGTCATCTGCATGAATTCTCAGTGTGTATTAATGAGCCAGTTTCATCTCTGCTTTGAGTTAATGGAGAGTTGTAGCAAATATTTTTTTGTTACTGAGGAGAAGTGGAAGATTTATCTCACTGCCTTGAACACTTAGACTTCCTTATGGTGTTCACTTATTCTTCTTAATGGGGATTTAGACAATGTCTTTTACCAAACTGTTGGCTCAAATCTGAGCAAAGTAATTCTATTTTTCATGCTCAAACCAAAGCAGTCCAGTAATGATAACAATGCATAAAGGGATATTGCTATATGACTTTTGCATGCAAATCAGAGACTGCATTGTATGAGCAATCCAAAAAGCAAAACAAATTATGGTTATGGATCTCTGAAGACACTTCCCAGAATGTGAATGATATCTGTGAACAGGCACACACAACAGCATTTGCAAGAAATAAGTTCTTTACTCTAAAAACCTGATGCACACAAGGAGAATATAGAAGCTGTTTTTCTGCTGTACTGTATCTCAGAGAGGGACTTGAAATTGAGTCACACAAACCTAATGTTTACACGAAGGTATCCAAATGAGACCATTGTGCCTCATCTAAACAAGTGCATTTGTTACACTAAGATACTGGCATTAGGTATGACTGCCAAAGGCCAGGGCGATTCAGAAAGCATCTCCCAAGTGGAATATTTCTTCCTGACAAACACACACACACAGACACACACACACACAGACACACACATATACACACATACACACACACTTGTGCACATCACGTGGGCACCAGCAGGGGAAAGAGGAGAGAGTTTTATGCTTCACAGAGATTTTGGCATTTAAGGGTGTGATGAAACATAGAGGCATTTGAGCCACATAAGCAAAGATGAAGGACCAGAATACATCTTGGATAGGAAAGTGCTAAACTAAACCTGGAGTGGAAGATTAAAATCATCCTGGAGGGGTTCAAAAGGCATTCTTAACTCTTTCAAATAGGATATAATTGCATGTGCAGTTCATCAAGAGATAAGGGTCAGGACCCCAAACAGACACACGTTTAGAAAGATTATAATAGGTCTTTTGAAAGAGTAAATAGAAGAGATTTCTGATTTTAAAATTAAAAATTGCACAATGATTAGGACTTGTACTGTAAGAGGGAAAGAGGCAGATAGTGTATGCACCCATCTCACACTTCACTTATGTAATCACTTGCTACAGAACCATTCATGTGAACAGATTATGTGTTTCCTCTCTGTTTCTGTATCAGTGTTACAGTTTTAGCTGTGGTGTTGTTTTTGAATATTGTGAATAATTGCTTTTCTAGAAATTTCATGAGTAAAATTTCAAATTTCATAGATTTCCTCCAAACCTGAGTCATTCCTCACCAGAAAAGCACCTTGACAAATGTCCTTCTGCCCTGGCATTTTCTATAAATTTGCATGTAAGAAAGGTGAAAGGGTAAGCAATCCTTAAACTATTCACTGTGACTAACTTTCTGCCTGAACCATGGTCAATGCTGAATTTAGATCAGTTACTCAGATCCTTGCCAACTCAGGTTACAAAAGTCTCCAAAAACAGCATCCACAGGGTCTCCAGGCAATGTGTTCCAGTGGTGCTTGAACTACAATGCAAAAAAGTAAAAAAATCTGGTTTTTTCACTTCACTTATAATGTGTGGCAGTTAGTATATTTTAGGGACTAATGTTGCATTCCAACTAGGCTATAATTCCTAGGGTCACCCCCTCTACCTTATTCTTCATAATTTCTTTCAATTTTCACTGTATTAATTACTCATGTTAGAGATTTGGAGAATCTTCAGGTGGTCTTTTAAAATGTTTTAGTATACATCATATGGACAACTTCATTTGTAAATTTTGGCCATGATGTCTTCACTTCTTTGCTACAGGACTATATTATACTCTATATATATTCATTTCTGTTCAATTCAGATGCTGCACAGAAGCATTTATCAAAGAGTCCTAAAATATTTTCAGTATCTAGCAATATTTGATCCATGGTATTTCTAGTTCTTAAAATATATTTAAAATGTTAAGCTTTGTTAATTGTTTCCCCAAATGATTTTGTGCATTTTAAAAACAGAATTTACAGATCTATTAATTTTTATATCTCGTTTTCATTAAATAATTTTTCATTTTCTTCATTTTGGTCAAGTATGTCAGCACCAGTTGTCCCTTAAATATATATATATATATCTATATATATACATATATATATATATATATATATACAAACCAGAGAATTTATGTAAATATAAATATCTATGTATATTTATGTATATTTATGTATATACAAACATTAAAATTAAAAACATATAGTAACATTATCTAATGCCTCAACATCAAATTCCTACAGACCTCCATTTCTGTTTACCATGACCTTGAAAATCACTAGACCTCAAGCAATTTTTTTCATGGAGAGTAAGTCTTTCACAGTAACAGATGAACTGAGTGTTGTTCAAGAACTTCATCACACAGTAGTGAGGAAATAAAGAAATATAGCTACAATATGGCAGAGTCATTTGGTACAGTGAAAAAAAACATGCACAAACAAGAAAAGGAAGAACAAGTTTAAGAGAGGAAAAGTAGATATGAAAATTTAAAAACTATGGATCATTATTAAGACAGAAAAATTGCTTTCTGGATCAGAAATTTTATTCTCTTATAAGTAGAATTCCAAGGTCTGCAGAGGGAAGCCTGCATCATAAGTAAAAATTTAGACATAGAGGAATTCAGTCAGACTTTTTGGCAACTTCTTTTTTTAATCCTAGTAATAATATAAATTTAAATAAAATAATGAGATGCAATAATCTTATTTCAATCTGAACAAAGTAATAGTTAAATTGATTTACTACTTAGCACTCAGGCTCTTCCTGCTAAATTTTGGTCCCTAGGGAGGCCCATGTTAATATCTGTTTCATACCTTCAATCTCACAACTAATTAAAGTTCAACTGGTCCAAGCTAACCCATAGTTTTGTGATAAAATATATGTAAAATTCATATTTCATAGAAGCCTATTAAAAATTAGAATGAAATTATTTATCTACTTATATGCAAATATGTACACATTACCAAGTACCTTAAGTATTTACATGAAGCATATGGGTCAAGATCCTAATCAATTTGGATTAAGCAATGTCACTGAGATTCTTTCAGTTGGTCGAGCTTGGTGTAATAACACTGAAATTGTGGCTTCATTCCTCATATGGGCCATTCACTTAAGAGCTGGACTCAATGATTCTTATGAGTACCTTCCCACTTAGAATATTCTGTGGTTCTGTGATTCCAAAATTTATATCAGTGATTAACTTCTTGATGTCTGTGGGCTTCAGTGAAGCCACAGGCTGAAAATTGTAAAGGCCTGAGGCCTTTTCTCCTTTTTCATGCTAAGGAAAATTTCTCTCGGGCCTGTTGCAGTTTCTCTGTTCCTCCCTGAATCTTCCCAAGGTGATAAACCTCGGGAAAAACAGGAAGGAACTCACAACAAGATTAAGCACCTGCTGTTTTTCAGAAAGTAAGGAAAAATAGTTCTCACGATCCGTGAGAACTTTCTGTTTTCTTCTACTATCCAATGGACGGCTGTTCCTCTCTTCTTCTGCGATCCACACTATAAAAGTGGTTCGCCTTCACAATAAAGTTGCTTCTCTTCGCTGTTAACTAGAGGAGTCTATGTCGTTACTTTCCGCGGCCGAATTGCGACTAACGACAATGTCTACCAAAAATTAGTTCTCTACTAAAATGTCCTTGATGAATGCAAGAATTGCTGCAAGAAATTACACATTTCATACCTAGTAAACCATTCTGTAGTACCAATCTACAAACAATGTCCTCAGTAACTCATATAGAATAGCATATACAGAATTATAATGTACAAAATGAATAGATTCTTAAGGAGCAGGTTTCCTTCAGACATCAGTATTTCTCAGAAATTATTATTTCTATTAAAACTTACTGTTTAAAAGGTTAAATGTTTAATTTTTTAATGGCATTGTGATCCTTAATTGTCTGTGAGGCAATGGTATCTTTAACTCAAATATGCTCTTTCTTTTTTCTTGTTATGGCCCAATAGTGTGGTAGCTGTAACTATCTACTATCTATAAGAAAAATTCTGTGATAATTCAGTTGTATCAAACATTATATATTCCTTTGAACCTACAAACACCTTGGGTTTTCATTTCATCATTGGTATAAGGAATTTTTAAATATCTGTGTATCTGGTTTTGCTTGGGTCTTTTCAAGTTTGGCAAACAAAGATTTTGTATATGGAAGCTATGGAGCCAGAATTACCTTGGCCCCAGTCTTCAATTTTCTGACTAATTTTGTCCTGTAAATTTCTTTACTAATTTATGAATGGGAATTTTCTCTTAGAAATAGGACAAATTCCTTAGAACGATAAAATATTTTGTAATGAATAGTGTTTCCTAATTTTATCCCTCTGCATTAATCTAGGGCTCTGCTCTTTTTCTGCTTATCTGTGAGATCACTCAAAACTACTTGTTCACTTTCATCTCCCTCCACAAGTTAGTACATTTGTCTATGACAGTCCACATTGCTACTGTATATCATCAGCAATACTCATTTACCTGTAAAACCCTGAAATTTGTTTCTGTGTTCAGAAATGTCCTTCTGGCTGATGTTTTCCTATTCCTTCCAAGGCAGCTAAAGTTGTTTATTTTCTTTAAAACACAACACAGTTGGCTTTTCAATTGTTCTTCAATTTGAAATCTTATTGGCTAAGTTAATCAGCTTCAATATCACAGACTTGTGCTTTCATTTATATTCCTATTCTGCCTGAGTATTCAATCTCTCACCTTTGATTTAGAAGTAGGGAATAAGAAAGACAACCTAAACTCTGTTAAAGCTTGTGTGTATAGTATTCTGTGTAGGAAGACTCCTTTTCATCTTTGGTTATAACATCTTGGGTTATGAGTTTCACCTGGTCAGAATTAATAATTGGTTAGGTTGTTTCCTAAAGTACAGAAATTTTTATATGGGTTCTTATAAGTTGGGTTTTTGGTTTGGTTTTTTTTTGGTTTTTTTTTTTGTTTTTTTTTTTAATATGTCTTAGCACTGGATAATGCTTCAATACTTCTAGTTATTTGGGTAGGATGTATAGACACCCTTTTTATTGTGCAATGAATCTATACTATACCATTAATTTTAATTTCCTGCCTGTAATTGTCTGTTGTCTTGTTTGCTGACAGATCAAAAAAACAGGTATTTCAGATATCACTCTGCTACTGTATTAAATTATAAAATGAAAGTTAATGTCTTAATGATTGATAATAGCAAACTAAAATTTAATATTTCTTCTCTGTAAATTACTAAAAATATAGTGTTGAATACACAATGTTTCTATTGAAATGTAATAATTCAGGAAATGAAAGATGGAATTGTAAAACGTTGAAGCAGAAAAGGCCTGCAGTTTATATTCTATATCTTTGAAAAATCATAAACAATACTTAAGTTTAATTAAGAAAGGCCAAACAAAGATGTTTCTGTATGAGGCAAGTCATCATTTAATGGTGTAGAGAACAACCTAGGGGCAAGGAGGCATTATTATTTTTCACTAAAAGGAGTCAATCTTGAAGACATAGTTAGTCATCACTGAACATGTAGACAGTGGTGAACTCTAGATTATATATTACCACTTAGAGAATTCAAAGCCACAGTTTCTTATCTCTCAAAATGTCAGTTCTGTTTCCCCAGCAGCCAAAAAAAAAAAAAAAAACAAAAAAAAAAAAACCAAAAAAAAAAACAGTGTGAAAAATTATTGAGAAAGGAACTGAGAATAAGTCAGAAAACAACTCTGTGATATGAACAATTGCTGGTAAGTACACACCTTGCATATCATGGATAGCTCTGGCTGCTCCAGTTCAAAAAGAAAATCCTTTAACTAGAAGAGTGTCGAGAAATTATCAGGAATGACAAGACATTCTGTGCAAGCTAATTATTCAGAATTTGGTAGACAGAATAAGTATTCTAGAAATCAGATCTCCTGCCTGAAGAGCCCAAAAACCAATGAAGACATATTCCATATCACAAGAATGAAAAGGAAATGTCAAAACAGCAAAGAAGCAAGTACTTTTCTTTCCCCTCATATATAGGAAGAATGTGTTGTGCAATGCATTGCTGACATATACCAAATACAACAAAAACAGGAAATGTTGAAAAATGTTTATTGCTGGACAACATGTGTAAATAGAATAATTTAGATGCAGCCTTCAACTTAAAAGGCTTTGTCTAGGTTTGAGACAAGTTCAGGAGGAAATGTCCAGGAATGAACATCTTCTCTAAAGAAAGCAGGTTTTTGCACTCCATCTCCCATGAATCTCTCTCTCTCTCTCGCCTATAAAGGAATTTCTTAGTGGAAAGTGAAAAAAACTGTATATTTAACAAGCAGAGCACACACAGACACAGGAAAAACAATAACTATTAATATTTGAACCTTCTTGCTGTGGAGAAGGCTGGTGGATTTGGAGTTCTGCTCAGCCTCTCCCGAGGTCTGAAGCCAGGATGTGGTGTCCCAGGGCATCCTTGTCAGCTCCCAGTGATGGTCACTTCTTGGGCCAGAGCTGAACTGAACAGCTCCAGAATAACCACAGAAGTCAATGGAAAAATGCTGTATGGAGTCCCAGGAAAACTTTTTGTCTCAGCTAGCAAAAAGAAGCTAGCTAAAAGCCGAGTGCACTCTCTCCCCACTGCACAGCACAGCTGAGAGAACACAGTAGAGTGTATGTGTTTGAACACAGACTGCTGGAAGAATTCTCCAGTTTCCCCTTCTCTCTTGGACTCAGCTTAAAGGATACAATATTATATTATTAAAGTCACTCCAAGACAAGCTTGGAACTTTTGATTCCCAGGATGTGAGTAATATAATAGGATTACATTTTCCTTAACCCAGCCTCAAATATCTTATACTCTTTGCACTCAGAATCATCATACCAGATGGGGTAGTCTTATTGTCAGAAAATCAAGATGTTCTCAAATATTAATGCAAGAATGTTTAATTATTTTAACTTGCCCTGAATTTCTACGTATTCAATTTGTCCTGAAATTGGGTAACTCAGTCTAGTTGTAATGCATGCAAACTCTTTCCCTAGAAAAGAAACTTCGACTGAGATAAGCCTGTACTGATGAGAAAAGTTCTTTAGAACTCTCCTGTATGCTTTTTTTCATCTTCTTCTCCCCTTAAGAAATTATAAACCCAACTTAAAAAAGAAAAACAAAATAAGAAGCAAGAAATTCTTCTTGAAGTAGATGGGTCTATATCTTCTAAAGGAATTTCTTCATTGCATTTAAAGTAGGTAAATATCTTTCCTATAAATATCTCTAAGCCCTGACATATCCTTTCTTCTGGTAGAAAAGTATAAGGTACTTTTGATTGGCAAATCATTCATTGCAAACAAGAAGCTAATACACATAGGGCATGGAGTATGTGGAGCAATTAAAAATCTTTAGACTGCAAATACTGTTAAGATAATTGAAGGAGAGTGACATTTTCATTGCATTCATATTGAGAAATTAAAATGTAAGTGGAGGACACAGGTTGCAGATCTCGAAGTATTGCAAAAAAAAAAAAAAAAAATCCAATAAATACCAGGCAAGGCTCCTTAGAGTGCAGAACATGTATTATCTTCATGGAAAAAGAAGTGTAACTCATGTGGCTGCTCACAAATAAGTTTTTTTCATTTGCTTTCATATTGCAAGCAAGAAAACAAAACATTTGAAAAGATTTTTTTTCACTCAAGCAAATGCGATCTTGATGTATTTAGTTACTTTGGTAGCAACTATACAGAATAAAACATGATATTATTAACTCTGGCAAGGCTAGCATTAAGCTCTCATTAGGCTGCTCCAGACTGCCATAGCACCAGAAGCTTCATGAGAAGCAGCAGCAAACTGAGAAAATGACCTGCATTGGTACAAAAATTGCACGATCATTCATCTGAGAATATTTTGTTGACATAAATTTCAGATAGTCTTATGTAGACCAACTCCTAAGAACCAAACATATGTGTCTATTCTCCAAGTTCTCTTCTGGAAATGATCTTGTGATCAACTAGTTTGATCATACCACACTGAAAAATCTAAATAAGTCTGTAAATATTTTGATTCTGAAAGAATCTGACAAAGAAGTGTATAAAGCAGAAGTAATCTGTGCCCAGCCTTTTCACATAAACACTTCTATGGTATCTCCAACCAGTACCAGAAGGTTTGGACAGTCTTTAGGAACTGTCTGAAAAAGGTGATGCTACCCATGTTTATATAAACAACTTCCCTGATGCATCCAAATCATGCAAAAGTACTTATAAATCACATTCATAATTCTGGTAGTAAAATTCCTGAGGACACCCATCCATGGGTTGATCAGAGCAGTTGTGATGATTATAGTCCAAAGACCTGAAACTGTCATAATATATAACGGATAAGTCTTCTTTCTTTCTTTTTTTTTTTTTTCCCACAAGGATAGAATGGCCTTGCTGCATGGCTGGATCAGATTCATCCAAATGATTTATTTTTTAGATCAGCCTGAAAGGCTTGTCTCTTTAAAGAGAAGGAAAAAATTATCTGAGACTAAATTGTGGAAGAATGTACTATCTTCCCTTCAGCTGTTTTGCACTGAAAAGTTAGACTCACAGGATACCATGGAGGTCTGAGCTAGGAACCACCTACCCTGAATGTGTTTCCTCAGGAAACCACCATTAGGGCTAAAAAAACACACAAAGCACTTGAAATGTGAAACAGGTGTACTTGGGAGAAAGTGTTAGTGTCTAAAAAATAATGAAATTACCCTTAAAGCCCATTAGATACATGTTAGGAGAAAAGGAATATCTGTATCACTTTGTGAGAACATGTCCTCAGATGTTTCCCTATAACAACTATGAGTCTAATAGAAGAGCTGAAAAGTATAACTTCTGTGTGTTGGAAGAGAAATTGCTCTGAAATAAGATTAAATTACAGACACCATCACATATCTGTTGCTAAATGAAACTGGACAACATATCTTGTTTGGCTATCACTTAAAAACAGGAATACTTGATACAATTTGTATTCATGACGCCTATATATTTTCAAATGGCTAAACTCTAGGCAACTCAAAGTGAAGCACTTCTTCATGGAAGGAAATTGACTTGAAGGGTAGTGCAGAAGGTGAAACATTTTAGAAGAATTATTGGTATGCACATGATATTTGCATTTCCTATTAACCTTCATTTGCACAAGCAGAAAACCTGCTTCAAAATGGTGAAGGGCTCAGTTCAATTTGCCTGTTTATAAAATTTAATTTAACCAAAAACCTGCAAGAGAGCAGAAGCTGAAACAAAGTCTACTGCTGATTGGTTTAATGTGAGGAACCTGAAATTGATGTTGACATTTTGCCTGCCTGCAGCAATCACTACACTGCATCTCTTAATTGGCTACACAAGCCTCCCTCCTTCTCTCACACAGCAGTAAACTCATGCTTGCAGCTGCAGGAATCTCCTATTGTAAATACTTACATGGCCAAACCAATTCAGCTAACAAAAGACTCCCCTTCCTGGATAATCCAGTTAGTCTGTTAAATAACTGTGAGTTCTGCATAAATTCTTGGTAACTTTCTGCATTATGTGAGAGCATGAAGTATGACATTATTAGCTTAATGTGCAGCTTGGAAAATGTATAAGGCATTATGGTACAGTCACACTATTATCTACTAGATTGAGCCAGGTTTATTAACAGTGACAACCATTACAACAATAAAAGGCATGCAAAACCAAATTCAGTTACCAGAACCTTATGGGAGGTTTGCAATCATATTAGATTATTTTCTTTCTAAAAGGCTTACATTTAGTATTTTACATTTAGTATTACATTTAGAATTTTCCATTAAAATGACCACTTTTATTGTTTCACTCTGTCTTTCTGTTGGAACACACAAAAGTTCAGCAAATATCTTTTATTTTATGTAGATGCCTATGCCTGATGACAGCGTCTACAGTCTGCCAGATAAAATTGGAGGCTGCCTTAAAAATTTTGTTAAGAAATACTTTTTTCTTAGAACTTCAAAATAAATTCCTTTCTGCTTGCAAATTCAAACACAAATCACTGTGTCTTGCTGTAGAGACTGTCAATATGGGTTCAAAAAATATCTCACGGGAAATGTTAAAAAATTATTCGATTAGGAACTGTCCCTAGGTGGAAGTTCAACTTCAGATTTTTTTTTTTCCTCCTACTTTCCATATAGCTCTGTGCTTGCCCTACACAAAAAAAATCTACCCAAACAAAAATCCAAGTAGTTCCTTCCTACTTGGAAGGTTGTTTTTCCCCTGCAAAATGAAACTTTAAATAGCCTTGTGATAGCTGCACTAGTAGTACACAGATACTTAACTGAATGAATGTTTGCGTAAATGTCCATTTACATCAGGTATAAATAATTTAAAGAGAGATTTTTAGTCTAATCCTAAAGTGCAGGGATTTTTCCTCATAAAAACATGGAGTGATTCCTGTAAATTATCACTTGAAATATTTAATTAGTGAAAGTGACTAAGTTTAGAAAGTTACATCAGGCAGTAAGGTCTAAAGAATTTTAAGTTGCCATAGCAACAATTTTTTTTTTTTTTGTTCATAATAGAAGCTTTTACCACAAATGTTTGGGTTTTACCACTTTAAAATGAGGTTACTTAATAAATTAATAAATTACCTTACTGCATGAACACCACAAAGGGCAAATTAAGTTTTCTATGCTACTGTCTGTATCTTTTCTTGTCAGAACTTGCTGTTCACAGCTCTTCAGAAATTTACACTGCTTTGCAACCTCTTAGAATTAGGAGATTTTCATCAGATCTGCTTTGCTATCAGATATCACAAAACATATTCAAGGTGTGGAAGGGGAAAACCAGAGTTTTTATTAAAAGTATTACCAGCATGAAAACAAATAGACTTTCAATGTCCTAAACTCTAGCTACAGTATAGATCTATAGAAATAACCATAAACAGATCTTCTACCAGTAGCAACATACAGTGAGCTGCTTTTGACTGTGTCTACTGAAAACCTTGTCAACAAATGTTGAAAACCTGAAAGGAAACAGGAACACTGGCAAAACATGTAACTAACATTTACAGACATTACTGGAGTGATAACTAATACAGTTAGGTTATTTTATTTAACCAAGACACATACATTCATGCATGTATGCCAGTGCAGTTAAATGAAAAGACAAATACCTGAGAATTACAAATACAAGCCCCACTGCCATAAAGTAGAACTTCATTTCAGGAATCAGCAGGGAAGGTATGATGATTTTGGTAAGTGAGAGGAGAAGGATGAGACCATAATAAAACAATTTATTTAATCTGTAATTAGATTTTGAAAATACTGCTCAGAAAATGAAAAGAAGTCACTAAAAAGGGCTGTGTAGAAGCTTTGTGGTGTGTGAGGGCAATTCACAATTTGCTAAATCTAGACCCAGCTGTCAAAAATAGGAGATTTCTGTTAGGAAGTTGTAGCTTTCCTGCTTAAATGTACACCAATAAAATATTATAACTAACCTTAATATCTCATACATCTCTGTTGGTTGAGGTAGATTACATATCTAAAAATGTCAGTTTTGGTTCACCAGATATCATGGGCTTAAAACACTAAACCCTTGGTAAGACATTGTTAACAAACAAGAGATCACTCTAAAGTAAAACAATATTCACCTATGTATTTTTAATGCAATAATCTATAAAAAACAGCTATAAAGCTAGTGATTCAAATTATGTTGTTTATCTGGTAAGGGATAATCTAAGGTAAGCACACGTGGCTATTTGGATTGTTCTCCCACATTTGTTCTCAGGAAAACTCAAGCTCTTCTGTAGTCTCAGGAAAATCTTAGAAAGATATCATCCTACAAGCATGACTGAAAGAAAGCCTCCAGTGTTTTCAATCCTTTTGACATGTGACATCTGTTTCACACCCTTTCATTAAGTAAGATGTGAACACTATTGACCTAAATGTGAGCTATATGCGTTTGTCTTAATAAAATGGAATTCTGTTACTCTGATAAGATTTTTTTTTTTTTTTTCTTACTACAATCACTTCAGCTAAAGCACCTAATTTAGACCATATATAGATTTACACAAAATATTTTTATATACATGGGGGAAGAAATCTGAGTATTTTGTTGTCTCTTGCTGTGGTCAAGAATTTTTTGTCCCAGTCAGCATCTCACTACTAGGCTAAAGAAATAAAATAATTAACATATATACAAATTGTTTTATTCCTGTAGGTTGTAGCTAATTTGGTGTTCTTGGATGCAAAGATGATTTATGATGAATTCAAATTTCTTTTGATTTCCTAGATTATTTTCCACTTATGATATAATGCAGTCTGTGTTTTTTGTAAAAATAACTGTCACCATTTTATATAGGCAATGCAGAATGGGAGATAAAACAGAAGAATCTTTCAGAGGTCAGAAGTAGAAAGAGAAGCAAAGGCAATTGGTGGGGAGGAGCAATGATTACTAGGGTTTATCTTTCAGGAAGATATACAAATATTACTGTCAGATGCGAATGCCTACTGTATGAAGATTTTGAAGCTATGCAGTTGGAGGGGGTTGCTGTCCTTAAAACAGGAACCCATTTGAAAATGAAAAGTTTGACACACTTAATGGTTTGTTCCTCCTTCACCCCAAGGTTTAAGCCATAGGATTGCCCTTTATGTAGTTCAACAAAGCAAAGCATAGTTCGTGAGAGACATGCAAAGATCTTGACATTGTATTACACTCTCACACAGTCTGACCCAGGTCAATCTTCTCAAGCCAAGAGCTGTCTTGGATAAATTTTCCTCAGAATATTTGAGATCTTAAAGAAATTCACAATTTCCTTGCGTTCTTTTGATAATAATAGCAGTTGTGAAAAATAAGAATCCTCACACTGTTTATTGTGAATAGTTTGTCTAAATAGAAATATATTTCCTCTAGGTGTGAAATTTTTGGTATTTTAGGCTATACATTCATTAAAATGCTTCTCATTAACAATATTCAAAAGTAAAATTGGTCAGCATTTAATCCTCACAAATATCTCTCTGCTGGATATATTGTGGCAGGGACTACCCCACAATTATTCTGACAAATCTGTATTAAAAACACTTAAATAGCCTGAAACTTTTAATTGCAAATACAGGAGAAAACAAAATAATCTTTGAATACCAGATATCAAGTGAATTTCATTGTGATTTTTCATGGAGAGGTAATATAATAAAGCCATCAATGTTTCATTAACAAAAAATTCTCAGGCTTGTTGCCAAAAGCAGCATCTTTTCTAAAGAAGAAAAGTTATTTAAAAAAAAAAAAAAAAAATTATTACTTAGCTCATTTGGATGCATTAATAGTAAAATAATTCTTCCTGATGATTTTTAAAAGTCATAATAATAAAACCTGTTAATAAATAATAACAAACAGCAATAATAACAGAGCAAAATAACATTCAGTGAACTCTTATTTTTTACTCTAAAAAATTTTGTATTCACCAAAGCTCAACTGAGATATCTACAAAAATTTTAATGAGTTGGATGTGGAGGAGAACACCAGTATCGATATAAAAGGCTGAGATTCAACTCTACTACAATTTCAGTTTCTCAATGAAGGCCACCCAAATACAATGACTTCACAAATTTGACCTGGAGGTATTGTAAATAAATGAGTTCCTTGTGACAGAAGGCAGCATTTTCAAACTTTTCATGAACTCAGAAAAACATCTCTGGTTCAATGATATCTTTAGACAGAAGTTTCTGGTTTTTAAAATAAGCTATAGTAACTTGCCAGAATATTGCAAAGCATGTCTCTAATTTTAAATGTAACTGAATGCTTGAATTATTTTCTTTAGATTTCAAATTTGTTTGGAAGTTGTTTTTAAAAATGAAATCACAGAGGAAATATGAGACAGACATGTGAACAGAGCATATCAAATTGACAGTTTTCTATACATACTCTGCTTCTACAATTCTTGATTCTTTGCAAGACTAGAGGCTTCATGGTAATATTTGTTGCAAATGTGTAACTCCTGACTTTGTTATTCAAGTCCACGGAAGTCAAAGAAAAATAAAACCAAGTTGAATATAGATTTCCAGTTCGCTTAGTAAACTGACAGAACATTTAGCAAGTTACATGACCTACGTGAAGCTCATGTTTGAATTACATGGCACAATAATTTGCCTGTGTCAGTCTACTGACTGGCATTTCTTTATGAAAATGACAAGTCGAAGTTTGCAGTTGTATCTTCATCTAAAAGTAAGGTGCCATTTTCTCATCTTTAGAGTTGCAAAAGACATTCTGAACAAATATGAATCAGGAATAACCACAGAATGATGTCTGTCAGTTTTAACCTGAGATAATAAACCCTAGTTTTTAAAATGCTATCTCTTCCCACACCTCAGTGATTCTTTGATATTCAATATTAGCTTATATGAAAATGTGTTTCAAACCTCAGATTCCCTTAATACAAACCAATATTTCAATTCTGTATCATCCTCTTGACCTTTTAGCTAAAGTAAGGTTTTATGAAAAAGCTGAGGTTGTTGATCATGTGAATAGGACACAAAGTACTCCTGACGCTCATCTGACTCTGCAGTGAAACTGTTTAATGACATAAGGAACCAAAAGCTAATGTCATAATAAGGAACAGAATATTTATTGAATGTTTAATGTCCTAAATAACTTCAGAATCAAACCACTTCCAGTATGAGCAGGTGAAAACACATAAGAAACATTATACAAGAATGCAGAGAAGAAGAGGCAGAAGGATTGAATCATTGAGCAATTACATGCTTTTGGAGCAGCTCAGCTTTGTGGCAAATCACAATAGGCTGAAAGTCCTGATTGGAAAATTACTATCCTTCCTGTGGGAATTAAAGAGAGGCAGGCTTCTATAGAATGATTCAAGTTTCAGGAAGACTTAGCCCCCACTGAATGTCTCTTGCCTTACAAAACAAGACTACCACACAGAGCTCCTGAATTTAGTGACTAAGGCTGGATGGAAGGAATTGAGACTTGCCCTTTACTTTGACTTTCAATAGGTTTTTATTATTTCTGTTCTCTTTTTCCTCCTGTATTTGTTTAGCTAGCAGAAATTAGAGTTATTTTGACATGGATTCACAGTTAAATGAAAGTAATTCTCCAGCTCTTCACCTATGAGAAAAAGTTGAAAGATTTAGTGCTTCTTCAAAATTGTTATTAAAGTAAAAAAAATGCTCATGACAGCAGAAAATCTCATATTCGCTGTAGTGGTATAACCTTTTCGCCTTAACAAATAGTACAACCAAATTAAGCACTTCAAATTCAAGACTTAATTATTGCACCTTGCTCAGCAATTAAAAGGGAATTGCAAAATAGATACTATGGCATATGTCATAATTAAACAAGCATTTTACAATAGTATTTTTGCTCCTTTTTTTTTTTTTTTTTTATTTTATAATGATGCTGATCAAAGCAATAGTGGAAAGTGAAAATTGTCTTTAAATAGAGGTGCCTAACCTTCAGCACAGAACTTGCAGCTTCTTAAATCAAATCAAATCTTTATGTGACTAGAAAATTAATTATAGCACTATGTTTTTATGGATATGAAATGTAAAAATGGTGCTTTGATTGCATAATAAGACAATCTTAAGACTAACTCATATACAGGCATCTATTTCATCGCAGATGGAGAATATGCCTGTGGAGACAAGTATGTTGACAAACGTATTCTCCTCTAAAAGCTTTGAAATTACAGCCACAAACAAGTAACTTTAAAGGCTCTGAGACAGCATTGTGATTGCCCCAGACAAGACAAATTGAATGCATTATGGCAAAATTAAACTCCTGCTCACATTACAAGGTAACTCATATGTGTGCAGTACATGTATTTGTTTGAAGATAATTCTTTTATGCTATTTCAAGAAGGGAGTGGTTATATTCAATCACCACTTCGGTTCCAGTTTGATGTTGTTATTCCAGTATCACAATCCTTCCACTAAGATCTGCAGTTAACTTCTGGAAATGCTCAGTCTTGAGTTTTCTTTAACACATTGAACTCTGCCAGAGAACAACAGTCAAGACAGTTTTCTGATTTTGTCACAACATACTTAAATAATTGAACAACTGAATCTTTTTTTCTTTTTTCATTTAAAAATGCATGATAAATATAATTTTGCAAGATCACCATGCAATCTACATATTAACTACAATTCCATATAGACCTCTTAGACCTCTTTGATTCCATACAAGGTGCCCCACACTATAGCTCAGAGGCAGTAGTACCAGCCATATATGCCAGTGGGAAACTGTACCATCCATTTTATACAGGTTTATGATGACACATATTTCGTATAGACATAAATATCCCCAGACCACTGAAATGCAGCTTATGGTAGAAATGAACAAGAATAGTATTTCTAAAGTAAGTTACATCCAACTTATGCAGGTGCACAAAACCACTATTGATTCTTCAATATTTAGAGGGGAAAGAATATCCTGCCTAACTTGAAAATATCATTATTATTCATGACAGAATACAATGATGCATAAAACTAAACTTTAATCAGCAGCACACACCTCTTTAGTGACAAATGACCCTGCATGGAAAAAGCAAACCATCTCCCAAATTGAAAACAAAGCTTCCTTTTATCTTGTTCAATTTCAGACACACTAATGACCCCTAAAATCCTAGGTAACTAATGGTGTGTAACAATTCAAGTGCTAATCAGACATCAGTTAAAAGAAAAGTTTTCTGAAACCTGTGGTGGTGATGTCTAATCTGTGCTCATTTGTGATCAAATTATATCATGACATTGCAGAATTGTCATTGAAAAATTAGAAAATCCTCCTGTGTGCAACATTCGAGCATCATTTATATCATTTTGAGGGCTAGATCAACCAAATGGAAAAACAAAAAAAAAAAAAAAAAAAAAAAAAAAAAAAAAAAAAAAAAAAAAGAGCCAAGGAAACCTAAGAAGATATAGAAGGAAGTCAGAATCTTGGATGCATCCCTACATATTTTAGAATGGGACTCTAAAGATCATTTAACTCAAAAGTAAAATGTCAACCTGGATAATGTCAACCTGAGTTGCTGATGTCAGATTTTCAAATACTGATTAACCCAAATAATATACTTTGTGGAAACTTAGGAATTTGACAAGCTTCTGGCACAGCATGTATCAAGCACTTGTGGGATGCCTATGGGCTCAACAGGAAGATTTTCTGCCAATGTGACTGTTACTGTTTGGCCATTGACAACTATTCTGTATTTTAACACAGGTAAATGTGGAATGGAGATGGGGATGGGGATGGAAATGGTGTTCCCATTCAAGTAGAAAAAAAATATTATTTCTGTTACTAAATCTAAGATATGACTAAGATAAAGATTGAGCTTTATTAAACAGCAAAAACCAAGATCTGAAGATAGAAATCTTTGCAATTTTCTTTGACAGAAGTCCTGGTACATGCAAAGAAACCTTGTACCAAATTATTTATTTTATTGTTTTTGTCATGCGTTTTGTTAGGTTTTATTTTTTAAATAAAATTTTCTGAAGAGTTAGCACTTCTTTACAAATAAAGGAGCTAATTCATATTCAGATAAATTTTGTTTGCTAAAACCACTTTGTTGGCTATTATATTTAAACATAAAATCACAGAATTGTTTAGACTGGAAAAGACCTCCAAGGTTATTGAGTCTAAACTTTGACCAATCATCACCTTGTCAACTAGGCACTAAGTGCCACATCCAGCTGTTTCTTACACATCTCCAGGGATTGTGACTGCACCTTCCTGGGCAGTCCATCCCAATGCATGCTTGGCAACCCTTTCTGAGAAGAAATTCCTCTTGCTGTCCAGTCTGAACCTCCTCTGGTGCAGTTTCACATCACTTCTTATCCTGTCACTGGTTGCCTGGGAGAAGAGGCCGACCACCACTTGGCTAAAACAACTTTTGTGAAGCTGTAAACAGGAATAAGGTCACTCCTGAGCCTCCTCTTCTGCTGGCCAAAGACCTGCAGCTCCCTCAGCTGCTCCTGCCAGGATTTACTCCCTGGACTCTCCACCAGCTCTGTTGCCTTCATGGACTCACTCCAGCACCTCAATGTCTTTTTTTGAAGTGAGGGGCTCAAAATCAACAAACTGCTTGAGGTGCAGCCCCACCACTGTCCAGTACAGGAGACACTTCCCTGGTCCTACTATGGATTCTCTCTGAAAGGTTTTTATTTTGTCATATGTGTTTTATATATAATATCCACTTTTTTGGTCTGTTACTAGATGAAAAATTGCTTCCAATGATTTTTTCATTAAAGAGAATTCATTGGGTAATAAAGCTACCATTCTTTGTTCACATCAATCTCTTAGTGCAGTGTAAAAATACAAAAATAACAGTCACTGAAAATGTCTGTTATTCATCCTTTCAGATAAACTTACAATGCCAGTAAGAGACACCTAGCATAAGAGACAACACCTGGTAATGCCCTGAGAATCTTAAACTCTATTCCAACATGAAGCACATCAAAACAAAAATATTAGTGTGACATTAGTGTGACAATATCTCAGCTTTTCCAAATATTCAAAATTGTTTTCTTATTGCAAGTCTCTTTTTGAAAGATACAAAAAAATGTCTACAACTTTCATTACACAGCCCAAGTAATGAATTGTAGATTTTCTGTTCTGTTGTATCATGTGATGAATTCTCTGGGCAATTGCAGAAGAGCAAATAATCTTTTTTATTTTACTGTGGGTATTGTGAGAGCAGTGTTTTCTGATTTTCATATTAATCTTGCTAACTTCTGCTTTGCAGCAAAGCAGAAAAGGACAAGCAACCAAGGACACAGTGTCAAAGTTCAAAACATTTGAATTTCCTACACTTCCATATTTGTTAATAGTTTTCCAAATATTCACAATGGAATTCCATCATTGCCTTGGAAAGTCAATAGACAGTTTACCATTCAGCTATAAAATAATGAGAAACTATACATAAATTTTGATATGCTAATAGCTTTGGGCATATGTGGCTACGGATCTGCAACAAAGAGAAAATAGATCCTGAAATTTCTCCTTACAAAGCTGAGTTTTCTTAGGCAAATTTTATATCTTATTCAATACCATATGTTTTGTCTGTCATAACTATATGGGATAAAACATTATTCTCAGAAAACAAGGTTTGGCAATAAAAAGTAGTCATATCTGCAGACTGCTTTATAGTCTATTGGTACTTTCAAAAATATGTTTCACACCTTTTCTAGTAGTTCAATAGTGAAGCAACTTATGTATAGATTCAATAAATTCAAAGATTCACTAAGTTATTTATATACCTTACACAAAAGTGACCTATAGACATTTTTGATCATACATACAGGGGTTTGCCTCAGAAAAAGTAATTCTGAAAAGGAATTATCTAATTTTCTGGACTTGGCTACAGAATTAGTAGTTCAGAAAATCAGGGGAGGAAGAAGCAAGTGCCCATTTGTTCTTGTCTAACTCTGTCCAGATACTGAATAGCACATGCTGTCTAAAGGAGAGTGCTGCACGATTTCCCTTGAAAGCTGGGTGAAACTTTAACTTTCCTAAACCATCTAAATCTTAAAGGAATCCCGTTTCCCTGTTCATTTTAACTGTACAGTTCTGAAGGACTTTTCCTACAGTCACATAGGCTTCTCCAGTCATGTTAGTAATGGGTTTTGTCCTCTTTAAAGAGATTTTCATCCAAGTTCAGCCTTTCTTGAAGCATTGAAATCATTCTAGAAAGCTCATACTTGATAAAACATTTCAAACTCTTTCCATTTATGTTTTAGGGAACTTGCAATAGAAGTGAAGTTGGAATAAGACATACTAGTTTCCATATGTGGAAAGTATTTGCTACTTAGATTTTGAATTCTATATATTTTGTTCTTTATTCAGCATTTAATTTTCAGGCTGTTGAGTGCTAAAAGTGAAACCTGGACCATTATGATACTTCAGTAAGAAAAGTATGATTATGCAGTAAAATTATTGATTTTTTTTTTTAAGGTGTGAAAATCAGTGTAGATCAGAACAATACGGGAAAAAGAAAAAAAGAACAAATAAACAACAACCCCACCCCAGGTTCCTTTTTGTAGTTTTTCCTTACTTTTAATAGCTTTAGTGACAAAAAATACCTTTTTATTGTGCTTATGAATATATGTTCTTCAACTTTTTTAAAATTGTCCCAATCCATTACACAAAATCTCTGCTGCACAATAACAATTTATACAAGACTCTCTTCATGAAGGCCTATCATTAGATAGATTACTCAATTTATCTAGCTTAAAAAATGTACTTTTGGGTCTCTCATCAATTCACTTTATCTTGGATTTTTTTCTACACCTACTAAGAAATAAATTAATACTTTCTCAGCTGAAGCTGGGACACCTACACAGAAAAAAGAATAAACACAACTCTAAAAAATGCATTATTGCAGTGACTATAAAATTTTGAAAATACTCTAAAACATTTAAAATATTTTCCTGACATAAAATTAAGGTCTAAATGTGAAAATTTCTCTATTATTTGCAGTACTTCTACATGTTATTTGTAAACCAGAAAGGACTTTCATAGAGTTAAGGTTCTTCATATCGATAAGACTCTTGTTTACTTCTGTCATATAGATGACAGAAAATATGGAAAATGGAAATAAGTATGATCTCTCTCCTAGTTTTCTACCTGGCAGTGTACCATTCACATTTTTTGGCACATTATGGATGTGTGATGCCCCTGGAGACTTACAACACCTGAGATCAGGTGATTCTAAAGTGCCTAGCTGTGTACAGAGCATTAGCTGAATAATTCTTCACTAGCCCATGTGGGAAATTTTCTTGAAAACATGGACAAAGGACTTTCTACCCCATCTGCCTCAGGACTAGGCTCACCTAGTCTCATTTGGAGACAGTGTCTCCAAAATAGCCTTCTACCACTGTAGGAAGGCATCCTCTGAAAAATCAGCATTTCACTGGCCAATCCAAGAATCCTAGCTCAGTATCCTGCCCCACTCTTCTTGAACTAAGTAGCAAGAGACTTGGAGTTTACAGGAACCATGACAAAATTTTTCATGTTATCGGAAAACAATCATACTATCAGAAAAGCAAGATTCATGAAAGAGAAAACTACCAGTGCTTAATAAGCATAAATATGCTGCTTCTCCTCATAAAATACATACAAATTAGATTTTGAGGTGCTGGGAGAATATATTGATGGACTGTGCATCAGCCCCTTCTCCTATACACTACCTTAACATCACCAATTTGTGCTAGCAGTGAAAGAATTGCTGCCTAGGTAGACTGTCAGTATGTCTCACTGAAACCATTCCCAGAAGAAGGTGAAAGCTGTGAACACTTTAAATTTGTTTGTAATGATCCTATAGGATTTATATTCCTGAATAGCCTAGGGGTAGCAGGAAGGAAGTCAGTAGTAAATGGAACAAGTCACAGTGTGAAGCATTTCAGCACTATCTTTACCAACTAGTTCATTATCTCTTAAAGGTTTGAAAAATACAAAGTCTGTGGAAGATATCGCTACTAAAATTGAAGTTGTCATTGTAAGCCATCCTTGAAAAACATTTTCTTTGAGTGACTTCATGTAACTGACTGTGTCTGAAGAAGCACTGTGCAGGATAAAACTAGTAGAAATGGAACAGTACACTCTGCTTTCAGCCTTATAATTTGGGGAAAAATAGAAACTCCCACGCACATGATACATTTCAGTTGGTCAGCATATCACCGTGACCTGTTTGTAACATATTCCTTATATAACCACTATGCAGTCACATTTGCCAGTAGGCTGAAATAATATATAATGCTGCAGTAAAAGTAAGTTCTACTTTATCTGGGTTTCAAGAACTGAAATTTATATTTTCCAGCATGTTAATTATGGCTATAATGTTCAGCTAGCTTCCTGAAAACGAGTCCGAAAAAACTGACCATAAACACTCAGCATATGGACTGTGCTAGTGGTGCCAAGGCTGCACATCACAAGTAGCTGAACAAGGCTGAGGGATAAAGGTTGTGAAATCTATTAAGAACTGCAAAATTTCTCCTGGAGGTTGAAGTTTTGTGGACTGACAATAAATACTTTTATCTTCTTGCTAGATTGGAGCAAGACAATTTACAAGAGAAGACAGTGATGGACATAGTCTCAAAGAACTCCACTGAAGATCTCCTAAATGGACATGCTTGTGTTACTGTGCTATTTAGACTACAAGAAACAATTATGATTAGCCTCATGTCTGTACATTCTTTCTTGGTGGCTTCAGCTAACCTATTAAACAGGGAAGAAAAATTTTCCTTGACAGCTTTCCTTAAGTTTTTTAATGACATCTGGAGAGGGAGATAAAATCCTTCCAATTTTTATCATTTCTTGTGAAAATTTAAAGCATAAATATTGAATCCCAAGCAGAAAAAAAATGAGTGTTAAAATATCACAGAATAGTCATGTTACCTATGTCTGCCATCTGAAGAATAGAGTGTCTTTTCTTAACTAAACTACAGTAAAATTATGATAATCTTCTCACAAGAAAATTGAATCAAATAGGTACACACTTCATCAAATCAATAAAGATAATGTAGTACCAACAACCTGTCAGAGAAATAATGTTGTGATCAGGTGCAAAGTCAATACTATAAAAATGATTAAATATTCAGGAAGAGATTTGTAATGAATGACTAAGTGTTTCTAGAAAGCCTCTCCAGAACTTTTCTTCAGAAAGGAAAGTAGGTATGCTGTGTGGCAGTTAACATGTGCTATCAGAGCCAGAACACAATGTCTTGTGTTACTGCTTTATATTTTGAAAAGTATAGTGGAAATGCATGCCAAAAGAATCACATCCATCCAAAACAGATGGGGGATGCTTTCAAAACATCCTCCTTTCATAGCATATAGCATGACTCCTCATGTCCAGATATGACAATATTTCCACATAAATAGGAAATAAATGGCAATAACCTAAGACTCTGTAAGGAAACCTACTGTTCTTGGCTATTCAGGAGTAGCTTTGAATATTGCAATGACACTAGTTCCTCTGCTGACTTCTAATGAGACAGTCTCTTTCAAAAAACTGCAATTGCAAGATTGTCAGTTATTACATGGGAAGAGTCTGTACTTCCATTGTATTGTGACTTTGGTTGTAAACACAGATATGGATTTTGAGCATAAATTTAAGTTCATTCAAAGGATTTTATATTTTTCTGAAATATTATTAGTAACTTTTAAACCAAACTTTACAATTAGTGATTCCAGAAATATGAAAGGAATAGAAAACAAGCAGTAAAAAAAGCCTCAAAAATGAAGACTTTGCCTGAACACAACCACAAATGGGGTGCTGTTTTTGATTCATTAGAGGAAAGACTTTACCAATTCATATTAAGTATTTCTGAGAAAATAATTAATATGCTCTTCATCTACCATGACGTAGATGAAGAAGAATATATTTAGTTACGGGATTAGGAACTAATTTTAACATAGTTAGGAATACATAGATCCAATATTTAAACAGATGTATAGAAAATGCTCATCTGTCAAGGAGCAGAGCTTAATTTTATCTGTATTTATGAAAAGAAAAATTTGCAACAAACATTGGACTTACCATTTAATACTTGGTATTTGCCAAGGTTTATTGAATTTTTAAGGCATGGAAATCCTACATTAGAAATCTATGATCTTTACGTTGAAATCTTGAAATGGTAAATTGCTTGCAGACATAAATTCTTTCATGCAGATTCCCTGGATGCTTTGCTCTAGTAGTCCTCAATTTGGATATTTTTTTCCAATATGTAATTATAGTTTAGACAACTAATAAGTTCTTCAATTCTGTTTCTGCTCCATAAATTTAGTTTAACTACCATTTACATCCCGATATGTGCTTCTAGGGATCCTCTTTTTCATTGTCAAAGAGAATATATTCATTCTAAGAAAACAACCCCAAGGGAAGGGAAAATTAAGGACTTTACTCCCTCACTTCACTGATGGACCCAAAGTGGTAGATTTTTGCCACTTAACATTTCTTTTCACAAAAGATAAGGAAGGGAATACAGAATTGACACCCTCAAACCTGACAGACAGCAGACAGACCACTTCATTTTGACTTTTATATTGGACTTCCAACATCTTGAAAACTCTGCTTTGGATTGGTTTACTTCCAGATCTTAAATTTGATGAAGAAGCAAAACAGACAAAATATCAGATTTATGGAAAGTAAGGATTTCTCATACCTAACAAAAGAAGAAAGCTTGTGAATGCTTACCACATCAAATTTTATGTGAAATAAAACTAAAATCCCTTCAGGTCTTTCCTTCTCTATCCTCTTTCTCCCTTTATCCCATTTCAAAATAGCTTAAAGCTATCTTCTGTCCAAAAAGAAACAATCTCTCACTTTAATTTTATACAGACTTTCAAAGCAGTGATACATAATTTATAGGTCTCACAAAGATCAACTAAAAACCAGTTTATTATAGGGCTTCTTTATTTATGAGTCAAATCTAGTTTAGCTTGTCAAGTCTAAAATTAGCTTGGATTTTGTTAATTCAGGGAGATTAAAACCCCTCCAGCAAAATTCTGGGATAAAATCCCCAATAGGTATTTGGATTTATCTAGCTCTTAAAGAAAGAAATGTTAAATTATTAATGGCTTACACACAACTAACTAGAATACCCTACATGTTCAGATGTGGAAGAGGGGAAAGTATATTTTCTTGTATGCTTTTATTTTCTTATGTTTTGCCTAAATGCTCTCACTTATATTTTCCCATTTACAGATTGCTAATACTAATTAGGATATTGACTTTAATGAGAAATGCAAACGAGGTATTCTTTTATTACATAAGCAGGACATTTGGGAATGTTAGACAAGTTTGGGTTTCTGTCAGTAAGAAATTTGGTTATCCTGTAACTGTAGTCTTGTCTTAATGTATTTATCTACTCCGAGAGAGTATTGAAGTAACTACTCTGCCTGAGGTATTTAAGCTTTCTCATCTAAAATGGAACGGGTGTTACACAAATATAATGTGTATGAACATAAACTAATACACAATAAATTATCTTGCAAAAATATTCACTCCAAGAGGTTTTGAATTTAAGCAAGCATTGTTCTAATTCTTTATCAGTATGCTATATATAACATTTAAACAAGGGGTACGTTTTCTCAAAAATATTTTTTTAGCATATTTTTGTTGTACTCATTCTGATTTGCCCTTTCTCTGCTTGTATTTTACAGAAGCTATTTCAAAGTTATTTGCATATTGTCTAAAGTTTTTTCATGAGTTTAGCATAACAGGGGCCAAGTATATGTATTATATTATAAGAAAGAATACCAAATTTCCTTATTGCTGAAATAGAAAAAATGAAATAAATACTTTGTTCTTGTTTGGAATTTCGATAAAGGGATATCAAGAAATCTAAGTGTTCTTATCCTCATTCAGATCAAAGAATAAATATATCAGGCATAAAAAATATCATGTTCACCCATGAACGTGTGCTGAGCATGTGTTTCTCACTCTCAAATAGAAGTCCTTATATTGCACATGCTGAAAGAGAACAGATAGGCTGGAAAGAGCCCCTAGAAAGATAATTATCTATCTATTTAAGTTTAACTGTTAAATTTAGCTAGTATTTCTTGTAGAAATTGCATTAATATTCCCATCATTCTGTGCTTCTGTGTTGGCATAGCTCTTACACAGAGCTCCTAATTAATGTTTTGTCACTGAAAGAGACAGTGTGCTATGAGAACACTAATCATAAGCACATATCCATTGTGAAGAAGCCCATTTAGAATAAATTTGTCCCTGAATCCACTTCGACATGTTCTTATTTGAATTGGATGCAACCCAGATATGAAGAAGAATTTTTTTTGTATTAGTAGAAAAATAGATAATTATATTATCACTATTGTCTGGATCAAGGAAGAAACAATCCAAAAGAATCTACACTTTATTTTTCAGAATGCATCTCCCTGAAGAATTTTCATCTTTTCAAACTATGTAGTAGTTTATATTTCTACACTTGTTTATTAAAGCTCCATAGGTTCCCCAAACAATACTTCATCGCTTTGTATTTCTGTCATCAGAATTATTCAAAGGAAGCTCCTTATCACCTCAATATATCTTTATGGTAGAGTTATTAAATAGAAATATGATATCTAATATTGGATAGAACTCAAACCAACTTATTAATGAAGAATGTATTTTCATGTATATACTTTATACCTGTTAATCATGTTTTTTATGTAGATTACATATGTCTGTGTCTGTATAGTGGCACAGTTACAAAAAGAGGAAGTAATTCCCAATTCTCTTATCCAAGTTAGCATAGGATCCAAGACTGACATTTAATCTACTAAGCCTGAAAAACAATTTCACCTAGGGTTTCTCAGATAAGAGTGACAGAATGAACACCACTCTGGCTATCACAGCACAAATATTCATTATTTTTAAAACTACTGTCAGTGAAGTCTACAAAGAAGTGGGACCACAGGCTGTGCATTTCAAGCAAAGTTCCGTAAACATCAACCAAATATAGAAGAAATGAAGAAGGGTCACCAAATTTGCCTGCACCAGGTATCTAGCCCACTGGTACTTACAGCAACCATTTTCCAGCTAGCTACATGTTTTGGGTCAACAGGATCAACAGATCCTTCTTCATTGGCACTGAGCAGAAAAAGCAGGCTAGAAAAGATACAAGTCCCTTTTCCACACAGGCTGGCAAATTGCAGGAGAATAAGAAAGTGGTGGAGAAAGACTTCCTCCAAATGACTTCACTAGCATGTACAGATATTCAACAACCTCTGTAAACAGAATTTGCATTTTATGCATAAGATTAACTGAGCTACATAAGCATTTATTATATTTATACTTATTTTTCATGAGTTCATTTAGGACCCAAAAGGGGCTCCAAGTAGATTTTGCTCTTTTTGTGACTTTGCTAGACACTTCTCCTTCCCATCTCAATAACACTATTTACCCTAAACCTAACCCTATGATGCCTCAGGTCACTCATGTATAGTTCTGTGACAAAAAATTTTTCTGTATTTAGAAATTTGGTATGCTTTTCAGGCATACGATCTTCTGACCTTTCAAATCTAAAATACACGATTATAGAAAAGTACTTAAATTTGCAAGAATTTCTGAGATGTCAGGTTTTCTTTACTAAAAAATAAAAAAATTAGAATTTGTGTATACTTGTATCTTTTTTATATCTTCTCTGAATATTCTATGCTTGTACTTTTTATAACTAAATTTCCAGACTGTGCATACATAAAATAGCCTGCATGCATAAAATAGCCCTTAAGTGTTTTGAAAGGTTATACTGCACATAGAAGGCTAATTGGCAGCAGTCCCATGCAAAAGTGAACCATGGTATAGTTATGATGTAAAAATCTTGCCATTCATGTGGATTGACCTATATATGTCATGTAAGGACCTTCTCCATGCCTGAGGAATAAATATAGTATATTATTGCCTATGTAAAAAACATAAAAGTTACAGATGACCTCTGCATGTGCATGTCTTTTCTTAACCAAATACAATATAATGACATCTTGCTGTATTGGTAACTTAAAAACATAATATGTTCTCTGAATTTCCAGTGACATGACATTTAGTTTTTACCATGGAAAACTGTAAGAAGAACTTAGCCCTAAAAACTCTTGTCCCTTTCCTATTTCCTTATTTTTATTTTGCTTTATGCATTGTGATGCCCCAGAGGAGCTTCACTATGGATGCAGACAAGACCTTGCCTACTGGGGCTACCTCCCTACATAATTCTGTGGAGCCATCAGAGAGAAAAATCTATTTGTAGCCCTTGTGAATTAAGGAGCTCAGAGAATTTAGACACCTAGACAGGTATACAGAAAAACATTTTTATTTCCCAAAGTCAAATCCCACTTCTACTCCTGCAAAAGAAGCATCACAAGAAGTGCTGTATAAAATCTCAATTTTGCTATCCTAAGGGATCTGTACTTAATATATATGGCATGAGACTATATTTCTCTATTCCCAGAAGTTCATCCATATAAATCATAAATTTCCACACTATTGTCCACAAAATCATGGCAAAAGATTTTTCTGATTAATTGAAATATATTAAAAAATGATTCTAATATTACCTTTAAATTTTTAAAAAATACATATCTGTCAGGGGGAAATTTTGAATACTGATAGCTTTCTTTTATATCTGTCAACTAGTTCTGTTAACCAGTAAACAGTGTCTATTTAGCTTTACACATTTATACTGCAATAATTCATTGCCCCCTCCCCTTTTTTGAATTTGGAATTCTGCAATGCTTTTTAACTAAGCATTCAGAATCTTGGCTCACATTTAGAGCTAGGAGTGTGTCAGTGCTCTCTAGTTTTGCCCATGTAGGGAGTGACTTATATTCATTCACTCTCCATAGCAATGCATGTTATTAATTTTATAATATTTCCATCATAACAAAACAGAATTTCAGATTGAGTATTAAATTCCTTAGCCTATTTTATAAGCATAAAATCAATGGACTTTCTGACTGTTCAAGTCCTTGACAAATCAGTCATTTTTGATGCTATAAAATGATAATTTTTCTCCATCACTCAGTTTCATTTCAATTTAATCAAATGGTTTCTTATTTTTTAATCATAAACCTAACATTTCTAATTTTTAAACTGAGTCATACAGTACTAAAAGCTGGGATAGTCTCTTTGGGAAGTCTCTCTGCAGTAGCTGGAGTGACAGGCACTATTAACACAAAATGGCTGCTTTTTTATCTTAAAGACCTTTTCCCATCTTTCTATGCAATAGATTTTTTTTATTGTTCCTCAATAAACACGAATGAAGACATAAAAATGAATGAAGATATACACATGAAATTGTTACACATTTTCTGGTTTGATATATTGTCATGGTTAACCCAAAACTGTGTATTGCATTCCGTACTTGTGCTACATCACACGATCCAGAACTGTAACTGCTCCTGTAAAGTCCTGGGAGCCGGGGTTGTCTGGTCCTGGGTTTGGGAGATCCTGGGGTCTTTTTTAACAGTTGGGGTTGCTCAGGCAGAAGTTCTTCACCCTTTCTCTTTCCTTTCCACCAGGACACTGAGACAGCACAAGGCAGAAACCTTCATTTTCTCTCCGAGCTCCTTGCCTGACTTAGATCCCCGTGAAACTGCAGTTCCTTGTCAATCCCAGGCTACTTGGATTACACAAATTGAATTATACAAATGCCTGTCTGCAGTGGGACCTGTGGAGGTGGGAGCTGCTGGTTTTTGGTGCTCAGCAGTGCTGTTTCTTGCCCCCACACACATTCCCTGCAGCCCCAGCGCCAAGTGGGACCAGCCAGCTGAGGAAGAGGCAGAGAAATTGGCACCACAGTGTTGCTGCTGTCCCAGTTCCTGAGGTTTTTTCCAGCTGCCATTTTTTTTCCAGCTGCCGCCACCAGGAGAGAGGGAGGTCCTATGCAATGGCCTGAAGCA
This sequence comes from Muscicapa striata striata, assembly GCA_030060385.1. Classification (NCBI taxonomy): domain Eukaryota; kingdom Metazoa; phylum Chordata; class Aves; order Passeriformes; family Muscicapidae; genus Muscicapa; species Muscicapa striata. The sequence goes on along the minus strand of JAREIS010000363.1, from coordinate 195,402 downwards.
AAGAGCTTGAGAAGCACTGGACTTCTTGGACTCCAGGTTTTCTTTTTGTTTTGTCCCTGTTGGTTGTTTTTTAGGGGGAGCTTGGCAAGGAGGTTTGGTTGCTGTGCTGTTTTTCACTCTTTGTTTCTCTCTCTCCACATGTGGTCAGGAGAGGAGGTTCTGTCAGCCATTTTGCTTTGTCTCTCAGACCATGGGGCTCTCTGCAGAGGGCGCCATCTTGAGGGGAGGGCTTCCTCCGCCATTTTGTTTTCTTTGTTCCAGGGGAGCCTGCAGGATTGAGCAGCTTTGTTTCTAGTGATTATTACTGTTATTTTTCCTGTTGCTTAATTTAATTTAATTTACTCATCACCGGGGACGTGGTGGAGTCACCACCCCTGGATGTGTTTAAAAACAGGTGATGTGGCACTCAGTGCCATGGTCTAGCTGAGGTGTTATTGCATGAGTTGGGCTTGATGATCTTGAAGGTCTCTTCCAACCTAATGATTCTGTGATTTCTATGAATTCTGTGAATTCTGTGAATTTTTTTAGTAAACTGATTTTTCTTCTATCTTCCCATATAGCTCCATCTCGTTGGTGACCCCAGAGTGGTTAAAACTGAAAAGGGAGGTAACACATTTTGAACTGTCCACCCCTCATAGTTGTCTTAAACCAAGATATAAATTTAGCAGTTTTATATGAGGCCATTGCACCGGATTGGTTGCTCTGTGAAATTATATTGCCCTTCACACTGATTGCAGCATATTAAACCTTAATTCTGCAGAAACCTAGGTTAATATAATGCAATAGATTGGACATAAATTTACTGATTTCACAGAGCAGGGGTTGTCTCAAATTTCTTCCACAACTGTTAATCCTATAACTGTTGAAACACTCCAGCAAACAGCATCCATTGCATAAACACATTTGGTCTGCACTTCTGTTAAAATGGCCAGAGCTTTTACAGTTGACAAAACCTTTTGTTATTTTTATATCAACTGTAAGAGGACAGCCTATACCAGATTTAGCATAAAGTTAAAAAATAATGAATAAACAATATTTAAAATTTTACATGAAGCCTGACAGAGAGATGATAACCCACCATGTATTACTGGAAGGATTTCAACTAACATTTATATCAGATCATCATTTTGTATCATGCAGTTATGAGAGTTTTGATGCAGTATTGGAAGCTCTAAAAAGATTTACTGTAAGACTGAATCATGTCATGCCTGTTCATGCAGTTAATCTTATATTTATTTTCAGAATTATTTTACGTATTCTTTTTATAAACATTTATAAATAAATTTGCTAAGCAGCAACTAAGCATCTAATAAGGTTCTTTTGCTTGCTTTGTGGGAACAAGGAGCAAAAATTATAAGGGCCCAGTATAAGGGTGGGGGAGACCTAGACCAGAAATCTTAATCCTTTAAAAAAACCTCATTTTCTTTCCTAATAAAACAATGTTTGCCACATGTGGAGAAATAATAATTGTAGAAAAAAATAATTCCAATGTGAAGAGAGAAAAAAAACCTTTTCTTTTTCTTTTTTTTTTTTTTTTTCTTTTTTTTTTTTTTTTTTTTTCATTTTTTATGAAGTAGAACACTTTTAGACAGCTGGTTAATGTTGCATAATTGGCAGGGCAGGTGAAGTGGAAGGGTTGAACTGTATGTAGGGGAAATATTTGACTGCAAAGCCCTTACAGTTAGGATTGATGTGTTTACAAAATGCTGGGTAAGGATTTGGGGGATGAAGAACAAAAGGAGATGTTACTGTGTTTATCTAGTATTTTGCCCTCCACCTCTATAACCAGTACTCCATGAAATTTACCCAGCCAAAGTCCTGGGTTCTGCACCTGGGATGAAGTAATGTTGGCACAATTACAAGCTGGGAGAGGGTGGCTGGAGAGAAACCCTGCATGAAGGGATGTTGGATGATGATAAGCTCAACAGAAGTCAGCAGGGTGCTCTGGCAGTCATGAGTACTGTCCTGGTTTTGGCTGGGATAGAGTTAGCTTTCTTCCTAGTAGCTGAGACAGAACTGTGGTTTGGATTCAACATGAGAATAATGTTGATAACACAGTGATGTTTTAGCTGTTGCTGAGCAGTTCTTACACTAAGTCAAGGACTTTTCAGTTTCCCATGCTCTTCCAGTAAGCAGGTGCAGAAGAAGCTATGAAGGAGCGTGGCCAGGATAGCTGACCTGATCTGGCCAAAGCGATATTCCATACCAAAGAATTTCTTTCTCAGTATATAAAGTGTAGGGAGTTGGATGGGAAGGGCCAAACGGTGCTTGGAGATGGGCTGTGTATTGATCAGTAGGTGGTGAGAAATCATATTGGGCATCAAGTGTCATTCTCCTTTTACATATTTTTATTTATGGCACTAGGGAGGAGTGTGAGAGAGGGGCTGTGTCATACTTAGCTGCCAGCTCGAGTTAAACCACAACAAGGGCAAATGGCATCCTGGGGTGCATAAAACACAGTATAACTAGCTGTGACTCAAACACAGCACAGCATGCAGTCAAAGGAGATTATCCCACTGTGTTCATCATTGGTGAGGCCTCACCTCAATCACTTGTGTGCAGTTCTGGGCTCCGTAATCAAGATGGTTGTAAAGGTCCTTTGATGTGTCCAGAGGAAGGCGATAAAGCTGGTGAAATGTGTGGAAGGCATATGCTTTGAGGAATGGCTGATGACTTTGTGTTTGTCTAGTTTGGAGAAATAGAAGGGTGATTTCATTGTTCTCTACAGGTTCCTGAGGAGGACAAGTGGAGAGGGAGGTTCTGGTCTCTTCTTCTGGGATCCAGCGATAGACACATGGAAGTGGTTTAGATATGCTCCAGGGAAGGTTTGGACTGGATGGCAGGAAGCATTTCTTTAAAGAGTAGGAATTCAAACACTAGGAAACAGGCTTCCTAAACAGCTGATCAATGCCCCCAGCTTGTCAGTGTTTAGGAGGTATTTGGATGAAGCCCTTAGCAGCATTTTGTAACTTTTTAGTAAGCCCTGAATTGGTCAGGTAGTTGGATTGGATGATCATTGTAGGTCCCTTCCAACTGAAATAGTCTATTTTATTTTATACCGAAAGTCTAAAGAAAATCTATTAAGATCAAAGACATAACTTCATCTGAAGAAATACTGAATCTACTTCTTATTTTCTAATCTGGAAGAAATCCTCCTCAGAAATCTGCAGGTCTTAATTACTCACTTATATGAAAATGGCTACTGCTGTGCCAAATTTGTTGAGATCTTAAAATCCAGCTGAGGTTATCTCAGGGTAATATTTAATTAGATTATTAATGATTACCATATATTTATTTTCTTTGAAAGGTTATGTTGATAACATTTCTTACGTGCCCAGCACATAAAAGCCACAATAGGTGTGTCTATATTTATCTTAATTATTGTTACTGAGATTTTCTATTGTAGATATTTCATGCAATATGAGAATATTTTTCTCTCTGATTGTATTATTGTATTTGCAAAGGTCTTCTGAAGGTAAGGATTTTTTTTTCAAAGCTGACATACACAAGCAAAACTTTCTAAGGAGTTGTGCAGAGAAAAAGATTTACTTAGATATATAAATGTTCTCTAAGCCTCTATCAACAAATATAGATAAAGCAGTCACAATTTCCATCTCAAGAAGACAAAAATAAAAGTGTCTTATGACATCTCCCAATAGTGGTACACTTACTCAAATGAGCAGGGAGCAGTCAGGCAGCATGGCTCTTTCTTCAGTATAATTTTTGACTGTTCTTAAAAATGCAATCCCACAGACTCAGCCTGGCTACTACTTATGGGGAGACACAAGAATGAATTATTAGTGCTACTTTTGGGAAACAAATGTAACTTCAGTGTTGACATCCTATTTATCCCCTGTTGAGGAATAAAATATTCTGTGGATTGAAATGATGAATTATAACCGTTAAACAAAAATGTAATGCGTTTGTTACAGCCACCAAGTAGACAAATTACCATTATGCTGTGCAAGTAATACTTTACAAACCCATTTGTCACACAGGAGAGGTGTCATATGCAATCTGATTCACCCAGCTTAATGTATGAAATGAAACCTCGGTTTTCTTCAGCAGATGTAAAACAATAACAACTAGCTTTCATTCAGATCCAGTGATAAATGCTTTGTTTTCTCAACCAAGCAAACAAACAAAAATTCAGCATCTCTTGTGCATTTGCAAAAAAAATAAAAATTAAGTATCTGGGGTTACATTGCATTTTAATTGGAGGTAAGTATACTTGAAGCTTCTACATATCCCACAAATCACAGCTACTACCATGTTACAGTTATCAATTCAACAGAACTCGCTAAACATCAAATAAAATCAGCATGATAGATTGTTTCTGGATGGAAATCAGCAAAGATTTGGTCAATTTATCTACAGCTACACTGATTTATAACAAGTTAAAGTGACAATATTTCTATCCATATCAGAAAAATTTAATCTCCAATTTATAGCAGTGATGACAAGGCCGTAGGCATGATTTCCAGTATACACTGAAAATAAGATTTGGGTAAAAGCTAATTCCTGGGTTGAAGAAAAGGGATCTAGAAAGATCCCTTCAACAACACTCTCAGGCTGGAGATGCCTAAATCAGCAACTTCTTTGCCTTGAGTGTCAACTTCTAAGCCAAGTGCCACCCCCATGTGGCAGAATTTTTTTCTGCCTACTCAGGCACTGAGTCCTATCCTAAACTCTCCAAGTATCTAGAGATAAGAACAAAATTCAGACATCTATACCACAGGCTTACACAGAAAATTTATTGTCTAGGTTATTCTTTATTATGAAAAGAGAAAAATTAGGATCTAGACTGAAACAACAGATGAATCTCACTATCTTACTAGCTCACATTCTGTTTTTTTCCCTGAATATCCCAAAACAGTAGCCTATCTTGTTACACAATGGATGCAAATGGGAAAGTTTATATGTGTCCAGCATAGTACATAGTATAAGTACTTCAGGGGGAAAAAAGAAAGGAAAATCATAAAAGGAGGAAAACCTAAATTTTTTTTTATAACAGACAAGTAGACATAGCAACCATCTGCATTTTCTTTCCTTTCCAGCTTTAGGATAGAAAGTGTCACTTATTTCTTTCTTTCCAGCTGGGCTGCCAATACCACAAGTATTATGGAAACAGACAAGGATTGTGTTTGAAACTACTGGTCTGGATGTCTTTGTCATTTTCAGTTGAACTTGTCAGGCAAGTTCCTAGCTGATATTTGATGAAATAGAGTCTCTTGTTTTAAGCTCAATCATAATTGCATACCAACAATGTTACTTTTCTTTTCCCATAAAAACAGCGTTAGAACCACTCATGAATAGTGACTGTTTTCCATCAATTTGGGTCAGAGATGAAGCAAAACAGTAACCACCATGTCAGCGACCTTAAGTGAGAACAATAAAAACTGTACATAAAATATAGCTGTTGGGCAAATGCAGTAGCAGAAACAAAAAACTATTGAAAATAAAAGATACCCATTCTAAAGATTATGCCTGACCCTGAGTCCTGTTGTCATCAACGAGAGCTTTGGCACTGAGCTCCAGGGAGGTGTAAGCCTTGTGATGTTAGTAAATAACCTAAATCAATGTCTTTTGGAGACTCCTAATCTGTGGCTCAGGAGCCATAAAGGAACTCAGTAGATATTTTTATGAGAAATACTAAAGAGTCTTTATATGTACATATATGTATGTATACATATATATCTTTGTCCTCTTAACTTATCTGCTAAAACTTCCAGTTATGTCTTTGGAGAGCCCAGTGTAGCAGGCTTACTCTGTGCTAAGTGAGAGAGAAAGAGTATTAAAAGTGATCAGAAATCACAACCATTTTGAGAAGAAAACTATGATTTAGAAGTTTTGTTTTTACAAGAGAATTGAACAGGTCAAGGTAATAACCACACAGAAGCCAGGAAGAAAAAATTACCTATGTACAAGGAAAAGTGATTCTGTTATACTTCTCCATGGGAGAGTTCCTGTGAGTGTGTGAACAGAACAGAGAATGTGTCTGTTTCAAACGGGAGAAAAAAATCAGTAAATAGTTTGGGACACAGAGTTTAAAACAAAACTGAAGAATGACTTTGCAGGCCACTTTATCATGGATCAGGGTGCTGTCATACTGGAGCATACAGTGAGTTTACAAATTCTCCAACCACACCAAGCCCAGTCCACTTTTTTTTTTTTTTCAAAAGTTCACAGCAATTTTGTGTTCTCATAATCTGATTTCTGGTGACCCTAATGAATGTAAAAACACAGAAAAAACATAGCAAAGTATACTTATAATACTGGAGCTGTGTAACAGAATAAAAATCTTTTGTGGTCCTGTTCTCCTTCCTATAGCACATGATGGCAAAAAGAAATGAATATCTTGATGGTAAGCTTTGTGGTGGGATATTTTAAATGTGAATTTTATTTTTGACCTTGAGTTTTTTTCTGACTTCCTTAAAAATCTAAGTTTCCCAAGCATTTTAATTCTCCTTCCATTCCTGTCTGTCACAAGAACTGGTCTTATTCTTCATGGGTTACTCAAAGACAAAGTTCAGGAGGGCATTCAGTTCTCTGTAAGTCAAGTGAATTTATTCACTCCTAGAAATTAATTTAAACAATCTTTATCTAATGTTCTTGTCCCCAAATGGATTTCTTTCTATAAACAGTGTAACTGATCACTGCTGGCACTATTTTAATACATCATACTGCCAGAAGTCTCTCTCCTATCACTCATTTGTCATTATGAAAGTTAAAAAGAGTTATATATTTTGGGGTCATTTTTTGAGTTCTCTTTCTGAGGAGAGTTTTACCATGTGTGAGACTGAATAACTGTATAGAGATTACAGTGTCTCATTCTGGCATTGCTACATTTTCATTGATTCTTATCTTGTTTTCTCTAAAGTCACTTGAAAGTACATCAAGGCTGTAAGAGGAATTTACTTCGCAGAGTCAGAAGCTCTTTTGGGTTCCTGATCACTTTTTAGCAACACTGTGGAGGTCCAAATTGAAATCTCTACACCAACACATCAGAGCAATTGTCTTAAACAATACTAAAAAATGCAATGCTATCTTCCTATCAAAAAACTAGAAATTTCAAAATACAAATTCAATATTAATTTAGAAGGGAAGCTAAACTGATACTGTGCAATGCACAGACTTTTCTGACTTATACTGATAACACAGTATGGCACAAGATCTCTCTGTTTTCAATGCATTAATGAAGACTAATTATATATTGAATGGCATTTCAGTATCATAAAAACCAGGGTTTCTACACCACAATATTAAACTTATATTACAGGTTCTGATTTCTTCGCAAAGTTCTGTGTTAGAAAAGGTCTGAGCATTGCATTCCTATCTGAGCACATTTTAATATGTTCACATGATGAAGTTGAAGGGTGATTCAGCTCCAGTTTTTTTTTTTCCAAAATTACTGAACAAAAATGACTACAACATTTCAATAAAAATAAGCACATATAACAAATGTGTACCTTTAAACTACAGTCTATGGAATAATGAACATCTATTTTTAATGGTAAAAAATTCTGACTCTAAAAATAATGAGTTAAAAAGAAAGGACTCATAAAAGTAAAATGGAATTACACATATATTAAACTTATCCCACTTTCTTTACATTCAGTAATTACAGAGGAACAGATGTTCAAATGTTACTGAACAAACCTGCAGGTGAGGCAAAAAGATCCACACCAGTTTACATCTTTTAACCACTATGGAACTGTTTATCTCTAAATAGAAAACCAAAAATATCATGCATTTTTAAAGATGATCAGACACCAGGTCTTTTATTACTAAGGAAACTGGTTCATAGGAGTCTTTTATGAACAGCCCTTATATGCTTACAATCACTTGAATACTTATGGTTTAGACTTGGGAAAATGTACAGAATTCAAACTATAGAAAGCTTTATTCAGCTTCCATGTAACAGAAAAAAGGAAAAATTGGTGAAGGGAGTAAGATAAATAAAGTAAATCCCAGGAATATTTCCTAGGACATTTCAAATTGTAGGAGGGTGAGTACCCAAAACACAAGAAGTTTATAATAAGAACAGTATTTTTCTCAAAGAGAGGAGAGAAATGTACAGAACAGAACAGCAAAAGTAAATGCACAGTTGCTATAGAGGTAAATTAAATTAGAGAAAATAGGAACTGGACAAGCAGCTTGGATGCTTTTACTGCCTACATAGACATGTGCATAATGTAATCCTTACATAAGTACAACACAGGATATGTATATACTACTTAACATTTGTGGGAGCAACCTTGTTCTTCCTCAAGCTTTCTTGTACCAAACCAAAGAAGCAACATCTTTTATGTACTCTTTAAACATTGTCTCTATATGGCCTAATAACCTCTACTGAATCCAGTCTTAACCAATTTATCAAAATGAATAACCAGATTTGTAAATACTATTTCATTAATGCCTTATTCTTGCCTAGTGACATGGAACTCATAATTTGATAACAAAAAAAAAAAAAAAAAAAACAAAAAAAAACAAAAATAAAAGACCAAAAACAAAACAAAACAAAACAAAAAGTTATTTTCTAACCATTAGTATTTTATGAAAATGCTTGAAAAGTTTTCAACAGCTTCCTAGATACTGGTGCGGAATAATCCAAAATATTGTTACTTATTTTCATATGTAACAAATTAAAGAATATAAACATATTGGAATGAAACAATACCTTAAAAATAATTTGAAGCATGAATAACATAATGATCAAATAACATGAAATAAAATGAATAATAGGAAAACATATTTTTAATTTATTTTCTGTTAGACAACATAGAGGATTTTTCTGTCTGGAAAACCTGAACTATATCCATCACTATTCACTTTGTATCCTGTTTCACTTTCAAGCAGCTTTGAGTAAAAAGTCAGCAAGGATAAAGAAGTGTGATTTAATTTTAACCTAAAAAAGGAAAGAAGGTCTTTGATTTTCAAAAACCTTGCTGAGGATTCAAACTCTCCCCCATTTTTATAAAACTCATTTAAGTTCCTGCTCATTAAATATGAGTAAAATAAAAGAAAAGCAAAAATGTCTTCATTCTGCTTGCAATCATTCAACATGTATGCTTACATCATAAGGTGGACAACTGTTTTGTGGAAAGCATTTTGAGGAAACATGGTCTGGGAAAGCTCTGATTTGGTGCTGGAGGCCAGAATAACAGCACACAGGAATGAAATAGAGGCTGGACTACTACTAGTTGTGCACTAATAACAAACACCTGAGTTACCTTCACTGAGAAAACCACCATGTTTTCTGTTACTTGCCAATTTTTTAACACTATATCCTTTCAAAACAGTTTTTATATCCATATACTGTAACTGAGGTATTCATTTCCATATATTGCTGTACTCTAGGAATAAATATCAGATTTTTTTAAAAATTCATCTTTAATTGAATTAAAATTAGCCCCTTTTCCAAAATGCCAAAATGTTCCAAGTTTTTTGGTTTTTAAAAGTTGAAAACACAGCCTTGGGGGAAAAAAAATGAATCCTAAACAATTGCCCAGCTGTCCCACGTGCTGCAACACATTTTGTCATATAAAGCAACAGTTCTCAAATATTTCAGTCTATATGTGTATTCTCTCTAGTATTTACTCTTTAACACATTTTTGAAAAACTTAATTAATTTTTGTCAGGAACAATAGTATAGCATACCTGTCTGGATATTTTAACTATTTCTTCTACCTATATAGGCTTTCTGAAGGGTAGTGAAAGTAGATTTAGAGAAAGTGTATATCTGACACCATCAGGCAGCTCAGTCAGGAACAAATTTAATAAAAACCTCTCTATTAGTAACAATGATGACTTGTCAAGTAAACAATATCACCACACACCATGAAGAAAATAAATTCTTATTAACTCCTGCAAAATCTGGAATTCACACAAAGGACACCAAGAAGCTAGGAAAGTGAAATAAACCATTTAAATCCCATTACAGAAATTGTCATAACAGGTGCTTTAGGTGTACTTTGAGGAACTGGAGAATAAAACATACAATGAATGCTCATAAACATCAAAAACGGTATTCCTGCATTCATCTTCCAGGACACTTCAATACTTTGACCTTTCAGTCACCAAAACTTTATTCCAGGTAGTATCCTGACTGTCTACTTAATATTAGTTGCAGTTTTGTAACCCCCATCCCCTGATTGTTCTTCCCCAACAAGGCTCTCATCCCAAGTCCTTTTCCCTCATTTCTTGGTGCACTATCCAACTGACTCCTTACCAGGTGTCTCCATGGTGATAATTAGTGCCTTTCCTGACTCTGCAGGGAGTGACTTTATGTTTTATTTCTGCTCTTCATGTATTTCAGGCTATGCCTCCCAGTGAGCTCAGCCACAGCTCCTCTACTCAGCATGATGAGACAAGGCAGGAGCCTCTCTCTCTTTGCTGCTGTACTCCCTGCAGCCACATCCTCCAGCATAGCAGTGCCTCACCTGTTAAGCAGTCTATGTTCCTCTGTTAACAGTAGTGAATCCTGATCAATTTATTAAAAATAAATTGTTATGAATTATGTCCCAAAGTCAGGAAGCCAAAATATTGTTGTGCCAGTTCTCACTTACATTAGACTCAGAGTTTCCAGTTAAGAGCCTTTGGCAAACATAGGATCAGTTGTGAAATATTCTCTACTGACCTGAGTTAAATAATTTACTGAGGTGAGACTGTGATTTCTTTTCATCTTTCATTTGAAAAAAAAATCGAAAAGAGAGTTCAAGGAAAATGGATCCCACTCAAAGTAGTTATAATCTAGTGGCTGGAAAGAATTATCATACAATATGTAGTCTCTTGTCTCTCTGGCTGGGGATTAGGCTCTTTTGAATTTGTTTCTTGAGTGAGAAGGCTAGTGGAAAAGAAATTGTATCTCTCCTTAGAATCAGAGTCTGTATTCACTAACCAAAACTAGAACCCAAGCCTGTTTCTGCTTTCTCAGGTGAAGGCTATAACTTCCAGACAATTTCCCACTCAGTATAATATTTCCTCTCCTTTCTGTCTTGGAGCTGAGAAAGCTTCCTGATTCAGATGTTATCAAACTAATATAATTCTGCAACTGTTCAGATGGGTTTATGCATATATTTTCTAAAGAAAAAATAAAGCCCCAAGAAAAAAACTTACAGCTTTCTACGGGGGAATAAACAGAAACCCTATGGTAGTATCTAAATGAGCATATGAGCACCACCAAATATGAAGTCATAAATGACTTCTCATCTTGGCCCTATTAATTTTAGATACAGACATTATTACCTTTGGCAAAAGCATATAGGCTCTTCATCTTTCCAAGTTCTTTAATAGAGGAGCATTGTTAGCATTTCTTAATCATTTTAGGGGATTATATACAAATAAATGGTAAGTTTTCTCATAAAATCTGGGAGAAAAATAATTTATAACTCAATTGAGTAGTGTTAATGTTAGTCTGGTAACTATAATTGTTTACTTAACTTTTCATTATTTACATTCTAAATTCCATTGACTTTTCTATATTTTACTGTTAAATAAGGGATTTCCACTGAGAAGCACAAATTCATTAAATTCCTAAACTTGAAAATGAGCAAGACTTTTTGGTCTAGTTTTTTCTTTAAACAAAAAATATCTCTAAGTGACAGAAATGTAGCTTTTAAACATTCTTGGTATTTAATTAATTGAATTATAAACTTAAAAACCAAACACTATAGCTATTCTTTTATTTATCTAATTAGTCTATGAGAAAGAACTTTCTGAAAAACAATGAGCCAACTGATGTTAGCTGTTGTGTCTTATTCACATTAGTCAAAACTTTTGCAAATTTTCACATTCCTTTAGTGAAGCAGTTTTAGCTATTAAACAGTGCTATCAGTGGGATTTGGTGTATTAAATTGCTTTTGATGCTTCTCAAAGACCCAGTGGGATATCTGGGGAGAAAATAAGTACATCTGAATTGAAAATAAAGCAGGCAACCATTTTTGTTAGCTCTCAAGCTTCAGCATCTTGCCCAGAGCTTCAGTGACACATTTACATGGACTTGAAGTTTGTGTCCTTGAAACTTCCTCTGAAACTATGAGTCACTTCTGTTGAAAACTTGGGAATGAAGGAAAACATGTGCATGAGTAGGAGAGTACACCCTCAAGTTTGCCTGAAGGAAGCAATGATTCCTCCTCTTTTTGCAAACAGTGTTAAAGCTAAGAGCATTCATCCTTTTCAGGGCTGAGTCCTGTAGCTCCTTTCTTCCTCCCTGGCCCTCTTGTTTTGAGAGACAGACAGTAAGATTTTAAACTTTGTCAGCTATTCCTGGTCAAAGAGATTTGTTTCAAATGATTAGGAAAATTCAAACAACATTTTAGCTTGTGCCTAAGGGTGTCCAGCTCAGAGCACAGCCAATGGAGGCAGCAGCCAGAGTAGAAGGACACACAGAAGCGAGGCCAGCAGCTCTGCTGAGGGCAGCACACACAGGATCTGGAGTGATGGTGACACTACAGGCAGCAGTCCTGCAGCAGCTGATCCTGACGTGGCACAGAGGAGGAAGCTGCTCTGCACCTCTGGACAGTTGTGATTGGTGCCTATTGCTGGGTCAGAGTTTACTTTCCACTTGAGGTGTGTGCTGGAGAAGCCTCTATGTTACACAGGACAGGAGTTGCAGGTTGAGGTCAAGAGGCTGTGTAATATCAGAGATTACTAAAAAGAGAGTGACCTAAGCTTTTCTGAGATCCTGAGAGTACAAGTGTTTGAGCCTTGCAGCTGTACCAAAACATAGGAGCAGGCAAGGTCTGTGCTGGTTGGGTAAGAAAATGAGAGTAAAAGCTGCAAGCTCATGTCTTCTAGCACGGAAGATAGTTCCAGTTCCTCAAGTTTCACCTGCAGGTCTCCAGCTCCTGAATGGGTTCAGTGCCCTGGTAGCAGCAAGTGCCTGGGAGCTGTGTCCAGTGAAGAAGCAAAGTCAGCTGAGAGTGAGTCCCAGAGCAGCACCAAGAGAAAGTGGTGAGTGGCAGCAGAGAGCAACTGCCTGCTGAGCAGTCAGGCAGGTTTGTTGCTTACAGGGAGAGACCAACAAGGCTCAAAATCCAGTCTCCATCATTGGTGATACTGATAACCCAGCTGGACACAGTCCTGGACAATGTTCTATCTGACTGTCCTGGGAACATAAGACTGATTCAAGTGATTCCTGGAAGTGCCTTCCAGCCTCAGCCATCCTGTGATTCTACCACATCTGAGGTGTCCGATATGTCTGACCACAAGGAACACAGGAAAGAACTGTCAACCTGTAGTCAGGAATGGAGGATACCTTAACCATTGTAGAATGGTTTTGGATAATTCAGCTGTGTCATGAAACCTCTGTTTTAAAAATGAAGACAGGGTCCTTTGGGCACACTAGAATGGTAGACCCATGCAAGTTCGTGTGTGCACATTCTGGAGAACATAGACATGACACAGACATGGACATGAGAGATTCAGTATAGGCAGCACAGAAATTTTAAGGTGCATAAGTGAGGTGATAGAAAGTTTAAGGTGCAAATTGACATAATAGAATTTTTTCTTAGATGATTATTTGAGGATAGGAAAGGTGTCAGGGTACAGGTGTTATAAACTCAGAGAAAGGATGAGAACAAGTTACTACTCTTGGAGAAGTTTGCAAAGTTAGTAAATGAAGGTATAATAAAAAATAAGCTTACTTTAAGAGCCTACCACTGCTGAACAGCAGGATGGATAAAATAATGTGGCAAAACACAAGTATGAAACTGGAATACCCTTACCAAATGGGAATGAATAATATTGAAGGAAGTAATGTAGGGTGTCAATGTGCATCACAAGCAGGGTCACCTAGTAGTATGAAGAGAGGATTGAGAAAATTATAGTGGAGAAGAGGGGTCTGAGATGTGGAAAAAGCACTATGAAAATTTAATAGTTTCATGGAGCAAAGATCACAGAAACAGGTGGAAAAGAAATGAGTAGTGGTTCATGAGTCATGGCTTATTGTACGTTGTTGTTAAACACAGACACTTCATTTTCTAAGATTGTAGCTTACATACCAGAGAATAGTGTTCACACTAGATAACCTATTCATCTTTACAATGATGAATTTATCAATATCTGCTCATATTTCATAAGTACTGTAGCAATATTAGGTGACACTGTGTACAGATACATGGAAAGATGGAGTAACTACACTTATCAATAATGCTGTCAATCATTTTCTGGGCATTAGATTATCACTGCTATCAATTTCAAGAAAATCTGCACTAAATAAATAAAATTATAAATTAAATAATGAAAGAATTAAAAGCTAGTCACCAAGTTTGCATAAAATAAATGTAAACTTTTTGCTAGGAAATCTCCATGGGGAATCCATTTTCATTCACTATGTCTCTGTGTACACAGTGAAGCATTTAATTTTCCCAGTGGGTAAACTAATTAAAATCACAGAACAATACCAATTCTTGAGCAGAGAACTGTGATAGCTTACTATTAAAAAAAAAAAAAAAATACACATTGTTTTAAACAAAGAATGCCCAAAAGAAATTAAAAATCTGAGCACACAAAGGTCTTCTGATTTATAAATACAATGGAAATGTGTCCTTATAATTTCTTTTTGTCTGTTTACTTGAGAACAGTCTTATTATATCAAAAGGACTGTCTGAACATCATGCCATTCATCTAGGCAGCATGGATAATCAATTTATAATTAAAGAAATAAAATTGATAGTTACTAAACGGGCTTTTTAGGGGAAGAATTTGGATTATCTACAGATAATTCTTTTCTAGATATTTGAAAAGGTGATGAGTAAACTGAAGAAAATTTATGTGATAAATTATGAATGTGCTTGATGCAGATCTTTCAGTTATATTGTAGTTCTTTTGAATTGCTCTAACTCAGAAAGTATTTTGAAAATAAAAGAACTAACAAATGAGGCCAGTTTTGTTTATCTAGGAGGTTACTTTATTTTAAATTTTACTAAAATGAGATTTTTTACTTTTTTTTCAAAAATACAATTAAAATACTAAGAATTAGAGTTTTAGTGTTAATTTTCAGGAGGGTGACACTCAGGGTCTGTAGGAGGCAAAAAAGAAAGTCTCTCAAGTGGATTAATAGATGACAGGGAAAGCAACAGCTTATACAAACAGACTAGCAGAGAGGTTTGAAAAGAACTAGGGTAAATAAGTGTACTCTGTGAAATTAGGTGATAGCACTTACACACCTGTTTATCTGACAGCAGTTTGCATTTCTGCAAGGTCTTCATGGTGGTGGCTTTAATCAAGGTCCTGAAATCATCAGGCTTTAATTTTACATTTTTGAAGTGGCAAAGAGGACACTTATGTACACATTATCACTTGAACAGCTTTTTCCTGCCCTTAGTGCTGTTAACCATTGTCTCTCACTGAGACACTATGGCCTATTTAATCAGTGTAGAATTTACCTTGAGTCCATAACAAGACCATTTACATCCCATTTGGTTCTACTTTGAGCACTCATATGGGACCTAAATGTCCATAGACCTTGTACTTGCCCTTTGAAATGGATGAATTCACTGTCAACGAAAAATAAAGACGCCCATTAAACGACCCTGTAGTATTAGAAGATATTTTACCTGAAAGCATTACACAAGGGTGAGATGTTTGTAAAGCTGGATCAGGAGAATTTTCCAAGCTTTGATCCATTATAGGTTAGTGGGAAACTGTTTATCTCAGTGCTTGTAGCCTTAGGTGCTCCCATACTCTTACAATTGTTATGTACTAAAATGCACAGTAATGACAGCAAAAGGAATTCTCACGTCCTGGATTTTACTCTGTCTAGGTGAACTTTGCAATCACCAATTTCCACAGACATTAGTAGTAGTCTGCAAGTAATAAGGAACCAAAAGATTGGTAGATAAAATGATTTTGAAACTTAAATGCTTCAAAGACATGACTCCTATTCATGGAGGTATAATAGTAAAACAGAAAGTATGAAGGCTCCATCTGACCCCATTAATGTTTGCTATTACTAATGTTGGAGTCCTTTGACTTTTTTTTCCTGAGAACAGAAAGCTTTTCCTTTGTTGCTGTCTATATATTATTCTATTTGAAATGTCATAAGGGAAATCAAATACAGCCAGCCCAGTACTGACATGTAAACAGTGTGTAAAAGAGCAAATTTATTTTACTGCAATCCAGTAGGATAGAAACGAAGATAATAGTACAGGGAATTTATATATGTGTGTTTATTTTGACCTAAATACAGGTAGAACTTTAACTTACCTATGTACCAGAAATCTTCACTGCATGTTGACTATATGCAACTTGTATAAAGGATATGTGTCTTCAACAGATCCAGAATCCCTTGCATAATATCTGTTCCAGGTTCACTGTTTTAGCATTGATTCTAAGATACAGAGACAACTGATATGTCCTGTGCCACCCTGTGATGATGACTTGGAAACCTCAGATTATCTAACAAGGCTTATATCCTTCATTATCAAATGATAAAAAAAAAGACATTCCTTAATGTAAGGTATAGTACTACAGCAGGGAGTGGGGAGGGAATTGTTTAAAAAACAACACAACATGGGCTCAGATGTGTATTTGAGTTTTAGTTGGCATAGCTGTGAACCACATACTTTGCTATAACAAGATCATGACCACTAGATCAAAAGTTGTTTTCTCCCTCTGCTGGGCACTGGTGAGGCTACACCAGTAGACTGTTCAGTTTTGAACTCCCCTGTTCAAGAAGGGCATAGTTAAATCAGACATTGCCCAGAGGGAGTTACTAGGGTGTTCACAGTCTAGCTGGCATCACCTTGCAGGAGAGGTCAAGAAAGCTTGTCTTGCTTAGTCTAACAAAGAGGAGGCTAAACTGTGGTATTGCACAAGCCTGCAGTTATCTGAAATGCAGTGGCGAACTTATGGAGTTAAACCTCTCTGGTTAGTGCAAGGGACACTGATAGAAGGAACAACAGCTGAAGATTGCATCTTGTGAGTGTCAGGTGAATATCAGGAAAGAAAATTCACTGTGCAGCATTGGAATGTCTTGCTCAGAGTAGCTATGAAACCTCCATCCCTGTCAACTGTTAAGATTAGAATAAGACCAAACCATTCTGAATGAACTGACTCCTGGCAACAATCCTGCTGCAATCAGAGCATTGGAATAGTGATGTCCCGGCAGTCAACATTTCCACAAACCTGTGATATCTAAAACAGTACATATTAATGTCTGATAAGCCAAAGTAAAATTTATTGGTTTATCAATGGAGAATTCCTAGCACTGTCATTGGGAATTTGTATCTGAACGTTGTGGGGCTTTGAGGTAATGTTATTTTGTTACTAAGAAAGAGCAGAATCATTCTTTAACTTATATTATGGAAAAGAGAAACTCAAACGAAAACTGGAAATCTTAATAACGGTCATCTTCCCTTCTCAGTCATACCTTGATAAATGTCAAGAAACAGGTGTTACCCAATCCAATAAATAAAACAAGTTAGTAGACTATTTTGACGTAAGTATTGATTCAACACCTAATCACTATTAAAATATTCAATTTTATGAATCTTACAATTGATTTGTTTTTGCATGCTTATGTGTGTCAGAAGGATAAACTATATAAAAATGCAGATATGCAAGTCTATTTTCTGTTTCCTATTTAACAAAATTAAAAATAAGTAAGACTTTAAATCCTATCTTAAAAAGAATCCAATAACTTTATGCATATTAGCAGCATTACTCATTTAGTACTTAGAATGTTCACATTTAATTTCCAACTAAAAATACCAAAAGAATCATTCCCTGAAAAATATCTAAATATAGGTTACTTCATTACCTGTAAATCAGTCTCAAAAAAGATGCAGTCTGTGAAATGCTAAATGAGAACTGACTGGTTAAATGCTGCACTTCTTGCAATCAGAAGGAATAACAATTACAGTGCCAACTGCTAATCCTAAGAAATCAAAACACAGTTAGGCAGCCACTAAATTCTATTATAAAGTGTAATTATTATTATTATACTTTTTCAGAAAATGAAGAGATGGAAACATTATGCAAGTACTTAACCTTTTTTAGTAGCTAGGGCATTGTTCTTTACTGTGCTACTAAATATATTCATCTTTAAAAAGAAATAACACTCCAAATTCTGAAAACACTAGTTGGTTCTTCTCTTTAATGCCTAATCAGAAATGTTGAGATATTCTGTTTTTTCCGCTGAAGTGGATTAGATTGAAAATTAAGATATGTTAAACAGGCAGAATGTGCAGTATGCTTTGTAATTAGTGCAATACAGAGCTTAATGTTTTGCACTACTGATGATGTATGTACTTCTCACGTGGGTTTTTACAAATACCTAACATAATCTGTCACTACAGTGCAAAGGAAAAAAAAACATGACCACAATCTCTATACAAACTTATAATTTTGGGCATGTATATAGGTATTGAAGGCTTAGTTTTACTAATTAATTTGGAATCACAATCACAATTTTATTTTTTTTTTCCTTTGAGTTTGTTTTTCTTTTTAATCCATATAGGAAGTTAAAAAGATCTAAAGATAAATGAACAGATGCTACAACTATAAATTATACCCTGGGACACCAGCATACCTTTTTTCCAGCCTAAGAAGTATTGATTCCCATGATTTCTTGCATTTTGCTACACTTCTATTTTTCAGCCGTTTATCTATGCAGCGATATCTGCCCACTTACTTTCTTCTTGAGGGGTAACCCTGGTTAGCTAATCACAACACAGCTGCTTCCTCACTTCACTCTACCCCAAGTGGGATGGGAGAAGAGCAGAGTAAAAATAGAAACAAAAAAATTGTGCGTCAAGATAAAAATTGTTTAATAAGTGGAGGAGAAGTGGAAGAAGAGAAAAAAAATACCAAAAAGTGGCGTAAAGGGAACTACTCCCATGGATAAATCTGCATCCATCCAGTTTCTGAGTAACTGACTACCTTATAAATCCCTTTTTTCCGTTTTTATGGATGAGCATGATGCTGTATGGAAGGGAATGTCTCTTTGACAGTTCAAGTCACATGCCTTATAAGGCACACTCCCAACCTCTTGTGCACACACACCCCACTGCCACCCTCAGTTTACTGGGGAGACAGTGAGAAAAAAGCCTTGACACTGTGCAAGCACTGCTCAGCAGTCACTGAACATGAACATTTTGTCATCACTGGTTTTGGTGGTCAGTCTAGAACACAGGCCCAGGTGAACTGCTATGAAGAAAATCAACTCCATCCCAGCCAGTTCACCTCTCCACACAGGAAGATGAAACTCTGTTTAAAAAAAAAAAAAAAAAAAAAAAAAAAAAATTCATTTTATCTTCTGTGTCAATTGAACAGTAATTTCTTTGAGAAACTCTACATGCAAAGAAAAGGTAATCTATCTCCTGTATTTTCTTGTGAATTACTGTTGACCATTTCTATCCAAATCACTGCTCCTAAGATGTTTCCAAATTTGTTCCAACAAATTGTTTATAATAACTTCCTCTCTGGGAAGTGAATCTAAATTGGTTGGATATTGATCCTTTTTCTGAGCTGAATGTTGCATGGAATTGTATTTGCCTTGAAAGTCTGAGCTTAGTAGGAGGTGGACATTTTGTTTTTGTTTTTTTTCATTTCACACCTGGAGAGTGGAAACAGGCTGTGAATTCATTATGTGGCTCCGCAGGATAACTAGCCTGGATTTGATCTTGTCTCTCCTGCACCCAGACCTGTGCAATGAAGATATGCCAAGGTATTCCTTGACCAGGATTCTGCTTGTTTGTTGCCCTTCTGGAAGGAGCACTTTCTCTGTGCAGGTCTAAATCTCTCTGCCTGGTCTTCAGTTTTAGAGAGTAATTTTTTTTACACTCTACCATATACTCTAGAAGCTACTGTATAGTCTGACAGATTGAGGAAAATCATGTAGAGGGCACATAAATACAAAGAAGAATGAAGGAGAGATGGAGACAGTGAACACTGTATGCAATCTGTCTTAAAGCCTGGTCACAGAGTTTAATTTGTTTTTCTGACAAGCACTGCTTTTAGGGAAGGACAAACTGGGATAGAATAGAATAGAATAGAATAGAATAGAATAGAATAGAATAGAATAGAATAGAATAGAATAGAATAGAATAGAATAGAATAGAATAGAATAGAATAGAATAGAATAGAATAGAATAGAATAGAATAGAAGTTGTTCTAGATGGAGAGGACATACAATACACATCTAGTCCCATCACTGTGACTGGAGGTGGTTGCAGGACAAAAGTTAATTTCAATGCTTTTGAAGTCATAATTTTTAATATTTGTTAATATTGTAGTTCTTGCCCAGTCTTCAAGGATCTAAACAATATAGTACACCATTCTAAAATTCTACAGTGCTACCATCAGTAATGAAACTTCTTAGTGTGCTATGACAAAGAATAATGTATAACATTTCAGGAAATATGTTATGAAACCATTTGAGATGTTTAGATTTCCATTTTCCTCTTATTTATTTTTAAAATTATGTGCTAAGTTTGGGGTTTCTTCCTTTCCTGATGGATTTCCTGGTCTCTCTATTTTAAGTGCTCTGAAATGAGTTTGCATTTTATCTATATAATAGGTAATAACATTTCTCTTTTTAATAACTGGGTTTATAATAATAGAGCTTGTTATGAAGGGAAAATGCATCTTATAACAACAGTGAGAATTTAAGCTGCTCTTTGTCTATTAGAGAAAAAGTAATTTATTCAAGTAATTTTATTCCTGCAAGTTTTCAGTTAACAGAAATAAAAAAAATCTTCTTAAAGATAATAGAATCATTCTAGAAGGCCAGAGCTTTTCTTGGAAACTCTAATTACTTAGATATTGCTTGGTGTAACAGGTATGCAAGCTTAGGAAAAACTGATTCTAAAGATAATACAAGATTGTTTTCTTGCAAAATTTACTTAAAATTTATATTTAGAACTAGATAAGCTGCAAAAAAAGCTCCTCAGTGCTTTGAGCTTGAAAACATATCTTGCATAACAGAAAGAAACATCATATGAACCTAGAATGCATGTGATGCTTTTATTAAAAAAGGGCTGTTACTGGTTTAATAATGTATTTATTCTTTTCTTGAAAGAGTAAAATCAATAAAGCAGTAAACACATACACTTCCTTATGTGTAGATAGCTGAGAATATATCCAGACTGCCAGCTGGCACAAAAATACTTCAGTTTTGCCTTACATATGAGGCACATGCCAGGTAGTTTGAGCAATTCATAACCTTAAATCAGTGTCCATAACTTCCATCCTCCAAATTAATCTTGCAACAACCATTTTCTCTGTCCTTCATTATTTTTTTATTTTGGTTTTGGTTTTTGTTTCATTTTGTTTGGTTTTGGTTTTGGTTTTGGTTTTTTTTTTCCTAGCCTGGGTTCCTGATCTACTTCTCTAGTTAGAACTGCAAACAAATGTAATCAACTAACACAAGTAGTTAATATGAATAGCGTGGCTGGGGCCTTGGAAAGAAAATCATGCAGTAACTTGCAAAATAACTAGTCCTTCATTACAGTTTTTTTGGGTTTTTTTTTTTTTTTTGTTGGGTTTTTGGTTTTTGCCTAAAAATAATGATTGAGTGAAGTTTCTTTAATGTTTTTCCTTAGTGATGAACATACGGGTAGGTTCTTTGCAAAATAGGGATGCAGAAGATCAATACTGAGGTAGTAAGATTTCACACAGAGAACGTTTCAAACTGCAACTGCTCCAGGAGCATGGACCTGAATCTGCTTTGTTATGTTGCTCAGCAAGCCAAGGACAATTTCAAGTGCCAGGGAGATTTAATTTTTTTTCCATTCTAACCTAGGAGCTCTAATGGTTAGATTTCAGCACTGTGAGATTGATATAAAAAGTATTAAGTACTGTTGAAAAAGATGTGTTATATCTGAGTGCTTTGGAAAGCTGAATGATAATTTTCAGAAGCTATGGTTTGAAAGAGCTGTTAGTTTGCCTGTAGGTCATATCATCCAAGTCCCAGAGACAGCATGGTTTTGGACTGTCAGTCTCAGACTATGAGGCTTCAAGAAGTGATGTCAGTGACAGCCCCAGTGAAAGCAGCTCTCACCTGACCAACAGCCCTTGGCTTTTTGTTGCCAGTCACAGAGCAACACTTCTCAGTCATTCTCACACCAGTATTTGTGGGATGAAGCAACTGATCTATACAGAAAACCTTCTTGAAATAGAGGTGGAAGTGGAAAATCTCTTTTAGAAATGTATCAGCCCCTGGCTGTCTTCCAGGCTGAACTCAGAAGCAGTTGCTTCAGCACAACTGGGAGGTGTCACACAACAGTGTGGGAGTGAGAAGCCAAGCAGTGCGCATGGAGACAAAAGTTTTGCCACTGAATGCTTTGAATGGTGAAACTATGGTTCCCATTCCTCACCTGTAGCTCCTTGAAACAAAATGTGTTAGGACCCTGGAATTTCACAAAAAAACTTTATTTAAACAATATATCTTATGATAGGTTTTAATGAAGTGTGGCTAAAACTTTGAAGTCTCTTAAATCACAGCTTTTAAGCCTACAAAGTTTACTTGCTCTGTGCAGACTGTCTATGCAGATTTAAGTTCCATAAATAGATTTTTGGATGCTCTGGTTTCCAGCAATGAATTTTTTTCAGACATTATAAAGACCAACTGCCTGGAATTAGGAGATTTTGAGCTTCACTGTGTCTTTTGAGTTTTCAGAGGAGTTGCATCTGTACAAGTCTTTTGAAGGTTTAAAAAATTTTGCTGAACATCACTGTAAAGCTTTTTAGCTTTTCATGAGAAAAAGAAACATTTGTTCCCATCTGTATTATTAGTGAAATTTTAGAAATATCCATGCACTAAAGGTATGTATGCTGACTTTCAAAGAATAGGTCTTCAAAAGCCCTTGAAAAGATTTAGACCACATGGCCATGGATATGTTTATGCAGTTGATGATTAGTGGTATGTGCCTATACAAAATACCAGAAATAGTATTTTTTTTTGACTAATCAAATATGAAACTAACAAAAAATATTGATTTTAATTGCTTAGTCACAATGAAGACACTAGGACACAAACATTCACGTTTTTTAGAATGTGATTCATCTCTGTCTAATCTTATTTATTTATTTGTTTATTTATTGTAATGAGGCATCTTTATTATACAGATATCTGAACAAAAATTCTGGCTCTCTACAGAAGTAAATCTGTTAAAGGAAATGCCTAATTTTTCTTCACTGTCATAACAGATGAATAAATCTCTGTGTGAACATCCAAAATAAAATCACTTAGGTTAAGTTCTCAACATCTGTAGTTTAAAATTCAAGGTATTCTCTTATTTCTCTTCTAAACAAAATTAATTCATGGCCTGCCTTGATGCTAATTTATGTAGCTTTAAGACCGAGATAGATTATGTGGCAGGTACTACAGAAATTAATTGTATCTTAATTTCTGCAATTTTAAGATAAACACTGAAAATTGTCTTTCTTTTAGCTTAACTTATGCTGTTTTGTTAAGATAAGGTAGAAAAAAACTCATGGTGGCATTCCCATGTTTGTCTTTAGAGGGAGAAGGCAGTGAATTTAATTTTCAAAACAGATAAAATGATTAGTCATTTAATGAACTGAAATTTCAACTTGCTTTTTGAAGGAGCCAAGATCAAGGCAATGTGACTAGTGGTAACAATTTCTGTGTAGGTCCAATATGTGATGGAAACTCTAGTCTACAACTAGAAGAAAAAATCTGTGTAGAATTAATCCAAATTATTTTTAGTACAATTTAGTATTTCAGTGATGACTGAATAATGTCTTGGATAGTTCATAAAAAATATTAATATCTACCCTAAATACAGGCTTAAAGCTTCTGTGAGCAGTCTTTCAGTATTCTGAAGCATGCAAGGGATGATATTTGCATATTGAGGGCCCTGTAAAGTATCTCAGATATCTTCATGCTATCAATGAACCTACATTACCTTACAAAGACTTTCAAAGTTTAATTCTAATCAGTAAGCAGAAGAATCTAATTATATTTGCTATACTATGTTTTATCTGGGATACCATTATAAATAAGTAACAGAACATCTACAGAAGACAAGTTAAACCAAGGCCAGAAAGGATACATTAAGTCACTCAAAATATTACTAACTCCCTATATTTAAGATATCAAATTGAGTTAATAGGTGACTAGATTAGTTTCCTTCTTTAACTACATCTCCATTGAGACCGAGCTTGGCTTATCTGTTGTTACATTCCTATTCACTCCTTAAAACATCTGCCATAAAGTTGAAGCCTACACCTACTGTTCAGAAATCTGGAGAAGTGATTCTGTAGTGTGAGTGTGTGGACCTAGTGTTGGTACTAAAGACTTCAAGATGGGGTGGACAGATACAACAAGGGATTTATAGGACATCTTCAACAGTCTGGAGCCCAGGTAGAGTATTCTATAGAGCCAGAACATGTTCTAGAGAGCCATGATGACTGATAGCAGGATATGCACAGCTATGTCTCTATGCTCCTTAATGAACCTCTGAACTCAGGAGAGATGGAACATATGCACAGCTTCCTAGCAACATGATTATTTCCACTACTTGAGCTTGTCTTTTCTGTACTAAAGTAAGCATGAATTTAGTTTTGGTATAAACACAGTGTGCAAGAAGACACTCTTCTACAGAAACAGACATTTTTTTATATTATTGTATTAGTTTCATCTAAGCTCAGGACTACTTCTTTGATTTTGTGAGAAATAGTTTTTCCAGCACGTATGCATGTAGTCTTGTTCTTTTGCTCTTGAGCTGATGTTTGTTTCAAACATCATTATTCAAATTTCTTGCAGGTGCAGAACGGATTACAGTTGACCCAGCCCCTGATAAGTCACAGTTGTATTAATTACCAAAGAAGAGGAACAGCCTTACCCTTAATGGGTTGCAGCTGTGACTAATGAAGGTAAATGTGATAAAAGAGGTAGGCTGGCTGGCTAAGGGGCCTTGGAGGGAGAGGACCTTGAGGAGCCCTGAGGAAGAAGGAGCAATCCAGAGTGACACAAAGAAGAACAAAATACGGAAGAGTTGCTGCAGTAAAAGGTCTGCTGTGAGGTCAGTCTGGGTCTGATGGAGTCAGAGCCTGCTGTTGGAGCCTGTAGTAATAGCTGAGCTGAGTGAAAGCTGTGTTCAGGGTCTGCAAACCAATACTTGCAGCCACAGTCCAGCAGGAAGTAGCCAGCAGTCAGAGTCTGCAGTTGGACTCTGCAGTAGGAGCTTGCTATAGTCAGAGTCAGGATGGCTAAGCTATAAAGAGGAATAAACCAGAACCTTTTTGTGTTGTTGAATGGGAGTCTGTGTCTTGGCTAATTTCTACCCCTAATGAGAGGTCTGCTGCAACATTTCTGTTGTAGAGCTGTACAGATAAGAGCAATTTATGGACCTAATGTTAATAAGCAAAACAGCAGGGAACTATTAATATAATTTTTAATGTTACTAACACTATGTACTTTTTTATAAATCAGAAAATAAATTTGCATCATATTACCAACCAAACCACTCTAATAATTAAATTTTTTTCACTACAAAACCTCAAAAAAACTGTGTTTAACAGCAAGCTCATTTATAATAGACATGGTTCTAAAATCAGTTCAAATAGATTTTACTATAAAACTACTATCAGATTGAGAGAAATTATGGGTATTGCTGTTCTAAAAGCAGGAGCTAAATCTCCTCCCACAGTTCTATTCACCTGCCTTGTATTTACATCGTGCACCTCATTTAGCACATACGATTCTGTCACTTGGGAAATAACACATTTGTTATACAAATTTATATAAAAATGTTCAGCTCAAATATTTACAAAAGCACAGAATTGGAGCCTCCTCTGAGAATGAAACAAGAATCAAAAGATGAAGAGGTGTTGGAAAACACACTGTAAATGGAGCAGCAGTGTGGGACCCTTAATATCCAAAGATCAGAGAGTATCTTAATGTAAAATACTCACTACAGGGCTGAGGTGGGAGAACAGGAGACTTATGTGTGTATGCTTTTGAATAATTCTGATTAGTATTCTGACAGAAAAGTAATTTTTTGTTGAAAATGTATTCTGTAATTTTTCAGCTCTAATAAAAATTTGAACTTTGGTCTTCTTTAAATTTTAACTTATTTTATTGATATTAATAATTTTCTCCCTTTTATGACAGAAACATTTTCATCAATGAGCCTATCAGAAAGTACGAGTTACGAGCTCAAAGCAAGCCTAAAAAATTGAGTACATAATTTGCATTATATGGACTTTCAGTACCAAAGATCTGAGAAGCTTAAATTTCCTGATCAAGTTCTGTGTGCGAGTCAAAAATTCTAAACCTTAGTCTTGCTTTGAAATAGAATGCATTTTTTAATGTTTAGCTGAAAAATAGAAGAATCCCATGAAAAATTTCTCAAGTGTGCTCTGAAATAAATAGACAAATTTAAGTTTCAGCTTCAGAGAAATGGAGGCCAAAATGAAAAAGTACTGTCTTATAGCTGTTAGTTAAATTAGGATTATATTTGCCAATATTTTGATAATAGTTTGAACAATTTCTTATTGAAGGGGCATTACACACTTATGAATGTGCATTTTACATAATGTTATCCTTGCAGTAGAATTAGGTAAATGAGGAATAATTTTGAGCAATTAGATTTTTCTTAGTCTCAGGGTTTCAAAATCATAAAAATACAGAGAAAAATAAAATCTCCGAGTAATGAAGAAACTATGATACTTTGTCCTTTATTAAATTTAAAAGATTAGTCCATGCAAAAACTGCTACTGACACATTATCATAATAGTGAAATATCTTTATGCAAAGAACTCAAAAAAGGTTTTGTTTTTTTTTAGTATGTTCCATTAAGCCAATGAGTTTGTCACTGCCATTGTGACAGCTGGGCACTAAGATGCCATAAGAAAGGCAGGTCTATTTCTCATTATTGTGTGTCAGAAGTGCTCTGTTTCTGAGCTAGTGGCAATAAGTGTGAATGTGCTGGCTGCACGAAGAGTGCAGGGTCACAGTCAGTAAAGAAGGAGTGAGAGTGTTTTTGCAATCAGAATAATTTCTATGTGAAGTAACCTTGCTGATTCAATTAAGAAGGAATGTCAGTTCCATGGGTATTGTAATTGTATTTTAAACAATGTGTGCTAATTCTTCATCTTCACCTAGACTTGCAAGAGTTTAGTGTATTATAGCATAAAAATGTCAGAAACAAAGACCTACTTTTCCCTCTGAGGGTACTGACAAATGCTAAACAGGATTTAAAAGTCATGATTCTTTGAGCAATCTAAAATGCTCTTTGCAACAATCCCCAGTATATAATAGAATAATTGAATAATTTAGACCTTTAAGACTATCAAGTCCAATCAGTAACCCAGCACTGCCAGATCCACCACTGTCCCTAAACACCACAGCACACTTCCTTTGTGAGCTTCCAAGGCATATTGCAGTGATCCGTGTCTCTCTGGAATTGCAAGGCTGACAGCACACTTTTTTTTTTTTTTTCAAATATTTTGAGTGTTTTTCTAGATTCTGCACTTTTTCAGAGGTGAGATTGCAAAACATTGAAGGTGTCCACAGCCCATGCTTGCCCATGCTATCACTCACATTCTGCCATTCATATCTACTCAAGCTTGGGGTAGATTTTGGATGATGTTCTTAGAAATTGTCTAACGTTAAATGAGACCTGAACCATATACAGTAACATGCTGGTTCCTGGGAAAAAGAACCAGACTGGTTTCAAGGGTATTCAAAGGATATTAAAAATTTTTAAGTTCTCAAACACCAAATGTACTCAGTCTAAAAGAGAAGGAAGAGGGACTGGAACAGTCTCCCCTATAGGCTGACTGTTGGAGAACAGGCAAAAGCTGTAATTAATAATAGGTCCCAGGAGGTAGCTCCCAAAGTACAGAGGTGACAACAATGTCAAGAAGACTCACTGGATTAGTTTCATGGCCAGGGATTCTAACATGTAACTGGTGAGGCCAATACTAGGAAGTACAACAAAATTATAGTCTTAGCCAAGACCCATGAATGATAAAGATCACCACAAGATTACATGCTGGACAACCCTGAGAACAAGTGCAACTGTGAGAGCAAATAAGTTGTGACCAGTGGCTATTAGACCTATACAGTGAATGCTTGTGGCAACTTACTTTTAACACCGTCTGCTCAGATTTGTTATCTCAACTCTTTGTGTGCACACATTGAGCAGCAAAAAGGGCTCTCATGCTTTAACACAATTGGCAGTTCAGTACTGTGCAGAAACTTGCTCTCTCCCCCTCTGTCTGTGGAATGGGGAGGACAATTGAAAAAAAAAAAAAAAAACCCATGGGTTGAGATAAGAGCAATTCAAATAAAGTGTAAGTTTATAACCAAACCTTATAAATAAATTTAAAGTTTAAGTAAAATATAATAATACTAGTGATTGTAAAACTGCTAATATAAATAATAATAATAGTAGTCATGAAAAGGAGAGGCATCTAAATGAAACCCAAGAAAGGCAAGGGAAAGGCACAATACAACTGCTCAAAACTTGCTGACTGATGAAGTCTGACACTGAGCAGCCATCAGCCCCTTCAAAACAACTTCACCCTATTTGTGTACTGGGCATGACACTGTATGGCATAAAATATCCCTTTGACCTGTATGGGTAAACTGTCCTGGCCATGCTCCCACCAGCTTCTTGTACACCTCCTCACCAGTAGAGCACAGGAAACTGGAAAGTCCTGACCTACAGTAAGCACTGCTCAGCAACAACTAAAACTTCAGCACAACTTCAGTGTGTTATCAATGTTATTTTCATATTAAAACCAGAACACAGAGCTGTACCAGCTACTAGGAAAAAACTAACTCTACCTCAGATGAAACCAGAACAAAATGCACTTAGCATTGCCTCTGCTCTGAGCTATTTTTAAACTAGAGCAAGGTGAAGGCAGTAGTGCATGAAACAGACAAGTGGAAGAGCTGAGGAGGGTGTGCACATGCAAGTGCAATCTGCAGTAATATGCTCTGTAGTCTGAAATGAGACTGGCATGGCCTGGAGGTACTCTAAGAACATGTCATGTTACAGTAAAAAGGGCATTGCAGTGTGGTATGTTTGCACTGTGACTTCTGCTTCTACTGTTCTAGTGTTCATGTTCTATTTATTCATTTTATCCTGAAGTGGATAACTTATTTTCAAAAATCAAAAATTGTAAGGCAAATATAAAGACATGCATGGAAATTAATATAGACAGGGTTAATTATTAAAATTATTGTATGGACCTCAATGATGAAGAAGAGAATTATCTGTTCTTTCTTTCCCCGTTCATGTACAAGGCATTTAATTGCATTATGGGGGATTGTCAGACTCTAGTCATATCATTTTTATATTGCAGAATCACAGACTGTACTGACTGGAAGGGGCCCACAAGTATCATCAAGTCCAATTCCCAGCCCTGCACAGGAACATCCCAAAGAGAAATAGGGTATTGTGCAAATCCTTCCTGAACCATATCAGACTGGAGCTGTGACCATTTCCTTGGGAAGCCTTGAGTTCCAGTGCCCAACCACCCTCTGGCTGAAAAACCTTTTCCTGAAATCCAACCTAAACCTTCCCTGACACAACTTCAGGCCATTCCTTCGAGTCCTGTCATTGATCACCACAGAGGAGATCAGTGTCTGCCCCTTTTCTTCCCCCCACAAGAAGCTGTAACTGCAATGAGGTTTCCCCTCAGTTTCCTCTTCTCCAAGTTGAACAGACCCAGTGACCTCAGCCACTCCTCACATGGCTTCTCCTCAAAGCCCTTCATTGCCTTCCTTTGGAGTCTCCAAAAGTTCAATATCTTTCTTATATTGAGGTGACCAAAACTGCTCAGGGCTCATATTTGTACGACCTGGCTCTTTTGTCCACAGTGCATACTGTAAAAAAATAACAAGCCTACCTAGTTCTAAACCTAATTGACTAAATATTGCTGAAATGGAGGTGAACAAAGGTGAACAGGCTATTAAGGTTTTACCACTTTCATCCTAGAAGGAAAGGAATCTTTCTTAACCCCAGCAGATAGTCTCACCTCCAGTATCTTGAGTCTCTAGCCTTATTACATGATGGGGGATCGCAATGTAGGAATAAGATGTGTTTCTTGTCAACCTCCAGCCATAAAATAGCTATAAACTATGAAATGGAAGCCAAAACTGCACAACTACCACAGTGCTTTGTCTTGTCAGTGTGAATCAGTCATCTTGAGGAGGAACAGAAAGGTCTGTTTTGAGATGCTTCCCTTTTTTTCTAACTCCTTCCTAGGTCATCCTTTGTAATCCACACCACTGGTCAAAGCGGTTTTCCTTGTAATCAAGGACTGCTTCTCTTCCTCAGAAAGAAACTAAGTTTTGAAATAATTTGTCCTGACACTATATTTTTCCACTTTAAGAAATAGAAATTTGTATTAATAATACCATTCATATCTGCAGATTTAGATCTTCAACATATCTGTAACGGGTGAATGGAAAGCTGTAAAATTGTCTGCTTCCATGAGTATTTAAACTTTCAATGGAACAGTTGTTGTAACCTGTCTGCACTACTGTAGCTCTGCTGATGTCAGTAGAATTTTTTACCTGAACAGAAAGAAATAATGCAGTTATGAAACAAGCTAATGTATTTATTCAGAATATTCACATCTCTTTCACAGCTGTCAGATTCTTATTGCTGAGTTAAGCCAAAATACTAGTAACAGCCAAATATATTTTAGAGCTATTTTTGTCTTTTTGTCTTATGTAAGAAAATGGAAAATACGATGAAGCTGAACTTGTAAAAGATCCCATTAAACTGTAATTTTCATCTTCATTAAAGTTCAATTTATTTCCAGATCTTGAGGGAAAAATGTCTTTTTACATGTTTTGTCTGAATAAGAATCTGTGCAGGACTGAGAGACATATGTCAAATGAGTTTGCCATTAACTTTATCTTTCCTTTATTTTTCCTTAATCAGAACTATCTTCAAAACTGAGAAAATTAGCCAGATTTTCCCAACCCTGTGTATAGCTCCTATCTTTCAGGACTGAATTTAGCTTCTGAGATTTTCTAGATTTACAGAATATTCCAGTAAAAAGTATTTCTAGTGGGTTGTTTTTTTGTTTTTTTTTCTTTTTTCCCTAAATCCTGAATGCCTGGGGAATTGATTTCTGTGATGGAGTGTCTTGTCTTGCCATATGCAACTTCAATGACAATGATATCAAAGCCTTTCTATTTCTTGTCCTGCTCTTGAAGTAACTTATATTAATATAGTTTTTCTTTGACATGTTGAGAAATAAGTTATCTTTGCTCCTAACTCATCCCTAGCTGATTGTCTTATTCTGTTAAAGAGTTAAAATAAAGATTTGTGTATTTAGTTGTGTATTTGTGTATTTTAGTTTCAACTACACCATTTGTGTTCATATGCTGCTTTTCTGCAGCATTTTCTTTTTTTTGTCCTTTAGATTACAATGTGATAAACACTGAAAACCTCTGACAATTTTGTGACTTTTCTAAAAATCACGACAGCAAGACAAAAAATTACAGAAAATTAAAATGACTGGTTTTGAGAAAGGCAGTTTGCTCTTTATATTGTTAAAACCTTAGTGAAAAACTCTGAAAGAAAATTAGAGAGCTCTGAATTTTCTCTTTATTGTTCTGACTTGATATTTTTTAAAGCCATAACTTGATCCATGGGAAATTCCTCTCTGTGAGTAAACCTTACATGCATATACTAAGATATTTTCAACTCTTCAGTGCATTTAATTTTAATAACCTTGAATTGAGTATTCTATTAATTACAGAGGGTGTCTTATTTCTAAGTATAGGCACATTTGTGTTCACCATGGTTAGCAATGAAAATTGCACAGTGTGCCATTGGTGCAGTGCACTTGTTGACCAATATTTAATAATCAGCATGTCTGTTACATAGTAATTTCTTTTAGAAGCCAAATAAGTTTAGTCCCCTTACACAAAGTGCATTTTGCTGGCTAACAGAGGCAGCAAAATTGTAAAAAGTGAATCATGTATATGTCATTCCTTATGTCATATGTCATTCTTCATTAGCCGTTAGTTATTATGTGAAGGGCATGAGTTTTAAGACTCTTGTAATCTAGAAACATAATGCAATAAATTATGTGATAAAGATATATTGTTGTTGTTTTCTGTTTATTCTGTTTGTTCTAATGAAATGAAACCCTGGTTTCAGTTCTGAAGACTGTAGACCATTTGTTTGAGATGGCAAATGTTTAGTTTATGACCAATTGCAATTCTGGCAGAGCTGGTTTTCACCTGAGCACTGATCATTACTCTACTTGCAGTAGAACCATTATAGCAACTAATATGATGCATTTTTTTTCATGAATATATTCTTTTTTTCCTTTTCCAACACTTAATGTTCTTCTCAGATCAAATGTTTATCACATATGTCTCAACTCTGAATTGCTGGATTAACCATATTTTAATCTGCCTGGCTGATAAAGGACTGCTAAATATGCTAAGCATCTACTGGGAAAGAGACAGTTTTCAATCACATTAGAGATCTGAAAATCATTCCCATCACCTCATACACTTGGGACATGTTTTTTCTCTTGGCTTGTATTAGATTCTCATGGCAATGTGACTCTGGTAGTGGAGAGGCTGCAGAAGTGTCTTGTGTGAGAAAAGACTGGGAGCTATCCCCATGTTAAAGTCAGTTTCAGCCAGCTACAAAATAGACATGCTGCTGCCCAAAGTTGAACTATCAGAAACTCTGGTGATATCACTGTGATAACTAATTTAAGAAAGGGTTAAAAATGTTGTACAGCAACTGAGAGGAGTAAGAATGGGATGCTCCAGATGCTGGAGCAGGGAGTCTCTGGAAGCCCACGGAGAAGACCATACTGGAGCTGCTATCGCCACTGTGGGACTGCGGAAGAACCAGAATTGGTGGATGTGCTGTGCTGCCCATGGGGAGCCCATGACAGAGCAGACTTCTGGCAGGAACCCTGGCCCATGCAGAGGAGTCCACTCCACACTGGAGAAGATTCTCCAGCAGGACATGTAATCCTGTGGGGAACCAATGCTGGAGCAGCCTACTCCTGAAGGAATGTACCAAGAGGAAAGGATCCATGCTGGAGCAGTGCTTGAATAACTGCAGCCCTTGAGGACTCACAGTGGAGCAGTTCATGAAGGAGTGGAGAATCTTCTGTGGGAGGAACCTCACACTGGAGTAGGAGAAGAGTGTGAGCAGGAAGAAGCATTGGAGGCAAAATTAATTCCCCATCCCCCTGTGCCACCTGGGAGGTAGGAGGTAGAAGTGTCAGGAATGAGGTTGAGCCTGGAAGAAGGAAGTAGGTTGGGAGAGATATTTTTGGATTTGTTTTCATTTCATCCTATACAACTCTATTTTTAATTACCAAAAAATTAAATCTGTTTCCCTAAAGATGAGTGCATTTTGCCTGAGACAGTAGCTAGTGAGTGATCTCCCTTTCTTTATCTTGATCTTTGATCTTTTCTTCTTATTTCATCCCCCTGTCCTGCAGGAGGATGATGGGGAGCAAGAGAGTGTCTTGGTGAACACCTGGTGGCCAGCCAAGGTCAGCCCACCACAATGCAGCATGGTATATAAAGTGTATGTAGTACAGTGTAATAGAAAACATACTTTGGCATTTTCTAAGTAATAGTGACATTAGAGAAATTAAAATTTTTTTATAGTTTAATATGGCTGACTTGTCTACTTTCATTAGCTTTTTTTAAACTGCATTTAAAGAGCTGCAATTCAGTATCTTCCCTAGGCTTTCTGCAAGTAGTGAATTCATTTTGTGCTACCTTGGAAAATGTGACAGAGGTATGAAAAGTTTTATGTAACTTGTCTGTCCTTCTGTTCTAGCTCCCATCTTTGATGCTCCCTCAAGTTCTTGAGCTATGAGCTGTTTCCCTTCATCCCATTGCAATAGGGTCATTTTGCAGAACACCTGTGGCTGTTCAAGGGCCCTTCACCTGGAGCTTCATGTGGTTTCTGTGGGATAAGGGCAAATGACCTCTGAATGAGAGATTGGTGTCAGGGCTTTCTTAGAAGTTTCAAAGACTTTGGGATGGCCTGTGGGACCAAGCACACATTGTTATGTTCAGGAAGAAGCCCCTGGGGATTTCTGGAGTTTGCAGCAGGGCTTGCAGTGTTAAGGAAATCCAATCTTGGGTTCTTCAGGAGCAGCTCCATAGCAGTGAAGTTGCATGTGAATACATCCCACTGATTTCTAAGTGCCGAGGAGGAGGACATTTTACCACGAATATCATAGCTTGTTGCAGTTTTCTAATTATTAAAAATGGAATTGTTTTCAATTTAATAGTGCTTTGCAATATGCAGATTTCAGGACAAATCCATAAACTCAACTTACAAGAAGGCCTAGACTACAAAACTCATGAATCAGTGCCTACATTTGCAGTGGGCAGTATGGCAAAAGCTTAAAATCCTGAAAGCATAACTCAGTACTCCTAAGTGCATTCAGAGCTGTTAAATGTTTTAAACAGCAAGCGGCTAACTAGAATTAGAATAGAAATGTGAAATCATCCAGATAAGACTTACAGAGTGAATACACTAGAATTAAGTGTTGGGGAAGATAGGCTCTAAAATCAGTGAAGTTAATACAATTCTATTTCATGTATAAAGAGTAAAATACTCAAAGCAAATGCTACTTGTACTCTGTGAGGCATAGTGTTACCATTCTTCTTTGAGGGATTAGAGTCTTGAAAGCCTGCTCTGAGTTTTACAGCTCACATGCATTTTCAAATTAGAAACATATAAGTGCAGTCTCTTTTGAGTCAGGGACAACATGATACTCAGTGTGTTAATGTATTAATACATCATTCAGTGCCAGTAGTACTTCAGAAGCACAAAATAATATAGTGCAGAACTCCATATGCTGAGGCAATTCAGGCACCTTTAACAATGCACAAAACACTCCTTAGAAATGTAGTACAGAAAATTAGTTGTACTTTTAGAGGGTGTCAAGATGTTATAGCTGTGCACTGTCTTTTCTCAAGTCAGCCAGCAAATAGAACACGTAGTTTAAAAATGTAAATGTGTTAAAAAAGAAAAAAAAAGAAAGTTGTTAGAAGCACCACTGGAATGATTTAAATTTAATGTGCAAATTTTAAATGGAAAATTGTATCTTCAAGGTATGGGGGAAGGGCCAATGTATTTTGTAAAATTCATGAAAAATGGTTACTATTTTTTATCTGGCGAAACATTCAATATATAACATACTGTCAGCTAATGGAAAAGTTTGAGCTCTACAGAGCTTATAGGTTGCTATTGCCTGTGACATGTACATTCCTGATGTTCCATAGAATTTCTCCTTCTGTCAGAGATCTTGGCCTCCCCCCACGGGAGAGTTAAGGACTAGCATTCCTCCTTAAGGATAGAAAGCAGAAATAAAAAGTGACTGACTGAAGCTGATGTGCTTATTAATTCAGTCTTCAAATGTGTGCTTTTATGAAGACACGACTTCTTGCAGAACAAATAAAATCTCTTCCGTGAAGGGTGGTGATTATTTCTCTTTCACTTCAGAGAAAGACTTTAGTAGCTCAAAAGCTCACAAAAAGCAGTAATAATCACCCTTCATAGATGAGATATCCTGTAGGTATAAATGCACAGTTGTCACCTCTCTGAGCCTTCAGTTGAGGAGTTGACAAACAAAGAGAAAGTCTAAGATTCCCCTTCCACTTAGAGACATCCTTACTCCTTTAAATCTTTTTTTCCCCTCTTATTTTCTCTTGTATCCTTTAAAGTGCAGATCAGCAGGAGGAGATTCCTCTGTTGTAGAAAATGTGGGAGATTACCTCCATGGAATCTCATGTAGACCAACAGAGCTTCTAAAAAGGTCAGCTGAAGGTCCTTTTCTCACTGTACAAAGTCTTTTTCTTTGGTTTCTGTGGCAAGCATGCCACACTGGTATGTTAGCATTAAGGATATGTCAGTCAGAATGAAACAATTTCTCTAACAAAAGCACAGTCTCACATGAAAATTCAAATACTTTTGATAGCAAATATGGGCAGTAGGTAGAAATAACCTAGCAAGAACCAGTATAAAGGCAGGTTGGGGAACGAATAGATTGAGAGCAACTCTGCCAAGAAGAATTTGAGGGTGCTGGTCAAAGGGAGGCTGGACATGACCTGGAAATATGCCCTTGCAGCCCAAAAAAACACTTGTACCCTGGGCTGCACCCAAACCAGCAGGGCCAACAGGGCGAGGGAGAGGATTCTGCCCTCTACTCAGCTCTGGTGGGAGCCCACCCACAGTGCTGCATCCACCTCAGAGGTGCTCAGCACAGCAGGGAGGACAGGGACCTGCTGGAGCAAGGCCAAGGGAGGACCACAAAGGTGATTAGAGGGATGGTACACTTCTCCTGCAAGGAAGGGGAAATTGGAGCCTTGCATTTCCTGAATTTAAATGAATAATAGCTTAAAAAAATCTTATAAATTTATTATAAGGATGTTTTCATATTTTATAATTGCAGGTTTGTGTGACAATACAATTTATCAACAATGTAGTTAGTTTTCTTTTTTTCCATTAATTAAAAGCTACTTTTGACCCGAACTTAGATTAAACATGGTGTGTAAATGAAAACCTATGAATTTTTAATCTCCAAATTCTTGGGCTGTTGTGCTTTAACCTTGATTCAAGACATTTAACATTGGGGAATATTTTTTAAAACTTTTTTATTAGCATATAAACATTTATCTCTCCTTAAAAATGATCTTGTGACGATTAGTATATATTTGTAGGGCACTTTGGAGATTTTCAGCACCAAGTACTAATTAAGTGCTATTATTTCTATGCCTACTCTTATTTGAGTTTCCCCATTTTCTAAGCCTTTGAGGGAAGTAAATAAAATCAGAGGCTTTTAAAGGACAACCTTGAGGAAAGACCTTAGGCAAGTTATGAAGACTGAATGTTTTTAACAACTAGATAACTCATCCCCTAAATTCTCTCTATTCATGGCCACTTCTATCTCTTTTCTCCATTAATGATGAGACTGATGTAATTAAGGTGGAAGAGATTAGTAGTTCTGCATATTCTTTGAATTGCTTCACTTTTCAACAGCTTTTGTGGGTTGTTGATATTCTTCTTGATTCAACTTTGAGAATTAAATTCAAAGCTGGTCAAATCTCAGAATTCTGCACAAAATAAAATGCATTATTTAATTTCAAAATATAATCTTTCCTTAAAGAAATTTTTTAATAATAGGAAATATCTTCTGAGAAATTTTGGATTTAACAGCAATTAGATTTAAGTTAACATAACTGGTTAAATTTTCGCTAATTCTAAACTAGTCTGTGACAGTATTACATAAGACATAAAATTGTAAATTACTACTAATACATCACAGTTTGTTTAATAATTTAAACTACCTTTTATATAAATAGCAAAGAAATAAACATACCTGCTACTTACTTTGAAATAAATAATCTTATTTTCTCCATTATATTAATTTCTGTTTGCATTGAAAATTTGGACAGAAATTAAAACAATAGGGTAGTAAGTACAGCTGTCATAGTTTCTCTTATATTATCTTCCAATGACTTTTCTATGTCAATAGAAATAGCCTAAATTAATTTCCATCATCCCACACTAAAGCCAAGACTATCAGCAGCTCTGATAATTCTGTTCCTTCCAGTAACATACTACTCTGGGGAAGGAAGAAGCCTCTGGTTGTATTATTGCAAAGTTAAATAAGCTTCCATCCATGGAAGATATAAAGTTTTCATAAGTATAGCTTCAGCTCTTACAATATGTATAAAATGAGACCTGAGGAGGTTTTTGTAAAGCAAGAAGCAAACCAATGGATCTTGAGAAAGGATGGTTACCAGAGCAACCTACAAAACATTGCTTGACACTATCAAGCAAGTGTATAGCTTGCACTGCTACTGATAATTGTCTTTGCTTATAACCCAGAGGTTATTTTTGTGGAAATCTTGTAATGTGTTCTGGCATCTTGAAAAATAGGTAACTTCAAAACAGCTACCATCAGCCAAGGAAGGGAATGTGATTCTAAATGATTCAGTGTGTGACTTCTGAACTAGGAAATCTTTTCTTAGAGAGAATTTAAGATTTTAGACATTTTATATCATGAAAGATCAGCAAATGGAGGGAGAGAACATATACCTCTTTGAAATAAAAATAATATGCCTTTATTATTTGAAGGTTAAGTTCCTCAATGCTTGTATGATACTTGAGTAGATTGGATCTTTATATTTTTTATTTCCTCTTCTCAGCTCAAATACAGTCTTAGAAAGTACCTCAAGTACTTCTTGTCCAACTTCTTGACAAAGAACTGACCAGAACTAAAGCAGTGAACACCTCTGTGTGGGCCTTACTCATTGGAGCAGAAATGCTGATTTAGGGAACGATCAGATCAAACTGTAATATGCTGCCATTAATCTTGTCTTCTTAACACCATACAAATGAGTAAAGTTTGAAATCTATAACAACTCAAGTTTACAGTCATGTTTATTCTAACTTCACTAGTCTCCAACTAGCTGCTGAAGAAAAATATGCATGAAATCTTGATCTCCAGTAAGATATAATTTAGGCAAGTACTGTTAATACAATAGTCAGGCAGAACAGGAGGTAGACGCTGTCATTTCTGAGAGCACTACCATAATATGTCCATTGTTATATCACACTTATTGTTCTAGTTTTATCATATCTGACCTGTGTGTTGTCCTTTTGGAAAGAACTTTTCTTCTGCTTGTCATGGATCTGCTTGTGCATTCAGTGGGGGCAATTCCTCCCTTTGTTTTGCTAGCTGTTTTTGGCCTCAGTCAGAGACATCTTGTAAGTTAAATGGACATCTGGCAACTTTACTCCTCTTCATATTTATTTGAAAGGAAACTCATTTAGCAGGTGCACACAAAGCCATTGACAATTTACTGACCAATGAAAAAAAAAGAGGTCAGCCTAGACTG
The DNA here is from genome assembly GCA_030060385.1 of Muscicapa striata striata. Taxonomy (NCBI): domain Eukaryota; kingdom Metazoa; phylum Chordata; class Aves; order Passeriformes; family Muscicapidae; genus Muscicapa; species Muscicapa striata. The sequence goes on along the minus strand of JAREIS010000363.1, from coordinate 156,551 downwards.
AGCACCCTTCTGAGCAAGAGCATTACATGCCTTATAAAACAGAAAATTGACAATCAGAGAACAGTGTCTGAAACCAGACACATATTTCTAGATGTGCTGCTTTTTTTTTAAACTACAGAGATTAGTGTGTCAGAAATAGAAACCAAAGACAAAGATGTACGAGTACTGACTTTCCCATTTATACTTTTGTACTCTGCTACAAAATGTATTGGTCTAAAAAAAAAATTGAAAAAGGAAGTAATCTAAATGAGGCCTCTCTAGTTACAGTTTATAAATTTCAGGTATGCAATCTGCCTATAGGCCAGAATGTGTCCAGTTATTTATGAAATATGAGTAAGAATAGGACACCTGGATTTAAACAAAACTGTTTTAGAACTGTTAAAATGCAGATAGCAGACTGATCATAGAAGGGATGGTTTTAGGTGAAGACATTATTTCATGAGACATACTGTTTTTGATGTGTGACTCAAAATTTAATAGTAATAATGCAGCAATAATTTTTTAAGTATTTTAGATCAGATCTTGTTGACTGTTTTTAAATTCTAAGACATTCAGACTGCAATTCATACACTCAGCTATTTGATTCATCTAATGAAGAAAATAAAATCTTCTTGTGATAGGCATACATTGACACAGAGGAAATTAGGTAATCATTGTAATGCTCTTCTAGGATGATGTAGAGAATCTACTATCAAAATCCTGCCTAATATTGCTCTCAGCTCTGTGTCTATAACAAATATTTTGAAAATTCTGAGTTGATGAGAACATTTGGAGCTATGATTCATTCCTAAACACCGAGTATTCAGAATTTTGAACAAATGTCTCCAGATGAACTAAAGAGAGCAGAACGTTACATAAAACTTCATTTAGAGTATAAAAGTATGACCTGCCATAGGAAAATGTATGTGTTGAATGTATCTGTATGATTGAAGCATATCACAGAATCATAGATTGTTAAGGGGTTGGAATGGCCTTAAATTCATCTCATCTTTCTGTTTAGAGATAAATGTCATTGGCCTAGGAATACTTTCTCCTAGATGTAAGGAACAAAAATTATTAATAGTAAACTGATTGTATCATTAAGAAGACATTTATTCCTTTCAGTTATCAGGTCAAAATAAGACTACGAGGACCAAAATAGGTAAAGATAGTAAGAGTGTCCCTGTGGATACCTCTACAGAAAAGGACTGAATGACGTTCTCTCAAGTCAGTGCACACCTAAATTAGTCAGGACTTGATCTTAGTTAAAGTAGTCCCAAGGTAATCTCTTGTATTTCTGTATGTACACACAAATGTCTCTATTGCTGCTATTGACACCTTTGCTACTAAATCCAAAAGAGAAAGGGAGCACGGAAGTTTAATACCCCATAAATGCACCAGGTATTCACGAGACAACCCAGGACCAAATGCTCTTCATGTGGCTCTCACTAGGCTGCACCAAGTAGAGTTATCCCTAAGCAGAGACAGAATGAGCTCCTCTGTTTCTTTTATGGGTCTCGAGGATAAAGCATGACCTTCTGGAACCTATCCATTCAGCAGTGTAGTAGTCCGGCACATGTGTGGTATGCAGGCTCAGAAACAAATTAAAGGGAAAGTCAAATATCTTTAGGAATACAACATGATTGTTTTTTAGAACACTTTGTAGACTGGGGCTTTATGAAAGAGACAATTGGAAATCTTTAGAAATGCAATAATTAAAATTAATATACATGTAAGGTCCAGACATCCAAACCTCAGCTAATCAGCCTGGACTTCCTTTAAAGACAATGGAGAAAAAAGGGACACTTGTAGATAATGCATTACAGTTTGTTCTAATATCTCTTTGAAATGAAATAAATCCCACTTTAGAAGTTTCATTAGATAGTGAAAACACAGAATGTGTGAATAGCCTCTGGGAATAGACATGGAGAATTAATTTTCTCAGACAATAACTTCCTAGATCATTTTTTTAGATTCTTGTTGAGCTGTGATCCTGAAAACCAATCTTGCCCTGGAGATTTTGGTGAGTGATGGCATAAGTGGCGTGTCTGATGATGATCTTATTACCTGTATCACACTTGTACTTCCTGGAGATTGCACAAGTTCAGTTGCCTTTTCATTTTGTCAGACAAAAAATTTTGGAAAATTTGACGGGGAACATAGCTGAAACTTTTTTGTGGGGATGCTTTTAGGGAACTTACACCTGAAAATTCCTCAGAAATGTTCTGAAAGAATGCATAACTGAAACTAAAATCTGATCATTTCAGAATGACCATAAATCACTGAAGACTACCTTAATCTCTAACCATGCTGTTATTTTAAAGGTATCTAGAACAACTGTACAGATAAAACACAGGACATTATGGACTTCTTGGGACTAAATTATTATGTTACTACTTTGCTTTTTTGAGTGCCTTAGTGTCTTTTCTCAGCTGTGCAGTTCTTGTGTCTAGATTTTTTCACACATCAAGATAGTTGATTCCATGATACTGCCAGGATCTTATATAAGTACCTTCATGCTTTTATGATTTTTCAAGTAGCTACTAATTTTTTATTCATCTCTATACTATTTTATTTGACATATAAATATTTTCTTTTAAAAATTATTATATTTCATTGCTCATTGTTCATAGTGAAGTCTATTTATTTTTATTTGCTATTTTTCATACCATAAACAACTCTTTTATTATGAACTTCTAAGGACTTATACAGCTTCAAAGAGTTGAATGTATTGTTTGCCACATTTTAAATTCTCTTATTTTTTTTCTGTAATCAGCTGATTTATATTTATTTGGTTTTGCTAGTATATATATATTCATTGCTGATTGTCAATGAAAATCAATAAACTTATATAAAACATGACTTCATTTGAAATATTGTGCAGGCAGAAATACATCTCTACAGGGTAAAATGGTCTAATGGAAGGACTAGTTAATGAGTCCTAACACAGTTTCTGGAATGGAGTATTTCTGATGGACCTTGTGCATTTCCATAAGGCTTAGAATATATCTACAATGAGAAAGGCTGCCTGCAATGTATTATATGCAGAGAATTTGGCAATCAGTCTTGTGTCTTGGTAGCAGTTACATTCTTCAGAGCTTACAGGGGACTACAAAAGCCACTGAGAAGATGACTGAATTAGCTTAAGTATCAACCTTGATGCTGCTATAGCTCTAGCAAAGTCATAGGAAATAGACATTGTGCCCTTTGTGAAAGGTCATACAGAAAAACAAAAGATGTAAAGTATTATGTGGTAGATTATAGAAAACTTAATTTAGTGAGAAATAGTTAGTAGACTTATGATGTTGATAAGTTCATGTAATAGAGTACGATTGACCATCTAAATTCTGCATATGATTTATTATCATATTAATTCATTAGGAAGAAAAAATGGTATCTGAAAACAGAACAGCCACAGGCTGGTAACGTTTCAGTTAAATATCATTGTTATTAGATTTCCATGCTTTTTTATTTCCACTCTCCTAACCAACATTCTATTTTTTTTTTTTTTTTTTTTTTTTTTTCTGGGGAAATATCTTAGTTTCACAGTAAGCTGCCTCTGTTAAGAAAGACAGGTTGAGTCAGGGTGAGACTGACAAACCCATGTTGTGTTATCTGCATGGAAGTACAAAATCCAAGCAAAGTAGTATGTGATGATATCCTGGATTGACTTGCACATGTATCTACTGAATTAAAGGAGCTGGAAAATATTTCCTGTTAAGGTGCAAAGAAGCAACTTGGGAGCTTAAGTTCCCCGTGGTGTGCTTGTTTCTGTGAAGGCATGTCCCATGCTAGATGAAAACTCTTCCTTGTTTTTCTCCAGGGAGCAGGTGGCTGAGAGACAGTTGAGGATCTGGATGTACTTCCAATGACTAGCTCAGTCTCTCCTTTTTTCTTGTCTTGTTCTCTTCAATTCTGGTTCAGTTTTATTCTAATTGCCAAATTCATCTTACCTGTTTTTTCACTCACTGAAAGATTATATGCTTGCTGCAGGGGATTTTTATATTGTTGGGATTGAAAAATGTATTATTTACTTGGCACATATAATAGAGAAGCAGTTTCATAAAGTCTGGTGAGAGAAGTTGTTTTTTGTATCCATACCCTGTTGTATTAAGAGAAAAGATGCACAGAGGTAATTTTAAGGCATTTGGCATATCAGCACATGGTGGGGCAAAATAAAAGAATTTCTGCAGCTTCCAGTTATTTACATCTACTTCCATATGCATTCCTGATTTGACACTCTGCTGAAACAGAGTTCTCCAGAATTCTCCAGAACATGAAATGTTAGGACTTTCACCTGGTCTTTTGTTAGGGACATGTTGATTTGTGTGTCAGATTACACACAGGGTAATCAGTGGGAGAGTGTGACCTGTTATTTATCAGACTTTATAAAGTGATTGATAGCTAAAAATCTGAGTGTGTAGAAGTCTCTATAAGGAATTGTTCCAAGAAATTCTGATATTTTACATATTTTTATATATCTCCATACCATATTACTTCTCCATAGCAACTCCATTTATACCTCATTAAAATTCTACTTCAATGACATGTTTTTATAATGCTCAGCTTTTAAAAGACCAGGTTAACTTGCACGCTGTCTAGCAAGGCATATGTGAGGCATTTATAAACTATTCTCTCAATTTGCATTTAACATTAATTGAATTAATCAATAATGCACCTCAAGCATGCATATTACGAACACAAAAGGATGTTAGACAGACAAATAGGCATCAAGTAGATAGCTTAAATGTCTATCTTAAAACTATGTTGTAAATTTTTGGTACACTATTAATGGTGTCCTTATTTCAAAAAAATGTATTTTTAAAAAGCATTTTCACAGTAAGATGAATATAACATAAACAATTTGTTTATATAGGACGAAAAACTGAAGTTCTTGGATTTACATTTACCAATTCGTTGATGTTTTTAAAAAAAACTCATAGTCTACTTTTTTGCAATTCCTGTTTCATGAATTTTGGGTGTTTTTTATTAAAAGAGCAAACAGAAACCTTATAATCATTTGGTGGGGAATTCTATCCAAGTTCTCTGTATTAGACAATATACATTTCACTAGTTAAATTATTTCTCCCTGTATTTTTGACCATTCCATTCTGAACCAGTCTAAAGCATGACAAGAGAAAATTTTAAACCAAAAAATTTGATAAGAAAACATTAGGGAAATGATGTGATAAAGGGAAAATATAAAATATTTTGGTATTATTGTAGCTGCATCTTTTTTCTCAAATAACCATTACATCAGTAATGATACATGTAGGAGGATGCATGAATTTGGTACACAAATGTTTAGACAAGAACAAATGATGTGGAAAAATTGCTGTTCATAATGTTAAAATAATAATGTTGAAATGGAAGGATAGTGGGGGGCAGTCAAAATATCAGCCTCATTTCTTATTCATCACTGTGCATCAGTTTGTTTAGAAATTGTGTGATGTGAAAAGGTGAACATAGGAGTTTTTGTGTCCAGGAATAAGAGCTATGGTAGCACCAAGCAAAACCAAATCATAACTAATAAAATATCTGCATGACAAAGTATTGTGGAGATTATCATAAAGAAGAAAAATATGAAACTTGGAAAATAAAATAGCTCTGGCTTTGGCCATCATAAGCGAATTCTAAATGGATAACTAGAATGAGCTATTTAAAGGGAATTTAAAGGGAATTCAGGAGGAACTGAAGGAGGTAAAGCTATGACAATGAAAAAATCTGAAAGTTCCAAAGCCAAACACTGAAACTGTAAATATGGTTTCTCTCAGGGAGAAATCCTGACAAGAAAATGCAAGAATATCCTGCAGACTCCCAAACAAGGAGCAGAAGAATGCAAAATATATGTGAGCAGAGGGATATGAGTGAAGAATCATACACAAAAGCCTTAGATAATCAAATCAATTCTGGCTTTCAAATGTTGATAAAAGATAATAATATTTTCTGTTTCAACATTTCTGTGCTACAGTTGTATAAGCACTTTAAGAAACTGAAGAGCAAAGAGAAGAAAACAAAATGTTCTTCCAACTTTCCAGTTTAATGAAATCTGGTTCTGAAAGCCACTTAGTGCAGAAATTAAAAAAAATCGATATGTAAATAGACACACTCTCACTTTTTGTTCACAGAGTGCTATGAGCGAATGACAGGCTCATAGAAATCAGTGAATTCTGCAATCTGTCATCTCTGTATCCTACAAATATCTTGATGACAGTGTTGTGCCTGCAGGAATCTCGTATATAAAATATCCCTTTCTTACCTGAAAGCAAGAATGGCATACATACATGGTATGAATTAATATCAATTTATTCAAGAATTAAAGAAAGCAAACTGCATTTGAAATTCTACCATATTCAGATCACACTTGACATGAATGGTTTCTTACCACTAAGTGTTCAATATGAGACTGATCTACTAAGGCAAAATCTCAGATGTATTTCATAGAATCAGAGAACTTTTTGGGTTGGAAGGTATCTTAAAGATCACATGGCTCCAACATCCCTGTCATGAACAGGGACACCTCCCACCAGACTAGATTGCTCAGGGCCCCATCCAACCTGGCCTTGAAGACTTCCAGGGATAGGGCATCTACAATATCTTAGGATAACATGTTCCAACGCCTCACCATCTTCACAGTAAGGAATTCCTTACTTATTTGTTATTTAAACCTGCTATCTTTCAGTTTAAAGGTATTTTATCCCCTTGTCCTCTCACTACATGCCCTTCTAAAAGGGCCCTTCCCTCTCCAGGTTTGTTGTACTTTTTAGGTACTGGCAGGCTGCTATTTAGCACTCTCTGCTTATTGTCATAGTCTTTCATTCTGATAGCAAGAATTAAGTTTGATGAAGTCTTATGGTAGATACATGTAATAGAATCCTTAAAAGGGAAAATTTAGAAACATTACTGATCCTTCAAGCAATATTCTAAATTTCAGAATTACTCTGACACTTTTCTTGAAGTATTTCTTAATATCAAAGTGACTATGAATGAACTAAAGTAGAAGCAAAGAACACTAGAAGGGAAGCCCATTTAAAGATTTAAGTAAAAGAGTTATCTTTACTTATTGATGTGCATACAAAGTCTACTTCAGTCCAAAGATTTTGTACTGGATCTTCTGACACTGGAATACCAGGGATAATTTATTTTTTATGCTGGTGGTATTTATACCTTTTGGTTTAAAGGAATTAATCTAATTATTATTATAAATAGTATTTTAAAACAAAATATATTCAACAGTAAATCCAGCCTTCATAAGATTTTGGTGACCTTTATCTTTACATACAGAGGTTAAAAATTTTGAATATTCCACTTCTTGAGGCCATTGCTTTTTTGTATTGTTTCTGTGCATAGGATCAATGTCTGCCCAACTCATCCACTTAGTTATGTGTGAGCCAAGGCCTTTCACAGTTAATGTAAATCTAGCTATATGGTCAAAAAGGTTTTCAGTTCATCTTGAGGTAGACAGTGAATGGAAAATTGGTTGCATTGCTCTTTAGCCAGTTTTTCTGAGCAAATCTGCAATAGAAAACAACAAGGAGGGACTCAAAAAGTATAATGGCATTTAGTTCAATTTGTTTATAATCAGTAATTGATTGCTCCTTGACTGGCAAATCTGCTTTATGTTGTTTGCCCCTTACATACAGCAAGCAACCATTGTAGGTACTGCATATTTTCAAAATTCAGTAGCTTTTTCGTGTTTCTTTGTTGTGTCTCCCTGCTTTGGACTGTGCAGCACAGTTGGAGTTTTCAGATATTTCTCGGACAAGAAAGTTATATTGCTGCAAGTCACTTGACTCGGCAATTGCCCCAAGTTTATGTCTTTAGTGAGTTTGTAATTGTTGTCAAAGAAATTGCAGAGGATGTGAAAATTCTTTTGATGTTTTCTTTCTAGTATACAGAATGGTAAGATTTTTTTAACTCTGGATAGCCTTCTTGTTCTTCTAATGGTTGTGACAGAAATCCTCATTAGCAGGATAGCCCTTTGTTTAAGTTACTTGGTCTTTTTATAGTCTTGTGTAGTGGTCAGAACATGCACGGAGAATGCAGGAGATCAGAGTTTTTATTCTGCCTGAGGAAATTAAAATTCCTCATATTTCCTGGTGGATCAGGCAGTCAGTAGTGTGCAGGTTTTTTTGGATGTTCAGTATTAGAGGCACTTAATATTGTTCCAGCTGAATCTTTACAGAGAGGAACTAAAGAATAATTCAGAGATAAGAAACACAAGGATAAATAGTATTTTGTTGACAGAGTTACTAAGTATCCACATGAAAAGGGGAATAAAGCTTCACTGCCTGATCCTAGGATTGTTCACATGTTTAGTTTGTGCAAATTACTAGAGCAGGGACAAGCACTCAAAATGAATCTGTAAGTAGTAGATTACTGCACTATATATTCTTCTATTTGCCTAATGTTTTCTTCCTCTGTTGATCCAGACATTTAACAGATTTTTAGAAAATAAACTCTTCACATTTTGGTATATTCAAAAAGAAGTATTTGTTGGGTTTTGGGGGTGTTTTTTTGTTTGTTTGTTTTTGGTTTTTGTTTGTTTGTTTGTTTTTGTTTGATTTGGTTTTTTGGGGGTTTCTTTTTTGTTGTTGTTGTTGTTGGTTTGTTTGTTTTCCCTTGGCCACTATTAAAATGCTTAGGCTAGAGTGAATTTAAGAAAAAATGTCTTCTGGTTCAAAGCACACAGAAGTCTTTAAGGAAAAAAATAACATGAAATAATTAGTAGTAGTTTTTTTGGTACTAATGACTTTAATGTCACATTCTGACAATGAGAGGATGAATGGGAGCCCATCACACCTACATAGCTAGAACTAAGCAAGCAGGAAACACAATGTATCACAGTGGTTCTGTGACTATTTCAGTGTCATGGGTTGGATTTATTGCAGTAATCTGCACAAGAATATTTTTAAACTTACTTAGGACTCTCCTTTCATTGTATGAAGAAATTGTTCCAATTAAAAAAAAGTCTTTTTCTTAGGCAACACCATGCTTTAGTTTGTTCTAGCCAGTTAGGGAATTGTAATCATAATTTGTTTACTTAAACATGAGTCAGAATGTTGATAAGGACTTCCAGAGTAGGACAGTGCCTGTTGATCCTGACAAGTCTCTGCTTCTCAGTTCTTATTTCTTGTGAAAATACCCTAGGAAATAGAAAGGGTCGAGGAAACAAAGCAAACAAACAAAAATTCCATCACATTTTTGGCATAAAATCTAGCCTTGGCAAAACAAAACAAAAGGACTTTTTTTGAGAAATTTTACTGAAAGACAAGAGTGATTTGGGGACACAGCCTGGGGCTGGCAACTTGCCCTTGGATAATGTGGTTGATGAAGTCTCTGCTGTGTGAGGGTTAGAGACCAGTTCTGTAGAGCATATGGATTCTCCCAGGTATGACACGGCTCAAAGTGTGTCTGTCAGGCCCCTCTTTGTGACAATTAATGAATTAATGGGTTCAACTCTTCACAGAGTCTTCTAATTAAAGAAATCATGTAGAGTTTGAAATTCTTTTTTTTTTTTTTTTTTTTTTTTAAAGACATTGAATATCTTTTACAGAGACTATTTCTACACTTGAAATCAAAGTTATAATTTGCTTGGTGGTTAATTTTTTTCCTTTTAAGTTTTAGGTTTCTAATTCCATTGCAATGAGACATGAAAGTTTTCTCACAATGTTAGAAATTTCCACTCGTAGGAATTTTGACCATTTCTCCAGGGAAGGACAGCATTATCTTTGCAGATTGAATTGACAGAGATACCAAAACACTGATTCAAGTTAAATCACAGAAGATAGAGTTTATCCATTTGCAGAGAATGTAAAAATATAATGAGATCTTAAATGCAGCTTTTAAATACTTTTGTGCATTTAAAAACATATCAGGATCAGAAAAATTTTAATTGGAAACAAAACCAGGAGAAAAACTTGTCATACTTTGGTAGAAGAGAAAAATTGAAAGCAGAAAGAACAAGTAATAACATAAGATTCTCAGACAATAGGTGAACTAATTAATAGGCACACATTATTAATTTTATGTATACCTTATGGACACAATAGAAAAAGATAAATGTAAATTTCAGATAGAAAATACTGAGTAGAGAGAAAATGGAGAAAAAAAGTAATTTAGAAATTTTCATCCTATGGCTGTTGACTCTCCTTTAAGCAGCAGCATATGGAAATATTATAATATTTATGATATTTAATATAATATTAAAATAGGCAAAGTAATAGTGCTTTATAAAAGATACTACAAAATCAAAGAGGCTTATTATTACTCTTCTGCAAATGAGTTACATTAAGTGTAACTGCTTACAGTGAAGCAGTTACATCTGCTTGCCTTTGATATCACTTCATCCTTTCAGCTCTTTTTCTAGAAAATTATGGCAACTGAGATCAATTAAGACCATAGTTGTTTCTAATAAGGGCCATAACTATGCAAACCATAAAACTATACAAAACAATATCATCTTCTTGTGTTTTCAAAACAGTCTATTAAATTTCTTCTATTTTTCAAAGTTAATTTTTCATTTTTCTTCCTGGTTAATCAATATGTAAAGGACATAATCTTCTTATTTTCTGACTCCTGTGATTGTAGCAATTGTGCATCTACTAAATCTCATTTTTTATTCTGAACTCTTTTCTGCAAGGATTACCTCTCCAGTTCTCTTACGTTTTCTCAACTTCCCTAGTTCATTTTTTGGTTGGTTGTTTTTGCTGTTTTGCTTTTTTCTGACATTCAAAGTGAAGATTTTAAATTCTTCTGTAATCCTGTGTCTTTCTAAATGTTCTAAACTCTATATTTCTAGCAGGCATAAGAAGCTGTTGCATGACTCCCATATGCAATTTCTCAGTCATGCTTTAAATTCCAGGATCATAATTCTGGCAAATACAGGATAGGTTTTGTCATTTAGTTCCTTGTGTATCTGAGTTTTTTTAATAGTTTTGTTCAAATATAAGTTCAAATATGGTGATATTTTTTTCACTTTTTTATTTTATTCCAAACTCTTTTCTAATTTCTGATTACAGTTCAGAATTTGTGTATTCTTTCCTATTAAATTTCTATGAAGAAATATTGATTGTACAGATAAAAAGGGTTGTAAATATTTCATTGACCATTTTTAACAGAAACAGTGGACCTATCAAAAAATCACCTTGAGGGTCTTTCCCTTTAAGTGACTGTCCTAATAAAAGAAAAATATTATCAAATATTATATTCCAACTTCTAAAAGTCAAAGTTTCATTAATCAGTTTTTAATGTGAATGTTATTATATTTAAGAAAATGTTAAACAAAAACCATTTCAAAGTTGAAAGTTTTCCAACACCTTGATCACCTTTTCTAGTTAGCAGTGTCTTTATAGAAACTTAAGAGATCAGTTTTCAGTCCCATTTCAGGGTGGAAAAACCCTCAAATAATCAAAAACTTTTCATGGACCTGCATTCTATACAGAAATAGCTATGGCCAAAAGTGAAATATCACAGGTGAATGAAGTGCCAACTTTGGCGCTTCAGAGTACAGTGGAGTTTGCCAAGAAGGGAAAATATGTTAGATTTCCTTCAGAAACTGTTCCTGTACTGGTGTTCTGTGACAGACATAAGGAGCCCAAAAGTCCAGTGCTGTGTATGGTGGAGGAGGAAAGTCCTGGAGACTAGAAGGAGATCTTGAGCAACTGAGGAAAGACCAGTGAAATGGGAACTAGAAGTGTCCAGCTTGCCAAAACATTCTGCTGCAGTTCACCCTGTCATTAACACATTAACAGACAGAGGTGTATTGTTTCTAGATTAAAGGAAAAAGTAACAGCAGCAACAACAACAGCAACAAAAATATATATAAAGGGCTTTCTGCATTGGCCATCAAAATCAGAAGTCAATTTTTTACCCCTATTAGGACATTTTGAATCATATCTATTATACATATATATATATATATATATATATTTTCCATATCAGTAAGTAATATAAGACAATTTTTAAATGTACTTTCAGTCAACATTCTAACACCATAGAATTAATAAATTCAGGATTACACATACTTTTTTAGTAGAAAAGTGTTAACACAGCCTCTTCATGTTTTGTGGCACCTTTGCAAATACAAAACTTCGCATATGATCCAATGTTGTCCCATAAAGTCCAAGATAAAATAAAAAGAAGAACAAAAGAAAAATACTGTAGACACAGAACCGTCTCAAGAGAATTATCAGGCTATGAGAGAAAGGCATGAACTTGTAGGTAGTGTAGAACTAAATCAGATTTTTTTAGAGTCCTTCGGAGGATTGACCAGAGCTCCAGCACCTCAGGGAAGGTAGCTTTTGCCTCTGGAAACAGTGATGCATAATGCACCTTCTGCTCAAAAGGCTGAAAGCTAGCCCCAACACCTTAAATGCAACTTACTGCTTTAACACAGCCAGCTGACTTTAGTACCTTAAGCAGACAAAAGACAGAGGGAAGTAAAAGGGGACATTGTGCATTCTGCAACAGCACAGGGATGTTACTGCTACAAAATCAGCAAAGAGCAGTTGTGACTATGAAAGCATTTTCACCATCACTAGTGATTGTATACTGGGACAGGAGACATTGAAGACAGTGTGAACTTCACAGGAACTGCAATGAAAGTGGAGTTAGTTCTTTATATGTCCCTAGAATGCATATCTCTACACAAGACAGCTGAGAAAAGTATTTGTGTTAACTGCTTTTTGTAACAAAGATGAAGTGTTTTTTAAAATCTACCATTGTCTTGGTGCTACTTATTAAAAACAAAGAGCTAATTATTAGATGAGCCTATCAATACAAAATTATGACACCTGTTATGCTGATCTTCCAAGGCAAATGTGGCAGAAAATGCTGCATATTCATTTGTCCACCTTTTCACACTGTATTGGGGTTATAATCTATGTATACAGAATAGTAACCTTTATGACAGAAATGAAAGTGAGAAGGAAAGATACCCTGCACTGCAGAAGTTTGGACATGTGCTAAATTCTTTTATGGAACTGCTTTGAAAGATAAGAATTTGTATCGTGAATTCCATAATCCAAAAGTGAAAATGCTTCAGACTTTATTTAAACAATTTTAATCATAGCCTCTGATAAATTGAAAATATTTATGATCATGCAGGATTATGTGCTAGAAGGCAGGAAAAAAATAAACTTTAAGGTAAATGTTCTATAGCAACTATCACAGAAAGAAATACTCTACTATAGTCTCAATCAAATCAGTCTGTAGATCACAAGTTCAGGTTGTTTGTCTATGTGGACATAACTGCACCAACAGTGAACTACCACATTAGAAAAAATTAACAGGGTTGTTAGACTCCACAGAATCACTGGAAGCTGTTGAGAAGACCACAGAAAGCAGATTTTTCCACTTGTCTAAAAATAGTTAAATCATGGAGAAGAATGTGTAGTAACAAAATGTGTTTTACTTAATGAGCTGAACTGTGTGACAGTTACATTGTAGGATGCTTCTATGTCTCAGCCAACTTGTTTTAAAAAAACTAGAGTATATAACCTCACCTAGAGGTCAAGCTTTGTTAGTCTGTATCTTTAACTTGAAAGTCCCCAGTTGAATTTCCAGGTGCTAGGCATTATGGCAAGCATGATGGAAATGGTTCTTTGAACTGGAAAAAATGTTCTTTTAACGGGATAAGTTTTCAATTCCCCAGCATCCCTGGATCATAATCACTGTCTTGAACACAACCTTCAAATGGCAATGACAGATGCACAATCTCATGATGATGACAAATGAAGGTACAATCTCTCATATGCAGATTTTTTGTGTTAGCTCCAATTTTTGTGTTAGCTCTTAATTTTAACTTAGTGAGAAGGGAACACTGTTCCAAGTTTGCTAGTCAAGATAGGGTCACACAAAAAAAATCCTGCTAAAATGTTACTGTGTAAACAACTTATCCAGAAATTGTATCTAGATAGAATATTAATAGTTGAAGGTAAAACCATCAGCATTACTGATAAACAACTTTTTCTTTATTGACAGATGTTCCTTGAGGTACAGTAAAGTGAAGTATAAAGGTCAGAAAAAGTACAAATTTTTAGTGGAATTTAAAAAACATCTTTCCACCTCCTACTGTAAACACTTCACTGGCTAAATTTTATACCAAGAATCAAAATTATAAGATATATTCAATATACAAAGTGGCACCTGCTAAGATGAAGCAATTTACTTTTCAGTTTATGAAACTACTTTTCATGCTTCGACCACTCTAATTTACATTTTCAATGCAGATTTATTGGTACTTTTCTACTTAATGTAATAGATATTATCAAAGAATTGTAGTATGAAATATTTGCCTTAAAAACATACTCCCAGTTCATATAAACAAAAGATATGATAAAAATCGCAATATTTATTTTCAGATTTTAGAGGAAGAACTAAAAGAGTAGAAGGAGCAAATCCACATTTTCTCTCTGGGTTTGGAGGGGGTGGGGGATTCCCTCAGTATTGGGAAAGGATTGAGAACAAAAACTGGCAAAATGAAAAAAAAAAAAAAAAAGAAAAAGAAAAAGATTTAAGCTGAAGACTTGAGAACTATGATCAGCCAACAGTTTGCACAAAATGTGCTTTGCCAGAATCTCCATTAGTGCTATAAAAGGACCAGCATCACTCTTATCCCTGGAAACTCATAGAACACTCTAACCATCATTTTGCAGCAGAATTATCAGAAGACGTTAATGGAAGACAGATGTCTATTCAAGACTTTGGTAGCTTTTGGTAGCTTTTATTCACACAGAAAATGAACACTGAGAAATAGATGAAAAAGTCATTTACATCAGAGTATAAAACCACGTGGAAAACGAAACAATTTCAGCCTTGAAAGAAGATGTTACAAAGGAATGAAAAAAGAACCCTAGAAAAATCATTCATAGGAAAATTGATTAACTTTGTTTCTCTAGTGAGGATGTTAAATTCTGTGTTGTTTTAATGGACAGGTTACCAGGGGATATTTGATGATGAGAAAATGGAAAGGAAAGGAAAATCATAGAAACAGAAAAATATATCTAGTTTGAAGTATCCAAAATGTTAGTCTTTGAAGGAATATAATTTTAAAAAAAGGAGCTGTCACTGTGGCCAGACATGAAGAGATAGAAAATTATTTTAGTTCAGTTCATTAAGTTTTGCATCCAGAATGTGGAAACTGCGAAGAATGATGCAAAAGACAATATTCTCAGATAAGAAATATAAGATAAATGTGTGCCAAAGAAGCTGGTCCATGCTTCAGAGCTAAACATACTGTATTAAAAGTAATTTTTGTGGAAATCCTGATTAATTGTCCCTGGAAGGATCATTTCTATTCAAATGAATTTCTGAAATAGTCTTTTTTGATTCTTGGATAATAATCATATCTTGTGTATCTAATTTTGTAGCTACACTGCAATTAGCCTTCTGCAGGACAGAAATTTGAGAAACGGAGCATAAAAAACTAAACCCCAAAAAAAAGACTCGCCCCTAATTGCATTCTCCTAGTTACAAAGATTAGTTGTGGAGACATTTCTTCAATACTCTTCACTCTTTAGTGAGGACTCTTGGGAACTGGACATTGTAACCTCTCATTACTGTCTGTGAATTGGAATGATGCTTTCACCTACAATTTCCCTAAGAGGTTTGGAATTTGCCTTACCAATATCCTAACAGTGCTGGGCAGGTTAGCATGGAAGAATTGTGTTCTCTCTTTGGCATCTTGTTCTGGAGTGGCAGTCATTGTGATAGCCAGTAAAATACAGCAAAGAGACACATTTCCAGTCATAGCCCAGAAACAGAATGTCTGTAAATATAGCAGTCACTGCAAACTGGAAACAGCAATACCTGACAGGTACAGCCTTGCAGAGCCATGTCTTACAGGTGACAAAAGAAACTCTCACTAGTTGGGGTTAACTTGGCTATAGAGAATAGATTATACATTTCAAATGCAATCTCTTGTGATTTACCAGAAACAAATTAAAGCTCAGTATTTACCTCTATAATGAAAACATGTTTGCTCAAGATAAAATTTCTCAGTGTGCATGCACTTCACACACATATGCAAAGTGAGTAAAAAGATTTATCTCACTGCTGGTTTCCAAAAAACATGGTAACATTGAGTTTGAGATGAATGACCTATTTTTTTAGGGATAAAGAATGTCCTGATGAGTATCCAAAATACTAATTTAGAATATTCTTACTTGTTCTAGTTGCACAGTATATATGTTTTACCATCAAGAGCAAACTAGTGAGCTCTAAGGGTAATCTTTGGGTTTATATTTCTTGATTCCTACTACTTAGTTTGAAGCTAACTTCCTATGAACACATCATCAGTCAACTAAATATTTAATAATTATGTTGTATTCTAGAAATAGCTGCAACTTTTCAAAATCCAATACATAAAACCTGTATATCTTTGTTTTGTTAATTCTTGTTAGAAATCCTATTAATTATATAAATAAATGAAAAATTAACATTCTTTATCAATATCTCACCAGAACAATGCTTACTATATGGTTAATTTTGTCAAGTACACCTCTTCTTCTAATATATTATTTAGGAAAAATACACACACACACAAATATATATATATATTTGTAGCACTTGTTCTAATGCCCAAGGAAAGTGTTCTTAGTATTTTGAACAATAAATTCCTTCTCATTTGGTTTGTGCTGTCATTCAAAAGAAGATAATCAGTTTTTGAATACACTTTTTAGAAAATTTTTGTTTGTTTTATTTTTTAAGTCGTGTTGAAAAATATAGTTCTTAACTTTTGCTATAAAAGAGGCAAGGGAAAACAAGAATAATCCTCTATGATTTGCTAACAGTGAATGCCTCAGATATAAAGCACATAAGGGAGTCTCTTAAATAAAATAAATTTAAATAAAATAAAATAATAAATCAATTCTGATGTGAAGATTTTATTTTCTAATACAAAGAATACACTGAAAATACCAAAACATGATAAGAATAGTGGAAAAAAATAAAAACATCTGAAAAAGATAACATTATTTTAATTTTCCTGTAGTGGGATCAAATCCATTGGGTTTCAGATGCAAATGCAAAACATTTAAAATAGTTTGCATAAAGAAGTCTATAAGAAGTAAAAAATATCTATATGAATTAAAGACCTGGTATCAAGAAAGATCCAGAAAGATGCTAAGGTGACAGTGGAATTGGTGTGGGACCAGACCCTTGTTTGCTTTTGATTTCTATTTATTTAAAAGTAAAGCAGTATAAGTCTAAATTTCATTATTTTCTTTGTGTAGAGACAACCTAAAACCATATCCTTCTTCTAGAAAACACATGTAGGAATTTTTTTTAAACCACTGAGTCTAAGGAATGAAAGTAGCATCTGTTCTGGCTTATTTACCTTTTTTTGCTCCTTTAATTACAAGCAATATTTATTTAAAGTGAAGATGTAACCTGAAGTACAATATAATTTGATTAGTTTCAGGTGTATTTTACATAATGCTTCATTGTAAAAAAACACTTCCATATATGGTAATGAGTTTTCTTTAAGAATGCATTGAACATTTGACAGAATTTTTTTTATACAATTAATTCAATCTGAACAGAAGAAAAAAGGAGAGCTAGAAAAAAGAAAAAAATCTGTAAAAGTACACCAAAAATTCTATGCCATTTGTATTGGAAATTATTTTAAACTTTAAACTTCCAGATTAAGCATGCTTAAATCTCAATAACCTCCTCCTGCAATAATGATTTTTTGTGATCCTATGTGGAGACAGCTACAGTTTCTAGAGATTTATTGAAATGTCATCATACTGTGATATACTGTTTTGTTATCCCTTGTCCCCTTTTTGGCTGCTTTGAAGCTGAACAGCCACAAAAAACTTAATTTTTTTCTAGTTATTTATTCAAGTGGTTTGAACATTACATTTCCTCCCTTATGATCAGCCATTTTGCTGCAAAACAAAGCAGCATATTTATTATTTTATATTACATTTATAGTTATTATTTTATATTTCATTTAAATTATAAGTAAATTAATTTTAATTTTTTTATATTTCTACTATTTTCTATAGGATATTACAGAAAAAGTTTCTATCTAATTAAATTTTTCATACCATTAAGAAGAAAAAATATTAAAGGTATGTTAATTGCCGGAAAGATATGATCTGCTTCACCTAAGTTGTTGGATTCTGTCTGTAATGGAAAAGTAAATATATCCAGAAGATTTACTATTCTCTAGAATTTAGATCTACTGGCATACACTGGTCTGTGTCTGCATGATTAATTGCTTTAACTCCCCAAAAAATGGCATTTGTATGCAGACTGCATATTGAGGATTATCCTTTGTCTTTGCAAACTCCTATGAGTCCAGAAGATGCCTATGAGAGTGCCTTTTGGTCCATTGCAAAAACCACACCAGGGACCATTCTAACAATATAAGAGCAAGGATGGTTGAGTTCCAGCATCCAGGATCACTCTTCAATTCTCTTCAATTCTCTAGAATAGCCAGTAAGTACAGCTAAAGGACAAGTTCTGCTCTCTTAGGTTTAGCTGTGGGAAACTTGACTTTAATAGGATATATAATGGTTTTCTTCGTGGAAATGAGAAGGGTTTGTGTGTTCCTCAAAAACCATCACATCAACACAGGAGGGGAGGCCAGAGTCTTGTCTCATCCTGTTTAGAGCAATGTAATGAATCTCTCAGGGCAAGCTATGGAGAAATAGTCTTGCTTTAGCAAAAGGCAAAGAAAATCAGTACAACTTTTACTGTTTACATGGTCTATGAAAGTTAATAGAGGAAGAAACTAAAGTTTTGGGTATGGCTCATCTGGTTAAACAGACATCTGCTTCTGAATAGTTATGCTATTTTTCTGTTTTAGCCAGCAGAAAGAGTTGTTATAGATTGGGCTCTGTATCATCCTCAAACACACATTTAAAATAGGTTGCATGAGTCATATCCTAAAATTGTCAAAATATCCCCATTGACTATAAAGGTAGCTGAAGTTTCTGGTTCAGCAGACACTTTTTAGGTAACCTGAATTCCCACCTTTCCTCCATGCTAGCTTCTTGTCTCAGCTTTCATGAAAAATAGCTTCATTTCATCTCTGTGGGCTTTTTTAAACTGTCAGATCAGGAGAGTGATACCATCCGGGCTTTTTGTGTTTTGTTTTTCAGCCTTGTTCTATTAATCCAAAGACCATCTACATTTAGGGTTGTGATAGAAAACTGTGTAAATCAGACTTATCATAGTCTGCTTAAAAGGAGCAAGAAAATCTAAAGCTATCCAATAGATTTAAACAAAATTTGAAATTACTATTTAAATTTTGCTTTATTGTAACTTTTATTCTTTAATATTTTAATCAGGAACATGCATCTTATTTTCCTGTCAAAAGATTTGTAGTTCCATTAACAAGTACTGCAGCACACAGAGCAAATATAGTTATTAAAATGCAACATGAAGATTCACAGACAATTATAATCTTAAAACTAGAAAGAAATAAAACAAGAATTGAAATTTTATTCAGCTTATTATATAAGCATAGTTATATAATACAATACAATAAGCTAAAATTGGCATTATTGGTTTGTTCAGTTTCACTGTACCATCTTTTAGTCTTACAACAGATAGTTTTAGTTGTTCAAATTTTAGAAAGAGGAAAAAATTCTAGACTTAGAACCCCATGTAATTTTTCAATCTGATGCTTTTTTGGTGAAGGGTTTTTTGGGGGGACTGGGGGATTTGGGTTTTTCTGGTTTGGTTTGGTTTTGCTTGGTGATAATGGTAGATTCAGGGGAAGGTGGGGCTTGTGTGTGTTTCGGTTTTTATTTTTCCTGAATTTTTATCTGATGGTTTTGATGTTTTATCTGACAGTTTAAGCTAAAAACTCTGAAATAACAAACAATTAGGCTCATGCAAATGATGGAACTTTATTTGATACAGAGCTAGGAAATTATCTTTGATACTAAGAATTGTTTATTTTCCTTACTTTTGCTGTTTGCCTCTTACCATTCATGAGTATATGCCTTCTTAAGTATTTCTGGTTAGTTCTTATCAGCTCTAATTAAATACCAAAAGTTAGGACTTATCTTGGAGAATACAATGTTAAAAAACACCTAAATCACATGAACTCAATATAATGCACAGAGAATGAGAAGCAACCCTTTGCCAGAGGTTTAAGATAAACATCAGAGAAATGCCCATGCCACTGTGAAAGCACTCAACTCAGACTAAAGTAGCCTGAACTCAACACTGAATTCCCCACTAGTCTCCTGGATTGTCTTGGGCCAGTATTTAACATTGCTAACTATACTTCCTATTTTCAACAGTTTTAGATATATTCCCAAAGAAAAGTTTCCAAGCTTTCCATGACATTTTGCAACACATCCAAGCCATAATTGGAGCATCCAGATGTCATGCAGCAGTCATGAATGGACTTTCCAGAATGTGCCTTAGGACCCTTAAAAGTATGCTGAGAAGGATGCACAATGGGGTTCATACTACGCTGTCGTGTTGATAGGGCAGAAGATTAAACTCTGTTTCATTTACAGAGCATGTGCCAATGATTTCTGTGCAGCAGGATAATCCCCTCCTTGCTGTGAAGGAATCATCTTCCACATAATCAAAAAACTGTGAGCATAATGATTAATAGAACTGGAGCTTTCCCTGTGCATATAGACTAATAAGCAGAGGTTGCTCACCTGCCTCAGCAGCTCCCCTCTTTCCCTGCTGTGGCTCTGAGAGAGCAGATACCTCACTTTCTCTGCAAACCTTATTCCACCACCAGCATTGTGTTGAGACCTGGGCTACCCAGTGCTGCAGACTGTCCTAACTAGAAGTAATGTCAGAATATCACAAACACATTACATTTTGAAGCATAGTGAAGTGCAAAATTTATATGTATTTCTAAAATCCTTGGTATCTGCTCTTTTAGCAGTTAACTGTAGGCCATGTGCATTTGCAAAATGGAGAAAAGTGTAACCTTCTTTACCTGGATATGGACATTCCCTCTGCTGCACAGCCTATGACTCTACTGCCTTCTCACACAATTGCCTCACGCTTCCTATCCCCTTCATGCCCTGTCCACAAATTGAAATGCTAAAAAAAGCCTGATAATCACATGACTTTTATTTCCCATAGGAAACTTTGAACTTCCAATTCATGCTGACACAGAAAATTCTGGAGTATGCAAAGTACAATTGTTAAATGTTTGTGCTGAAAAGACAAAAATGGAAAGTGCATTGGAGGATCTGCTATGCACACACCTATGAAGAAAAACTGATTAGCTTATGACAGTTTTGACTGAAGTGACTATGAAATGGCTAAATTTAAGTTTGAGGAACTACAGTAAGACCAGCTGCAGATTGGAGACCCCAGATTTCAGATGAGCAGATTTTGACTTGAGTGGAAGTCTCCCTTTCTTGGGAGCAGCTAGAGCAGGGCTCACCCCAGGGAAGGTGACTTGGGAGCCACAGGTGACCCAGTCATGCCCAGGCAGTACTGAAAACAGAGCACAGTCTGAGCAGGGTCAGTAGAGCAGGGATAATGATAGCAAGAGATACTTTCAATGCTCCTGTGATCATGGGAGAAGCTGATGTAGTGAGTCCAAAACAAAATGGTGGCGAAGAAAAACGGCAGCTCATCAACAGCTGGACACAGGTTTACTCATAGCATAGCTTCATGTGTCCATGCTGGCAGGGGACTGGCTAGCTGAGGAGCTCTATGGAAAGAGGTTGATGACTGAATCACCAGGGCAACTTGCAGTGATGAAGGCTAATTGAATATTGGACTGCATTATAGGACTACAGCCAGCAGGTTGGAGGAAACTATTTTTATTTTCTTCTTACCGGTTGAGAATCGTCATCTTGAATATTGTGCCACTTATAGGTTCCTGTTGCAAGAAAAATATTGATAAGTTGGAGAGAGTGGGGGTAGGGAAGTTAGCCTTGAGGAGAGGAAAAAAAAAAACAAAAAAAAAAAACAACAAAAAAGGCAGAATCTAATTGCTCTTTTCCAGTGTCTAATGGGTAGTTATGGAGAAAGCAGCGCTGAACTATTTTCAGGTAGAAATTAAATAAGCATTTGGAGCAACTAGTTGCAAAACCAAAAATTCTGACTGGAGAAAATGTCATCAAAAAACTTTTTAAACACTGCAACAGATTGTCCCAGAAGGTTGTGGAATCTGTCCTCGGAGATATTTAAAACTTGATTGATTATAGCTCTGAGCAACCTGATTTGACTTTGAATTTAACTATGCCCTGACTAACTGACTTCCAGAGGTCACTTATACACAGTTGCATGGTCTTGGAGCAAGGCAAATAGCTAGGAGTAGATTGATGGAACCCACATAGAGCTGTCTCACATCCAAGCCAAGTTGTAGTTAATTTATGAGTACACATAAGAAGGCTAATCCAGATATGTCATGCACATGCTGTGGGTAACTCACAGCACTTGTAGGTCAATACAATCATTCCTAGCCAGGGTCTGCCATGTGCCAGCTCAGTTCTCCTACCTCTGTCACAGTCCTGCCCAGAAACATGTAGCCTGGCTTACAAACAATATCCACCATCCAGGAAAAATATTGCTATCATCCCATTTAGGGTTCCTGGGATCTATTCATTTTTCAAGGGCCAAACCAGGAGCAGATTTGGAACTATCTGCATCTTTTTTTTTTTTTTTTTTTTTGCCACTGTGTAATCATTACTGAAAGTCAGGTGCTGGGCCAGCTAGAACTTCCCTGGCTCCCTCAGGGAAGTTCTGGCAAAATAATGCTATTAAAGTAGGTGTCAACTGCCAACCTCATCTTCTCTTGATCTGTGTAGATACTGCAAAATTATAAAATAACTGTCTTGCCAGATTAACCTGAAAACTCAGGAATGCAAGACTTTGCTGTCATTTCTAAAAATGAATTAATGGAAAATACATTCTCCAAGCAGATTTTGTCCTGGGATTCGTTTATTTTAGGTATTTGTGCACACTAAAGTAACTATTTACTTTATGTACCATAGTTATGTAGGAAAAAATAAAGCTTACCTGTTTTTCATGGGCTCTCTTGAACACCTGCTCCAAAAAGACCCTGAGAAATCAGAAACTCAAGCACTAAAAATACTTATGAACTTCCCTTTAGGCCAGCTACAGTTTGTGAGTAAAGATTTTGCTGTACTAATTTTGGGGCCTGAAGGAGGTAGAATGGAACTTCAGTTTCTTTTTGAAAGGGGATTGTGTTGAACAGCCACAGAGATGGTTTTTACCCTCCCTTCCATGTTATTCCTGCTGCCTTTTCCTGTATGGAGGTATTTAGAAATCTTCCAGGAGAATCCATCTTTAAGATAAGTTTTGTTAAGACTTCTGTCCTGTACAGATAGCATTATGTCCCAGAGGTTCCTGAGATATGTCTGCTGCCTAGTTTAAAAGATATATAGAGGAAAACCCAGACACTCACTCTAATGGTAAAATCTCTGAAGATAAGTTATGGGAGTTTGCTTGGGAAACGATGTATTCAGCTGGGAGAAGTGCTGGAGTTGGACAGAATGTAAGTGGGCATTAAAAAAATCTCTATGCAGTGAAAATAAAATTGGAAGGTTCACTCTAAATCCAGAAGCAGTGGCATGGTCTCATTTGGTCATCTGTGCCTTCAGGCATGCCTGTTTTTCATGTTTTAAGGAAGAAAACACCTTCAATTCCTTCTTTTCTCCACCCTCATTATTTACTTCTTTAATGAGTTTTTTGGGTGTTTTTTTCCCCACAGAAAATGCAAAGGCATTTGAAATTAAATTATCCCAGAATGCAACTCCGAACTGTGCACTGGAAGAAATTCCTTTTGACTCCACTGCAGTGAACAACTTGTGCCAGAGGCATGCTATCTAATTACCATACACTTTCTTGACTAGTATTGTGGGGAGGGAAAAGGTAGTGTGCAATCAACTGAAATATGAAACAATAAAATGAAATAAACTACATGAAGTAGGAGGAAAAATGAGATGGGAGTTGTTTTTGTTAAATGTTTACTGTTCATACACTGCCTGAGGTTAAATTCTTGACTGTTAGAGGATTTCACAGTTATATGGATACCATCAGAAGATTTTAAAGTATTGTGGTTTGTATTGCAATTCTTGTTGAAAATGCACATTCCTTGCTTCTCAAATACTATATGTAGTTTGGTGGTTTACTTCTCAAATACTATATGTAGTTTGATGGTTTATTATGTGTTTCCTGAAGACCATCCTTCAGCCATTCTTAGCTCTAAACCAAACCACAACTAGGCTGATTTGTCCAAAAAACAAATGCTACCAGAAACTCTCTATATTCCTTTTCATCTTTAAAGACCTTACTCTTATCTTCCCCATAATTAACATAGCAAAATCATTTTCAAAGCCTCTGGTTCCCAATAAAGGAATAATTGTGCTTGAAGACTGAGAAAAAATTGTGCTTCTAGTCATGATTTTGTAATTATTTCCTAAAACTCTTCTATTAATTATGAATTTATTTAGAAAACAGCCTGCTCATCACTAATTTAGCAGCAAAGAAAAAGTAAGGATCTTTATATAAAGAAGAACAAGTCTCAAAAATTCTTTAAAAAAATCATTTTTTCAGTACTACAGATATAAGTCCCTGTGTCCCTTTGGAAAGTTAATGCAATCACAAGCCATTAGCAGAAGGCTAAAAATTTTCCTTCATTCACCTACTTTCTCTCATCACATACATTTCAGCTAAAAGATTATCACATATTATCACATATTAACTGATACACACAGTATGCATACAAGGGAAAATAACTAAACAGACATAAAATATTTTGCAGCTCTGCACAGAAGTAGGAAATTGCTTGCAGAGTTTAATCTACATTTGATATTCTTTGATGGGTCAGATACCTCATTTCTTACATGCAATAATGAAAAGTAAGTGACTGCAGACCATTCACACAATAGTCATTATTGAACTTTGTTGCCAATGCATGCAATTTGCATGAGAATGCCAGTATGATCTATCTGCTTGGTTGCTACAAATTCCTGAAAATTTTTAAATTTGGACTAAACTAAGACAGTTTTTCTTTTTGTGCAGATAATTTTCTAAGCTTCCTCAAGATCCTAGACAGAACTCAGAATTTCAAGTATGTTACCTCACCACCACACCCATGCAGCAGTGATGAGAGCAGACACCCTGCATGAGGCTTAAAGCTCAGTTACAAATTGCCTGGGCTAGACAATGTCTGGCAGGAAAAGGTTTTGTTTGTTTGTGTGTTTTTTGGTTGGTTTTTTGTTGTTGTTGTTGTTGTTGTTGTTGTTTTTTGACAAACACAGGAAAAACTTTGCAATTTCATTTTAATGGCAGAATAATGATATGCAATTAACTCCCAGTTATATGACCAAGCAATCCTTTCCATTATGAGGTGCTTAATATAAAGACATATTAGAAGGATGTGGACAGGAAAATGCAAGTTGCCATTTATACATAAACTACTAATCATAAGTGTTGCAGTGGATGAAGTTTTTTTATTTGAGGGGTTCCCCTGTGGCTTAGTCTATGTAACTCCAAACTACCACTGCAGTTTCATTTGAAACTGTTGAAGTAAACTTCTGCCTGTTAAGAAATCAAAAGAAAAATCAAGGGGTCATGATCAGGAGGAGAATAGATAAACCCCATCTGTCTCTGTATGTCTTGCAATTAATCTGGCTAATACATATAAGTTATGGGTAGGAAGGTTGTGACATTCCATGGACCAGGAACAGCATAAGGATGGGAAATCTGTCAGCCCAAGAGCTGCCAGCCTCATGAGGCAATAGTATGAGGAAAAGAGTGATCCTTACTTCTTAGTCTGGAGCCCTCTTTCCCAACGATGAGGATGCAAGTAGTCTGCATAGAACATTTTCCTCTGGATTAAAGTTTGTTTTAGAGGACAAAGCTAACCCATTCTGTACTGGTGAGTTAGAGATGAATGACCCCATGATGGGGTGTGGCAGCATATTCACCACAGCCTGATACTAAAGACAAATTAAATCTTCATTGCTGCTCTCAATTTCATTCCCTCTCTTGCAGAAGAGGTGCATTTAGTAAATTTATAACAGCAGATCTGTATTTTTAATTTGACATTCATCAGTCCTGCTTTTCCAGGAGTGTTCAGACACCTATAGTGAACTGCTAGAGGGAATTAATTTAAGAAGAATGACAGCTTAGGAAGGACAGGGGTCTGTTGAAGTTTAGTGTTTCTTGGGGATAATTATTTGCATGGGTCACCCCACCCAACTTGTTTCACATTTTAAGCAATTTTCTGAATAATTCTTTTTTGTATGAATGTGATTTATGTATGGCAATGTATGGTTATGTATGTATGGTATTTATCTAAAAGCTAAATAGTAACTCTCTTTTACTTTCTGATGTTCTAAAAATGATCTTACTGATGTTAAGATGCTCAGTGACTACTGTGTTATAATCACTTTCTAATCATACAGTTTCTTGAACAAAGCAATCTGGGAAAATTAGAATTCCCTCTAATGCTGATAAATCTCTATCAAAAACAGTAAGCTGTTCCTATATTCTTCTTAATTTTAAGGTATAAAAAACGTGTTTTCTGAAGATTTTAGATGACCTGTAACTGGCATGAAGTATATAACTGCAGAAAATAAAATGGAAGGACTTGCAAAACATTGCCACAGCAATATTGCCACTCAAATATTTAAAAGAAAATTTGAATTGTTTGTTTGACAAATTTTAATTATTAAATTCAAATCTGCTGTGGAAAGCAAGGAATGTTATTTTTAAATTTGATAATTGAACCTTTCTCTTTTATTTTATAGCAAGATAGTTCTGGCAGTAGGATAAGGCTAGAAAATTTTGTACGTTCCCAACTACACTCCTTACTTTAATGTTAGTTTTCAAAATGTTGTGGAATACCTGTACACAATATTCATTCTTTTAATAAGATGTCTCATATCAGTGGACAAACTAAGATCCAGCAGGGATCTGTTTTCCTTTTGTTTACATCATTAGCTGCACTACAAATCTGGCATATAAAGTCAGCTGGAAAACCACAATATTTGTTGTATGCATACCTTCTTCTTAATGAAGCCACAGAACAGTATTAAATTAGCTGTGGAATCTACTACCTTTTACTGTAGTTGTTGATGGTCTGACACTCTCTTCTAAGCCATGGTAAGTAAAATAAATTACTATCACCACATTTCAATAACCTACAAATATGTGATGAAAGATTAAACTTACATAAATTATTTTAGATAGCAAAAAGGTTTTCATATGTAATTCCATAACACTAACATCAGTCTAGAAGTAATTTGAAATTGTAATTTATATTAATGAGAAAACAGAAAAGAAAAAAATTATTTTCCTTCAATAATAAAGGGATATGATAAAACATCTTCTTTAATGAAAAATTCCTATTGATTTCTATAAGGACCTATACCTCAT
Organism: Muscicapa striata striata; assembly: GCA_030060385.1. Taxonomy (NCBI): domain Eukaryota; kingdom Metazoa; phylum Chordata; class Aves; order Passeriformes; family Muscicapidae; genus Muscicapa; species Muscicapa striata. Next base: position 129,215 of record JAREIS010000363.1, on the reverse strand, counting down.
GACTGACTGATGGTAAGAATTGTGTATGCCATTATCTCTACATTCATTTCTGCAAAAATCAGCCGCATTTCTAGTTTTCACATCCATAAGATGAGGAAATAAACAATTTATTATAGCATGAATCAAATAAGACAAAAACTTCTATTTGTTAACAAGATATAGTACAAACAGAAAAATTATGTGTAGTTCCTCAGAAGAACTGAGGAAATCAGGGATTTCATCGTGTAAAATGGGAAGAAGTAGGGAAAGTCTGTGTATGAAGTTCTTAAAAATAATGTAGCTAAGATCACATCCACATGCCCACTCTTTAAGCTCTACTTAGCCCACAGTGGATGGAAAGAGAACAGCAGAAGAGGGGAGTGAGGCTGCAGTCTTTCTTGTCTGGAAAGGAGTCAATGAGCAGAGCTCCCCCAAGTAACCATCTACCACTCTGCCTGCTTCCATGTATTGCCAACAATTTCTAACCTGAAATCTTAGGACTGTTTGTAAGTCTTCTTTAGAACCTCAGTTCTTAGATTTCCCATGACATCAATTACACAATGCTGGTTACTCCACCATGCCACCATATATAACAGAAAAAAATTGACAGAAGAAGATGAAAATGTGCAGCAACCAAAGGGATAGAACAGGAAAATTGTCTCAAAACCTCACAATATGATTAAGCTTAACTCCACACTTCCTGCTAACATGTTTATGCAGGAAAAAGATGTTGTGATGTGATTGGTGCTGCTGATCTCTTTCTTAATGCCAGCAATAGTTCCATTAGGTCAGCTGCAGCTCAATGAACTTGAGTATTGTGTGCTTTTTGTTCAAGCCAGAAGCTATTGAAAATGTAAGGCAGTAACTATTCCATTTTCCAGTCTTATCTGTCTTCCTATCTCTCACAGAACATGTCCAGATTGCCTCTGTAGATCTGCCAAGAAAGTAATGTATCCCTACACGTCACCCTCAGAATTAACAGTGCAGCAGGAATTCCTGTCCTAGAAGAGATATGCAGACATAATTCTATGTCTTGGCATAGTCAGAAGCATTTTCCTAACCAAGAAGTTAGGGCCAGCACTGGGACATATGTCCAAGCCACTGCAGCTCTCTGCCCTTCCCTTGGCACACAGAATTCACCTTTCTCTGAAAATTAGGTTGCATTCAATTCCAAGGTTGCCCCAAATGTCTGGAGGCAATGTCACTGATTTTCAGGATGACTAAGACTTGTTCTCTAAAGGACCAGTTCCATTGGCATATGTCTCTGAATCAGTCAGATCATGACTGAGTTTGGAAAGAAAGGTTGTGGTCTTTTGTGGAGAGAAAAAGAAGATGATGAAAAAAGGGTTTGGGTAAAAGTGCTTCATGTCTATAAACTGGATAGATCAAGTTGTATATGATGTGTACGTATCATCCAGAGAGGCCCATTGTGTTTGCTGGGACTCACCAGCATGGCCATATGGACTGCTCTCACCACTCAGGTGCTGAGGGATTCTTCCTGAGAAGCCAACAGCCTCAGGGTTTGATAAGGTACAGTTAGGACTATGTAGACAGTGCTGACTGGTGAATCTCAGGAACTTGATTCTAATGTCTACATGTACTCCCATGGACTGCAGCTTCTTCAGGGTACATTCACCTGTGCCTGGACCACTTGATCCTTTTTTTTCTTTCTCCTTGGTACTTGCAGGGCTGTCTCACACATTTTTGTCACACATTTTTCTACTGTGTGGTGTTCTGCTATTTCTTAGGTATTTTTTTACAGAGGCACCACCCTCTTAGGTCTGTTGGACTCAGCTGGAATCCACTGTGTCCTAATCAGGGCAGCTCCTGGCCTCTTCCTCACAGACACCACCCTGCCATCAGCCTCTGTACACCAAAAAACTATATTTTATATTTTATATTATATAAATTTATATATAAATGTATAAATATATGGATATATAAATATAAATATAAATATAAATATAAATCTAGAAATATATAAATTATCTTTATGGTATTAATATATCTAATCCCATATATATTAGAGAGAGATATATATGATATAGGTATCCATAGATAAAGATATAGATATGGATATATTATATAGATTATATAGATTATATAAATATAAATATAGATCCCATAAATCCTTATCTATTTAAAATTTATTATGAAACAAACATTTTGTAGTGTTTTCATGAAAAGCTGTCTTTAGTTACCCACCTGGCTCTTGTCTAATGGAGTTTTGCTAAACCTAGATGAGTAAACAAATGCATTTAGCAGCACTGTTTTCAGATTCTTGTTAGAAACTCATTGCTGTCTTGTGGACCCCACTCAGAAATGCTTGAGGAAGGGAGTGCTTGCTGATTCACAACAGTTTTAAGCAACAGCTATGTATGGCAAAAGCATACTGTAGATATGACAAAGTGGCAAGTGGATCAGTGTGAGAGACTTGGGCTGTCCTTACTGATCATGTGGAACAAGCATGGCAGTACTGACATGTATCACTACCTGCTAACTGAACTTAACTGCCTTGTGAATGCTGATGCTACACATAGTCCCAGAGTCTGAGGGAGCTGTCAAGACTGATTTCTGCCAAGCACTAGGATGTCTGAAACATCATAGTAGATGGGAATTATGTGCTGCTACACAAAGATCAGTGAATTATGAGATACTACTAAAAGCAGTACCCACAGCACACCATTAATAAGCAACCTATGGACTGAAATGCAGTTGCTTAAAACATTATATTAAAAAAAAAAAAAAAAAGATCCTCAGGTAATTTGTACAAGCTGAAAGCTTTGTGTTTGGAGTAGGAGAGAGGTTAAGGTGGCTGTGGAAATGGCCTACAGCAAATAACTGTGTAGTATGTACTGTAAATGATAGTTTGTCTGTGGAGGTTGAGGGCTGAATCAGCCATCTGCAAATTAAGACTTTAATCAGCCATCTGCAAATTAAGGCATCAACTTTTGTCTGAGAGTGTAAGGTGCAGAAAAAAGTCTGTTATGCTGCTGGAAGTTATCTTGTAACATTAAATGCTCTCTACAAAACTACAGAAGTTGTGGAAGCCAAAGCTCAGGCATTGCTAAAAGCAGCAAGAGGTGTGAAGGGCAAAAAGAAAGGATTCTTTCAAAATTGGCAGCCAAGAAAAGGCTTGAAAAACTGAGACAGAGATTCTCACTAGCTGCATTGCCTTAGTTTTCATTGGCAAGGTGAAAGCTTTCTCACAGGTCTAGTGGCAATGCATAGGCACAAGCATTACACAGAGCAATGTAAGATGGAGTGAGGGAACTCTTTAGACATCTGGGCATACTCAAGTCCATGGGATCAAACGGGTCCATCCAAGGGTGCTGATGGATGTGGCCCATGTCACTGTGGAGCCACCATCTATTATCTGAAAGATCATGGTGACTGGGGGAGATTCCTGAAAATGAGAAGGAAAAGCTCCTGCTCATTTCAAAGAAGGGCAGAAAGGGGGATCTAGGGAAACAGACTGCTCATCCTCACCTTAATGCACAAGAAGATGATGGAGCAACTAATGCTATGAGTGGTTGCCAGCCTTAGGAAAGGCAAGAAGGGGTCTGGGACCAGCCAACATGGTTTTATGTAGAGGAAGTAGTGCCTGTAAGAGCTTACAACTTTTTTGCTGTTAGATGATGCACTGAGGACCAAGGGAGAGCTGTGTGTTGTTCACCTGGAGTTTAGTAAAGCCTTCTGTATAGTTTCTCATAGCACTTTAGCAGACATATGAACTGGACAAGTTAGCCAAAAGGTGAATTGAAAGCCAGCTGGATTATCAGGGGCAAAAGGTTGTGATGAGCAGTGCAAAGTCCCAGTAGTGGATGGTTAACAGTGACATCCCTCAGGGATGAATACTGGTTTTAGTGTTTTTGATCTGTTTATTGACTACCTGGGTGATGGGGAGAGTGAAAGTCTGAGCATGATACAGAACTGGGGGAGAGAAGGGCTGCTATGTTTCAGTGGTTTGGAAGCGAGTAAGGAAAATCAAGGAGCAGCAGGAGTCTAATGGCTGAATGAGGAATCAGATGCTGAGATGAGCGTCTGAGGAGAAATTTGAACTGCACAAAGGTACTAGATTAAAAACCCAAAAAAGAGCAGTGAAATGGGTAATCCTTCAGTTTACCTTGATTCTAAATTAATTGTTCATTCCACCTTTGCTTTTTCATTCCCTAATTCCTCAGTGTTTGATATAGTAGCGTTAAAGAATACTTTCATTTTCTGAAAGACACAAGTTTTCTTTCTATAACATGTACTAGAAAATACTTGTGTTTTAGCATGAGATAGAAGCCAAGCATAGCCATGTTATCGAAATGTTTATTTCCTACATTAAACCCTCCCCTCCCTCTCCCAGCTGTAATTTGGAGGTGTTCATCTTTTATTTTTACACAAGTATGTCCTAAATATGCAACTGAAAAAAATAAAAAGCAAAGCTAAGCTATACAAAATGATTATAAAAGACAATAAAAACAGTTTAGCAGGTGGGAAAAGAGAGTTTTTGTTCACTCATATAATATAAATTAAGTCAGTAAATTAAGTCAATAATACTATGTCTCTTGAAGTGGTCTGTGAATATCATTGTCTTATAAATGCATTTATTGGCAGATGTTTTCCCATGATTTGTAGCAATCCACAAGATTTTGCTGACAATATGCAATTCTTTGGAGGATTCAGCTTTAATATAACCTTTAAGTTCAGAAAAAGTTTTCCAAAAATTGCTTGAATCAAAAACAAAGAAGACAGCTGGTGGATAAACAGGTCAATTTTTCTCATTAAGGTACGGAAAAAACAGCCTGCTGCATAGAGCCTGCCCTTCTCACCTACTGCAGTGAAGGCAGAACAGTCTTATCAGGTAAGGTCATTCTGCACGGCAGCTCTACAATTTCTGTCTCACCCTGCATTAATCCACAGGGGGAACCAGTGGGAATCCAACAGCTCTTCATCACTTCAGTATCAAGAGACATGAAAACAGCTTTTCAGGAGACTCATTTCCCTCCACCCTATGTGACTAAGTAGAAAGAGTAAGAATACAATAAAATAAATCAAAAAAATATAACCCACAACTAGTGGAAGTTTTACTGGGGAGAGGGAAGCATTATGGTATTTTTTCTTTAATTTTCATTCTTTCTTATTTTTGTCATTGATAATATGATCCACATATGTATTTTATCTAGGAGAAAGCTGAAAAAAACACTATACAATAACTTCAGCACATTTTGCTACTCAAAATCTTTATAGACTTATTTTAAAGAGCTTTCTGCTACAAATTTTAAAATGAGTGGTTTTGGTTACTGAAGTAAATAGATACCTCTTCTTGTAAGAAGAATAAGGTAAAATATGGGCATTTAAATCACAATCACCATCATACATTATTACTGAAGAGTTTCTGCCTTTTAACATTTCCATGAATTAATAGTTTAAATTAAACTTTTGGCACAAGATTTTCAATATCAATAAATATTCCTAGTGTGATGCATCGTATCATACAACAACTATTCTTAATATTAAAATTTCATACTAGTAAAGATTTCCTAGTATGATAAAAGTAGTATTGTTCTGAATTTCCCTGTTTTTAGCATTGCAGCTCAGAAGAAATATAAGCAAGATAGTGAGAACCTGCAACCATATTTGGGCAGAAATTGTTGCCGGGCACTAGTAAAGGAAAAGAACTAAGAATATGCTGACAAATTCCCAAATCATCCCCTGCTTGTAGCAGAGCAGAGTGCTCTGTGTGTTTCTTCCATCCATGATGTTTACTTCAGCAGCCTGATGCTCCCCAGTGATAGCACATGAATAAAAGACCAAGCAGTAAACTGTCAATTTATCACGACTCTACTAATGCAACCTTCATGTGGTGTTCTAGCACTTTCTTCCTTGATGCTTCTTATCTATATTTCAGAGTGTTTGCCAAAAGTTGTTCAAATCTCTGCTATTCCCAAATATTATGTAGCTTACCACAGACCACAGAAAGCCAGTGGAGACTGTATAAACATAGCACAATTTGGCATCCAGTAAACATAAATTTTAATAGGACACAATGCAATTTTATACTATTCAGTATGACTTTTGACTTTAAACTTTTCTTCTATTGATAAATAATGTAAAATGTAGTTTAGCTGACAATAAAGGTGAAAAGACAACCTACACAGCATGTGGGGTTTTTAAAATAAAAATTGGGAAAAACCAAATCAGTAATGTAAATGTAGGAGCCTTATTGTAAAAGGTAGAATCTGGATGAGAAAGATGTTCACATCAAACAGTATGAGTGGTTTGAGAGATTATGCTAAAAAGGCCAACACAAAACTATTCAACTTTGACCTGTTTGATGTTATCTCTTTGCACTGAGTCTTCTGTGAACAAACGGGAAAAAAGGAAATATTAAAAAAACCCAACAGACTATATGAGTGAAAAAAGTTAGAAAAGAAAAGCAGGCCAAGATCTAGAACTAAAATTAGTTATGGTTAAAAGTCTTTACCTCAGCCCTGTTACACAGATGTTTCTCCTGCTTGAGTAGCCACAAAGCATGCGTCAATAAAACTTCTTATGATTTAATACTGCTCCAGTGAAAAGTCAGAGTGGAGAAAGGAAGAGTCAAAATGGATACTTAGAAGTTTTCTTTAAAAAAATCCAATCACTACCACTACCTTTTCTTTAATGATCTTACCATAAATATCACTGCCAGATACCTTGCAAGAATTCACATGGTGCAAGGGTACATTGCTTGCCAAGTTTCCTTAGCATGACAGTTGGTTTTCTGTTTGCCTACTAACTGTCCAAATAGTTTAGTCAAAGAATAACCTTATTAATGTAAAATTTAACTGGATTCTGTAAAATATTTGAGATTCTTTTTTTCTGAATGGCTTCATCCATTTTGTTCAAAAACCGTGCCTTGATTTAATCAGAATTTATTTCAGGGCAATAAACCCCTGCAGAAGTTGTGACAGTTGGCCCCACAGCAGTTTGTTGCTAGTTAACTTTCTCTGAAAACTGATGTTGACTTGATGTTTTCATCTTACCATCAATGCATTGCAATCAGAACTTATCTCATAATCTTATATCATTAATTCATTCAATAATTCAGCCCTTTAGAGAGTTGGTCATTTTGTTTCATTTAGAAATCACATTAAATTGTTTTTACAGATGAGAGCTGTGAGTTTGAGCTAATGTTTTTTCTTTGCATTCATGATCTGGTGCTATTTTTCATCATTTTTATAAAAAGTTATATTTTTTCATTAGTACAGAATTTTCATTAGTGGTCTGTCATTTAAATATTGGAATATGACACCTAGTTTAAGAAAAGCAAAAGGAAAAAAATTCTTAGTTAAATGACCTCAATATGAATCTGATTTAGCCAACTAAAACTTCAGTAGTCATAATATTAAAAAACTAGAGACAAATACTGGCAGGGCCCATAGTCCAGATACTGTGTGTCCTCAGGCTTCCTGATCCTACCTCTGCCATGTCAGGGAGTCTGTTGTCCCACACCACCAGCTTTAATGTGTGGAGTAGAAAAAAGCAGGGACTAAAGTAGCAGGGAGTAAGTGCTTATGCCAGTTCACTGCACACCTAACCTACTGCAGAAACAGGAGATTGAAGATGTTACTTCTTTTGTGATTACTTAAATGCCAGTAGGTCTTTTGGTTGTTGGTATTCCAGATCATCCTCTGTTGAGCACAGCAGGCACAGCTCATCTTACCTTACCTGGGTGCTGTTTTCAAACTATCCTAGCTTACCAAAATGGAAGATGAGAGCTGTAATTATGGGAATCTTTTTGTCTCTGAACCAGCATTTCCCTGTTGATCTCATCCTGTTCAAATGTGATTACACTTGAGTTTCTGATTGTCAAGGGAGTATTTCAGGAAATTTGTTTTACCTATTTACCAGCCATTACCTTCTCCACTACTCATGGGCTTTGGTAGGTTATGTTGTAGTCACAAATCCATATACATCCTACTCCTAGTTGTTTCCCAAATCTTTTTTCCTTTTTAATAATACATGCACATTTTTAGGAATAGACGGTATTATTTTTCCTTTGATTTAAGGCTCCCATGAACCATGACTTGGTTAATGAATGAAAAAAGAACAGTTTTCAAATTTTTAATGAGCCTGAAGATACTTCTTTGTTTACCCCCACCCTCTAAATTTTACTCAATACTTCTGGTGAGTGGATCAGCATGTCTTTAAAAACTCCCAACATACTGATAATACTTTTTGCAATTTCCTTGAGGAAAGTAAAATTTTCTCTTCTGATCTTCCTTTTGTATTACTCTTGAATATGAGCCATATTGGCATGATGCTGTTTATATTTCACTGAGATAAACCTTTACATGGCCTTCATGGAACAGTTAAAATACATATTTCCGGAATGCAACCATTCAATTTCTATAAACTGATGGCAAAAGTGCCACATATATGATGTAAATGAGAAAAACTTCTAGTCCTTATAGCAATGCCTTAGCAGGAAAAAAGAAATGAATACTTGAGCTCTCTTATACAGCATCTTCTAACAAAACTCTGTCTCTAAAAGACTGTTGTGGAGCAGAAAGCCTACACTACTGGCACTTTATCATGAGATAAAATGAAATGACAGCAGGAATGTGAGCAGCACGGCTTTAGAGGATTCTCTGGATGACAAGAGAACCATTTCAAAGTGTTTCATGGAGGGTGCTTTGCTTTTCTAGTTCCACTGTAACATTTCAGGTAGAGGCTCCCCCAACAGGGATTGAGCAGCAACAGGGATAAGGGACATTGACTGTCAAATCAACTGTCTCCATCTCTGCCCCTGTCTGTCTCTGTCTCTGTTTCTGTCTCTTCTGTTCTGTTCTGTCTCTGTCTTACTTCTTCTAAGAATAGAATAATCATATCTTTTCATAATACAGTGACATTGCTCATATTTTTCATTATGCCTGGATTAAGAATAAAAAACGGGGAGAGCAACATTGGTTTGATTCTTCTTGTTCACCACCTTCTCTCTTTGTACTTTCCTGCCTGATTTGGGATGTAAACCAACTTCTCCTTGGGTTCTTTTAGATTTAAAGGTTATTAACAACTGCAACATTAACCTGCTCAGACCTTATTTTCATTATCTCCAATAGGATGGCAGGATTAAGATAGCTGGAAGGAGCATGATGTGATTTAGTTCTGTTTGATGCTTCTGCCTTAGTAAATGTCAGAAGCAGGGAACAGAGCATTAATAATCATTTGCATCCAGTATGCTAACAGCAGATCTCCAAGAGAATGCACTCTGTAATATAAACCTCCAAGGTAGAATTGCCCCTCCTCCAAAAAATAAATGAAAACAAGGCCATTCAAGATATATCTGACAAATGCAGGGTTAAATTAAAACACTAGTATCTATTTAAAAGCCGAGAAGCAGTTTGCTGGAGCAGTTATTTCATGTTAATCACTTTGTATTTACTGCGGCTTGAGAAAGACACATTTGTTATGCAGACAGTGTTCATTGTCGTAGCTTCATCATTAATGCACTGCTGCCAGCAACAAAATGAATTAGCTCTCTGAATACTAAACTGGGAAACCAATGTTGAACCAGAGAGTGGCACAATGACACTTACAGGATTAAAATATACTACCCAGCTATGAGAGGGTGCATTTTTGGCCTTTGTTAATGATCAACTATTTTTAAGATTAGTATTAGCATGAAACCTCTCTGGAATGGTTGAAAATTGTAGGACAAACAATAGTAATCATTTATGTTCCCCATGGGAGTTTGTACTCTTTCTGGAATACAAATTTCTCATGGATTATTTCCCATGCTTGACCACAGCCATTTTTCCCCATCAACAATTTATCATTTATCCCTTTACATGCATGCTTTGAATTTCTGCAATTCCTAGCATACTGTAGATCCATAGCAGCACTGTGGCAAGTGCATGAATACAAAACATGAAGGAATCAAAGCCCCACTGTGTCTGCAAAGAGATGTCACAGGCATGTGCAAAAGCACAGTAACAAAGCAAATGCCACCTGTCACTCTGGGTGTTTTTATATGGCTTTTGATGTCCCTATGTCACAAGAATAACAATGTTAATCTCAGAATGGTACATTTTTACTGTTAGCTATAACTTGCTCTGCACAGGTCACTGAAGTAGTAAGGGCTAATTGTATATTTTAAATAAAAAATACAGGGACGGGGTCAAGAAAGAAGAAAAAGAAAGAAAAACAGGAGGAAAAAATACCTCAATCAGCAAAATATACCTATTTTTGTGGGAGCTTGGGACATGCCCTGTAATAAAAGATATTGAAGTAAGAGCAGAAGGCAGCAGCCTCCTTTCTAAATCACCTAAAATGTCTGAGCTTGATTCCCTGAGATGTTGGAAGCAAAACATCCCTAGACATTTAAAAGGGAGGAAAGGAACTAGGAAGCTATAAAACACTTGTTCTATCTAAAAGTGTCCTGTGCATAAATGGGTAATAAATTCAATCCTAAGGATCAAAAATCCTGAACTAAGTTCTATAGGAAAAAAGATTGTTCTTCAATCTTGAAGTGCTCATGTTCTCCTAGAAAGGAAAACAAATAAGCGGCACAATAATCCAAACTCCTTTGGGAATTCTTTCCCTTGCAGTTGGAAATAGAAGTTATTTGAACATTTGTATGCAAAACAAAACATGCTAGAAAACACAACACAGCCCAATCACCCGATGCAGAGAAATGGTTATGTACAGCTATTGTATGGTTGATGCTGATGGCTAATTTTTGTGCATTAGTATATTTTAAACCTAATATTTTATAATTTAAATTTTAATGAACTCTTGTTCTATTTGCATATGTTCTTTTTTAGAAATGTCTATTTTCATGTTTAGAAAGTAACTATTCAAGATTAATCTTCCAGAATGAAAATAAGCTGTGGGAGTAGGAAACTGTCATAACCATTAATGCAGTTTTCTGACCTCAATGACTATTATCTAGAATAATAATAGTATTCATGTACTAGCAAAGTAACACTCTGAAGTTAATTAAATGTTAATACAGTATTATGAAATTCCTAATAAGTATATTTCATAAATACCATATTTTCATGAAAAAGCAATGCCAACCTCCATGGAAGTTCATCTATGCAGTTTTTCACCGTGTTCCAGACAGTTTTCTAGTTGAACATATCAGCTGATTAGCAGTAGAAGGTGACTTGAAGTAATAGAGGATAATAGAAAAATGATACTTTGGTTAAACTAAACCTACTAGTAATATCTGTAAAGAGAATGTAGCTATCAAAATTTGAATTTGTGACAAATTTGAATTATAGTGACAAACTCTTAAAGAGAGATAGTTCATGACCAATAAACTGGGGTGAAAAATGTATGTTGAAAAATTCTCACAGGTGAACCTTGTGGTTTAACCTAAGCCCAGCTGGCAGATGAACCCCACACAGCAGCTCACTTGTTCACCCCTGGTGGTCTGAGGGAGAGAATCAGAAGACTAGAAAAGTTGTGGGTTGACATAAATTTAGTTTAATAGGTAAAGCAAAAGCTGTTCATGCCAGCAAAGCAAAACAAGGGCTTTATTCGCTGTTTCCCATGAGCAGGTGGATTATGATCCAGTCTCCACCACAGGTAGCAGCACCTTGGGAAGAAAACACCATCACTTTTTACATTCCCTCCTTCCTCCTTCTCCCAGGTTTATATGCTGAGCATGATGCCATAGGGTACTCTGGTCATTTGGAGTCAGCTGTCCTGGCTGTGTCCACTCGCAGCTCCCTGCACACCCACAGCCCCTCACTGGTAGGGTGAGAAGCAGAAAAGGTCTCAATGCTGTGTAAGCACTGCTCAGCAGTAATGAAAACACCCCTGTTTCAACACTTTCCAGCACAAATCCAGAACACAGCCCCATCCTGGCTGCTATGAAGAAAATTAATCCTGTCCCAGCAAAAGCCAGCTGAGTGAAGCAACCCATTTAATTGTAATAGTTCTACTACACTGTGTAAATTACACAAGGATCTATCTTTATAACATTATAAGGTTTGGGGCAATCCAAGCATAGAGGCTAGATGGAAAATGGATTGAGAGAGACTCCAAGGAGAAGGACTTGTTGGTGTTGGTTGACAAGAAGCTCGACACAACCCAAAAATGTGCATTTACAGGCCAGAAAACCAACCATGACCATGTCCATGGGCTGCATCCATAGCACTGTGGCCAGCAGGTTGAGGGAAGGGATTTCTGCTCCTTTTCTCTGCTCTAGTGAACCCCACCTGGAGTCCTGCATCCCTTTCTGGGGACCCCAATACGAGAAGGACATGGACATGTTAGAGTGAGTCCAGAAGAGGCCACAAAGATGATCAGGGTGCTGAAGCACTCCTGCAAAGACAGAGTGAGATGGTTGGGGTTGTACAGACAGGGGAAGAGAAGGCTTCAGTGAGATGTTATAGCACCTTCCAGAACCTAAAGGGGCTTACAAGAAAGATGGACAGGAATATTTTATAAGAGCATGTAATGATAAGACAAGGGGAAATGGCTTCAAACTGAAAGAGAGTATTCAGATTAGATGTTAGGAAAAAAAATCTTTACTGTCAAGGTGGTAAGGTGCTAGAACAGGTTGCCCAGGGAAGTTATGGAAAATCCATTCCTGAAAATGTTCAAAGTTTGGTTGGATGAAGGCTTTGACCAATCTGCTCTTGTAGAAGGTGTCCCTGTCTGTGGCAAGGAGGTTGGAAGCAGATGATCTTTAAGGTTCTTAAAGGTCTTTTGGTAATGAAAGGTCAATTGGTAATGAAACACTGCTAATGATAACACTGAAGTTCCTGAGACATTCCTTGAGATTACTTTGCCTAATCTCTAAGTGAATCCAAAAACTACTTTGTAAATATACATTTTTTTTTTTTTTTTTTTTTTTTTTTTACACAAAAGCCTCCATGTTTGCAGCCTTAGAAACAAATTCTTCTATCTCCAAATTTAAAAATATATTTTTGACAGAAACATCGGTGACTTTCTCTTATTTTTCTTCACCTTTGGAAAAGCAAAACTCAGTAGTCTACATTGATAGTTAGAGGTTGTGGGGGGTTTTCTATTCTCTTTTCATCCTCAATTTCTATTCTTGGCTTTCATTCATTCTAGAATTTTTAGAAGTTTTAAAGAGGCAGAATAGACTACTGGATGAGACAGGGACTTATTCTTTCATTTATATTTTCTTAACATATATTCATGTTTGCCTTTCTTGCATATTTGGGCCTTTTCAGGCTGTTACTATGGGTCTCCACAGTATCAATCTATGTAGGATTTTGAGCTTTGTCTTTAAGTATTCTAAAATATAATTACACTGCATTGATTTTTCATGGTTTAATATTTCTTATCCTTTTTTTTTTGTACTAACATCATAAAAATCTTGATACTTTTTTTTTTTTGTTGACAAAAGTAAAAGGTAAAAATATTTTCTTTAGAATTCCCATCCATACCTGAATTTCTACCAGTTACCCTCTGTTCACCTTCCTTTTTAACAGTTTCTTGTTTAGCAGAACTCTTTTCTGCGCAATTACAGAATTTTGTTTAGGGGATTTGTAGATTGTCCTATCTTTGCTTCATTAGTTACTCCTAAGAAGACCTTTCAGTGTGTCTTCAGTCTCATAAATTTTATTAGTTCCCCTCACTGCCCCATTAATTTTGCTCTTAATTTTGCAAAATTTCCGCTCATGAAATCTAACTCACTTGTATGGCTGCATAAAAGAAGTTAACTCCCTCACAGAAGGAAAAAAATTGAACCAAAGCTATCTCCCAAACAACTAAAAAGATTTAAATTGGGGGTATTGGGTTAGTTCCAGCTGTGGTAGAAATATCAGAGGAAGAGTGTTTCTGTAAGTGGTTACTGCACAATGGTTACTCAATCTTACATAGAACAATCACAGGGTATGATAACATTTTTATTTTATGCACAGGTTCTGAGAATATCTGCACCTCAGCAGACACCTGTCTTCTGCATACCATTTTTAAAAGTCTGTCTGGAGCAGCTGGTGCAAGGGTACTGTCATGCTGACGAGCCATTATTCACCTTCTCTGCTGCTGTATCTCAGTGTTTATCCATCTCCACTGTAATACCAGAAGTGCTTGACTGAGAAGAGAGTCTGAGAGAGAAAGTAGAAGGAGATATTAGAACTAATGGAAACATCAAGAAATAGCTTCCACCGAAACAGTAAAGAAGGATTATTTTTATTTTCCCTCTATTTTTCATCACAAATTATGTGGCTGCTACTAACCATACCACCCATTTCCTTTTCAAGCTGCAGTAATGTGCTGATGAGTAATTCCTGGTGAAGCTCCAAGCATTCAGTTTTAGAGGAATTTCTTTAAATAATGCATATTTTTACAATAGAGAATCAAAATATTGTTTCACATTAAGAGACAGAAATGATCTGTCTCTGAATTAGTCAAATAAATACACGAGCACATGTGTATGTGATTATGTGTGGGATTCTTTTTCTGCAAGAAAGAAGCAGAATATAAAAATTATGAGAAGAAAAACTGAAGAAAGAAAAAATAATTTCCTTGAATGAATATTGCAAATGTAAAATTAATTCCATGACTTACAGCACAGTGCACCCATTTTCTTACTCATTACAATATGACCTAGATCCTAAGGGTTATGTTTATGATGTGGTAATTAGGGCATCACATTGGCAGCAAACCTGTACAACACACACTTGACATGCACACTGTATGCATTTACTCTTTGGTATGGCCCAGCAGTCCCTGGGACTACTAATAAAATCATTGATCACAGGCTTAGATGTAGCTGCCTGCACTGTACATATTCAACATTGCAGGAGATGAAGCCTACCTACTATCCATGACAATCATCACACTCCCATTTGCAAAATGGGCCAAAGCTTCTATGATGAAATCTGCATTTCATGCTAGGCATGCACTGTGCTTTCACTAACAACTTTTATTGTTACAGAATATTGAGTTCAGCTTGTACTGTTTCTGTCTAGCAGTCTTCTGCTACTGAACACCACAGAGGAGATGCCATCTTCACCAGGTAATAAAATTGTCAGATGTAGTAGTTCTCAACATCTGTACAGGTATTTTATTCTTCCAGCCTCTTTTCCCTTGATATCTGTTGATTCACACCTCTGCCTTATTTATTGCTTCAGTATCAGCAATATTTATCTTTTCTACCACCATCGCTCTTATGAAATATAAATGTAATTATGCTAATTGAAAGACTGTCTTTCTTCTTTTTACACATAAAACTTTAGGAGAAGGGAGACCTTGATTTAAAAAAAAATCATGTGCTATTGTCTGCTAACCTTTGGGGTTTACTTAATAGATGTGTTGCAATGAATTGGTCAAATTCTTAAAGAGAGGGAGAGAATACATATTTGCACTGCAAATAAAACTGTGCCTTTATTTGCATAACCAAGTTTTATAGTCAAGTATCCTTTTCTCATAAAAGTACCCCAGTTTCTTTGAGAAATATGTATAGCTTCATGTTTTATATTATTTAAGTAATCCTCTGAGCCAAGTACCTGGTGAAAATCTAAAAGTAACAAATGGTAACAGAACTAAAAATTTCCTCTTTTTTTCTTGTCATCTTAGACAGTCATCCTCAGCACTAAACCTCATAAACCCATATAGCTGAGCGTTCCTTTTTTTTTTTTTTTTTTTTTTTTTTTTTTTTGGTTCTTTTTATTTTTAAGAAATTTTGTCTTGGCATCTGTCACCCATTCTCACTTAGGACCACAGCTTTACACAAGTATTTATGCTCTACTCATCACTGCACAGCTCTCAGGTTTTTAGGGAATCTCTTTTCATGTCACTTTGTGAGGTAAGTTAGTCAACAGAAACACAAAGAAAGGAAGAGGAGGAGAGAGAGGAGAGGAGAGGAGAGGAGAGGAGAGAGGAGAGGAGGAGAGGAGAGGAGAGGGGAGGAGAGAGGAGAGGAGGGGAGAGGAGAGGAGAGGAGAGGAGAGGAGAGGAGAGGAGGAGAGGAGAGGAGAGAGGAGAGGAGAGGAGAGGAGAGGAGAGGAGAGGGGAGAGGAGAGGGAGAGGAGAGGAGAGGAGAGGAGAGGAGAGGAGAGGAGAGGAGAGGAGAGGAGAGGAGAGGAGAGGAGAGGAGAGGAGAGGAGAGGAGAGGAGAGGAGAGGAGAGGAGGGAGAGGAGAGGAGAGGAGAGGAGAGAGAGGAGCCTCAATGTTGTCAAAATATATAAATATCTCAAAGGTGGGTGCCAAAAAGATGGTGCCAAACTCTTCTTTGTTCCCACTGACAGGATGAGGAGCAATGGACATAAACAAAACTACAAGAACTTTCACTTTAACACAAGGAAGAACTTTATGCTGAGGGTAGCAGAGCACTGGAAGGGGCTGCCCAAGGAGATTGTGAAATCTCCCTCTCTGGAGACCCTTAAAACCCACAGGGACACATTCCTGTGTAACCTGCTCCAGGTGACCCTTTGGACTGGGTGATCTCCAGATGTCCCTTCTATCCGTAATGATTCTGGGATTCTGTGTTTCTGGTTGTAGATACAATGTCCTCCATTCATCTGAGTATTGGCTTTGGATGAAACAGGATTGCAAAGCCCCTCTGCTGGCACTGAGTGTGTGAGAAAGTGGGAA
Organism: Muscicapa striata striata; assembly: GCA_030060385.1. Lineage (NCBI taxonomy): Eukaryota > Metazoa > Chordata > Aves > Passeriformes > Muscicapidae > Muscicapa > Muscicapa striata. Next base: position 112,678 of record JAREIS010000363.1, on the reverse strand, counting down.
ACTGAGGCAAATCCTAGAGGACTAGCTTGAAGTAAGGGTTTGATCTCTAAGCATGAGGAGGCCTACTGCTGTTTTGAATTATTTCTCTGGCCTTAAGAAGCCCCTCTCTGTCCTGTCTTGTGTTTCAGACCTCTAGAAATGTTTCAAATACCTCTAGAGATATCACAAATAGGACACCTATGTTTGTTCTGCTGAGAGGTTCCCCAGAGTTAAGCATGATGAATTAGTGAATTTCTTGAAATAAGAAATGGGATGGGGGAATTGAAATCTTACCTTAGTTTCTAATCAGTGAACTGTATTTCCATATCTGATGCTCATTTATAACATCCAAAATTCCTGTATTACTCTACCTAGGAGAAGTACTCTTAGGTAGGTCACTTAATCTCTCAGGAAGTTTTGATTTCTTGAAACAGCTCCTACAACAGAAAAATTTCTTGCCTCTTGCCATTTTGTTCTCATGTATTATCAGTCTGTGCTGTTACAGCTATATCTAGAGAAAATAAAGAACAAATGAGATGGATCTGTGCTCTAAATTGCCCTTTTTTACTTGCTTTACCTGACCTGAAGACTCAGGGTTTTTCAGTCATGGATTTAAATGCAACTAAATTGAATTTTTTCTATAACTTAAAAGATAATAGAGATGAAATAAGTGTACTAATATGAAAATCACATGACAGGGAATTGGAAAAGATACCAGTTTTGTCCATTTTGCCTTTGACCTTATTTTAAGAATAAAATTGCTAAACCCATTGAGAAGACCAAAGCTTATAACTATTATTTCATCAAATAGCTATAGAAATTAAATTGTACTTAGGATAATATCAAAGAAAATCAAAAGGCACATTTATTGATGCTGGACAATAGAATATTCATAGGTGTACTAAAAGAAACAGACTGGAAATTAGAGCAAAGAAGTATTAGGACTGTTGCAATACAATTCTGTGGTGATTTAGTTTACAGGTAGAAATAAACAGGCCAAAAGGGGCAGAAAGAGCAATCAATAAAACCCATGTTATGGGAGATGGGGAATAGATTCTCACAGATAATAAATGAAAAATCTATTCATGCCTTTTAAAATAATTTGTAGCTCAAATCATCAGAGTTTTTTATTAACACTATTGATAATAGTAACAATAATAGCTTAGACAAAAGTGAAATCTCAACTCAAATTACATCAGTCCTTTCATCCATATATAACTACTTATATGATGCTGCTCTGACCTATCAGCTACAGAAAAATTGCTCCACATGCTATTCAACTGAGAAGTAAAAATTAATATATTTAATATATTAGTATTAATATATTCAAAAGTCTTTCTGTTCCTCAGATATAAATTATTTTATTTCATTGGCTTTACTGTATGTTTTGTACACTCTTCGGTAAAACAGAAGCATGTTTACACTAGAAACTTACACATATAAACCAAAATGAAAATATTGACACAAGAAAAGGAAACAAAAATAAAATATTAATTCTAATTTCAGCCACTATCTCATATCAATCAGTTTGTTGAAGTCAGAGGATGTCTGAAAAAAGCAGATTAATAAATTATTTTCTTATGTGGAAATACTTGATGAATGCATAGTAAAACTGCTGCTATCTTGGTGACAGGAGCCTTCTAAGTCTGGTAAGGAGGGTCTGTCATCAGTGGTAGTTTAGACACAATAAATTAAGGTGCAAACTCTGAAGAATATGTTTTAGGCAGATAGAGTGATCTGAGCTCCAGTGATGATAACAATCTTTTTACAAAGATATAAATACATTAATTTATTTGTACTTGCTCTTCCACTTCTTTGTGCTAGTACTCCATTCTATATCGTGGATGGTTCTACAATGCTGTACTGCAAATAGGAGATGAGTGAAGTCTTCAGTGTGTGAAGTGTCAACACAAGGTAAGTAAAAAGTGTGTGTAAACTGAGATTCCTGTGAGATAAAATATAGTCCCCAGAATGTATGAACAAATACCTATAAAGTTTGAAACACTAGATAATAATAATTTAATTCTGTTAAGAAATTATTTCGTTTTTGTGTACCCAACTGTCATAACACTGTTCATTGGTAAACTCTTTTTATAATACATGGTCCCACTAAAAATTTCATAACATTTTCATGTACTGCAACATTTTAGGAAATCTCAGGAATCATACAATCACAGAATAGTTTACACTGGAAAAGACCTTTAAGATCATTGAGTCCAATCATTAACCCAGCACTGCCAAGGACACCACTAAGTGTCACATGCACAAGTCTTTTAAATGCCTTGAGGAACAGTGACTCCACTACCTCTCTGGGAAGCTTGTTTCAGGGCTCCATTTTAGAGAATAATTTTTTTCCTAACCTCTAATCTTCTACAACAGGAGCTAGATTAAATTCTCATTGAGCTTTGACACTTCTAATTTTCACCCTCCATAATCTCATGATAACCTTGTAGTCCTCCTGAGTTGGCTACCCCTTCATAAAATGGTAATAAACTGTGCTATTTTTTTTCCTGAGTCCAAACCAGTCCTGTTTAACCAGGCCAGTCTTCTTCTGTGATGCTAGTGTTTTGAGCACATGGGGTTTCTCCCGTACCTTGGAGTTTTCCTTCTTGAAGATTGTCCAGCCTTCCTGGACTTCTTTGCCATTCTGGACTGCTCCACAAGGGGGTCTATGAACCAGTCTCAAAAAGCCTGCCCTCTGGAATTCCAATGTAACAGTTCTGCAGATCCTGCTTCTTACTTCTCAAAGAACTGAAAACTATTGTTCTATGATTGCTGTGTCCAAGTTGACCTCCAGCCATCACATCACCCACCAGTCCTCTGTTCACAAACAGCAGGTCCAGTGGGATACCTCCCATAGCTGGCGTCCTCACCAACAGTGTTGGGAAGTTAAATGATGCCATTATTAGGAGCTGTACAAAATTATGGCACAAATTTAACATTAATATCTAGCAACAAATGCCTCCAAGTCCTTCCCCTCAGGACTGTTCTTAAGACATTGCCATTCATGAAAATTACTCACATGGTAATACATTTTCATTGCTTGTGGACAGGTTCTTAAAAACTTATTAATTAAAATCCAGTAGAAACAAATAATTACATGAGAACTTTGTCATACTTAAACATTAATTGTCTCAAATATAGTGTGGTTAACAAGTATATGTGAAGTACTAATGTATGAAGGTGTTTTTTTCTGAAATTAAAACAAAACAGAAAACAAACCAAAAAACCACCAAAAAACTCAACCAAAAAAACCAAACAAACAAAAAAAAAAAAAAAAAGAAAAAACAACCCATCAGAAAAAAGATAATTCCATACCTAATCTGTCCTGCAAAACCACGTTGCCTCCGCATGTCCAGCCTCTCCTCCACCAGCACTGTCAGTGACATCAAATGTCCCAGTTGATTCAATTCAAATAATTCCTTTTATAAAGTAATATCAAGTGGTTAGAAAATAAAAATAAACACTTGGCAACAAAAAGACAAGAATTAGAAGAAAAATACCCATAATAATTTTAGATGCTGCATTTTATTCAACTACTGTGAGCTGTGAATGAATACAGTTTTTTAATAAAAAGAGACAAATGAATAGAGCTGAGATACTTTATAAATGAAGCTGCAGTTATGCTCTGTCACATTTTCCCCTTTACTTAACTCATGTTTACCACAGAACTGATTTATTTGCTGATTTTTTCTATATCTGCGGTTTTGCCACACAAATTAAAAAATATAATGCCAAGTAACAAGTCTGCTTTCTACACATATTTGACTTACTAATTGTTTACTAAATGATGCTTAAAGGATCAAAATTATATTTTCATGCCAATGGTTCTAGTTTAAGCTCTCCAGATTGTATTCTTATTGTCACTGAACATACTGTAAAAATATTTAAAATACTTCCAATAGTCTCTTGCTCTCACAGAGCTGAAAAGTGTTAAATCCATTAGGCAATTGGAAATTGGTCTATGTCAGCCATAACTGCCTGTCATCTTCATATATAATCTTCTCAGGAAATCAATACAACACAAGCAAATTTCTAGCTATTGATCTAAACCACTTTGCATATAACAAAACCTGATTCTGATAAATTATAGTATAAAAGGAAGAGTATGTGTAATTTGCTGTCATTTGGCAGCTAGCATCTATATCATCCCTCTACTTACAAAACAAAGCAGATAATTTTTCAGTTTTCGAAAGACTGTCTGGTGTTTGAATGCCTCTGGATATTAAGCAAACTGGTGTGCATTGCTATACATAACCTTATAGTGTGTGTCATTGACCCTATGAGCACCAGAGATCTACTGACATGGCTCTTGTGCTATCGTTGATGGGCAACCTCTTAGATTCAAAGCTTATCCTTTTGTCAATAGAGAGGTCTTTCTCTCAAAAAGTTATAGAAAGGCTGGTGACTCAAATTCTTAGCTTTGTGTTTTCCAGTAACCTGTCAAAAGGGTAGATACTTTCCATCATATTAAGTTTTGAGGATTTTTCTTTTGAATGCACAATGATTACAGACAGAAAATAGAAGATATTGATCTTGGCTAATTATGACAGACTTCAATTTCCAAATTACATTACTTCCAATTTATTGTATCCTGAAGATGATGAGACTTTGATTTCTTTATCTCTCAAAAGTTTCTCACTGAAAGTAAGTAATTACTGTAAATTGGCAGATGAATTATCATTTAAGACATTTCAGATTTCATTAACTGTCACCAAAATCAAGAAAGGCAGAAGGAGAAACTAGTTTATAGCTGATAGACTTCAGGTCTACCCAGTGTATACTTCTAAAAGTTCTGAAAGCATAATGTTCTGGGGCATTCTGCCAAATAGTCTTCTCTGGAGTACAATAAAAACTTCAGCTGCTGTTATTGGATATCAAAATCTGTTCCAAAGCCAGAGTATTCCTGAAGCAACCCTTCATCCATTCTTAGCTTACAGATCTCTTTATTTCAGTCTTGAGAATTTAAACTAGCCTAAATGTTACTTCCATAAATAGTCTTACTAATTTTCCACATAATATTTCCCTTCCCCATACGTAGTACATTTTTGGATTTTTCCATAACAGCAGGATAATTCACTGGGAATCAGTGAATATGGCTTTGAACAAACATTTCCAGAGCTATGCTCTACCACTGAAGACTCTCATAATCCATGAGAAAAGAAACTTAACAATCTCAGGAGCCCAGGTGTTGTAGCCTAATGAAAATGAAATAAATTTAAGTGAAGAAGCTTAACTATCTTTAAAAGTACCATAAATTTTAAAATATTTGGCCAAACGTACACTGAAACTGTATTAAAACATAGTTGAAAAAACTGTGGAAGAGCCCATGTTTTTAAAGAATGTGCGTTTTGGGGAAAAAAAACAAACAACCTTGACTTCAATCAGATAGAAAGGTCATCTGAGCAAATAAACAGTCTATGTATAAAGAGGCTGTATGGAAACAGGTAGAATCCAGAATAAGGAGTTTATCTAAAACATAAACTGCTGAATAGTCCATATTAAAGATAATTAACTGGCTTAAACTGGATATGTGAGCATTACAAACCCCACTTAATTTCGCATATGCCTTGTCTCTTCTGCTCTGTCATTTTTAGATCCAATACTAGCTGTGACATAAGCAATTTTTACTATTATTATTAAATGGATTTCTTAAATATCTTGTTGAAAATTGTGTTGATTGTGATCAATTGGTCTATTTAGGCTCCTCTGAGAGCTGATTCATAAATCTGGCTGTAACACAGGACCTTTACACCAGGTTAGCCAACATGGGAGTAAGGCTGAAGAGCTCAAAACCGCATAGGTCCTGGAGATTACAGAATTAATCCTGATTCTGCTGTGAAAATAGCACTTTGAGCATGAAAGCACCAGTGCTGGTGGCTTCAGTGAAACCTTTGTCACTTATTTGAACTCAGTTTCCTGATAACCCAGAAAGGTGAGAGCCAGAGATATGCTAAGTACAGTATAGCCAAGAAATTGTTTCATTTTTAAAAGCTCTGATTTATCAGTCTCTGCTTCTCCTTCAATTCAGTTATACCCAGGAAGAAGCTACAATTTTTTACTTAAATAGCATAAACACCATTAAAAATATAACAAGAAAATAAAAAGGCACTTTTTAAGAGAGTATCTTTGAGCCTCACATTGTCCTTGCAAAACTGTTGTCTTAATCCACTTTTCCAGTCACAATTGTTTTAGCCCTTAACAGGACTTCCCTCGTTTCTTCCACTTAAACTTGATTTTCCTTTAATAGTTGAAGGACGCTTAGACAGCATCACATTAATTTCAGTGGACATTGAGTTTTATCTAATTCAGCAAGCCAGCCTTTGTTAATTAGGCCTCACAGGGCGAGTGATTGTAAAGAACATCTCTAACTGTCACTGATCAATACCACAGAAGAAGCAGTTCTAGCAGTCAATTACTTGTGTTTCTGAGAAGGAAGAAGAGTCCTATTCTTGTTAACTTCCTGAACTTTTTGAAATCACAAGGCCCCTCAACCTATCTTCCTATCAGGTTCAACCAGACACATACAAATTTCATTTCCTCCTCCGAATGCTGAGGCAGGTTCATTAGCAGCAAAGTTTTCTAGAGCCTAGCAGTGCTTTTTAGAAACTTCTTGTGCTTTTAAAACCATGAGCTTCACTGATGGGAAAGTCAACGCTCCAACAATGTTAACAGAGATTCACTGTTTTGGCCTAGAGACACGGACTTTGTTTGATTAGGTCCCAGAAGAATAAGTATATAGAAAGTAATTTAACATAATACTACACTGCAATCCTTCAAAGATAAGGAGGGCATAAGGAGAAAAACAGATCACAGCTATTAGCATTTCCTGGTCATTTATTTCAGTGAGGATATACAAATATCACAGAATCACTACATTGGAAGAGACCTTCAAGATCCTCGAGTACAGCCCATGCCCTAACACCTCAACTAAACCATGGCACTGACTGCCACATCCAGTCTTTTTTTAAACAAATCTAAGGATGGTGACTCCACCACCTCCCTGGCCAGACAATTCCTGTACTTTATCCCTCTTTCTGTAAAAAGCCTTTTCCTAATATCCAACTTGTACTTCCTTTGGCCCAGCTTAAGGCTGTGTCCTCTGGTTCTGTCAGTCGCTGCCTGGAGAAAGAGACCAATCCCCACCTGGCTACAGCCACCTTTTAGGGAATTTTAGAGAGTGATAAGGTCACCCCTGAGTCTCCTTTTCTCCAGGCTGAACATCCCCAGCTCCCTCAGCCATTCCTCACAGGGTTTGTGTTCCAGCCCCTCCCCAGCCTTGCTCCCTCCTCTGGATGTGCTCCAGGGTCTCAAAGTCCTTCCCAAACTGAGGGGCCAGGACTGGACACAGCACTCGAGGTGTGCCCTCACCAGTGCTGAGTGCAGGGGAAGAATGCCCTCCCTGCTCCTGCTGGCCACACTGTTCCTGACACAGGCCAGGGGCCATTGGCCTTCTTGGCCACCTGGGCACACTGCTGGCTCATGCTCAGTCACTGTCGACCAAGTCCCTTTCTGCCTGTGCACTGTCCAGCCACACTGTCTACAGCTTGTAACATTGCAGGGTGTTATTGTGGCCAAAATGCAGGAGTTGGCACTTGAACTTGTTAAACTTCATCCCATTGAACTCTGTCCATCCATCCAACTGTTCCATGTCTCTTTGCAGAGCCCTCCTACCTTCCAAAACATTAACACACACTCCCAGCTTAGTGTCATCTGTAAATTTACTAATGAAAGACTCAATACTCTCATCCATGTCATCAATAAAAATACTGAACAGGACTGGCCCCAGCACAGACCCCTGATGGACACCACTGGTGACTGATCCCCAGCTGGATGCAGCACTGTTCACCACTCTCTGGGCCCGGCCATCCAGCCAGTTCACAGCCCAGCACAGAGTGCTCCTGTCCAGCCACGGGCTGCAGCTTTTCCAGGAGTGTGCTGTGGCAGGCAGTGTCAAAGGCCTAGTTGAAATCCAGGTACACAACATCCACACCCTTTCCTGCATCCACCAAGTGGGTCACTTGGTCATAAAAGGAAATCAGGTTGGTCAAACACGACCTCCCCCTCCTAAATCCATGCTGGCTGGGTCTGATCCCCTGGCCATCCTGTAAGTGCTGCCTGATTGCTCTCAGTAGAAACTGTTCCATAACCTTACCAGGTGCTGAGGTCAGGCTAACTGACCTGTAGTTACCAGGATCTTCCTTGCCACCCTTTTTATGAATGGGTGTCACACTGGCCAGCTCCCAGTCATCTGGAACCTCCCCAGTGTCCCAGGACTGCTGGTAAATCATGGAGAGTGGCTTTGCAAGCTCAATTGTGAGCTCCCTCATCACCCTGGTATGGATCCCATCGGGTCCCATGGATTTATGAACATCCAAGCAGCTCAGCAGTTCTCTGACTGCCTTCTCCTGGATAACAGGGACAATTCTGTTCCCTGACACCATCTGCCAACCCAGGAGGACAGCTGTCCTCAGGACAAACCATCTTCCCACTAAAGACTGAGGCAAAGAAGCCATTAAGTTCCTTCTGCCTTCTCCTCATGAGCAGTTACTAAATTCCCTCCCTCATCCAATAAAGAACAAAGGTTGGTCTTACCCTTCCTTTTGCTGTTAATATATTTTTAAAAACATTTTTTATTATCTTTTACAAAAGTTGCCAAATTAAGTTTGAACTGAGCTTTGGCCTCTAATTTTTTTTCTACATGCTCTAGCACCTCCCTTAAATACTTCTGAGAGACCTAATGCTCCTTCCAAAGATGATACATCCTCGTTTTATTCCTAAGTTCCTTCAAAACCTCTTTGCCCATCCAGGCTGGACATTTGTCTTGACTCATCTTTTGGCCCAGAGGGACAGTCTGTTCCTGTGCCCTCAAGATCTCTGTTTTGAAGCACACTCACCTCTCCTGGACTCCCTTGTTTTTAAGGGCTACTTCCCAAGGAATTCTCTGACTAAGTCTCCCAAAGAGGCCAAAGTCTGCCCTCTGGAAGTCCCATAAAAAAGTCTTATTGTTATTCCTCTGGATTTCACCAAATATTGAGAACTCTATAATTTCATGATCACTGTGCCCCAAGCAGCTGCCAACCACTACATCTCCACTACATCAGCCCATCTCTATTTGCAAACAATAAGTCTAACATAGTCCCTCCCCTGGTGGGCTCACCCACCAGCTGTGACAAAAAATTGTCCTCCATACACTCTAAGAGCTTCCTGGACTGTCTTTTTTCTACTGTATTAAGTTCCCAGCTCTTTTTGCATGTTATCCATGCTGTGTGCATTAGTATATGCACTTCAGCTGGGCTACTGATTTGCATTTTGTATATAAATTAGAACTTTAGACATTTCCAAAGAAAATATTATCTTCTGCCATTTAGAACCCGTTTTTTAATAAGCTCCTGTTCTTCTCTGGGGAGATTATGAAGTTGTCATTCTTGTCGTTGAGGACCTAGAGTTAAAAACACCCAACTTCCTGGAACAATTAGTGAGTTGTTTTAATACATGATAAACAGCTAATCACTCCAAAATAAATGTGTGGTAAAATGTTTTCTCTGTTCATGAGAGAGTCCTGAGAATTTAGAAATTTTCTCATTGTATATCATGCATTTGCAAAACCAATTGGTGACATGCCAAGCAGAACTAAAGAGACTGGCTCTTCACTTATACACAGTAATGAATAAAAGTGAATTTAACAGTGGAATGATATTTTATTTTTTTCCTATGAGTCTCCTTTGCTGCCTCCTCTAAACTGCTATTATTAAAGGCAGAAGAAAAACATAGCCTGTTAAGTTGTAGGTAAGAGATTCCATGTTCTGTTGCAATACTAAGTACCGTTAATAGCAAAAAAGCTCAATTTTCAGTGGAAGATAGATGTTTACATGTGAGTGTGTCCAAGTGCCTAGAAAAGTCAAATGATAGCTAACCAATACACTAATTGACTTTAGAGCACAGTTCAGCCATGAGACGATTCAGTTGCTTCTTGTCTGTTGCTTATCTCTCACTCATGTCTCTTCAGCCTTTTTTCTGAGTTTAGTATTATCCTTTCCCTACCAATGGAATGAATACCTATCTCTGAGAGGGCCCTTAAGATCATTTTTCACTGAGAATCCTCTCAGCTATTTTCTCCTTTATAATTTTTCCTTATAAATCATCTTTATTATGCCTTTTAGAGGCTCTAACCTATGCATGTAATGTAAGAGCTTGTGACATCATTGTATACTAGGCTTTAGATGTAAAAGAAAGAAAATAAAACTAGAGACTGTTATTTAATTTTTCAGTAGTTCTAGTAGGCCTCCAGTAGTTCTAATCAAAGCATTTAAGAAAAAAATAAGCCATTTGTTTTATGCATACTTGTGAGACTAATTAAAATATATTTTTTGCCAATTAAATTATTTGCTCATGTTTTATCTATGTTTAACTTAAGGGTTATTTTTTTCTTTTCCTCAATGGTTGAATCCTGCAAATACCTATGGTAATGCAAAGAAATGCTTTCCTTATTTTATATGTTTCAACAACAGAATTTAGTCCTGAAAGTTAACACAACCTTATCCTTCCAAATCTTGAAAAAAAGGATAGCTCTCAGCAATTAAACACTATATTGAAAAGTACCTATAAAGAACTCTAAGCAAATAACTTATTTTTATACTGTACGTTAAATTTTTCAAATCCAAGTTGACCTTAAACTGCAATGTATTATTACAATTGCAGACAGAGATATTACACTACTTACAATACTTACTGAAACAGAATACATGAATTTGAGAGCCTGAAAGATATAAAAAATTCTTTGCCAAGTCACTTCTGGCATAAAAACTTATCCTAAAAAAAGAACTAAAAAAAGACTGCTATTCATTATGATAATGAGCAGAGGTTTTGATGATAGTGTCAAATGTTTCACATCTAATATAAAAATAAAAGTTTCGGTAATTCCTCCTTTAAAACAAATCTAATTGTACAGTACTGTTGTTATGCAAATTAGCTCTATTAAAAGCAGCATTTGCAACTTCAATACAAAATCTTAATATATAAAGAAGTGAGAAAAAATTAATGTATTATGTTCCATTGTGTCTTAGAAGTTCACAGTGTGGTAAAGGCAAAAAAAGCTATTCAAAGACATTTTAATTTGAAACAATATATCCTTTTTACAGTTTCAAGAACATTAACACCAGAAAAATGAATATAATAAATAGCAAAACACAAGTCATAGTGATTGTGCAAAATTGATTCCTTGGCATTCCGTTTCATGTATGAGATAATATACACATTATGACTGGAAGAGCATCCCAGTACAATTATAAGTACTGGGATCTTAGGAACATTGTTTGCCTCTTGCCACAGATAATACAAGCTTAATTGTAAGATGTCTGCTTCAAATTGAAAAGCAAAATTTCAAATTATAGATTTCCTATAAATAAATATGCAATAAATAAATATATGCTTTTAAAACAATAAAGGAATTTTCTTACCATTTGAAATAAGATTTTGGCAGTATAAATATGGTAGAGTTGACATTATTTTAATAGGGTCTCACAAATGATTAGAACATTTTGACATGAGCCAGAACATTGTGGCATTTAAAATACAGAAATAAAAAATCTCACGTAGAAACTACACATCCCAAAACCCTAGTCTACTATCCAGTAGTTTTTTTCTGACTTTCTAAATGCACAAATAGTACATATAAATTTCCAGCAGTGTGTCCCAGAGCCTGTGTAGTACTCTTGTCTACACTTAGTTACCCTGAGTTCCAAGAAACTAAATCCCAAAATCACCTCTTGGAAAAGACCCATGCTGGAGCAGTTGGTGAAGAACTGCAGCCCATGGGAAGGGCCCATGTTGGAGAAGTTCATGGAGAACTGTCTCCCATGTGAGGGACCCCATGGTGGAGCAGAGGAAAGATTATTCTTCCTGGGAGAAGCAGAAACAACCTGTAATAAATGGACTATAAAGCCCATTCCCTGTCTCCCTGTGCCACTGGGGGAAGACAATGAAGCCTGGGAAGGAAGAATGGGTGGAGAGTAAGGTGTTTTCATTATTTGTTTTACTTCTCATTATCCTGCTCTTATTTCGATTAGTAAGAAAGGCAGTTAATGTCCCCAAGTTGAGTCTGTTTTTCTCCAGCTGTATTTGGTGAGTGATCTCTCCCAGTCCTTATTTTGACTCATAAGTCTTTCATTACATTTTCTCTCCCCTGTGTACCTGTGGAGCTACAGTGATAGAGAAACTTGGGTGGGTATCCGGCATTCAGCCAGGGTCAGCACAGAACTTAAGATATTTTGATAAAAAAAAGTATTTACTACTATGTATAATGTGACTTCTTTATGGTATGACATCATCTTTCATGGAATCACATATAAAAAGATCAGAAAATTACCATCACAGGTCCAAGTAGCTGATGAATTCTATTAAGGTTCATCATAAACAACATTATATAAAGAAAATATAGTCTTTCGGTTAAGAACTCAACTAGCAGCATTAGTTCTCTGATAAAAATGTAATTTGCAGAGATGTTACTAAAGAATCACATACGGTCTGTATGAAGACAGATTGCATGAAAAGCTTCTTATTGCCATTGTCTCCCTATTACATTAATTTTTTCTCTAAGGACATTGCAACCTATTTCTTCATCAACTACTGTTTATACTGGATTTATACTATTGAATTTGAAAATAAAAACATTGAAAATAAGTACTAATTTTATTAAAATAACTAAAATTGTCTTCTTTCTTTTTATAAGATTGAGTAAAGAGAACATGTAAGAGAAATTTTTCCATTAGAATAATATCCTCAAGTAAGCTTTCTCTTTCAATATTAATGATTCTACATTATCCAAAATAATAATTTATTTCTCATAAAGATTATTAGCTACTTCACATAGCTTTTATCAGCTCAGATGTTATAAGAAAAATAAGTATACTTTTTTTTTTATCCTTGATGTGATTTTTTATATTATTTTTGTTTTCAACCATTTTTGGAAGTTGTTAATATTCAGTGGAAAAACTGCCATGCAAACAGACAAACCTTTGTCATTTTCTTCAATAATATTTAAGAAAAATACAATGCAACAAACAGTGTGGAGCAACAAGATTATTTTGAACAGTTCTTGAAACTCAGCAGTTCCAAATGCACACATTGAACAAATTCTAAATACGGTTGACTGAGTGGAGAAAGGTCTGCAAATATTATCAGTCTGATGACCTTATTTACACTTTGCTTTCCTCCCAAAATATCTGTGATGCATGAAGTTAGTAATACTATATAATACTTTTCCCTTATGCAGCAGTTTTCATCTGAGGTGTCAAAGAATTTCACCAACATACAATTCATCTCTGCAATGTTGCTTCAGTAAATTTTGTTCCACTCAATTACTTAAGGTGAACTGAGCCTCATACCTACTTTGCAGACACAATGAATGGAAAACTATACATGAAGAAATTCTAGGATCCAGCCATTTCTCTAAATTCACTCTCAACTGTATCTGCATATTCCCAAGAGATATTTATTTATTACATTTTGTTATATATGTATATGTTTCCTGTAGAATACTTTACTACATCACTGGATGAGGTAATTTGCTGATTAACTAGTTTTGATTAGGAGATTTTACTTAAATGTCAAAACTAAATACCTCTTGGAGTGATTGGTTTCAACACCTACTTCTATCCACTTTGAACACAAAAAGTAATTAATTCATGTTATTTTAATACCCCTTTTATTTATTTAAACCTGTTACATCTTATTTTGGTCTTTTGCTTCCTAAATTTCTGTTGATAATTCTTTTTGTTTTCCTGGAAGTTCCAAATTGTTGTGTCATGGTTTGACTCTGTCCTGATGCCAGACACCCACAAAAAGCTCTTGTTCACTCCCCTGCAGCTTGACAGAGGAGAGAAAATATTGAGGGCTTCATGAGTTAAGGTCTGGGAGAGAGATCATTCATTAAATACCATCATGGGCAAAACAGTCTCAACTTAGAGATACTGAGTGAATTTATTACTAATAAAATCAGAGCAGGATAATGAAAAGTAAAAAAAGCCTTTAAAAATACCTTCCCCCTCAACCCTTCCCTCTCACCTCTCACTGACAGCCCAGGGAAGGAGGGAGCTGGGGCTTACAGGTCAGTTCATCACCTGTGGTTTCTCTCGCTGCTCAGGGAGAGGAGTCCTGCCCCTGCTGCACCGTGGGGTCTCTCCCACGGGAGACAGCTCTCCATGAACTTCTCCAGTGTGGCTCCAGTTCACAAGCAGCAGCTCCCTGTACACTTTGGCAATGGAATTCCCCACGGGCACACAGTCCTCCCAAAGCTGCTGCAGTGTGGGTCACTTTTCCAGGGGGTGCAGTCCTCCAAGAACAGGCTGCTCCAGACTGGGATCAGGGCCCTCTCTCTCCACCAGGTCTCCTACTGGATCACAGCCTCCTCCAGACATCCATCTTCTCCAGCATGGGGACCTTCCCCATGGGCGGATCTCTGCATCCCCATGGATCTCATGGGCTGTGGGTGGATCTCTGCATCCCCATGGATCCCCATGGGCTGTGGGTGGATCTCTGCATCCCCATGGATCTCATGGGCTGTGGGTGGATCTCTGCATCTCCCATGGATCTCATGGGCTGTGGGTGGATCTCTGTATCCCCCATGGATCCCCATGGGCTGTGGGTGGATCTCTGTATCCTCCACGGGTTGCAGGGGCACAGCTCCTTCACCATGGTCTCACCACAGGCTTGCAGAGGAATCTCGATTCCAGCTCCTGGAGCAGCTCCTGCCCCTCCTTCTCCACTGACTTTGATGCCTCCATGTTGTTTCCCTTTCACATTATCACCTCCTCCTCTTCTCTGGCTAGAATTAAAATAGCTCACCAAACTTCATTTTGATTTCTTCTTAAAAATGTTATCACAGAGATGTTACCTTGGCCAGTGGCATGTCCATCCTCAGAGCCATCAGGAATTGGCTCTGTCAGACATGGTGGAAGGTTCTAGGAGCTCCTCATGGAAGCCACCTCCATGGGGCTCCCACTACAAAGAGCCAGGCCATGCAAAATCAACAGAGATGGCCTTTAGGCTTCTTCAGGTACTCAATCCAGTGGTGGTACAACATATATTTTGCAATAATGTTTGTATTTGTACATTTATGAATCAGGTGATATTTGTTTCTACACAACAGCATGATATTGCTGATGCTTCAAATTACTGTAATCATTAGATTGTTTTCTATTAGAAAGAACTTGACAACATGTACGTGGTGACTACTCCTATTAGATAACTATTTTTACGCACTTTTAGAAGTTTAATGTATTTTCCTGCAACTGATAACTCTAATTATTTTATTTAGTACTCTTAGTACTCAAGGGTGATTTAGTAATATTGAGTTGATTTGAGGTGTTTTAACTTACCAAAGCACTTTCGTATAGATTGGTTTTGCATATATGGTTCAGATCCCTCACAGTCTCAGCTATCTGATCACACCTGAAAGCTACCTCAGGAAAAGCAAAAACTCACTCAACCTTTTGGCCACTCAGCATAATCTTCAATTGCTTTTCATCTTCAGTGTGTAATGTATCTCTCAGGGTTTTTTCCTTCAAATACACTAAGAATGCCCTTTTGGTTCCTTTATGATGTCCTTGACTGGAAGTACCTCATTTTGTGCCTTTGTCTGTCTGATTTTGCTAACATTTTGTTACTGTTCCATTAGTAATTCTTAGCTTTTCATTACTTCTATCTAGCAATTTTATTCCTTCAGTAATTTAGCCTACCACATAATTTTTGTCAACTTTTTTTTTTTAATAGTTTCAGGTCATGCAAGATCCAACACTTAACTCCATTTAATCTCATTATATATTCTATCATTCTTCTTCATAGCAATTCTTTGTCTTTCTGTTCCTACTATTGCTTTTTAAGGAATCATTGACTCTAAAATACCTGATTTCATAGACTTTTTTCCTAGGGGACCTTGCATCCCAGAGTTTCTATTGTCCATTGTCATCAGTTTGCTTTTGCTTTCACTCCTTTATAAGGATTAGGAATTCTTCAATTTCAAAATTATTCTTATCAAATTTTCTCATACTTACAAATTTCCAAAATTTCTCGACAGTAGTTTCAGTTAAGTCTATAAAACCAATGTTTCTAGCCTTCATTTATCTCGTTTCAAACTATAAAAGGAATGTTCTTGAATGCACCTTGAACCCTAGGCTTGGACTGTATCAACATGGACAGAAATACTCCTGGAAATGTGTAAGATGTATTCACTCAGGTGATAAGATCTTCAGACTCTAGTCAACACGCCTCAGTTGTGTAAATGGAACAATTGACATTTGTCTTTAAGACAGCCTTATGCAAGCTAGCCTTGCTATTTCTGCTATCTCTGGACAGGTGTCTTGGGCAACCTTGGGTGCTGCTTCAAATGGCAAGAGGTGAATATCTCAAAGGCACTGAGTTAATGAATCACCACACTGAGTAGATCTCCTATAACAGGGCACACACCTAGCTCATGTAACACTCAATCACATGCTGACAACTACATTATGAGTGTATGAACCTCATCCATTGCCTCCCATTTCACAATTTAGTTGCAGAAACATAAGTAATTAATCTAGCATTAGTTCTGGTACCCTTGCCTGCAGACCTTCAGCTGCTGCCTCAGAAGGGCAGAGTAGCTCCTGTGTTATGTTTAGCAGTGAAATGCTGCTGCCTCACACATAGCAGAGTGGTTTCAATGGCACTGGATATAGATATTTTGGGAAATTTATTTATTACTTGTAATAAAGTGGGATAAATCTGACCATTAGTCTTCATCAAACTAAGTAAATTCTAATATTGATTATATATTAAGGATTCTACTTCTTCTTACAACCATTCCTCACCCTTTTCTATTAATAAATAATGAACTAAAGTTGCCAGAAAATTTACTGTCTAACCCTTCTCTTCCTCCTCTGCATAATCAAAATGGCTATGCCTCTTGGCTTGTAGAACTTTGTCCAGAATCCTGTAGGGTTTATTGCTGTATTTCCTTATCTGGTATAATTTTTGTTATCACCTTATTGAGTTCATCTCTATCTCTGAATGAATGGTGCAGCACAAAAAGGGAATGACAAGTGTTAGGCTGGTATTTGGCCCTGTTGGATCCATTAAGGTTCTAACATCACGTGTAATAACTGCAGATTTACTAGCAGTGAAATCTACAACAGCTCCCAGGGCTAGATATATATCACATGTCTACAAGGTGCAAAGGCATGACAGTACAGATGGCTGATGCAAAGCAGATTTCCATGGAGCCTCACAGGTTGTCTTGCCATTACTGCCAACATCAGATCACCTTTAGTTGCTGATGTAGACCTCTAAATTAGCTGTCTGTGTAGTGCTCCAATATCACTGCTGGGGGGCAGTGATACCAGGACGGGTCCAGCCAGGGAGGTATGTGGTGAAAATAGAGGGATGAGAACTGTGGAGTTCCCGACAAATAAAGAACTTTAATGGATAAAATAACAAATGTAGAAACCACATGGTGCAAGGCGCAACAACTAAAGAAGGGGATATGGTGAATGCAACAATGTGTAGGGTTCAGGGTCCAATCAATAACGAGGACAAGAAACAGAATCATATATGCAATGGGCTTTCAGCCAACCATGTATGGAAACTAAGAACATAACCTGTAACAGACTGACCAGCATATTAGCTCCCATGAGACAACTCTTCTTTCTATTCTCTCGCCATAATGCCAAAGGATGTTCTCTCCTCTAGCTGGGTGCTTCCCAGGCCAGATGCTGAAGCTCTCTGCACATGCAGGTAAAGCCACTTCCCTGTCCATCACCACCAGACCCATTTCCACACTTCAAAATTTCCTTTAAACTCATAAAGTACCCATATTTCTCAATGCTACTCAGTCTAACTTCTTGCTTTAATTGTGCTTCAGCACCTGATTCAGAGAATCCATCACCAGCAAATAGGTACACCAGATTTTTAGAGGCCTATAAATTGAAAGACGGAAGTAGTTCTTCCTACATAATACTACCATTAATAAAAGTAACCAGAATAGAAGGATCCATACTATATATTTTATTGCCAGCAACTACTTCTGTCCTGACTTGAATATGAAAAATGGATCAGAGAAGAAAGTGAAAATAGCACCTCCTTTTTTTCTTAAACCGCTCTACCGCAAACACAAAAGTACAAAATAACTCTAATTCTTCTTCCACAGCAAATACAAAAGTACAAAATAACTCTAATTCTTTTCTCAATTATACTTAGCCAGTATACATTAGTCTCACTGGTGTTAATCTTGGCTTTTTTGGATACCAGGAGAATATACGAAATGTAAGGGTGAAAAGAAGTTGCAGCAAGTGATGTAGCATTTTTTAAGATGATAAGATGATAAGGCCAATCAAAAACATCTAAAAAACATTTTAAAAAATGTTGTCTGTGGCCATTTCTCTACATGCAGCAATCAGCTGTGAGTCATACCTTGGTCATGAAAATGTTCTCCAAATCTTTTCATCTTCAGTGACACTTCCCATCTGCTCTGATAAATGTAAGTGACAGCAGTTAGGATACCAGTTTCATACTTCCAAACTAAAGCTGTGCAGAGAAAGAAAAAAAAACACAAGAAAAATGGTAAAGTTTACTTTGCAACTACTCCATACATTTGACTTTTGGGACAATCAAAATACAGGGAATACCTCTAGACTAATTCTATATCTATCATCAAAATAAGTCCCTACTCCTTGATTTCAGAGCCAGAAAATAGTACTGGTTCTTTTTATTACATACAGTAGACATAACTTAAGGAAAGTTTTGTGGTTGTAGATTTGATTGTGCAGTCCATTTGTATTTTGGTTCCTTATCTGATGAAATCATACAGCAGCCTCTCTTCTGCATCATCCATTCTATACTGTTCAAAACTATCACAGAGAATATTGCATGATTTTAAAATACAAACAACTTAGTTTGGCTTTGGCAATTGTTTTGTTTGTCCATAGTTTAATTCTTTATAGATTCTTCAAGTTATGCTGTAATTTTTATACAATTCTTGTTTTCCTTCTGTTCACATAAGTGATTTTTTTCTTATTTGGATATAGGAGTTTTTCTTTCAGCAATGAAGAGGCACAGTTATCTAAATATCTTACAAAGCAAACAAGCAGACAGAAAACAAAATAACTTTTAGTTATCCTCAGCTTTCATTTTACTAATAGTGAATCCTTTTAATTTCTCTATCACAGAAGAAACAGACAGTTAATTTGTTATGAGCTTACTTGTCTCTTCATTTCTGGCTGGCACCCTATGAAAGGATATTAATTAATTAAGTCTACACTCATTAGATGAATTTTTTGCTTTTTTACTAAAAAGTTGCCTCTATTAATCTAGTTTGATCACAAGCCTACCTTTGATTCCCAAACTTCAGTAATTCTGTATTTCATACATTAGATCTCCTGACTTTGTAAGTTCTATATTTTGCCAGCACTGGATCATAGAATCCAGGATAAGAGAATGGTTTGGTTTGGAAGGAACCTTAAAGATCATCTGTGCCAACCCACCTCCCATGGTGCCCCATCTCTCCTCTGTGTTCCCCTCAGCTTCCCTGAAGCTTCTCTTTTCCAGAAAGGTGGAGACTATTTACCAGTGGACAAGGTAACAGGACAAGGGAGAATGAGTTTAAATTGAAAGATAATAGGTTTAGATTAAATACTACAAAAAAAATTCTTTGCATTGAGAATAGTGGGACATTGGAACAGGTTGCCCAAGGAAGCTGAAGATGGCCCATCCCTGGAGGTTTTCCTCTAGATTTGGAGGGGGCTTTGAGCAACTTGGCCTAGTGGAAGGTGTCCCTGTCCATGGCAGGGGTGTTGGAACCAGATAATCTTCAAAGTCCACTTTCAACCCAAACCATTCTATGATTCTTGTAGGCTCCCATTACGTACTTTGCTCAAGATCGCAATTAGGTCATCCAGAAAGCTTCTCTTCTCTAGGCTGATCAATCTCAATTCTCTCATCCTTTTCTCACAGAATAGATTCTTCATCCCTCTGATCTCCAAGAGATTGGTGTCGTTCCTGTGCTGAGGACTGCAGAGCAGGCTACAGCACTCAAGGTGGGCTCACACCAGAGCAGAGCAGAGCAGAGCAGAGCAGAGCAGAGATGAGGGGAGGAATCCCCTCTTGCCCTTCTGGCCATGCTGCTTTTGATGCAGTTCAGGATACAATTGGCTTTCTGGGCTGCAAGTGCACATTTGCAGCTCATGTCCAGCCTCTCATTCACCAGAGCTCCCAAATCATTCTCAGCAAGGCTACTCCCAATCTGTTCTGAAATATACATTATTTTGCAAGGGACATGCAAGTTTTGCAACCCAGAAAACGACAGCTTAAGTGACTACTTGAACTCTTTAAAGACTATCTTTAACATGTTTGGTTATCATTGCTTCAGCAAGTTTGAAATGTTTTACTTTTAAAGTTCTGCTAGTTTCCTCAAAGATTTACTCAAAATTTCCTACTCAAACCCCTTCTAATTTGTGCTTTGTAGAATGGTTAGAATTGGAATGAACCTTCAAAGATCAGCTAGTCCAACCCCATGTCACGTCAAAGGCATCTTTCACTAGATCATGATCTTCAAAGCCCCTTCCTACATGAATTTGAACATTTTCAATGGGGCTTCCATGACTTCTCTGGGGAACATGTTCTAGTGTCCCACAACCTTATAGTTAACCTTACATCCAAACTAAATCTGCATTCTATCAGTTTAAAACCATTGCCCCTTATCCTGTCACTACAGGACTCAGCATCTTTTTTGTAAGACTCCTTTTTATAATGAAAGACAGCATTAAGGTCTCCCTGAAGCCTTCTCTTCTCCCAGCTTTCCTGAGCTATGCCAACTTTCTCAGTCTCTCTTTACAACCACTTCCCTCAGCCTCCTAATCACACTGCTTTTGATACAGCCCAGAATATCACTGCTTTTATGAGCTGCAAACACACATTGCTGGCTCATGTCCACTGAAGTAGTCTGTGTTTTTGTAACCCAAAACTTTTATTAGAAGGTTTTACAGATGGAGAAATTTTCTGCAAAAATTTCTATTTAATTAATGTTTTCTGAAGGTGTAAAATAAACATTACTTTTTACTACATCAATTGTTAATTTAGTTATGCAAAAGAAAAAGTAAAAATAATTACCTGACATAATAATAATCCATAATTTATCTTTTAGCTGAAATGATCTCTATTCTCCATATCACAGAAAATTAATAAAAGCAAAAACTTCTATTTACGTGAAAGTGTTAGATCGCTAGAGAATGAATCCATGGTGAGTACACATTTCTTTGCCAAAGTACCAATTATCTACATGTAAGTTTGAAGATATTAATACGAAAGGGTCCTTTTTGTCTTTGCCTCACATTTCACTTGGTTTTTGTATCATTTTTCTTTCTGGAACACATTGATAATGTATTTCATTTCTAGCATGCCAGTTAGCAAGAAATTCACATGCACACCCTATGACAGATGTCCTTAATGATGCATGAACTTTCCAGACTCATTTCATTAAAGTTTTAATAGTAGATCCTCTTAAACTTTAAATTGTCCTCATTTGACCATCACACATTTACACACCTACCAGAATGCATATTCAGACAGTTAAACATTTCCCAGTGCTCATCTCTTCCCATATGTCTGTATGTTTCTTCCCCTTGAAATTAGGTTTGGGCAAACAGGTGAACATATGTTGTCTCTGGAAAGCACCAGGAAATAAAACTCTGAAGTAGCAACACATTTGTTAACCTGTCCTAAGAATATTTAAAGCTGATTACTTAGACACTGTTAATAACCTAACACTAATCTTTTTCCCTATGCATAGTTCTTGAAATTCAAACCTGACATATATCCCTGCTACAAAGTGTGGTTTCCAAAGTGTCGCATAGGAGCTTGCCTGTTATGCCTGGTAATTACAGCTCAGATGGGAGATTCTGAGGCTCTTTGAAGTAACTGCCTTAATGTGCACACCAGCAAGGAAAGGCATCAAAACACTGTGAATCAAGGGAAAGAGACAACAGAGGACAGGGCCTCCATTAATAACCTTAAAAGAGCTTGTTGGATTTTTTCTTGGGTACTCTGAACAGGCTAAGCTAGGCAACTCAAGACAGATGAAATTGTGTAGAGTGGAATAATTGCAAAAGAGTAGAGCAGCAAACAAGAAGATAGAGGCACTGCTTTTCAAGAGAGAAAAAATTATCTGGTATGCTAAAATTTGGACAGAAGAATAAGAATCACAATGTATCAAAACACACAATGCCAGAACTTATTGTTCTTGCTGAAAATTGTGAGACACCTGTTCAGAACAAATGAAATAATTTTTCTTCACAATGATAGTGAATTTTCATGATTTATTGACACAGGAAGCTGTGGAGATATAAGCATGTTTATTAATTACAAATCCAAAGTAATTAGGCAGAGTCATACCTATAAGAGTCTTACATCCAACAGTTGAAGATCTGGGGGCAATTAAAAGGAGATGGATGAAGGAAAGTGGCCACATTTTCAGGTTCCTCTGAATTAGTATCACTTTCCAGTACTTTCTAATCCATGGAATAATTCCTGTGCTCACTCGTCTAAGGGAACAATAATGAAGTTAAATAAAAACCTTTAACAAACTCAGATAAATGGAACTGAAATAAATGAAGGGAACAGACAGAAAGTGACATAAATTTGAAAGATAATTGGAAGATTTTTAAATGAAATTTTATCTATAATCAGTATATGTTAGATAAAGGAGATGAGTCAGATGAGAGTCTGAAAAAAATTATGCCAACTTGGTTGCTTAAGAGTTGGCATGTAGTCCTATTTTAGGTTCACTACACTACCTCAGGTGTTTCTACTGTCCTGGCAGATACATCTCAGTGAATGTCTCTGCCATCCTAGAATGATGAATGAAGAGCATAAGGAATAATATCCTACAGGTATTTAAAATTGAACAAGAATCGTGTTTAGATACATCAATCAGTTCTCTTTCATCTTTAATAGATCACTAACAATAAATCTACAGTGCAAAAATTTGAAATATTGACATTCTCTGTAAAGATAAAATATGTGATCAATGTATTTTTAAATAGAATGCAAAAAAATCTGAAAGCTTTAGTGACCCTAATAAGGAGTAACTGTGGTGGTGCTTGAAAAGCCATTCACTTGAATATGGTACATGTCTGCAAATTCCTGCCCAGAGCTTTTTAGCAATACTTTGAAGTCTTCTTGTAATGTGTTTTACTCAGTACATGGCAATAAAGAATGCTTTCCAGAATGCTGAGGAATGTGTTGTAGCTGCTATATGCTTTTTGCTATATTTGATACATATTTTGTCTGTTTGTGGCAATAAATTGTCTAGTATAAACTCTCCCAGAATGGAGATAAAGAAAATACAAATCCAGGAAATGCAGTAGGAGCTGCACAGAGAAATTCCAACCAAGTTTCCTAACTTCCTGATTTTGAACAAACTTGGTAGTTCATTTGGAAAATTTGGAAATTAAATGAAAATATTGAAGTCAAGCCTAGCAGAAGAGAATCACCAACTGTTAATGGAAAGGCAATCCAGAGTGGAAGACTTAACTATCTGCCTACAGAGCTACATGTTCAAAAAGTACTGGGACAGCATTTAGAGTCTCAAGTGAATTTGGGGAAAGCTTTGTGGACGAATTTTTTTATTACAAAAAATATTGTAATCGACTGACAGGTTTGCAGATTTTTAGTTAATTCTGCATAATTATTTAAAATTTTAAAGGCAAAGCAAGCAAAAGGGATTGACCTTCACCATTCTGAAGAAAGTAAAGCAAAACCATATCTTGTACTTCGATAAAGAGGAATTAAACAAGCTTGAGAACTTGTTTGTGCAGAAAGTGATATGAAGGGAAAAGTGTAGACTAAGTGTTATTTCTTAAAAATCAGTAACATCAAAAGCTTCCAGGTAAACTATTCACATACAAAGGAAAGGTAAGCTTAGGAGGTCAGAAAACAATGTAGTTGAATGAAAAAATTGCTTGATAATCTGAAAACCTAAAGACAATAATAGAAAAAGTGAAAACAGTAACATGAAATCTCTATGAAAGAATAACAAAAGCATATAGTTACAAATTCAGAAAACCTAAGGAGTTAAAACTAGCAGGGTATTAGTTGCAATAGGATGTTCCCCAAGCACAGAAAAATTTTAAGAGAAGTTAAGAGAAATAGTGAGGTGAGCAACTGAGTGAAACAGAAGACATTTAAACATTCAAAGCCTTTTAACTTCAGCTCTGACAAAAATAATATCATGAGCCAGTACTCCAACATTTACAAGTAAAAGCAAAGGCATAAGTGAAATGAACATGGCAAACAGTAGAAAGACAAGTCTAGTCCTGGAAATGTGCCAATGAAACTCAATTTTTGCCTCAACAGGAAGAAATCCACTGTACATTGTAAAGTGGGTTCCCAGACCACCAAAAGACATTTATGTTCCTCCTTTCTTCTCAATGCTCTATGAAACTAAAATTTGTGGGAATTTGGTGACATGAAATTATCTTATGTTACATGTCCCTCTCTTTCACTGAAAATAGAGACAGCTGATAAGAATTATTTATCATCACGTGCTTGGAGCCTCTGTTGTTATTAGAATACCTTTTGGAAAAAAGTTTGGGGCTTTGTAACTGAGACAGAAATTAGAGATCCCAGGTATTTGACTAAGCATTCAGTGGATTGAACTTACTGCTGTGATCATCAGACTGTGAAATGCTGCAAGAAAAAATATTGCTCCTGAAGGAAGCAAAGGGATTCATGAGCAAGAAAAACCTTCTAATCTTGTGATTGTGATGCTACAGAGCATGTTTTGGTGAGTAAGACTAGAGTCTGGGGAAGAGTCCTGTGCTGGGTTGAGTATTTTCGTATACTCCATGATTGCAAATGCTCTGTAGAAAAATTGTATTTTAGAATTAAGAGTATTAGAAGAATTATTTTAAATTTGTGCCTGAAGGCACAGTTCAAGGAAGAAAGAAAGCAGTAGTGGATGATGATTAAGTCATGGATTAATTGAAAGTCCAAGGGACCTGACAGACTGCACCTTGCAAAATTCTGTGATCCTTGTAAAATCACTCTCCATTATCTCTGAGAAAATGTGGAGATTTGAAGACACTTCTCACAAATAGAACAAAATAAAAAGTTATAGTCAACTTTAAAAGAGGCCAGAAGGTCAATCTAGGCAGCTCCAGCCTTGCCTGTCTTACTTTCATCTCTGGAAAAATCATGATGTGGGTATGATTCAAGCCAAGGGAAGTGGGAGTGACAAGGAGCAGACAGCATGGATTTACTAAAGGTATATTGTGCCTGACTAACTTGATTGCATTTTATGATAAAATGATTGAATATGTAGATGGGTAGAGAGGAGGGTATACCCAATATCTTGACTTCAGCAACATTTTAGATTTTTCCACCTATAATATTACTATGGACAGATAAGCATACTATATTTATTACTATATCTAGTGCATGAGTGAATAATTAGATGAACAAAAATGTATTTTGATGGTTGGACTCAGATGGTAATGGATTTTACTCTATCCAGATGCACCTAACAAGAGTCGTACCAAAGGTATCCATCCCAGCTCCTCATATATTTAAAGTCTTCATCAACAAACTGGAGGCAATAATGGAGAGTAGATTCATCAAATTCACAGTTGACCTCAAACTGAGGTGATCAGTCAATATGCTTGGGAGCAGGGCTGCCATTCAGAAAATCCAGACAGAATGGAAGAATGGAGCTGCTCTGTAAAAAAGGCCTGGTATGGTGGTAGGAACATCTATCATGGTATTTCCTGGCAGTTCCCAGGATGTATGTACATAGGCAGAGTCTATAGATCAAGGGAAGGGGTTGTCTGCCTCATTACTTTGCATTTATTATAAATGCTGGAGAAATAACATTAACAAAGACATGGATGGATGGATGGATGGATGGATGGATGGATGGATGGATGGATGGATGGATGGATGGATGGATGGAAAAGTACATTTGTGTCTGCCTACAAAGCCTACAGCTACAAGGATACCAGGGCTGGAAAAGATATTCCAAGGGGGTCATGTCAGGGCACCAACATTGCTGCCACCACACCTTTATAATCTGGGTCACCCACAGTGATGAGGTCCCCAGCTGAAACACCAAATTACCTTTATGGTTATGGCTAGAGTTCAGAGAGCCAGAGAGCCTAAAACTCCAGGGTCAATGAGGCTGAAAAAGTCAAAGGGAATCAAAACAGGGCCAAAATTTCTCCTCCTACCCTTTATAATCTTGGCCACCCATGGGGATTGTGATGTCAGTCTCAGTGCCAAGCTGTCATTACAGTTAAGGTTAAGGAGCAGAGAATAACAGAATCTACATCTCCAGAGACACTGGGGTTGGAAAAGGCATGCAAAAGGGATCACAGCAGGGCCTCACAATAGCTCTCTGTCACTTTTATATTTTGGGCCACCCACAGTGATGGGTTCCTCCTCTGAGAGGAAGCAGAGGGACAGATGCTGATCTCTCTAGTGACAAATGACTGGATCCAAGGAAATGTCACGAGGCTGTGTCAGGTGAGATATTAGGAAAAGATTTGTCACTCAAAGGATGATTGGGCATTGGAGCAGGTTCACCAGGGAAGTGGTTACAGCACTTAGCCTGACAGAGCTCAGGAAGTGCTTGGACAATGCTCTCAGGTACATGGTGTGATTTTTGGGGCTATCCTATGCAGGGCCAGGATGCAATGATTCAGTGATCACCGTGGGTCCCTTCCACCTCAGGATTTTCTATGATATTGTATTGTATGATAGCTGAGAAATATAATTGTGGGCATCTCTCACTATGTATGTTTCAGAATAAATTTAAATATTTTCACCTTGGTTCTCAAGGATTTAGAAAAGTATTTTGAAATAGAATTTAATTTAAGAATACTGTTTGCTGCTGTAAGTAATAAACCATATGATTCATAAACTGCTACTACAATGGTGTAGAAATATACTTTGTTATGGAGCCATAACAATGAAAAGGTCTTTAAAAGGTTCTGTAGTCTCTTCTCACACTAAGAGGCACATGAATTAAAAATAAAGCTTTCCTGACAGATATTTGTCAAAACTGTTCTTTAAATTTCTCTCTTTGACAGTGTCCTTAAACCATTTATTCTGATGTTGCATTAGAGTGTTTTTCTTTAGGTGAACTTTGGTCTCCTTTGCTTCAATTTAAGAGCACCACTTCTTTTCCTATTTCAAATCCTATGAGATGGGTTTGACCTACAAGTGTAACAAATCATTTGAAAAAACCTCACACTTCTGGGAAGCAACAGAAAGCACAGATTGGAAGAAAGGAACCAAATCACTTCTATATTCATAACACTCTGAAAAGTAAAGTTTAGACTTCATATAGAATGTAATTTACAATCTTGGTTACCTACATTAATGAACTTAAATTGAAACAGGTTCAGAGAAATGTCAAAATAATTACAGTAATGAAAAACCAAGCTTATGAAAAGAGGTTAAAGGACTTGACTTATTTATCTAAGGAGTCATTTAATTTGGTTAAGCTAAATATTTGGGGCTTTGGAAGATGTGAAAAAAGAACTAATTAAATTGGAAGATAATGCTGCTGAAAAGCAAACAGCTACAAATGGATTATGAGTATAATTCCAGACAAAATAAGAAAAAACATTTAAAGTCATGAAGTAAATTTTCAGATAAGCCTATATACAGGGCTGGGGGGGGCAATTAATTTAATTTCTCTTAGATAGTATTTGATAAAATATCATCTGGACTGCATCAAAATAGGGGCAGGTTTCTGTTCAATACTAGGAAGAAATTATTCATTTTGAGGTTCATGAGGCATTGGAACAGGTTGCCCAGAGATGTTGCAGATGCCTCATCTCTGGAAATGCTCAAGTCCATGTTGGATAGGGTTTTTGGCAATCTGGTCTAATGGAAATTGTCCCTGCTCATCGTGAGAAGATTGGACTAGATGGCCTTTAAGGCCTTTTCTAACCCATAATATCCTCTGATTTTTTGCAGATTCATTTCTGGGGTGCATTTTGCCTTAATGACATCATGTAATAATTCAGTGTTACTGACACCACACTGATTCTCCAGTTTCTCCATTTCTTTGCAACACCACTTGCTTTTAGCTAAATAGCCCAAAACATGAAGTTAAGTCAGGAAAAATCCTTTCCCTTCCCCAAGAACAACTACAAGGCTACCTGAAGTTATTGAGATCTCATCCAGCAGTCTGTTTGGGGTTTTTGGCATGCTGAGTGGCTGGCAGCCATTTAGGGACTGCACAGAGGCTGACTAAGGGCAGGGTGAGGGGCAGTGCACTGTCCCACCTTCACAGAACCTCCCACCCAGTTGTTTTGAGCCAGGCAGTCATTCCTCTGATCTCCTACATATGTGTATGTGACATTCTCTAATACTGAAATTGCCTTCTATAAGGAAATAAAATAGATAGTTGATCTATAATGACTTCATTGAAAATATATGAATTCTTGTAGTTAATCAGGGGAAAAAAATCATAAATATGTTTATCTGCCTCTAGGGCTGAATACAAATGAAAGGAACTGAACTCCTAGCAGTACATTTTCAATAATTGCAAAATTACTTAGCTAGTCCACTTTTTTAATGGATATTTTTTTAACAACTCACAACTTCTAATGATAGGTAATCCTGTGAGATGTCTTAACCAAACAAAATAAAAAAATCCATACTTTTGTAAGGGATTGAAAAACTAATATTTGAAATATCTGTTTTGAGGACATACCTGCCTGGTGAGATTTAGTATACTGAAAGGGGATAGATTTGTTTGTTTATTTTAAAAAACCGTAATTGAGAACAAAACTGAGTTATTCTTTCAAGCGTCATAGAAAATTTAATATGTAAGTGCTTAGAAATTAGCATTTTGGATTTTATAATCACAGCTTTGCACTAATCAAATTTGTAATATTATTTATTTAGAAATATAAACACCTAGTTAGTTAGTTTTAGAGACAGAAATTTAATGGCTAAGCAGAATACATAAAGGTCTTAGGTCTACAATTTAACTAGAAAACAGCACACAACATTATGTCACATAAAAGCCCATGTTATCTCAAAATGTGCCATCAGAAATTGGTATTTTATCGCTGTAATCTGTTTTCACTAAGAACTGCAAATAACATCATGTAGACCTGAATCTTCAGTGATGATCTGATAAAATGGGTAGTACCTACCAGTTCTCTCAATTGCCTCTAGTTAGCTGGGAATGAGACTGAAATTGCCCAGGATTTTTAATTCTTTTCCCCATCAGAAATTGTTTCTCATACCCTGTGAACTAACACTGAATTTTTTTGCAGTGTAATTGGAAGTAGTACTTTTGAGATCTGGTATTAATGCTGCTTCCTTTGTATTTGATAAAAAATATCATTAAATGTTCATGTTATAAAAATTACTCTGAAAGAGTCTTTAAAATTCACTGCTACGCATCTGAAGTAATTCTGCAGTCTTCAATATCGTCTTTTGTCATCTATGTTACTAAAGAAATCTACATACAGATCTATGTCCTTATCATTCCCATGGCATTACTTATTCACTCACATTCAGAAAGAAATGTTCAATTATATTACTGCATATATTAATGTAAGTCTCTACTGTCTCTTTTTAGACAGTAGTAGTGCATTTAATTCCTTTTTATTGTCTATGCAGGATGCCAACATGTACAGGTACTCCTACAGGACTTTTTGGACTTTTTGTCCTATAATTCATTGCAAGGAGTTATATAGGTTCAAAGCCTGAAGAAATATATTCATAGCTATTGTAGCACTGTCCAAGGAGCCTTACAGTCCCTACCCACTTCCTACCCACAAATCACATAGTAAGTGTAATGAATAAAATATTTAAATGACACCAGCCTCCACATCCTCTTTTTATCCAGGAATTAACAGCATTTGAACTTGGAGGAGGAGGATGCATATGAAATACAGGAACCAGACATATTTTACTTTCTTTTTCATTGCTCTTTAAAAATAGTTACTTTTATAGCAAAATAGCTTTCTTCAGCAGACAGTATCTGTGATCTTGAGATATGTCCATTAGTATTACATTTTCCAAAGCATTAACTCATAGCAGTCACCAAGGAGTCCTTTTACTGGCACAAGGGGTCAGGGAAGGGGTGAGAGAGAAGTGAAACAAAGAGGGGGGAAAAACAGTGGCATTTACTTTAGAAAGCCATAGAAACAAAAAGATATGTGACTGCAAATAGCAGATTTTTCTTATTCAGAAATCATAAAATCATAGAATGGCTGGAAGGAACCTTAAACATCATTTATTTCCAACCCTCCTGCCATTGGCAGAGATGCCAAATATTAGTACTAAAATAGTTATTTTTTCTGCTGCAAAATAAACCCGACTCCTCATGAAGGATCATTTGGCTCTGTACCAGCCAGAGAAAACTCATTTCTATCACTGGTTAATTTTTGTAACTGATTGAATTTAGTTTAGTCAGAGATTTATGCCAATATAATACAATATATTACCAGAGCATGACTGAGAACAGTGTGATTATAGAAAAGTTACAATAAAAGCAAACAGAAATTAATCTCCTAACTGTAAAGAGATGTTTCATATATTAACATATTAGTATGATATCCTTCAATATGAAAGGAAGATGTAATAGTTGGTGACTGCATGGACACAGATGATTGAATTTTAAAAAGATAAAAAGATAAATAATACAGATTTCAAGGTGCCAATAATAATTATATTTCAAGGTAAACTTAACTAGACAATATATGTATAATAGTTACTAGAAGAATAAGCACCTAATAAAAGAGACCACTTACATAAAAGTGGTCTACCACCTCAGCAGGGTAGATTCAGAGGACAGATTACTAGGCATGATAAAAAATTAATTCCTAATCATTAATCTTTTCAGGAAGGCACATTGTGTATTTTCTATTAAGAGGAAACAAGAAAAGCATATCTACCTTTGAATAAAGTTATATTTAGGGTAGCATAGGAAAAGAAGACTAGCCAAAAAGTATCTCATTTTAACAAAAATTAAAGTCATCAAAAATAAACCTGATATCAAAAGCAGTACCTGGGCTTACAGAATCATAGAAGTTCTTCTCCCATGAAAACTTGTAGGTCTTCCAGGATAGAGTATGGTGCCAGATGTTAAAATTTATCCAAGGATCTCTGGAGCCAAAAAAAAGTAATTATACTTTATCTTACATCTCTCCTGTTTCAGAATCTCATTACCAGAGTTTACAGAAATGTTTGTGCTACAAATATTATAAGTGCTGCTTTAGGAAAAAAATTTGATTGCAAAAAGTTTTTTTAGTGATGAGAAAGCTTCGATGCATACAAATAGTATAAAAGTAGAAAAGAAAACTAACATTTTACTTATGTGTCTGACTTGTTTGTTGATATTAACCTTACTGTTTCATACAGTTTTAATGTTCTTCCATTAAAAATCTCCCCAAAGCCTCTGCCTCACATATCTATGGCTAATTTCTTTGAAAAAGTCATCCTTTAGCAAAATTGGGAAGATAAATTCAGCTACCATTGAACAAAACAAGTTCTTGTACATTGATATTTTGCTCAGTTTCTGCTGGACCTCATAAATTACTCAAAGATATATTATGGTCTGTGGCCCAGAGGACTAAATATGGGGCTCCTCCAGAAGCAGTGTGACTTCCAACTTACAAAATTACCTATTTGCATCACACCTCTGGAAAGCCTTTAGCTTAAGAGTAGCAAAAAGATAGTAGATGAATTCTGATTCTCTTTTTGGCTAATTAGCATGTTAGAAAGGCATTTTATGTCTTAAAAATAGAAATTTTTTCAGAGTGAATATGGGGTAATAGTTGTGTACCCAGTCAAGTTTATGTGTTAAACTGAAATTCAGAAAACTCACCATATCATATATACATGAGCAATTGTTTTCAGTAACAGCAATGGAAACATTGTACCAATGAATAGTGGATTTCAAAGGGGGAAACAGGATTTTTTAACAGCCTTCAACACAATGAGTTTGACTTAGAACACAAAAGACAGGATTTTTTTTACCACTCTTGTTCTACTAAGCACCTACCTGGAAGGTGCCCAGCAGAGCCTGAGCACAGTTCAATGACCTCTTTATTTTGTTTCCATGCTTTGTGGTATATGTTTTCCATAGATAGTTAGATACAAATTAATTTTTGAATAATTCATGCTGATATTAAGGATATTTTTAATCTAAGATATAATAAACATATACAAAATTTCCGACATACATAGTTGCTGTGACATTAGCTTTATCATGAAAGCTGTCCTTGGTTCATTCCAGGGCAGATTCTACTAAAATTCAATTCCACAGACTATTGCTAAATATTTTGTTTACAATATACACTATCAG
This sequence comes from Muscicapa striata striata, assembly GCA_030060385.1. NCBI lineage: Eukaryota > Metazoa > Chordata > Aves > Passeriformes > Muscicapidae > Muscicapa > Muscicapa striata. Next base: position 80,343 of record JAREIS010000363.1, on the reverse strand, counting down.
GTTAAAAGATGCACTTGGAAATCATTACTGCTCTTCCACCCACACAATTTCCTATAAACTTGTTTAAGAAAACACTTTAATTTATTTAGATTTAATCCAAAACTGTAATTCACATCTAATTACATGGACAAAAAGTATTTAAATAAGCTAGAGGCCCAGTGAGTAGGTTGAAGTCTTGAGATTTTCTAAATAAATTAGTTTGGCTCTGACCCAGATGACACCAACATCCAGTCCCATTTTGTCCGTTCCTTTACTGCCATACTGCAATTTCATTATTTTAGCTTCATATTCAAAGTGCTTATTGCAAAACCAACTGAGTGCTAATCAAGTATAGCCTTCCAATGGTGGTCTGAAAGTGTTAACATTGCCTCTCTAAGCAGCAAGGCATGAGCATTAGTTGTACTGGATCCTCCTTTAGATAAAGATCAATGGACTTCTGTGGTAAGAAAAATGGCAGGATTAGGTGGAAAAGACAAAGACAAAACAAAGACCATGTTATATATGCTTTATTAGAAAGCAATTCTACCTAAAATCATAAATAATTGATTTCCATAATAGCTACATTTCATATCTTCCGGTTTGTTAGGAGGAAATATTAGCAGTACATGAAGTTATCTCACTGATGCAATTCTGCTTGAGATGGAAAGTTTTCCAACTACTGCAGGAAAGAAAGAAAAGATTTTCTGAAAAGATCTACATCTTGGAGCTAATTTTTCAGTTGGTGTGCAATTTGACAAATCCCTGCAGACAACAAAGATATGTTAGATCAAGGGTGAGAATAGCTCCTAATCAAGATAGCTGAAGATCAACACAATCCAAATGCACACAATAGCAACAGGTGTCTACAGCTAAGCCAGCAGAGATCTAATTAGAAGAATGTAGAAAATTATTTTGTAATCCAGAAGTAAATACCTATATTTTAGCAGATGAATGGTTTTCTAGGTACTAGAAACTTGTAATTTGACTACTAGCTGAGCTTAGTGGGCATAATATAGCTATGTAGTACCACTCAGAATGTATTTAGGTGTATGGGATATTTGAACAGTACTAGCAGGTATGAAATATGTGGGAGACCTGTATGTACTTCTGAAAGGTGTTATGAGGTGAAGGTGGGATAGCTTGCACCATCTAAACTGGCACTAAGGACCATCAGAGACCTTCACTGACTTTGATGAGAGATAAAGACTCTAGAAAGACCTGTAGAAATCTGTACTGCAAACACATGAATTGAGATGATTGAATCTGGGTCAAAGTCTGATCCAAAATACAACTTTATTCTGAGACTTTTCCTGAAAACCCATACTTATACTCTTATGGTCACTCCTGTGGCTGAAACAGGCTTGTTTGGGAAACTCACCCAGCTTTTTATCCCGCTTTCTTTGTCCCCTTTCTTTCTACTGGGATAGGTCAGGGTAGCACTGCATGGTCAGAAGTCAGATGGGAGGACAGGACCATGGAAGCTGTGAGTTTATGGAAAATCAGTACAGCTGAGCTGATTCAGTTTCTTGCTGTACTTAGAAGAAGGCTGTTAGGCTAACTCAAACATTTTACAGAACTGATCTCTTTCAGGCACACAGCTGCTCTTTGAATGCTTTTTGCCTTTCCCCATCTTTGGCTTTAGACACCTCACTCCCAGGCCAGAGATTACCAATGTTTTGCCTGTCAATTAAGAGAGAATTGGTTTGATAAGTGTGTGTCCATATGAATGTGCACCTCTTTGTCTCCTGTGGAAAACTAACATTTTTTCCCTCTTAGTACACAGTTCATGTGCCCCTTTCTTAAATTCCCCCATTGGTTAAACACACTTAGGCCCAATAGCAAACCTAATTTGAATTCAACTTGAAAAGTTTTACAGACATAATACAAGGTCTGTGTAGACAAAAAATTAATAGTGTTCTGTAAATCCAGATTTTTTAAAGTCATTTGATGAAGTAAAGTTGTTTAGCTCAAATATAGGCTTGCACTACATCACTTCAATAATTATTTTTTCATATTGACTATTTCCCCATTCCACTAGATATAATTCTAACTTTTCTTTGCAATTTTTTCTATTTAATTTAAAAAACAAATACTTAGCTATACTTAGTCAAAATAAAATTTAAATATCATTGGTATTACAATGAGTGTATTTCTACTTTTCTGGAATTATTTTTATCTGTAAATATTTATAAAAAATTTATTGAAGCTCAATAATATGTTTAGAATTCTGGTTTTGCTTTCCAATATAAGTAGCACTCAAAATTTAACAACTTCCAGGAACTGTTGCATGAATTTCTGTTAAGACTTACAGCATTTTTTTTTACATTGGCTAAAATTCACCATTTCCTAGCATCTAAATATATTGCCAACATTATGATAAAATAATAATACACTTTAGTAGAGGGACCAGTGAAATTTTTTAGGAGATGACACTTTTTCCTAAGAGATTTAGAATTAACTACTACAATGAAATCACTAAGAAAGAACACAGTTTTCGGAATTAAGATAACATGTCCTTAAATACATTCCTTGAATGTCAACTTTTCTAATGAGATCTATTATACCAGAGATGACAGTTGGCAAAAGAAGATCAACAAAAAGAATTTGGACAGATGAGAGACTTTATATACAACTACAACTCTTAAAAACTAAATTCTAAACTCTTAAACCATCTAACTTCTGCAACACTATTTGTTCTGAGAAAAGAGAAACAGTGCCATACTTTGGTCTCTCAATTTTTTTCCTTAAACTGGATGAATTAGTGCCTTAAAAAGTATTTTTTCAATGCATATAGCAACACCACCTTTGCCTTTCTTTGGGTTTGTAGGCAGTACTGCCATGTCAGCAAAAATGCAACTGGAACTTTAGTATGGATGTTTTAACTTTTGGTATTTAATTTTGCACTTACTATTTTCTATGACAGAAAAATAAATGTCCTCGTTCAGCATAAAATTGTGTTTATTAAAATTTATATCCAAATTTTTCAAACATGTGAAAGAGCAGGAAAAATCTAGTTCATAGGTAATATAATTTCTACATTAATTGTTTATTATTTATTTCACATTTGTTAACCATCATCTCCCCATATTCTCTACATATGCCCAATGTTCCTCAAAGATACTTACGGAACACTAAAGAAAAAGTCACAGTAGGAAATGTGTTGTATGACAAAAATCAGTTGATGAAAAGTTATATTTATTTTGATAAAAAGTTGTATTTTAAAACTGGCTTCACAATGACCTATAGAGGGGTGTTATGGTAGAAAAAGAGAATTAATTTTTTAGTTAGCAATATTAGTTACAGCTGAGAAACCTTCTCATTGCATTTCCTTTTCAGGTGCTTTAGCTCTGTGAAATCAAAACTCTCTGGGCTAAGCCTATCTTTGGTTCTTGTTCTTTTTCAGTTCTTTCCTTTTATTGATAATAATTTACTATTAACAGTACATTGAACCATCAGTAAGTTACATATGCTCTCAGTGCTTTTGGCTTCCTTTTCTAGTTTTTATTAGATTTCCTAGTTACACATTTTGGACAGCACTGAGCATCACATATGAAAATGCAATAAATATCATTTAGGTGTGCCACTGTGTCACCTAACCTACCAATTAATCCTATTTCATCCTTGCTACTTTTGGGTTCACTTGGTACCAACAGTTAGTTACTATGGGTCCTGTTACCACTTAGTAGTCACTATTTTAGTAAACAGTTGCTCAAACATAAGCTTCTAGATCTGTCTTATTCATCTGATCCTGCCTGGCCTCTACCTGCTGCTCCAGATGGGCATAGGTTTCTATAAATCCTGGGTCATATTAGCTATGAAGATGTCTTGACCTGCCTTCATATGGTGTTTGATTCATGTACTCCACATCTATTCAGACAAATAACTTCCAGGCTGAACAAGCCTCACTTTCCCAGCTTCTCAGCCTCTCCTCCTGAGGCAAGTGCTTCAGCCCTTCATGGCCATCCTCTGAGCTCACTTCAGCTTATAGGTGAGCTTTACATGGCAGAACTGGATGCATTATTCGCCATATTTTCTCTGTTTATTAGAGGAGAGTAATTACTTCCTTCATATACCAGCAATATTTCTAACACAGTGTGCTGTTCAACTTCACTCCTGGGAGGATGCCGTGCTCGCTTATGCTCAATTTGCTGTTCACTGGGATACCCTGGCACTTTTCAGTAAGCTTGCTCCCAAGTTAGTAAGTACCCAGTCCAGTTACTGTAGAAGCTTAATACTAATAATTCACCTAGCTAGACCGTAACAACATGGCTTAGATACAAAGATGGTTTCACAGGTGGTGCTAACATCAAAGTAGATTATATTCACTGCCTATGAGAGACTGAATGTTAAGAGTTAATGGCCAAACGATTGGCCATTGGCAAAAACATCAGAGTGCTTTGCTGAGGTTTGCATCCCCAGCTGAAGGGGAGGAAGAAAGGAGGATGTGTGGTGGTGAAAGCTCTGATCTGAATGAGAACAGCCCAGGTGCAGAGGGCAGAACCAGAGGAGGACCATACCAGACCAACCTGTTCAACAAAAAGTTGGGGTTTGAGCCAGATAAGGAATGAAGCTGATAAGAAGCAGATCCTGCTAGGTGGGATAATGCTTTTTTTATCATTCCAATGTCCTTCCTTACACAACTCCCTGACACAACTGGCTCAGGTGTGAAACTGCTCCCCTACACCCAGGGGAATTTTTGGACATTCACATGTAGTCCTGGAGGTGTTTATGCCTTCTGATGAGGCTTACCTGGCTCATCTATGCTGACATGAAAGACACTTGCCATGTCTTAGAAGGTGTCATAAATAATCAAAGTACCCCCAGACTCATTTCTGGGGCCTTCCCCCAGAGCACACAGTTCACAGTGCTGCAACAGTGTACAACTCTCCCACCTGGGTATTCCCACCTGAACCTGATAATTAATATACATGATAAGGTATATTAACCCACTGGACTCTATTTTGTGGGTTCTGAAATAAACTCACCAAGTGTATATTCATAAATATCAGCCATTTAGGATCATTTCACTCTAATCCAGTCAAAGGGTTCTATCATTAAAAAAACCCTCAGTTATCCTGCCTTCTGGGGGGAGGGTGTGGTAACACTGCTCTCCCCTCACACACAACTGTCTTAGAACTCTGTTTAAGGGCTCTATCTCAAACTGTGTGTGCAAGGAGTTGTGTCTTTTCAGAAGCAGTGACAGCCAATTAGAAAATGAGACATTGTTTCACAGTGGTTATTATCAATATTATTATAATTTCTCCTCTTCAAAATTGATCATCTATTGATCATCATTTCTATATCTGAGCTTTAAATCAGACTTCTGAACATGCATAGTCAAAAGTAACCTTAATACAGAATCAGTTCTTCAAAATGCAAATTGTCTAACCCTAGAGGTTCAAAACTGAATTTTAAGCAGTGGGCCAAATTAAACTTTAATGTAATTTCTCTCATGTCAGTATGCATAACATCAACTATTAATTTGACCTAATTTATTAGGAAGACTGTGGGCAGATTATAAATGCTACTGAGTTTGCACTCTGTATAAAAATGCATTATTTATGATCATGAAGCTGAGTGATTTTTATTTGTAGCCAAAGTAATTTGGTTAAAATCTACACACTTGTCTTAAAAAAAATTTAAAAGGGGGAAATATTTAATTTATAATTACTCCAGATCAGCAGAACACTTAAAAATAGAGTTCAGGGTGAAGGCTTAAATATTTTTCTCTGTCAGGTCCAATGATTGTTTGAAGTTTGGATTGTCTAACTATTTTTTCCTTTTTTTTTTTTAATTTTACTATCAAGCCTCTATGTACAGAAAGAGTGGTAATCTACAAGAAAAGAAATAAGGCTGATCTAAAACAGGGAAATTCACCAAAATGCAAAGTCTATTCACTTATCATCTCAAAAATATGGATAAATATTAATTATTAATCTGGGAACTACTTGTATTTTTTTCATAAAAGGTTGTTTAAAAAAAAAAATGGTTTCCAAAGAAAAAAAATTAAAAGTGAAGGTTTTAGCTGCCTAACTCTGAACGAACACACAAAGAGAAAACAAAACAAATAAATGCTGAAATATTTTAAAGACTACTACATCAGTGACATTCAATTTCAGCTTTTCTCCAAAGATATTGGCGTGGCTCTAGGCAAAAAATCTGAAGTATTAAACAGATAAATATAAAGGGGTTTTTTGCCCCATTACTGTAATCTCTTTTTCCTCACTTATGCCTGAGATTGTAACTTCCAATTCTTTCCCTTTAATTAGCTGAAAGAGATTGGCGCACTTGTCCTGTCCTGTTAAAAATTTCTGTGGCTCAATTAAGATTAACCTTGAGTTTTGCTAAGGTAAGAACCCTACATATGAAAGTCTGAGCTTCTCTCTAAATTCACTATTATTTAGTAATTACTTTTTTTTTTTTTTTTTTTTTTGGGTAAGTCTTTCCATTCTTAGAACTCTTAATTGCAGTCAAGGATGGAGAAGCTGCCATCGCTTTGAGAGAATATGATACACTACTTCTTCTGCAATTCACTGGTAAATTTCTACATTGAAATTTAGGCATTTTGTCTGGTACCAACGAAGCCCTTGATCTGCAAAGTCCTATACATTTTTCATAGTGCCTTCTAGCTATTGGTGCTCTCAGGACTACATGGCATTTTTCTAGGTTTTCTCATGTTTGCCACAAATCCACAAATTTATAAAACATTTACCTTCTTCTATTCTCATTTTTCTTTCTGAGAGTATCTATGATTCACAGAGGACATAATAAGTTGCCAGTCTAACTGCCAGGACAAGCAGTTCTGCATTCACAGTGGACATTAGTTACCAGTGCAGCTGAATTTAGAGGATTTAATCCAGATGAATATTACAGCTTGACCTCTCCGATATCATAAAGTTCACTCTGTATGTCACATTGCTAAGAATTGCAATTACAGAATTTATAACCTCCTTGATGACAAACACAACTTATAAAGTTGAAGGGTTGGAGCAGGTCTTCATTTCTTGCTGAAAAGGCATTCTGTCTTCCTATTTAAAATAAATAAATAAATAAAAAATAAATAAAAAAGGAAAAAAGAAGAAAAAACAAAGAAAAAAAATCAAAGAAAAAAAATTATTTTAATTTCCAGGGGATAAAATTAAGTTACCTCCCTCCTGTATCTTTTCAAGTTACAACTCATACATTCTCAAATTTAAACTGGCATTCACATTGCTTGTGGAATTAGATACACTCAAGGGAGAAAGCAATTTTATGGAAGCAGCAGGTGTAATACATGATACGTTTGCGTCTGACTCTGGACAGGAAAAGTTATTCAAGTTCCCCAAAGTGGTGAGACAGGAAGCAGCAGAAACAGATTAATTTTCCTTGTTCAGTATTTATTATGCTTTCAACCAGCTTGAAATACAAACTGTAAACACTTTGATTAACAGTCTGAAAGTTTGTCTGCTTTTGTTGCTGCTTCAGAACAGAATCGGTGTGTCTTTAGTTCTAAGATATATTGTGACTCCTTCTAGGAGCTGTGTTTTCATGACTCAACCCAAACACCTGCTTCAAGAAGAAAATATATTTGGCTATTAATTAACCCAGTTTATCTGTCTGTTGGACCCTTATTTCAATTTCAAGTTAAAATCAGTAAGAGGGCAGTATCGATGTACAGCAATAATGTTGGACCTGGAACAGAAATGTGAGCTTAGAGCATCTTCACACAGCTACGAACCAGTGACTCAGCCCCTAACTTCAGCTGCATTTAAACCCTCACACTGGGTCTTCCAGTTCTACTTTCACAGCCCACTGCTCCCTCTGGGACAGCTCTGTGCCGGTGTAACGCTAAACCTCCTTGTAGTTTTAGGGTGGGTTTACCTAAGGCTACTCTGTTTCATCTTCCTCCTGCCTGGGGCCTTTCTTCTCAGGCAGCTTTTTTTTTAATGCTGCTCCTCTTTTTTGCTTCTTGGTGGTAAAAATATCATGTCAGTCCCGATTTGTCACTTCACAATCTTTCTAGTGACTACTAGAGCACTGAAAAACCCAGAAGTCTCCATGGAGTTAGAAGACAGAAAATACTTGAATATTAGCAATAATGACCACATTTGCCTAGGCAAAAGCGGGAAAACCTAAAATTTTGCTGAATTATAAGTTAGCTTTTCTAACAATTATTTTATTTTACCACCACTACATCTGAATACAGATTGTTCTACACTTGAACCTCTGAATTCAGTCTAGCAATTTGTATCACAGCAATTAGTTCAAAACCAGCAGTTGGCAAACATCAGCTCTTCAGCAACAATAAAATATTGTTTATTGGTTAGCACTACACTGTTAGAAATGTTCAGAGGGACATTTCATGTTATATCTGTCATCTTTCTGTTTTCCTCTAGAGTATCAGCACTAAAGGAAAACAGGCAATATCAGTAGGTTTATTTTTATTTTGTAAGTTTGTATTATGTTTCAGAAGCAGAAATCAAATTATTGCTACATCACTGATATCTGATAGGTTTTCTGTCCTGAACTAGCTTAGACCTGTATTTTGACATAAGATTCCATTAAGTCTGAGGCCCATACCCAGACAAAAACAAATTAAAAAAAAAAAAAAAACTCACCCAAAACCCCCCAACCTAGTTAATTTTCCAAAGTAGTTTAGTGGTTTTTTTATGATTAATAGTGCAAAAAGATAATGACAGACACCTATTTTGAGCAGAGGGATTTTATCCTTTATCCTAATTTCAGTGAAAAAATTATGTATGTGCAGTTCTGCTGAAACCTGTTTTGACTGATTTTTAAAAAATGTTTTTTTATCTGCACCCATTAAGAAGGAAAATTCTGGGTAGAACTCTTCAAAAGTAGGTTCTCATAATCTATAGCTCTTCATACCAGAAGAAAACTTATCTCATAAAGTAATGCCTGACAAAACTTTGTCCTTAACAAATTAAAGGTCATGTCTCATCTCATAAATGTCTGTAATTTAATGGGGGTTATATGCTGTTGAATATTCAAGTATGATGCATTTTGTTTGATTGTTTAAATGTGTTTTTCAAGTTGAAAAAAAGAATCATTTATAGCCATATAACTGTATTTCAGAAGTTGGTATTGTGAAATTTTTACAATCCATTCTGTATTTAACCATAGGTCACATCCATTGCAATTCTCAGTCCTATTTGTAACATTCTTCTATGTCACTGTACCATTTCATGTTCTTGGACAGAGCCCCTTGATAAAAAATTATAAATTATATCTATACTATTGTGATACTCATGTTTGCTCCAGCACACATACCAAAATAGAGATTTCTTTTTTAAGGTACACCATACCAAAATTCCCAGTCACAGAGAATGTACTATGATCTTGCTAACTTGTTCTTCTGATTAACTTTGTTGTTAAGGGGAGAAGAAAAGGATCTTGTTTTGAAGCTGCCAGGTTTTAGTGCAGCATACCTTGGTTTATGTTCCAATTTCATACGTTAGAAGCTCCTGTCCCCACTCTCATCTATTTTTGCATCTAAAGATATCAAAATTCTGAGACACAGATTACAGCATCTTGTCTCTTCTGAATACAGGCAACCTTTGCCTACAGCAAATGGTGTTCCCACACTGACTTAATTCAGTTCAAGGACTGCAGAATGCTTTGGAGTTACAAACTTTGGTCACCATAGCAGGCAATATGCCATCACACTTTAAGAATTCAAGTCTCAAGCATGTGTCACTTCCCATTGCTTCTTTAATTGATGTGCTACCATAAATTAAGATGTCTGCATGATATCTCAAGGGTAATCTTCCTGCAGTGTCATAGCACTACTGTGTTTTCCCATGCAAAGTACTTAACTCGTGCTTGACAGATTGTCTTGCTGACTAACTACTGAAACTGCAAACTTTGTGACCACTCACAAGACCCGTAGTTATAAATTTAGACTATCTTTGCTAATGTGCCTGGAAAAAGTAGCATGTTCTGGTTAAAGCAACTTATTCTGATGAGAAGATGTGGTCTTGAATATAAATTACCAAAAAACTTCCTCTATGGAAAGTGTATAAGAGGACACTTTTCACATTTCACTTTTCACATTTTTACTTTTTCATGACTTAAACATCCTGTGATAATAGTCCCTGGATACAAATTCATGGTCTTAAATTTAAAATGCATATCAATATACAATGTTATTGAACATACAGTGCTGCATGCATTCTTTTTGTTGAAATTAAGAAAAAAAATGTCATTGTCACAAAGAAAAGTGAAAAAAGGGAAGAACAGCAGCAGATTAACAGCATACCACTGGAATAAAGGATGGAAATCTAGACTTTTTCAGCCTTTTTATTTCAATGCCATTTAAATTGCCATTCAACATCTTTCAAGGCATACATCAGAGACAATAGAATGCTTAAAACTGATTAGTATTTTCTTAGTAAAGGAGAGTGCTAAAATTACACAAAGGGCAAATAGCCTTTGAAGAATATTCTTTCTCTTTATTACCAGTATTAAAGGTATATCCAGAGCTTACAAATATGAGCTTACAACTCATAGCAGGTGTTCCACTTTTACTATAAATCAGCATGGACACTAAGAAAACCACAGACTTCAAAATATGCTCAATTGTCTCCATTGTTTTGAAACACAAGGTTGAAAGTCAGCCTGTGAAATCAATGACAGTGGACAAAAAAGGATGTAGATACCTCAAAGCTCCCAATAACAGATAGTGGAAAAATAAAAACCCTGGCAACTTGGCAGGGATGTTGAGCAAAATCACAGGATGAAAGATAAGGTCCATATACCTCTGTTGAAGTAAACATGAAAAACATTATTTCTGTCATTGGCACAATATTGTGGAGAAACCATGTTACTAAATATACTTGGCATTCTTATTTAAGATTATACATTTGATTGGCAATGACATTTATCATCCAAGACTTATTAGCTTTCATATATGTAAGGCATTTTTTTTCAGAATAAGTTAGATGTGCTATTTAAGAGATGATCATACTAGATCATCAGGAAAGTGTTACAGCCTTGAAAGTAAGTGTCAATATCACTACTGCCATTGTATTTAAATTTTAAATTTTTTTTCAGCTTTTTAGTTAGTTGATAAAACTTTCCTACAAATCTTGCTTTGCTTAGGACTTTTATTAAACCATCACTGTCTCCTCTCAATATTGCACAACCTTACATTCTTGCAACAATAAATTTACTACTTTCAGTTCTTAACAGATTTATAAAACTTTAATAAATTATGTAGCAGTTTCAATATAAAGTTTCAATTCTCATAATATCTAACTGTACAGTACTATAAATTTGCCTAATAATTATTTCTATGTAATAGATTCTCTATTTGGTGCCATTTCATTCCTCCTTAAAATATAGGAATTACCTCACACAGAAATATAGATTATGCATACCCTAGAAAAAGTGGGTTTGGGAAGGAAAAACAGAATGTAAATTTTTATTTCAGTAATAATTATTTCTCATTTTAGGAAATGCAGCAGTTTTTCAGTGTTGTGTATGATAAAAATTAGGTATCTTGAGGCTACACAGGGGAAAAACAATGAGAGAAAAATAAGACAAGATCTATTTCAGCACAGGAGTTCAAATATTGAACAAGTTTAGTCTGAGAATGGATAAATGAGAATGGGTACTTCTTTAAGTAGTTTGGAATAACTGTGATCAAGTATTATAGGTACTTTTTCCCTGCAAAGTATACAAATAAAGAACCATGTTATCTACTCATTCTGAACTCTTAGTACACGCTAGATAATTTCTATGAAACAAAATTATCAGTAGGAACTTGTATTATTGTGTAAAATTATTATTATTATTACTGTGTATTATTGTGTAAAACATTCCAGAAAGTCACAATATTGTCATTTTTTGGAAGTAGCTTCTTCCAGATAGAACATGCCTTATAATGATTTATGAAACTGAGTTTTCTGAGAAAACTGTTTTTAAGTTTTATTCTTATGTTATTGCAGGAATTTTACTTTTAATAAAACAATGTGACACTCATCTGAATCTATAATTACAGTATAATACATTTTTTTTTCTTTACACATTGTACACCGTTTCTGAAAACAATTTTGAGAGGTTTTAAATAATACTGGTTATCACATGATTTGGTGCAGCTCAGCACCAGACAGGACTGCTTAAAAATCCTAATAGTCCTAAAAAAATAAATTTTATATATATATATATATATATATATACACACATACATACATATATACATACACATACGTAGATTTGTATTTATGTATATGCATATATGTATATGTATGTGTATATATACATATACGTTTATATAATTACAAATTTTTGTGGTATATCTATATATATATATATGTATATCCACCAGCAGCCCCAGGTCCCTCCCCACAGAGCTGCTTTCCAGGGCAACCCCCAGCCTGTACTGGTGCAGGGGTTGTCCTTCACCAGGTGCAGGACCTGCCTTTGCTGAATTTTGGCAGTTCTTCCTCCCACCTCTCCACCCTGCTGATGTCCTTCTGAAGGGCTGCACAGCACTCTGGGGTATCAGCCACTCCTCCCAGCTTTGGGGGACACCACAAGTGACAGGCCTCCAACTAGACCCTGTGCCACTGATTGTGACACTGGGGTCTGCTGATCCTTCTCACCCCACTTCAGTGTCACTCATCCAGTCCACGCTTCCCGAGTTTGCCTATGAGGGTATTGGGAGAGACAGTGTCAAAAGCCTTGCTGAAGAGGAGGTAAAAAATATCCACTGCTCTCCCCTCATCCATCCAGGTAGTTTTTGCACCACAGAAGGCAATGAGGTTGGTCAAGCATGATGTACCTTTGATGAATCCATGCTGACTACTCATCACCTTTTGTCATCACGTCGTTCATTAAAAGCTGACAGTGGTACAGACTGAATGAGGAAAAAAATTCAGTCTAGTAAATCTTAACAATGACAAAAACTTAAATTATAAGGTAATTTCTGTGGGGTCCCAGAGTTCCATGACAGAACTCTGATGTCACTGAACCACCTCTGAGTGGTAATCATAGCATTAACAAAAGATGGGAATGGAAGACCTTTTGCCCAAGTATTTGTGCTCGTATAATGTATTACACTTAGAATTGCTTAGAAAAGAAATAGTATACATATTCTTTTATGCCTATTCACCCATTAATAGATTCGATCTACTGAAAGACAGTTATATGTCCACTATCTGGATGAGATTGGACCTGGAAATGGATCTACATCAATGCATTGAACTCGAATACTCAGACTCAGAGATACCTAGAAAATAAATTGGTACAAATTCTTTCTCCATACAAAAACATTCTGAGACAAAATTGGATTCTTTTATTAAAATCTTTGATCTAAGAACATGGCCAGTTTTAATTTGGGTTTTAAGATCATACTTGTATGTCTTGGATACACCTCTAATTGCAGGTTTCAATGTTTAAAAAGAAAACATATTTTTAAGCTTTTACAGAAACCTTTAACCTTGATTATGTAAAGCTTCTAGTTTCTTGTCATTCTATTAATGAAAAAAAATGTATTAGAATATTAGCACTTGATGTATTCCAGCTCTTAATGTGCTGTAGCATGCTGTACTGCACAAATTGTGATAAGACTAACCTTTTGCATTAATCCATAACAGTTTCTAATAGGGTAACATGCAAAATGTTCTGTTGCTAGTCTTCACACTAGAATCACCCTGAAAATCTGATGCTCCACAACTTCAGTAGACTACATTAGAAAAACCCATCCTTTCTACTTAGCAACTATTTGAGAAAGTATATATATTTAAACATTATATACAGTAAAAGCTCTTTGAAGTCAACATTGTTAAAATACATAAAATGGTATTAAGTTATATATAGAATATAGAATATAGAATATAGAATATAGAATATAGAATATAGAATATAGAATATAGAATATAGAATATATATAAGATATATAATAGATATTTTATATATATCTCTATATAACAAATTTTGGGTTTTTTCTTCTCGGTGGAACTGATATATAGTAGCTTAAAAGAAATCTCTCATGATTTAATATAGTCATTAATCAGTAAAATTATTAAGGCTTCTGTAGCAAAACCAGTTTGTGACTATTTAAAAGTGAAATTCCCAACCCCTTAGCACTAATCAACAAATGCTGACTAAAGTTTAGTATTAAAACTTTGAAATGCTTTCCAGTCATGGAAATCTCAAAGTCAAATTTAGCTCAGTGGAAGAGCTGGGAAACTTTAGCTTCAAGTACTCACAGACATGTGCAGGCATATGTCATGGTTTGGGAATGGGACACCCCAGTTTAGTGCTCCCTCTGAGCCTCTTCAAACCATAAGTCACTTGCTCACTCCCTCTCCCCCTGCAGAGGGCTGGACAGGAGAATTGGAGGCACAAAGGCTGAAGATCACAGGTTGAGATATGGACCATTTATTGGAAACAGCAGTGAGAAAAGAAAATGAACAGCAACAGCAACAATATTCATAAAAAGTGTACAAGAGACAGGGAAGTGATCCACTTGCTAAATGCTCAGCACAGAGCCTGACCTGCCCTGGCTGCAGCCATCCCACCCTGACCCCTCTCTCCAGTTTGGAACAGGCGTTATCCCACCGCTCTCTCTGCCGTGCCTACTCAAACAGAAGGAACCCCTTCTCCCTGGAAGAGACTCCCATCCTCCCATCCCAGCAATGATATGAGGTTGTATAGAATAACCTTCAGCTCCTAGCCACACCCTCTCCTTATTGCTGCAGAAATTAGCCCTGTCCTGGCCGGAACAAGGACAGTATATAATGCCAGTTCTGCCTGCACTGTCCAGCCTGGCTGCCTGTAAGCCAGCTCCAGCTCAGAAAGCACTGACAGGATGTGAGGGGGGTGGCAATTACCAGAGCTAATTACCAGCTGCTCCTCTACATTCCTGAAGCTCCAGTAAGGCGTTGGTATAACACTGACCAGTCTGTAGATGCAACACAGGTCTGTCAACACCAGGTGGTCAACAAACCTTAATATAGGATCCATTTTTTGAAGCTACCTAGCTGACTGAGTGTTGCTTTCAGCAGAAAATGACAGGGCTTAAGCATCATCCTTGCAAAGGAACGTAGATCATAAATCCAAGTTTATCACAAACATTTCTGCTATACAATATTAAATTGATAATGGTAAAACTTAGTTTTCAATTAGCTTGACGAAAATTGTAATCATCCTGCCTAAGTGATTAATTATGTCGTACTTCATTTTTGTTTATTATAGTTCATAACATTTTTAAAAAGCAGATTTAAATAATCTTTTCTGTCACTAATGAATTGGGGACAGACTCAGGGAGAACACCCAAGAGAATCAGCAGTTCCACCTGATAGACTGGACATTACTTTTTTTCAACTCTGTAGTTCTCACATTCATCAACCAGTAGAAATGTCAGTCATTAAAATTTGCATTTCCAGTGTTAGGCAAAGAAGCAAATGGAAGAAACACAGGGAGTACAAAATAACTGATTTCAAAATGCATTCTATTGTGGCATGGGTGTCATTTTGTATGAAGAAGTACTATCTTATCTTGCTAACATTTTAAGCAACATGAGTTTCTCGAATTAGATGCATGGGTCATACACTTAACACTAGAGAGTTCCCAGGGTGGGACCTTTAACATACCATCTGTGGAATAGCAAAGGAAGAAATTACATAATAATTAATAGATTCTAAGCAAACATTTAAAAAATATGACCGCTTCCTTTGGTTCATTTTGGTTAGCTAGAGATGCTTCCAGAAAGAATCTCCATCATATGAGAGTGTTTTGTTTTTGTTCTTTAAAAAAAAAAAAAAAAAAAAAAAGGAAAATTAAGATTGTTGAAAAACGTAGAGCACACTAAAGTTGAAGTTGTTATCATTTTAATGGTCTGATGGATATGTGTGAAATCTTAATTGCTTCTTTCCTAATTACATTAAGAAATTGTCATGATTATCTACATAAGCCATCCAGTGTTCCACAGGATCTTCTTTTCGTCTTTTTTTGTGAAGCATAACGGTTGTCAAGCAAAGGCAAATGAATGGCAACATTAATATTCTTGACATGCTGCAATATTGTGATGATGAATGTCATAAAAGAGACTGTAAATAAAAAAATTAATGAAGCAATAACATAAATGGAGGTCATGGGTGTTCTATCCCCCTCCTTCACTGTTATTAGTGAAGCACTTAAGCATGTCCTTAGCTTTAGGTATGTGAGTAGTCTCACCAGTTAATAGTACTATTCACATGTTTGAAATTAAACATTTGCATAAGTGCTTTGCAGACTTGAAGGCTCTAAGTGAAACGATTTACCAAAACTGAACTCATCTTGGTTTTAAGAACAAGAGCAATGACAGGAAAATAAGTTTCCAAGCCCTAGGTCATCAGCCACCTGACCTGCCACCTAGAAAAGCACTGATGACAGGTCAAATAATCAGCCAGAAGTCACACTTGAAGTGTTTTACTATAATCACAAAGTGGCTTTTTTTCTTATTCTGTAGACACTGACTCACAACAAAAAGTTTTCTCAACAAGGAGAAGTTCCTGCTGAGAAGCAGGAACCATAGAACTGCATGCTTTTTACATTGGTGGCAAGTAGCTGTCACTTTGTGTAGGACAGGATCTGAAGTGCTGTGCTCCAGAAGGCAGCCTCAGAGACAGATTCCTGCCTTTTTGATGCCTCTCTGAACATTCTTTAGGCCCCTTTGAAATAAAAAACTTCATTAAGATCTTGTTTTCATGGTAGTCTTTCATTATTATGGTAATATTTATTGCCATAATATTAACTAGAAGATATACATACCCGTTAGGGGACTACAAACAAGACATATGTATTGCTTACCTGAGAAATTGAGCATCTCACTTAAAAATGAGAGGTCCAAGGAAATAAGAGTTTAATTAGGAAAGATGGAGATTGTGCCAAATTTCTGTCATGTGGCTCTTCTGATACCCTTCCTTTTCTGGGTTGTCTCAGTTCTTGAAAAGTTGACTGAAGTAAGAACTTCTCTTTTTTCTGGTGATATTTCTGAAACATTATTTTGCAATTCAACACGTAAAAGATGTCTTTGTTCTGACAGAATCTAAATGTCTACACATTGTATATGTCCTCTATAATATTCCCTAAAGTGTTAACCTTTCAATATACATATAATTTTGAGCATTGTAACAAATATTTATGAGTTAAAAAAAAATACCATTAAACTAACTGTTAAGGATCTCAAGAAAGACTATTACATTACTAGCTATCCGTTGTTTTCATTGTTGCAATACACTGAATTTTCAAAAGGGTGTCATGTGTTCCTCCTACAAGAATTATAGTCCTGCTTGTGCTTATTCTGTTGCACTCCTCTAGGTAAAATGGATTTCTGGAAAATAGTCAGATAGTCTTTGCAGATTTGGTGAGCCTTTGGGCTAGTTAACTGAAATAACATGAAGGTATTGTTCATCAGACCTTTAATGAGTGATGAATTGCATAGCTTTTACACCTGCAGTTGCCATTCACAGCCTGAATCAACAGTTCACTAGGAAAACTTATAAATATAATTTGGCACCAAAGATATTCTTTATATGAGCATTTTTAAAGCTAACATGAACTGATTTGTTTAAGAAAGTAACCCCAAGAAAAAAGATGAGAGTGGAAATAAGTATTTTTAACTAAATTTGGTTTCTGTTTACCCAATTAGAATACTGTGTAGCTCTGGGGGAAAAAAGAAAAAAAAATATTACTTGAATTTCAGATTTTACGTCATTTGCAAGAGGTTTTTTTTCATGGGAGGCTGTTATATTGAAAGTCAGAATATGGGTCTTTAAATTTTCATGCTCAGCTTTAACAATTTCAAGTTGAAAACTCTGTCTCCTCTTATTTTATAGAAACATCCAATATGGCTTCATATGCCATGCCTCACATGCCAGCCTTGGTCCTATTTATATACAGAACACACTTCAGCTTCAGATTTCATCATAGGACCACTATCATGAGCTCCAAGAAAAAGATGAAATTCACACATTCAGCAAACAGCTGGCAGCTGATGTTTTTAAGTTGGTGATGCTTAAACTTCTCTTCTTCAGAGTATCTCTGTGAATTAGCTCAATTTTAACTACACTGAAAGCCAACAAAGATATTAAAGAGGAACATATTCACTAGGACTGACTCAGGTCATCAAAGCCCATTGGAGTGTCTGACTTGAAGCAGTTGAGGTACCAGGCTTTGATTTTTGACATTACTGCTGTAGTAATTCTAGAAGTGCAAGCCTTGTGACCAGTAGTAAATAATGATATATTATATAGAGGTTATTCAAAGACAAGATAGTTTTTAAAAAAAAAAAAGTTCCTTTTGGTCATATTCTCAAGGACATGTTATGTGCTATTTAATTACTACTTTAAAATGGCAGTTCAGCAATTCTATTTCAAATTTCTTGGTGTGATCTTTCAGCTGGAGAGGAAGCAGAAAAGTCATAATTTTAAAAACTTCATCTCTACTATTGTATGGAGTAGAATTAGTCTGCAGCTATTCTGCTGCTACATGTATAAGCAATCAGGCATATTATGAGTTTAAAAATTACGAGTTTCAAAATTACAAAAATAGAGTATTTAAAAGGAAGAGCAATTGTTTCAATACACAGTTATTCTATCACTCACCCCTGCCATTTTCTACTCTTACCTTCACCTAAAATCATGCCCCTAATGTCAAGTATCAACAAATGGTAGAATGTAAGAAAATACATATGAAGAAAAATCTAATGGGCTGGAACTTATATACTTTCATTTTGAATTTTTTTTCCACAGTACTTCTTCCCATTTCTAGTTTTTCCATTTTCTTCTGCATTTGACTTTGGAAATGGTTCAGTTTGATTCTTCTTTGCTATTCTCAAAATTTATCTTGAGTACACGCTAAATTTAAAGAAAATATACCTTTTATAAATCAATGATATCACTCTTCTGTTAATACCTAAATTTAATATCTCATTTTAGATTAACATTCATCAATTAGATGTGTTTTATACATGTTGAGAAAGAGACAGGAGAAAATTTAAAATGTACCTGTCAATATTTTCACTGAAAAAGATAGAACTGAAGTCAAATAATATTTTATAATTCCACCACTCAATTAAAATATTTTTGTATTTTATAGTACTTTTGTTATAATACACAACTAGCAAAAGAATTATTAAAGTTATAAAATAGTTTTTAAAATATGCATGTTAGTTTTCCAGGTAAAACATCTTTTATTCTTTGATGATAGTAGTTAAAATGATAAAACCAAGCTTTCTCATATGGTGTAATTAAAATCATATATTTTTATTTATAGCTGTTTAGGGGTTAACACTGATTATTGAAATATGCTTGATTTTCAGTGATGTAGTATTATAGAGATACTAAATAGTGTTCTTTATTTTATTTATACTCAGATTATCAACATAATTTAGACTACTTAGGTGTAAGATTAGTGAAGATTTGTTCTGAGTCTCAGTACTTCAGTAGTTTTATTCAGTTAGGTAGAGAAATCTTTAAATCAAGCAATGTCAAGCCTTTAACATATACCTCATGTCTTCACTGCCAAGCAATGTTTTTCTGTCAGATGAGTTTTCCTGAATCTTTTTCAAGCAACAATCAGGTTTAAAAAAAATCTTTGTCAATCAAACATAAGAAAATTGGAGGGAAAAAAGCAATGAGTTAATTGATGTTAAAAAAAAAGGGGGGGAAGCTTTTTGTACTGTGATAACACAGACTGAGTTTTAAAATTGGAAATCGAGATAAAGTAACAGAAGTAGACAAAAAGTTTGGAAATTCTAAAGACATCATGGCATTCACACAAATATGAAAAATGTGGTTGGAATGAAAGGACAGTAAAGTACTAAATGTTTTTCAAGAGGCTAGTGTTGTTTTGTTGTGGTTTTTTGTTTCTTTCTTGATTTATTTGTTTCCAAATCACCCCCATTTGCAGTAGGGATGTTAGGAAGCTCTCAGCCATGACCCATCCCCTAATCCAGTGCTCGCAGTGGTGGAAAGAGACCTCCAAATCCTTACTGCTATTTTTCTCCTGAAAACTGCTAGGGAGATCCTTCTTTTGTCTAAGAAGTAGACAATAACTGAAGTCTGCTGAGTTGAAATTAGCAGAGATAATTTTAACATGTGTAGTTCTAGTGATTATCAGTTGCCTCGAAGTCAATAACATTTGACCTTGGTCTCACCAAATAAACACATCTATTCTTATTTATGAAACTGAAGCTGCCACATCTAGTTCTCTGACAAATATAACAGAATTTCAGTTGAAAGCTTTTCACACTGCAAGGCTTTGGAGACATTTGTCTCTAAACCCAAATGTTATGACTAAGAACGGAGTTAACTGATCACAGATATTCAAAAATTTCAGTTCTACCCAGCTGTTCCACCTCCTGTTTCCTGCATTATTGTATGAATTGTGTTCTTTTTTCTTCCTTGCAGCTATGGTGTATTTTTAGATTTTAATTACATTTTAACAATAGTTACACACATACCTTCTGACTCATTATCTAATTTTTTTTTCCAATAAATGAGATTTCCCATTTTAACACTAGTTCTTTCTCACAGCTCTCATACAGACCTGGGTTTTAGCACCTATTGTTTTTATACCAATAATCTTTATCTCTCCAGATTTTTCTTTTGAAATGGTTTTAGAAATTTATAAAGAAAAATTTTTAATAGTCTTCATGATGTATGCTTACTCTTAGTTTAAAGATACTAATGCTTAAGCCTTGAGTGGATGGGCACCCATACTGTTGATATTTTGGCACAATTTCCAGGACATTTTTGATCTGGATGATCTAGAAGCCTCGATGTTTGGGCATAGGCAGAGCTTAAACTAATTGGACTGTGTGTGTCAGAAACCATATAATCCCTCTTTATTGAAATATTTAGCTGTGATTATAAATCTGCAGTGTGAGAAGAGGATTTACCAGAGGTGACTATTTTGACCTGTTTACACTTCCCAATGCAAAGTCCCCAGAAGTCCACTGGACATCCAAAATAGGAGATTGTATTCCAAAATCAACTTAATCAGTACCAAGTAGAAGGAAATAAACCCTTTTCCTCATTAGGCTAACTGTGAGTTTCTGGTCTTAGGGCTCCCCAAATACATAGCACACAGATATTCATTATGGCTTTAATTGGGCCTTATAAAGTGGCTGGAAAGAGGTGTGAAATCAGCACTGCAATTTTATACATCATTAATCCTAAATAATATCTCTGATGACAGCCTTATACGATATTTATAGAAATTTAATTGTGATTAAGAAGTGGTCCAGCAGATAAAAGGATTGGTCTTAACTCTGTTTCAAGTCTGTGGGAAATCATATCTAAATTGTAGGATTGTAGCATAATTCAGGTTGGAATTATCTTGGGATGTTATTTAGTCCCAACTTCTCGAAATAAAGTCAGCTTCAGGTCAAACCGGTTAATTAGGTACCTTAAATGAAAATTATGTTTGACTTCTTTTTCAGTTCAGTTTCCCTCCTTCCCAGAAATCTTTCAAATGAAATTGAAGCAAGAAACTATTCATTTTCTCATAGAATTATTAGTACTTTATAAAAATAAGTAATTCTGAATACTTTATATAGCTACTATTTTGACATAAAGCAAAAGCAAAAGAGTATCTATAATACACAACCAAAATTCACCTGCAAAGTGTATTTCTTCATAACATTGGGTTTTCTTAAAACACCTTAATTTCTTTCTCATAAATCTCAATCATTTACTGAAAGTGTTACAGTCAATACACTATGTTTTTATGATAATTTATTTTAAGGATACTTTTTCTATCAGCTAGTTCCTTGTTGATATATTGCCTGGGGTATGCTTTTATATTACTTGGAAAAACATTTTAAGCAAAGACATTGAGAGGAAAAAAAGTAGAGGAGAAAATCTTTACCTGCTGAGGTACTTGGTGCAAGTGCTTCAGTAAGAGAAAGAGAGAACAATGCACAGTACAAGGCTGATTCTGAATATCTCCTCAAGTACATAAAATAGTGACAGAATCTTTTGAGTGGCATTGTTCCACTTATTGTGTGTTGCTTTCAAGGACAACTGGAGATGTATTATTTGAAAATCTGTTTGTACTTGTAAAACAAAAAAATCCCAACCAAACAAATTAACAAAAGACAAAAAAAAACCAATCCTGAACTAAGAAACTGTTAATTAGAGGATCATTTTTTGGTACATAAAAGCTCTAACTTTGTTAGTATTGTGTCCTTATACTGCTCTTTTAGCTATGTGACACATAAAGTGTGGTTTATAGCTGCTTTTTGAATTATTTTTGCATTGACCCCAAGTTAGTATTATTTAAAAAAAAAAAAAATTGAATTGTGTTTAATCAAATCAGATAAAGATTTCCCAAAGAGGAAGATTCACTGCAGAAGAGCTCTTAATCATACCATATAACAGTGAGGTGTTCACAAGTATAGAGCTTGCATCAACTCTCTTAAAGATATAAATGGACTGAAGTGAAATGTCATCAAAGAAAAATATTTCAAAACAGATAATTCATCATGGTTTTAAACTGTCCTGCTCTATAGGGGAAAAAGAATAACATGAGTTTGTGAGTAAAACCTTGTATTTACTCTAATGATAGATAATAGATGGTGTTCCATTTTGGAGAAATTATGTTGACCTGTCAAAACTTTCTATAAAAAGCTCAGTCCTGCCCTGGGTAGATTTAAGCAATTCTAATAAGGCTACAAAGACAAAGCAGGACACAGTGATTTTCAGCCTCATATTTGGAATCTGAACTCCACTTTTGGATCTCTGGATGGAAGATATTAAAAAAAAATGTGTAGAAACTTGTTTCTAAAATTTAGGAAAAGATTTTTCAAAAACTTGAAATAAAAATTTGGGGAAGGATGTTCCTTTAATCTTCCATTTTTCTTAGCCAAAAACAAAGGTTCTTGTTCCTGTAGATTGGAAGTACAGGAAGTATAGCACAAAATGTCATTTACACATTTCTTGAGCTTAGGGCAGTAGAAGGCTGTTATTCATCAGTTTTCATATATCACAGAGGCTATCTTTTCAGCAAATTTAAGATGATTCTGAAACAACAAATTTAGACATCCTAGATATTATTTTGATACAAAAAGATCTTGTGGATCTTGATAGAATTTAAAATGTTTATTCAAATCCAACAATATTCTTTAATGCAATAATATACAATTCAATACTCAATAATATTTAATGAAATGGCCAGTTACATAGGAAAGAAAAACTGTGCCAGGGTACTATCTTTATAACTTGGTAAACTGAGGGAAAAAGGATGTTCAAAAAAAAAAAATTGCTCCAAATCATACAACAACAAATCATAATCAGTTAATTAAAAAACTCATAAAGTAACTTATTTGGGATATGCACTGCCTTAATATCAGAGTAGTCTCCCTCGCTTGCACTAGAAGTGGCTTCTCATGGTAACTTGTGATTTGATGAAGACAAACTTTAAGGTGAGGATGTATGAATGCCTTAATGTCTCTTAATGTTTCTTGTGTCCTAGAGGCCAGGTCCTACCAACCAGTCAGACCCTCATAAAACATTGCTTCTAATCAAAATGCATACACCTGTCTAATCTTCCACAAATGTCAGAATGATCATACACAGTAGTGTATTTATGTAGACTACAGGAGAAATGAGCATGGTCCTAAAGGCTCTCTTACAGCATTAATTTGAAAGTTTTAGACTCCTGAATTATTATTTTTTTCTACTGGGACTTCAGATCTAGCTGTGAGTGAAGGTCTTCTTTTCATTCTTTGGATTCTGGGATTCCCATTTCACTCAGGCTTCAGTTGAGACTTGCCCTAAAACTTAATTAAATCTGCCTGACCTGTGAGATGTCTTAGTTGTAGATTCCTTGTTATGTATTTTTTGCAAATCATTACAGATAAAATAGAACATGACAGAGAACAAACACTCTTGAGTTTATTTTTAAAACAAAATGAAGAAAAAAATAAACAGAAAAAAATCTGTGTGCCTTCCCTGCTGGCTAAGGCATGGGAAATCCTAGAAGCTTGATTCCTTTTTCTGCCACAGAATTCACACCAGATGTTGTGAATTTATCTGTGGGCACATTCAAAATATAAATGAGGGCTTTTTTTTTTTTTTTTTCACAGTGATACAAATCACACTGTTTATATAAGAAGCACACTGAAAACTTACCCAGAAATGATAGGGCTCTCTTGCAGCCCCCCTTGTAATAACTTCTGCAGCAAAAAAATAAGGTCAGGGCAGCAAGGACAATACAGTTCAGTCTGAAAGATATGAGAAGATATGAGAGGGACACTACAAAGGGCTTTAATCCAAATGGTTCTGGTCCCTCTACAGTCTGCAGGGAAAAGACTGGAATGCAATCCCTCATTTTCCTGCCAGGGAAGGCAGCTGGCTCACTCAAGAGTAGAATCTGAACATCAGCTGACATATCAGAATATGGGCAACTGGGGCTTGGATCTGGAGAAAAACTGGAACCCACGTTAGCATAAACATGCAGCAGCTGTGCAATCAGCTCTAGTGTAGGTTAAATTCTCCATAACATTTGCAATTGTGTAAGTTTCTGCAATTGAATAATTTTGACTGTGAATTTCTTCTCCCTCCTTTTCATACTGAAAGAGGGTCTGAAGATTGAACAAAATGTGAACTCCTAAAGCAGTTGCCTAAAGCAATTCACTGGGTAAAAAATGCAAATAATTTGGCTATGTGACTAGAGCTTTCAAGACAAATTACAGAGACTTTCTTTGAAGAGAAAAAAACCTAAAAGAACAATATTGAAATAACATTAATGAGAGTAAGCCCCAGAAACAACAGAGACATTCAAAATTATATTGAATAAAAGTTTAACTGTAATCAATGAGAAAAAGATCTTTTATTTCTACAGCGTTGAGCAGGCTCTGTTTAACTGAGTAAATTAGAAAGTATATCTTTTTGCCTTAGAAACTCAGCAGAAATTTGGGAAGAGTGCAGATCCAGACTACCCTCTTTGGCTATTTTGGCTATAAAAACTACTTAAAAACAAACATTCTTCAAACTTCACATAAGCACCTCAAAAACATGCACAAACATTCAAAATACTAAAGATAGTGAAAATAACATAGAAAAGCTCTTTTATGGTCTCAGTTCAACAATATTTTTGAGAAGTTGTCAGGGAATTAACCTATTTAAAGCCAAAAAAATATTCATAGGGCCTCATCAGAAAAAGGTATTCCTATCATCTCCCTAGACACGAGCCCTGTTACACGGCAGTTTTCATGCTAGGAATATCAATTCCCTCAGAACTTGGTTTCTTAAATTCACGATTTACCAGCCTTAAATGTAGGTAAAGTATCAGTATACAAAATGTTATTTACAGATTAAGATGCTGGGCAATGTAATGAAAATTGCATTATTGGGACCAATCAAGTCTTGGCAGAGGTGTGGTATGGAAATATTGCAGTAATACTGAATGGTTCTTTTCCATAGCTGAAATTTTGCAAATGTGAAGAATAAATTTACAGGCAGAATGCAGAGAGAAAACACACATACCCTTCTAATATATTTTAATATTGTTGACAGATCATTTGGAATTTTTACTAGTTACAGAGTTTCCACCGTAAAAAAGACATTCTCTAGAGAAGTGTCAGTTCAGAAGAGAAAGAAAGAAATAGGAAATTGACTATAATGGGATGCTCTAGCAAGGTAATTCTGCATACTTTGTGAGCTGCAAGCCAAATCAGATGATTTAGCACAATTCAGTATTAGTAGTCGTGAGAACCTCACTCTAAACTTGTCAGAGGTGAAATAAATCTTTTGCAGCCTAGTCTTCCTCCTCAAGGTTTTTGTTTGGTTTGAGTGGTATGTTTTTGGATTTTTTTACCAATACTAATACTAATACCAATAGTAATATTTAATCCTCTCTCTCTAATAAAAGGATATCAAACAAAGCACAAGCTCTTACTAAGCCTAGTAAGACTGTCAGTGGCAGTGGCTCATTGGATTCAAAAAAGAGCAATAGGACTCTTTAAGACTCTTGGTAATATGATTATATTGCAACAGATAAGGGTAAATACATGGCTGAGTATTTTCTGACATCATTATTAGCTGTTCCATGGATGAGTGTGGTCCATGCTCACTGTGTTAGTATTGACAGTTTCTGAGTATTTCTTCCCCTCCAGTCTGACGAGAGTTGCTCTTGCAATTAGCAATTCACTGCTATGAAGCCAGAGCCTCTTTTAAGATAATTTATCACTGTTGAAAAATACTACCATCCATCACTAAATGGAATAATGGGTGTTCCTAAGTTTCTTCCTCATTTACAGGGTTGGAAAATTACACCTTTATATTTTCTTATTTTTGTCTGCAGGTGTCTGCAGTGTGTTTGCTATGAACTGACTTTACAGTAGCTATTTACCAAACTCAACCTTCATTCCAGAAAGCTGGAAGATCCATTTCGCAACACTGAGAATTAATGCAATGCAAGTGTGTGAAAGTTCAGCACTTTATCTATAAAGAACAACAGGAGATAGTTCACAGGTGTTTTGTGTGTCAGTCTGTAGTAACTGAAGAGCCAGAAGGAAAAGTAGTGCTGTGGATCTCAGATTTTTGCAAATGCTTCCAAATGTCATCTGCAGAGGCTGATGATTGACAGTACAACTGCTGCCTTTTGGACACAGTTCAGTTGACTTCTTGGGTTCACTGACATGATTCAGTTGCATAAATTTGTGTACAGTTCATTTTTAGTATGGGATTCCACCACACTAAAACTTGTGTCCATTTGCATTGCTTCCAAAGCACCATTTGAAAGGATGCATCTGCTGGATACAGACTGTGTACTGTTCAAAGGTGTAGGTGCTGTTTCTGACTCTGACATATGGGATGACAAAGGACATGTCACTGCACTGCAACTGCACTTCCCGTCTCCAAATATACAGAAAGACAAGAGCTTCCTCTGTAAACAAGCAAAAATGGCAAAATGTAATGTCAGTATTGACTTATTTTGAGAAATTGTCTAGAGTTGTGTCCACAAGATCTAAACATCCAAAATAAATTAAAACTCTGCTCTAATAAGGAGCTGTGAGGATTGCACTGTCTGGTTTAAGAGACTTTGATTTTTTTTTTATTGTAGTAGTAGAGCCCAGGAAAGTATTTTGCCTTCAAAAATTGCTACAGTCTCACTCCCTGCCATTAGCTAGAAAACAACATTCTTTGTCCCTAGAGAATACCCTACCTGCAGTGTGCAGAGCACACTGTTGGCAATGAGCAATCATAATAAAGGCATTTGACTTCTGAATGTGGCAGCTAAATGTGTAAAATACTTACTCTACTGGGAAAAGGCGAATAGGCAATTTCCAAAATGATCTGTTCCTGATGCATGTTCAGGTTTCTGGCTGTGTAGGTTGAGTGGACCAGGGCCCCCACACAGGCTTGTGCCTCAAGCACTGATGGATGAAAGTTTGGGAGCAAGCTTCAGGGAAAAAGAATGAAGCTCATGCAAAAGTATTCCAGATGACTGAGGATCTACGTGACACGTTCTTTTGAAAGTTAAAGTAGTCAGCTGATAAACCTCTCACTAAATTTAAACTGCAGGAGATATAGATATACATGCATATATACGAGTCACTCCATCTCGAGCATTGTTGCTCATTGTTCTAATCGAAAAGCATATTTTTCTTAGTTTTATGCGTAGTCTCAGATTGAAACAAAGCTATGTTAAAGGCTGAATTTTGATTCAAAAACTGACAGCTGTGCTTTTCTGGGACAATGCAGATTATGAAGTCAAGAGAAAAGGATATGATGTTAGGATGAAAAAAAAAAGAAAGATGCCAGAAAACGGAGGGTGGATTGCAGTCTGATTCACTTTATATGCACCTTTCTAGGTACTTGTAGCCACAGGCAGAACAATATTTGCAATACTTCACCCTTCCTCTTCAAGTTACGTGCATGACAAATTTTTAAATCATTAATAAAATTAAATATTGTAAAAAATTGAAAATTACAGATTAAATCCATGACACTCAAGCATCTTAAAGACAGATCTAAGGGTATAAGATGTCTTGATTTCCTTGATAATTTGTGGTGGGAATTAGATAACAGTAGATAAAATAATTACATGCCCTTTCTTAAGATAAAATTAATGTAATGTGTAGCAATATAATGTAATGCTGTGTAGGCAGTTGTTTTCTTAATTGTTGATAAAAAAAGTGAAGAAACAACCAAGACTTATTCATCTCAATCTGGGACAGCCAAACAAGGCGAGATGAATCCCACCACTCATCTTTAAAATCATGTGAAGCAAAGGACCTCAGTAACTGCAGCAGTGCTCAGAAAAAAAAAAAAAAAAAAAAACAAAAAAAAAAAAAAAAAAAAAAACCTGGAAGCTTTTGAACATGCAGCAAAGCAGAAGGCATGAATGAAATAGATAGTATGGGTACTATCCAAGCAAGAAATCAGTGAATGTCAAGAACATTATTTGAAACACGGAAAATTTAGGTTAAATGTATATTTAGTTACATTTCTTGCTGTTGCTTTAATGCTTATGTAAGTTTCTTTCAGTGCTTTTCAATTTTTTGTTTTTATATTTGAGACATGAATTGTTATGTGTTAACCCAATTCTTGTGTTCAGGTTTGAAATGAGGCAAAGTTTTGTCATTTTCTGTGTTAATTTTCCTGTTTTTTCTGAGACAGCAGAGCTATTCCATCTCAGTTCTGCTGAGGATCTCCCTACAGTCCTAGGGTAGGACGTGGGACCACAGGTGGATAAAACCAAGTAAGTGTAAGGAAAAGAATAGATAACCTTCAAATGCAAGAATAAGCATAACAAAAATCTACTCATAATCAAAGCAGCAGAGAAAAGGGATGTTAGTGATGCATTTTAAAGAAATTATTCAATTGAGACGAAATAATATCAACTGAGAGATATTGCAAGGCAACTATTTACATGGAAATTTAAATTTTGTTTTTATTTGATACAGTGTTGTTTTATTAGTGTGATATTTCCATGGAGGGACTATTTTTCAAAGGCTAAATTGAAAGGTGCACAACAGAAAGCAGAACCGTTCTTGGGAGAAAACTGCATTAGCCCAGAAAGCTGTCTGCCTTTGCTGGAGAGCAGAGACCAGAGCATTTAGCAGGCACATATTTTTAAGTGTTGGTTTATGTAAAAGTTTGAAAGGGAGGTATAATCCAGGAGTGGATATGCCCTACTAAATCCCTTATTAAATCTCTCAGGTATAACAACCTCAATGTTTCATGTGAGCAGTTACCTCTTCAGACTCATGCAGAGAAACAGGTTCTCCTGTGACCCATCACCTGTCTACATGGTGATAAATTGCTCTCAACAAAAGGGCCTCTATTGTTGAATAAATGTGTGATGTGCATATTTCAGCAGTTTGTATTATTTAAAGGCTGAATTTTTTTAATGTTTTCTTCCCTTATTCTCTTTAGAAATAGTGAATATGTTTTGAGGTAACATTTTTTAGCTTCATTTCTAATCCTTGAAGATACTGTGCCAGCTTCACTAGTCACCTACATTATAGTATCAAATTGAGGTTGCTGTCATAGTGACAGAGAGGACAGAAATCATGTAAAGGGTAGGAACCTATGTTTCAAAAGTCAGAAGGTCCTGTGATTTGTAGCAATATAAGATATGCCCTTACAAAAACTAACTTTGCATTTCAGGTGCCTTTTTCTAAAAAAATGAGGCTAAAAAATGTAAAGGTGAAATTGAGTTAAAAATGAATTCTTTATGCAAATACCACATTTTACTTTCAAATTCCTAAGTACAATTATCCGTCATGTTCCAGAAAGATGGTGATAACTAAAAAAAGCAGATAACAGTTAAGTACTGTAGCAGACCAGTTATAGAGAATGCTAAAAATTACTTCTTTATAAATTCATTCTCAACCCCTTCTGTTCTTTTGATTTATGTGTCATATGGCTTCTTAATCTCTAGATTTTATCTTTTTTTTTTTTTTTTTTTTTTTTTTTTTTTTGATACCCCACTAAGCAGCTTACATTTAAGGGAGAGTAGGAAATAAAATTGGCTTTATTTCTGTACAAGGCAGATTGTATCTTCCCCAAAGATTTTTTATGGTAGTTCTTTGCAAAAGATATTACTTTTTCTCTGTGTATACCTGCAGTGTTCATCTAAATTAGTCTTCATGTTATACAAGAAGTTTCTCATTAAAGATATAGGCAATAACTGTTCGTTTTTTCCTCCAAGGATTATTTCAGCAATACAACAAATCAAAATTATCTGGCAGAATTGTGAAATGGGAATGAGAGAGATGAAGGAAAGTTGAGAGCATGAATAGTATCTTTCAAATCTTTCTGGAACAAACAGACAACTTACTTTAGCATAGAAGCATATCAGGTTTTCATTGGGTACAAAGATCCAATACTGAGGTCAAAAGGCTGTGCTACAAACAAATTTGAAAGAGATGACCATACAAAACACAAAACCACATATCTTTGCATATTTCTATATACATAGAACTTGTAACATCTTACAAAGTTTTGAAATATTTATTTTTCTTTATGATAGATGATAAATTGATTTTTTTTTAAAAACAGAAATAGCATAGCATAGACGTTTAATCTGATTCCTATTGAAAGCAAAAAACCCACCCCATTCCAAGTCAGTTAATGGAAGGTGGATAGTATTCTGTGTATTTTATCAAGACATCACATAGAAAAAATAAGTGATGGGTAAAAGGGTTTTAATCAGCTAACTTAATCAGCATTAGTACAAATATATTTGCATGTCTATACTTTACCTGTAGCACTTCCTTTGTGTATAGAGTTAATAAAAACAGGCTTCACAATAAAGTTTTCTTGGTTATTTGTCAATTCTTTATAACTGTAGACAGATCATAGACCAGTTTCTCAAGATCTCATTCCTGTCACACATTCTGCCTGCTGCACCAGCACTTATAACTGAAGCAATCACTACATCTTGCTTGATGTATTCATGAAGCTCCAGACCTATTACGTGAAGATTCACCATGGCCAGAGATGTTTCAGGTAAAAAAAATTGAAAAACTGCAACTGTGTCCTGTGACAATATCTGTTTTCAGATCACCACCAAAAAAACCAACCAAACAAAAACCAACCAAACTAAACACTCAAAGAATTATTGTATTGATTTTGTAATGCCTGTCCATTCAAAAATGGACTTATAACCACAAATACCAAAATATTTTCATCAAGAAAAGCAAAACAACTACATTTCAGTGATAATAGTTTTAGCGAGACTTGAAACAACTGCATTTTTCACCTGCCAAAATTCAAGATAAATATTTGCTAGCAACTCAGAAGTCTTAAAAATCAGCAAAACGATCCTCCCATAATATCTTGATGAAGCAGGATTAATTTGTGACTAAGTCTGATGAAAAAAGTTGGCTTATTAACATTCCAGATGTACGAAGCAAAGTGAAGCAGAGTCCCCAGGCAGGTGTATAGGAGAGCCTTTACTGCAAAACACCAGCCTTTTAAAGCAGTTAGCTCATTATAAGTTACATTTCAATTTAAATTTAACAAATATAATTCAACCAACCACCATACACCACAATGTGAACACGTAATGTTTATATAACTTGCTTTTTCTACCTCCAATTCAGCTGAGTCTCTTTTCCACAGTCCTTTTCTACTCAGCCAAAGTAACAGGCCTGAGCAATGATTTTAAAAGGGTAACAAGGCCCTTGTTTTATCTATATGCAACATCCAATGAGAACTTCTTAATTATCCACAAAGAGGATATTATCTAGGTCAAGTCCAAATCACACAGTTTGCATGATATCATTATAGCACTCAGCCTTTCAATCATAGTACCATCTCTCCATTTCTTGAAATGATTATCTACTTTCCTTTCATTATTTCTCATGAAATATCATGCAGATACAGATGGCACCTGAAAAAAGAAACCAAACAACTCATTGCTATATTCAGTGATTTTAAATGGGCAATTTGTAATTCAGAGAAAAATACAAGGCAAACACAAGACAGGAAAGTTGTAGCTAGACAGAAAAGATGCCACATTTGCTGCAATATTGTGCATCTTCAGTGCAATATTTATTCATATTTTCAGTGTAGAAAAGTGTTATCCTGACTGCTAAAGTTTCTCCTTTACATAATATAGGAGGATAGTTCATACTAAGAAAACCTGGTGCAAAGAAACCCATTTGCTTTATGGTGAAAATATTTTCAAAGATGTACAACAGTATCATAAGAACATGGATATCAGTAATTATATTATAATTACCTTTTTTTCTTCTTAGGTATTACTTTGATCAGTTCTTTCATATTTAAATAATTTAGGGAAGGCAACAGCATCAGAATTATGCAAGTATTTTTTAACATTGTGCAGAAGTCTATATTATGTCATCTAAAAATTTGATTTTCAATACAGATTCTCAGTCGTTCTCATTCTTCCTTTTTCTCCATTTTGTTACTGAAATTTCAAGTAGTGTGAAAGGGCAAGGAAGGAAAAATTAAAATCAATAAAGCAGATATTAATACATGACTCTTTCATTCTTCTGTTTCTTAGTGAGATAAGATTTCAGAATTAAGAACATTTATATCACTTAATTGTTTCATTAAATGTCTTCTGCAACTCTGTCACTTAAATATCACTGTATCCTACTTTCCAGAAATATAAATAGGACAGGTCCTTTGGTCAAAAAGCTCAAATTCAAGCATATATTGAATGTGCAGAAGCAGTTTCACCTGCACAAGATTCCACTAATTAGGAAGACATAAGGCTGCAGTTGGGAGAAGTCAGAAACAATCACAGCCATGTGATTTGGTTAGAAACTCCCTTCCAATTCTCCCACTGGGAATCACACTTACCTACACCTGGGTCACTGTGGATGTGCATGAAGAGTGGCTCTCTGAAGCTGTGGGGGCTTGACTAAGTCAGGACATCCCAGGAAAGACCCATCATTAAACCACAAACTACCCTAGAAAGAGTTGTGATGAAAATGCAGGTAAATTAATTTTTCCCCTTCTTTTTAGTTTTAGTTTTTAGCCCTCAACATCTCTGTTTCAGAAGTCTTTTCAGGTAATACCATCTTGCATATACTATATTCAACCAGAATAAAAGGGAGAAAAAAAGCTTCAAAGATGTAGATTCTGATCTCTTCCCATCATTTAGTGCTGCTGCAAATAAAAAGGTCAAAAGAGAGGGAAAGATAAATGCTTCCTACTATTCTCTTATACTAAAGCTTTTTTTTTTTTTTTTTTCCCCAAAGAATCAATTGGGAACCGAACTGAAATTATTCTTTTTTCCAGATAAGTATCAAAAGCCCTCTAGTAAAGAGGTGCAGTGTGGAGATGGATCAGCTTTGTCAATCACTGTCTGAATAGCAGCCATTGAATAAACCTGTTATCTTGATTGCCAATGGTAGATAAGTCAATTCCATGAACCTTGCAAAAGACAAATAGAAAGCAGATATATCACTTTTGACCCCACCCTTTTTATCTTAGTTCATGAAAAGAAGGCTGTGTTTTAAAGACAAACTTTGAAGGTTTGCTTGTTTGTTCTCCTGCCAGATACAGGACAAAAGGAGGGGGAGAAAGGAAACATGCAAAAATCTAAATTAAGAGATCTGCCTTTCTAAAATTGTGTTTATTGGGACATTGTGTCTTAAGCATTGATTGGCAAAGGCTGGCACTAATCTTTACATGTGTTTTTGTTGTATGCTAAACTATCATCCTCTTTGCAATATAGATTATGCTTGGGTATTATCAGGGAGTCTTAGAGTTTCCTCTATTTAATATTAAGAAATGCCCCTACATCCTTTGACTTGGTCTGTGCCTCCTAAAGTTATGTTTATAACACTGGGATTTATAGAGAGTATTTATCCAAATTATTTATATGTAATAAGTTGTGGGTTTTCTTCCATCTTTCTAAGTTGTGCAGGTCTAGACTAATACCAATTTGCAATGTGAGTCTGAAAACAGAGTTTTATTAGCACTAAATAGTCAGAACCCTCTTTCCAATCATACAGTGATACTCAGCCATAAACTCTAATACAATTTTTAATATATAAACACACAGTGCTTAACTTTCACACCATGAAAAACATGCTTCATGCAAAGGAGCATGATCCAGGGCTCCCCAAGCAAAATGCCAACCAAAGTAGTTCATCCACCCAGATTGCCCAGAGAATGATGACCTGGACCATTACAAACACCAGCCTCACCCCAGGGCAGTGCCTGAGCTGGGGTTGTCTGCCCTTCAGGGCTGATGGGGAAATCCTCTTCTACTTCCCCTTATTGCAGCTTTAATCTGCTTCCTAAGTAAAACAAGCATAAATATGCTTCCCTGAGAACTGATAAGAAAGTCGTCCCAATTAACACTTATCACTGCTTCAAATGGCAGTGCAGGGGAAGGGAAAGATTAAACATCTTAAGGGTTCACAACTCTTTGTTTTGAGGATAACAGTGATAAACACCTAACAAAAAGTTAGCTGCAAGTTTATCCCCAGCAAAAATGCATTATTATGTTTGCTGTCATATAAAATTTTGAGTATTTATTAGTGATTGTAAACAGATCTAAAACATGCATTATAGCAAATAGAAATTGTCACTGTAAAGAGTTGGACTTCGACGTTCTTGTGTATTTCTATGGCACATGGCCCTGACACCTAACGGGCTTCTATCAAACCTCAGCTTCACTCTATAACAGATTCTAAGTTATGATGCTAAATATTTGCTGCCCCAGCCCCAGCTGTCCCTGACCATTTGGGGGTTCTGCACAGCCTGGATCTGGTCCTGCTGACCCAGGCACACTCACAGCACACAGCCCAGCCCAGCCCAGCCCTTTGCCCAGGCTGGTGTCTGATGCCTGAGGCTGCCCCGGTGTCCCCATGCTCTACCCTGACCCACAGGAACCCCAGGGCACCACCAGCCCCTGGAGGCTGCTGGCAGGGAGGTGAGGCTATTTTGGAGATATCCAGCAGGCAGGATGATTCAACTGAAATTAGCACAGCATTTCAGGAATACTTCCTGTATTATCCAAAGAAAAAAAGAGGTAATTTTCTTACATATGCTAGCAACCCTCCCAACTGAATAAATGAAAAATAGATTTTTTAAATTTTTTTTAGTACTTTTTAAAAGAATACTGTGACCTCCAGGAAAACTTCCATCCCTCTGAAGAATGATATGCCCAAGAAAGAAACAAGTGTAGGCTTCCTTAGTTTTTAATTCTGTCCCTAGCAGATCCCATAAGCTTATTGTTTTAGTTGACATTTTTTTGCTGCAATTACACTTTTTTTTTTTTATGTACAAATACAGATCATTTGGATCGTGCAAATTTTTGTACATAATGCAATTGAAGTCATACCATATTCACCATATTCATCACTTTAAAAGACCAGGATTTTATATGTAAACCAAACCTCCCACCCTAAAACAAACAAAAAATCAAGAGCCACTGAAAGGATTTATGGAACAATTGCTTCACTTCAGTCTTCTTTTGCTTTTAACATAACTAATTGTTCACTCTTTAAAACTGTCTCCTGAATGAATTACTTCATAGACACAGTAGGTACTTGAAAAGTCTCTTAATATTTCTAACATTCCTAATTAGCAGAATTTTCTGTATTAACCTTTCCCCATCATTGGCTGGAAAATCTAAACTAAACTAGGCCAGGGCAAGACATATAGAGCTTGGCAGTCTTCAAATCTCTGCTGAACTATTTCTGGGAGTGTTAATTACGATGCAATAGTGAGAGCAGGAGCTGCTCATCACTGCTGAAGCACAAGTCAGTGTTTTAAATGGTTCACCCTGACAGCTGTCTGCTATCTGCACTCCAAAGAGTCCCTTTTAATGTACTAAAACCCTTTTAATGTACTAAAACCAATAGGAAATCTTTTTCCCTTTTCCCACCCTAACAGCTAAATGCATTAGTGTTGTCTGCTTGCCTGTACAACTAGTTAAAATCATGGTACATACACTTGCCATAGCTGCATGTATCCTTGACTCATTCATCAACAAACAAGAGAAATACAAAAACAAAAGTCCTTACAGGCACCCAGGAATAGTGCATCCTTACAGCATCCTTAGCCATACTGTTGGACTGGTTCTTATTGCTATTTCCTTTCTTTCTATGCCATGATTTTTATGTGTCTCACATATATTGTGGATACATGTTAAAAGAAAAATTAAAATTCTTTATTTTATACTCTCAGGAAGGAAAAGTCCTTTTATTTTTTAGCTAGATTAAAGAAGTTAGCAGCAGAGTCACAGTTGAATCAAGTTTAGTTAAAAAGACAACTGATTATTGAAGACTACAGTTAATAAGGGTAACCTGAAAAGTGTCACTCTAGAAGAGTTGCAAAATAAAAAAACATACTAATCTTAAGCAGGATCAGTCAGTCAATGACTAAGTAGTATTTGATATTCATTAAAGAGGGAGGTATTTCATAATATTTAAGTGACGAATGATTAAATTAACAATGAAGTGTTAGATTGAAATTTCTCTGACTGGAAAAACTTTTAACTTGAGGCAAACCAATTTACTGTACAGTGAATTGCATTATCTAAGAGGAAAATTAATTGTTTCAATGGTCATAATATAAGATTTCATTAAATTTTTGTTCTTGATTTTGTTTTGAATAAATATTTTTCTGACAAAGTCTGATATACTGATATTAGACCATCCTACCATTTGTCAAATAAATATTATGATAAACATATAAATAAAAATAAGCAGGAATTTAAAGTTTATCCTACCACTGCCTTTGCAGAGTCACAATTAGTCACTACTAAACAGAAATTAACTATGTCTTTCATCTTGAAAATCTTTGGCCACTGCAGATACAAAAATAAGTTTTGTGTTTCTTTTATATATTTTGCAAGTTACCTAAGAAACATATGGAGTTCTTTACAAGAAGGAATGACTGCAAAGCTTTGATTGTCACGGTTATTTTGTTTTCAGTACAACTTTCTTGGGGAAATGGAAGAAGAGGTTCCTGGCTGTATCTGCTTAACTTCAATATATGCTTACAGCATGCAGCATAACATAATTTGCAACATTAAAGAAGAAAAAGTAGAGGCGCAGATATTGTGCAAGATGTCAAAATGAAAAAGAAGTTTGAAGATATACATCCTGAAAAGCTGGGAAGATAAAAGAACAAACAATAAAACTGAGATTTCAGAAATTCCTGAATTTCTAGCTCTGATTTTGTAAAATCCTTTGCTTGTAGTCTCAATGAAAATAGAAGCAAGCAAATAATAGGCACTTAAAGTGTAGCCTGGTGACTGGCATGGAGAAAACATACATCAACAGGGATCAATTGTTCTCTGTCTTTTCTAATCAAAAATCCTTAAATATCAAATTAAGCCATTTTATTTCAGGTTTAAAAAAAAAAAAAAACTAAACAGATATTATTTCTTCATACAATTGATAGCTAAGTTATATTTTACTACAGGATGCTGAAGAAGCAAATCTTTATGACTGGACGACATCACAGCAGAAAGTACATCAGGACTATTAAACACAAAAACAGCACCTTTCACTCACACTCACCCCCCTGATATAAATTGAGAAAGTCTGGGAGAATATTTCAGTAAAATATTATCATCTTATTGCCTGTATTTTTTATCACTCACTGTTCTTCCAGTATTTAGCATTTGTCATGCTGGAGACAGAAGAAAGGAATTTCAGCCTGATTTATGTAACTGTCATATGCTTCCAAAAATAAATAAATATGTGTACCTGAAGATGATGCCTTTCTCAGATGACAATTTTTTTAAATCAAAAGTTATCAGACATTTAGAAAAGAATATATCTTCAATTAAAAAAAAAATTAGTGTGTTTGGGCAACACAAAACACTCAATGATTGCAGCTCAAATTACATTCAACCATATTCTTACAGACTGCAAACTGAGAATCAAAGACACTTTGTGTTCCTGCAGTCAGAAATGAGAAGGAGCTGCAATTTTATGTGCCTGTAATGTCACTAGCTGCTGGAAGAATTAGAAAAAAAAATTGAAAAAGAACATCTTATTCCATCAATTTTAATCAATTCTGGAATGCAATAAATTTCTCTGGCTTGGAGTACTAATATTTCCCTTTAAGGGTACATATCACTAAAAAAACTGTTCCATTCCAGACATGTAGCAATACTGTAATTGCAACACCCTTGTAATACACATCAAGTAATTAACTTGTTTTTACTTTATGATCCACAGTTTTGTCTGACGTAAGGTGGCAAAAAGAATAGGATTATGCTGTCAAACTATTACCAATAAAGTATTTGGACTTGCAACATAGAGAATACCTCAGTTGTGCTCTTGTCCGGAGATGGAATTAAAAGCAGCCTGGTATAGGGTCAGATCAATTTTAGAAATGCAAGTTTTGAGAATCTATACTATGCTGATGTAATGACAGATAAATTACTAATTTCAGATTTCAAACATATTGTGCATAAAAATTGCAACTGCTTTGAATATTCTGATTAATCTGATTTTTTTGCTTTGAAATATTTCAGCAAAACAACCTCAATTATGAAAACCTTCAGAAGGAGTACAGGCAGAATATATCTAAGCTTTTCCTTGTTTCATGACAGCTCAAGTGCCCCACCACCAAAGAACCAAATTCAGTCATTTCTGCTAAATAGAAGATGACCAATCCATAACCCCGAAATCAAGTGGCAAGAACTGATTCCCATCCATGCTTGTTAAAGTTGGTCTTGTGTAAGGCAAATTGCCCATGTCTGTCCTGAAAAGCACTCTGTCTTGAATCTCCCCTGGGTCCTTTGTGCTCTATTTGACAAAATTAGTATTTTTTTCTGGAAATGTGGGACGTGAGGTTTTATGGGTTACTTGAGTGTACAATGCTGTTGAGAGAGAGCTGGAGGGCTGCCTAAGGGAGAAAAAGCCAAGACTGGTGGCATTTTCTCAGTACCCGTCTGGGTAACCTGGGATCAAACTGCTGGGATGGACACCTTGACAAACCTGCTCTGACTTACCAACTTGATATACTTTAGCCTTGGACCTGACATGTCACTGCAGATTTGTTCAGCTGTGTGGGCTGACCCTGGCTGGATGGCAGACACCCACCTAAGCTGCTCTATCTCTCCCCTCCTCAGCTGGACTTGGGAGAGAAAATATAATGAGGGGTTCATGAGTTGAGACACGGGCAGGGAGAGATCACTCACCAAACGCCATCACAGGCAAATCAGATTTAAATTAGAGATATTGAACTTATTACCAACTAAATCAGAGCTGGATAATGGGAAGTAAAATAAAGCCTTAAAAGCACCCTACCCCTCTGTCTTTCTCAGGCTTAACTCCTCTCCCCAGCAGTGCAGGGACACAAGGTATGGAGGTTACAGTCCCTTCATCACAAATTGTTTCTGCTGGTGCTCAGGGAGAGGAGCCCTTCCCCTGCTCCAGTGTGGGGTGTCTCCCATGCAGACAGCTGCACTCCTCCAACGTGAGTCCATCCCATGGGCAACAGTCCTTCCCAAAAGGCTGCAGCATGGGTCACTTTTCTGTGAGGTGCAATTCTTCAGACACAGCCTGCTCCAAAGCAGGTCCCCCACGGCATTAGAAGTTCTACCAGGTAACCTGCTCCAGTGTGGGCTCCCCTCCTCGTGGATCTGTGGATCCCTCTCAGGACTCTGTTTTCCAGCTTGGGCCTCCCACAGGGTCACAGCTTCTTTCAGGTTCCACCTGCTCTGGCATGAGGCTCGTCCAGGGGCTGCAGGGGGATCTCTGCATCTCCCAGGGGCTGCAGGGGGATTTCTGCATCTTCCAGGGGCTGTGGGGGGATTTCTGCATCCCCCAGGGGCTGTGGGGATCTCTGCATCCCTGTGCCCTCCAGGGACTGCATGGGGATTTCTGCATCCCCCAGGGGCTGCAGGGGGATTTCTGCATCCCCCAGGGGCTGTGGGGGGATCTCTGCATCCCTGGGCCCTCCAGAGGCCCTCAGGTGTTTCACCATGGGCTTCACCACAGCTTGCAGAGGAATCTCAGCTCCAGCACCTGCAGCACCTTCTGCCCTTCCTTCTCCACTGACCTGATGTCTGCACAGCTGTTCCTCTCACATGTTCTCACCCCCCTCTCTTTTGGTTGTAATTACATCTGCACAATAACTTTTTCCTTATTTTTAAATATGTTAGCACAGAGGCATTACCATCATTTCCGACTGGCCCAGTCTAGACCAGCTGCAAATCACCTTGGGGTTTGCAAGGATTGATTGTCAGACACAGAGGAAGCTTCTGGCAACTTCTCACAGGAGCCATGCCTGTAACCCCCTCACAACCAAAACCTGGCCACACAAACTGAATACATCACCAGTCTAGGGGGCTGGCTGTCATAAACATTGCCCTGATTTTCTTACATGGGTACTGTGGGATCAGGCTGTGGTTGCCACCATCCCATCTGCCTTGCTCTCACCCTTGGATCCCATTCCCTTTCCCTTGCAGCTGACTCCTGCTGCTGTTTGGCAGTGGGTCCCCTGCTCCCCCACTAGTCCCAGAACCTTGCCATGAAAACCTAATACATGACTCTTCACACAAGAATAGGATGAAGCCAGTCCTGGCTATTTCTGGCATTTGCAAGCTATCGATTCCTGGATGTACAGCAAGAAAAGTAGAAGCTGTTAGAGCACAGATCTGAATGAGGGATATATAGGTTTGTAATTTTTATTGCTAAGGTGATGTTCTAAGGTGATAACTTACCATGGTGAATACCATCACCAGGATTCAAAACGTTTGAGGTTTTTTGAGTGATCTGAGGTGCCAAAAGTGTTCCTCTCCCAGTTCTTCTTTGCTTTGCTATTGCTAACATTGAGATAGGAGTCTGGGAAGGCCCTGAATGGATTGAAAACACACTGAGATCTTCCACTAAGTGATTCCTCATACAGAAAAATGCTTATATAGAGCAAAGTGCTGGATGAGTGCACGGGATCAGTCAATCCTATCATCACAGCTGATTAGTAGATAGGTGAAATTGACCTACAGCACTGTAGTTGAACTTCGATTAAATACATAATGCAACATGGTAATTTTTTCTTAAATAAAAATTAATTAATTCTTTGAATAAATTATTTGGAAAACATTATTTCCACATTTCTAACTAAAATTATAGAGATTTTTCAACACAATAATTCTTTCTTCTTGGCTAATAGGCATTCTTTATTCAGAGAAGGATAATTTTCTTTTACATATATACTAATATGTTATTATATGTAAGTATAATTTTCATTTTATATATAAATTGAAAATATTAAATGGGATACAGAGAGTTTAACAGCTATTGTTAAACTAAAATAAAAAATATAAATTAAAGCTGAAATCAAAAATCTGGGTTTGTTTCATAAAAAGCATGGCAGAGAGAAAACATTGGGTGTTGGACCCAATGAGACTTGTGGGTCCCTTCCAACTCAAAATATTCTATGATTTTATGGTTTCACACCACAACTATTAGAAAATTTACATTCTATAGTATTTAGTTTAAACATTGTGTAGAAATAATATTTTACTACTATTTTAAAATGTCTTTGTAGTACAAAATTCATGAGTTCTCATAACTACAACCTTTCTTAATTAGTCTGTAAATAACACTTGAATAGCAGTAATCTAATTTAAAATTATGTTTTTAAACATTTAACAAAAGGTACACCATTATTCAAAGTAACAGTATTAAAGCCACAATTACTTAATTCCAGGTAAAGTGAAGAAAAAATATCTAAAGCCTAATAATACCTGAAGTAAAAAGCCTCAGTGGTCACTACTTGAAGAGTACTGAGGTACACTTCTACACTTCACTAAGCTAAGGCTTCACTGATATTAACAGTCATGATATATTAAACATAGCCTATGAAATTAAGATGTTTAGTGCAGCAGCCAGTGCAAGATTTTGAAAAAAGCCATTATATAATAGAGAAAATGTGGGAGTTTTGTGCACACAGAATTTTTATCACAATATACACATTTATATTGCATTGCAAAGCTTAGTTAGTTTAGGTGTGCAGTTACCAAGAATGTACAGAACTGTCACTGAGATACCAGTGCACTGAATTCACATGACACAGTTTTACAAATGGCATGCATCAGAAGAAAAGATGGCTGACCTTTTTCTGCTGTCATATTTTTCATCAGAAAATGCCATTTCAGCAAAATAAATTCATTCTACGAGTATATTTATTTTATTGAAACATATCTAACAACTGTATAAATAATCCATTTTAATATGGTCAAAGAAATAGATAATTTTGACTTCTATATTAATATATACAATATATCATCTTGTCAATAAAATCAAAAGAAAAAATTTCAACCTTACCAAAGGAAACTAATTTTAAGTATACCTCAGCAGAACATTTTAATATAACTCAACTAAATGTTTTAAATTTTCCAGATTGCTACCTTTGAATTCCATACTTTTAATTCCTTGCAAATGCAACTGTCAAATATTAGAAGTGTTGTACTTCAGGAAAAAATTACCTTGATGAACTCTGTGTAGAGGAGAAAAAAACTAACCCTGCAAGAGCCCAGTAATAGGACCACAACTACTTAAAAGGGTTTATAATGACTTGTGCTTCTGTTTGATTGCCTTTGGAAGTGAGTTTCTAAGAAAGTGATAAGCCATATATACCAGAATTTCTCTTTAACATGCAACTTATAACTTCTTCAGGACCTTCACAACTGAGGGGATCAAAATATTTTATCTTAGTTAAGACAAAGTTAAAGCAGTAAAGATAAATAGTCTATTTGTTAGTTAAGAAGTAAAATCTTTTGGCTCTTAGACTATGGATAAGAAGCACATGAAAATGCAGTACAGAGAATTTTATTGCTATTCCTTGTAGTACTTAAAGAGAGTTTTTAAGACCCATTAACTGTTTTTCAACCCTGGTGGAAAAGGTGATTACTGATTCCTTTTTCTTCCTTCTTCAGTGGATTTGGAGACAATTTCAAAAGTTCTGTCCATAAATTATATCGCATTTATAAATTCATTACTCTCAATCATCACTCACAGAACCCATTGAACCAGCATATAAAACCCCAATGTTTTAAAGCATTGAATACCAAGTCAATATTCACTGAAGGCAACAGTGATGAATTCCATAAGCTTCTACAGATTTTTCTGTTTTTTTCAGAATGGGAGCTTTCATGTAAAAATAAATTCTCACACACTTTGGCTGTGAAAATAGCCTTCATTCCTTAAATCAATAAATTTCTGTCTTGTTCACTCTGCAGTCAAGACAGATTGAACAACTTAACACCTGCAGAAGTATAGATGTCTTTCACCTGGATAGGATTTAAACTTCAAGGTCAGTATTTGGCTCTTTAAATGGTTAGGGCCCAATTTTCAGTTTGTAAAAAAGTGCAGAGATTTTGTAACCAAAGTCACAGTTTAGTTTCCAGTTGTTCCTGCTTCAGCAGAGGTAAATCTGATATTGCTTCCTTCCCAAAACAGCTGCAGAGAACAAAATCCTCGAATAGCATCCCAGGGGACAGATTTTGGCATAGCTCATGTTGCTTCTGCATTAGGGCCAGCCTGGCAGGGAGAGACCAAATTCCTTGAGCTTTTTTGCTGCACAGGTCTGACAAGGGAATTGCAGCCTAGTCCCAAGCTTAACAAGACAATTTAACAAATGGACTCCAGATGGTCAAAACCTGTATTTTACACACAGCATCCGACACCTATATGGGATGTTATGCAATCCCCCTTTGACCAGATA
Organism: Muscicapa striata striata; assembly: GCA_030060385.1. Lineage (NCBI taxonomy): Eukaryota > Metazoa > Chordata > Aves > Passeriformes > Muscicapidae > Muscicapa > Muscicapa striata. The sequence continues at coordinate 36,733 of JAREIS010000363.1, read as the reverse complement.
ATAAAATATTTTCTTTTTTGTTTTACACAAGTAAGTGAAAACCAAATCAAACTGAACTATGTGATATTAATTTTGCCCTTCATTCTATGCAGTTCTTAAGCCTGAATCATAACTGTGACTGGTTTTAGATTTTACAATGTTAAAAACTCACTGACTTCTCATGGAAAATAATGACCAACATTCAATAGTGGGAAACATTATGTCCCCTCATGAATTATAATGACAGCCATCTTCCACTCTACACTGGTGGAAACATTGATTAATACCATTTTGCTTATGTTTCACATCTGAGATAAAAATCTTTAGTATAGATTTTCTTGTAAAAGAAGAGAGGCTATATTGACAAAGGTGAATACCTAATATTATTGGAAGTCAGTTCTGAAAGCACTTAAAGTAGAAAACATTTGAAAAAAAAATAAAATTGTAGAGGAACTTTCTGAGAACACTGTAAAATCAAATAATGCTGAGATTGTCTCTTGGACTCAAGTGGTACAAATATCTGAAGTGTGGTGCAGCACCTCCAAAATTAGTGTGTGCTTATGTTGTATGAGTGCTGGGGCCCGATTTATTTCCATTTTCCAGGACTGTTTACATCTTGTGGTTCTTAATTATTTTAGGAACCACAAATTCCCTAAATTTCTATGGATCAGCAATGCAGGTAGACTTCAGCAAATGTTCCTACTCTATGATGAAAAGCATTTGTCCCCATATTGCTGTGCATAGATAAGTCAGCTTTGTTGAAAACTGAGAGATGCCAGGGGGAATCACTGTAGTAGAAATAGCACGAGTACATTTAAAAATTTGAACAGATTGAGATTTTAGGTAAAAAAATTAGTATAAAATATTGTGTTAAATAATATTTTTTAAAACCCTTTTTTGCATAAAGTTATGCTCTCAAGTAAAATAAAGTATTTTTTCTTTCAATAATTTCATAAGTTAGTTTTGAAAAACTGTTTTGTTACTGTGTTGAGTTTGATTGATCTTGGTCAATGGCCACACACCCACGATTTCACTCATCTTTAACAGGGGGTGAAAAGAGGATGGAAAAGCTCATGGTTTTGAAGCAGAGAGATCCTGTAGCAATTAGTGTCACAGATAAAACAGACTTGACTTGCAAAAATTAATTTCTCTAAAAGTAAAATTGTTATGGATGGTGAGATACAAAGAAAAATTCCCTCCACCCTTTATTGCCTGGCATTACTTCACTCCTTCATCCATAACTCTGATCTTGTCCCACCCAGAGCACCTCAAGGGGAATGGGAGCTATGGTCAGTTCATAACAGCTCCTTTCTCTCAGTCCTTCCTCACACTCCCTGCTCCTGTGTGAGCTCCTTTCCATGGGCTGTAGCTCCAGCCAGTGAGGTTTTTCCACTGAGCTTCAGGGAATATCCATCTGCAACAGCATAGGATCCTGCACAGGCTGCAGTGGGGATGGATGTCTGCTCCACCACCATCCTGAACACTCTGCAGAGGGGATGGATGTCTGCTCCACCACCATCCTGCAGTGGGGATGGATGTCTGCTTCTCCACCATCCTGCAGTGGGGATGGATGTCTGCTTCTCCAACATCCTGCACAGACTATGGGGGGACAGCCTGCTTCCCATCAGCCACCCCATGGGCTGCAGGAGTATCTCAGCTCTGGCACCTGAAACACTTCCTTCCCTCCTTCTTCTCTGACCTTGATGTCTGTGTGATTTCTCACACTTCTATTTTTTCTCACTTTGCTCTCTCACAGACTCTGCCATGAAGCACTTTTCCCTTTCTTCAGTATGTTCCCTGAAGGCATCACCAGCTCCACTCTTGGAACTGCCAGGAGTGCCCAGCATGGGGCAGCCCCTGGCCTTCCCTCACAGAGACCAACACTGCAGATCCCCCTCTACTACCAACTCAAATGCACAATACTAGACCTGACATCTCCTTCCTCAAAAATAGAAAATAGTTTTCAATTAGGAGTTTTTACATTTTTTCAGTTAAAACTTTCCAGAAAGGAATGAGCTGCTTTTAAACATCATGCTATAACTTCCTTCCTTGCATTTTAATGTTCAAAAGATTGTTTTTTTCTTTTTCCATTTGCCAAACAAAAAAGCAGATTTGTTTTCTCTCTGTGATTAAGAGAATCATAAAGTTATGGCTTAAACCCCCCTGTGCATGCTATTCTGTATTCTGCAAGTGTTTCTAATTAGCTCAGTGGCTGAAGTGGCAAAATGCATTAAAAGACTGTGATTTTTGGTGTTTTGTTTCCTTAATTGGAGGTCAAAAATCCTTGGAACTGCAACAAACAGAAATAGATGTAGGACATACCTATAAAGCACAAGAAGTACACATCTCATAGCTTAGGAATATGTGGATAAAAAAAAATTAAACATTTTTAGAAGAAAGAGCTATTAGAAGCTGTTAGAAACAAGGATTTCACTCTGGCTTAATCAGCAAATAACATAATAGCACATAAGTGATTTTTTTCAAAGCACAAGAATAATTAATAGGCTAGGACTGAGCAAAAAATAAGGATTACCTGCTGTTCCATTTTTTTTTTTCTGACACTAATAACTCTTAAAGTGCCCCATTTTGTAGGGCTTAACTCACATACACACTGTTTTACCATTAAGGCAATTAAGAAAACTAGTTTCACTAGAGAATAACACAAAATACATCTCTTCTCAGGAATAAGAAAGAGAAAATAAAGTGGAAAAATACATAAGGAACAGAAAGACAGACTAATGGAGGAAGTTTAAAAATTATGAACAAAAAAAAAAAAAAATTATCTTTCTATCTCCTGCACCTGATGGTCCATTTAAGACTGATTTTAGAGGTGAAGAGCTGCAGTAATTGACCTTGGAAACCTAAAGAAAAGTTGTATCAGTTTTTCTTTTAACCATGTGTCAAATAGAAACAGTTCCTAATTACAGAACAGGTAATTAAGTTGCTGTTGTTAAAGTATATGCAGAGTCATTAATTTGGGAAGAGATGGTAGCATTTTTTCTGTACTTCTAGTGTGTCTGGAAGATTGCACAGAGGAACTGTGGTCTATAACTACAGCCTCTGCTGTAGTAATGCAGCTAATTAATAGCAATCTATTATGCCATTTATACTATATAAAACTTAACTTTTCCTTCAGAAGCCAGATGCACTGTTCAATAATCACTCAGAGCAAAAGTGTTTTACACTTTTAAACCTTAGTGCCTAAGTTCTAGCTGATCAGCATTGTATGACTTCAACATCTGTGCACTCCAAACACCTTTTTTTAAAAGCTGCAGGTTTTTAAACTGAATTTATTTAATTGGAGTTGTAGAGGCAATTTAGCAGCCACCTTATACTGCTATTTTTAGTCTCACTTTGGATTAAAGCTAACCTTATTCGTTCAAGCAAATCTACACCACTGAATTGATTGTAAATTGGATTAGTGACAGTAGCTACAGTTTCACTGGCAGTGCTGAAGGACTAGAATAGTCCAAAGGGCAAAATTTGCAGACTTGGACGTGTATTTGCCTTGTTAGGTGCCACCAGCAATTAAAAAAAATCCAACTTATTTACCCATTAAAGTCCCAAATTTCTCTTCATGCAGGTAACAATTGAACAGTTTTTTGCTTAATTTACAACTAAGTTTTTTACTTATTTGGAAAATTATTTCACTTTCACACATGCTCTGGTTCAGTAGGCATGCTCAGAGCTTCTGAATCTGCATAAACAATGTTAATAAACTGCTTCTCAGTAAATAATTAGGGTTTGTATAAGAAACACAGAAGATCAGATGAAATTCCTTTCTTTGATCTGGGCTATGAATTTTTACTTTAGCTTCTCACATTCTCCTTCCTTGTAGGGAACAGAGGCAGCAACTTATTTATTCTTTCTCTGGTCTGTTTCATGCATGCTAAAACACTGGGTTTGCCAGAAAATAACAATGACACTGTGGACAGATGATTAGCACAATCACCATGGCTCCAGATCCTCATTAACATCCTTCTTGCTGCAGAGTAGTTTAACGAGAATGAGTTTGCCACACCATAATACACCTCAAAGAGACATAGAGAGTCAACTCATGCATAAAGGCATATTTCATACTACTGAAATAAAGATTAAAATTAATAGAATATAGAAAAACAAAAATTTAATTAGGAGAAATGTCTGTCAAGACTATCCAGTGTCCGAAGTGGGAATACTGCTGTGCAGCCAGAAAGACCTCTCTTTAAAAGTTAGGTGTCAATTTGCTGGAATAATCAGTTCAATTGTGGTTGAAGTGGTCCATGATATTTCCTGGTAGCTGGTCTCAGACAGATGACTCTCTAGTGAGCACATGGATTTACATGAGCCTTACACCATGTCTGTAAGGCATGTACCCCCATACATTTATGGGCCATGTACACATCCATACAGATACATCACCAGGTCCCTGAGGCCACCATCAGCCTTGCTGTCCCTGCCCAGCTCCGCCTGCTCCCACTCCCATGGGCCCAGGAGCCCCTTTCAGCACACACAGGGGTCATCATTCCCTGCCCCAGCTGGGGTGTTATGCTCCTCTCTCTGGCCCTACCACTTGGAAGAATCTTGAGTTTTCTCTGCACATAATTCATCTCATGGGTGAACCCTCAGGAGCCCACTTCCTTTTGCCCATTTCTGGTGTCCCTGGCTGGCCTCTTGCCCTGGCTCTTCATTTGCCAATGATGCTGTTGCTTGTACCTGGTGTTGCCCATCCCATGGGCCTGCCCCACACCCTCCCCCAGAAGAAGGCACAGCCTGTAATATGGTCACCCTTGGCCCCGTCCCTCAGGGAGCAGCTGTCCTGTGCTGCACTCTTAACATATGCATCCTATGAGCTAAATTAAGAGTTGTGTAATTCATTAGGCACATTAGCATTATATTGTGACACTTAGTAATCTTGGACTAAATTCCTGTTAGAATTACAGATCCAGCTGTTTGCTGAACAAAAAGTCCATCAAAGTTCCTCAGGAAGAGCAAAAGAAACTGAACTAAAGACAATATCTGGAAGCGTACTGGAATAAGATTCTTCATTAGGTAAACAGTTCACCTGTATGTCAGCAAAAGCTGGTTTTGGAGGAAAAAACCTGAAAACTCCTTACTCTTGAGCTGAGAGCATCCAGGCTTAGTCCCTCAGAAAAATTGTTGGCGTATTTGTGACATATTTCTAAAAGGCAGGAGGTTGTAGGCTTCTTTCCAGGCTACAGAGCAATGTCTGTTATATTCCCTCTCTTCTTAGTTATCCAAGTGTGAAACCATGTGTTTCAGAGGTAAACAGATAACCCACAACTTTTTATTTTCTTCTGTTTTCTACTGAAAAGAGCACTTAGACTCAAAACTTGTGCAAATATTTATCTTGAGCAGCATTTGGGATGTGCTACCAGCTAACCATGCCCTGGGCTTCAGGACTTATGAACACTGTGCTAACATCAAGAACAACAGTGCAGTTCCTTGTTCTTGGAGAGCTGTCCCTGAAGCTCTGCAGCCATCTCTGAAAACATCTTGTTTTTCTCTTAGGTATTGGTAGCCAATAATAGCTACTTCACACAACATTTAGCTGTTCTCTTCTCTCCCCTCCCATCCCTTTCTTTTTTTTCACTTTTACTTGTGGCACTCAAAGGTTTCTTTTGGCATATTAAATTGGTTTGACCATTTTGGTCTGTTAAGCTTATATTTCATGAGAGGTGCATCCATTACAATAAAAGCAGCAGAACTGGCAGTAAAACAAGCAGCTTGTTCCTCTGGAGCATTTGGTTGTCCCCTTAGTAACTAAGGCAACAATCTCACAAACTCTGCAGTAGCCTCATTCAAGGCACTAGAAGCATCAAAAACTATCAGTTAGGAAAAAACAAATCCCTGTGGAGTAAAATCTCAGGCATTTTCAGGCATACACATACCTAGAGATCAATTTTTACTACAAGTCCTATAATCAGTGACACCTACTACTGCTTGAAATCATGTTACTGCTGCCAGACATGTGCAAAGCCAGCGCTGTCTTAAGTCAGTAAGTGGCCCAGAGCTTAGCTCAAAATGAAGCTTACACAATCCTCCAAATCATTTTTTGGCAGCAGCCTGAATCAGTTGCAAGTATTGAATATGCCTAAAGACAGAATCTTCCTAAAGCAGACATCTGATTGTGTTACCCCAGAAAAGCTATATGTCAAAAACATATAAGTTTTCCACTGCAATTGTGAAAACAAGGAAAGATTCCTGCCTAACTGTTGCAGTTTTTGAGACAGACATGACTAGCACCATCACCAATCCCCTATTAAAAACTTTTTGTGTCTTCTCTCAGTGGACTTCTCTCAGGCAACTCCATACAGCTCTGACTCTTCCTCTCTGCAAGTTTCCTTCTTCCTTCTGCATGTCTGGCTAACCCCAAGCTGTCCCTTAACTCAGCTGCCTAACCCTGTCTGTTCCTCACACAACATCTTCTTCCCTTATCTGTTCCTTGCACAACCACACGTCCATTACCTCCTCACAGCCAGCAGACTCCATCCCAAACTGCAGCACACTCTGGGTCTCCATCTACAATTTACTCTCTAGCTGACTTGCCACCTTACTCATGCTCTTACTAGCTGACCCACTCTTTTATAATCCCCATCCTCATTGGACAGACAAGGCTGTTTCCACTCCTTGGCAATCAGTACAGCTATAATTCATTGAGGAAAATTGCCTTCTGAACTATTCTTACAAACCATCCTTCCACATCTAAGTAGAGCTAGTCAAATGATGGAATTCTTCTTTCTCTTCAGTTCAACGTTGGCTTGCGCATGGCAATCACCTTCTGGAAAATATTGGCCAATATAGATACCTTGTGGCAACAAGGCATCTAGGTCATGGCAAAGCCAAAGTGCCTTCAAAGACCTGGACCTACAAAATTGTTTCCCTTAGATCTTTTTTCTTCAGGTACATGTTTCACTTGGTTTCTGGGCTTCACTTGGGAGCACAGGAAGCTATCATGTCCATTAAAGTTTATAAAGCTTGAGACCTTTGTTCAATATACACCAAAATTTGGTTCAGAATTATGTTTTGTGGCCTCCACTGGTAATAGATTGCATCCTGACTGAGAAAGGGAGCAGCTGCTGTTTTGGCTTAAACCTAGCCAGAAAGTGAGCCCCATGAAGCCATTCATTCCCTTCAACACCAGTGAGATGGAGGAGAGAATCGAAAAAGTGAAAAAACTCATGGGTTGAGGTAAAGACAGTTTAATGGTTCAAGCCATACATGCCAGGATAGAAAAGCAAGGAATTCATCCATCTTCCCCATTGGCTGAGAGGTGTTCAGCCACTTCCAGGAAAGTCAGTCTCTGTCACACATAATGATGAGCTGGGAAGAAAAATGTCATCACTCCAAGCATCTTCCCTCTCACTTAATTTTTATTCACGCAGATTTATATGCTGAGCATGATGCCACATGGCATCCCTTTAGGCTTTTGGGGCAGGCTGTCCTGGTTGTGTCCCCTCTCAGCTCCTTGTGCACCCCTAGCCCTCACTGGTGGAGTGTGGTGAGAGGTAGAAAAGGCTTTGATGCTTTGTAAGAGCTGCTCAATGAAAACAAAAACACCCCTTTTTTATTAACACTGTTTCCATCAAAAACAGAGTCACATGCAATCTGCTGTGAATATAATTAGCTTTATTCCAACCACAACTAGCCCAGTTACTTATGTTAAATGTTTTTAAAGTCTGTCATTCCACTTAGATTTTGCAGTGAAGCTAGGTCCACAGATCTTCTGCTTCTCCTCTACTCAAATATAAAATATGTACATTCTGATGCTAAAAATATACTGCAGGATGTTATGGCACTCCAGCTGGGTGAACAGAACATAGTGGCCCTTATTGTCACTTACTGGTGTTTGAAACTCTCCTGGAATTTTACAAGCAATAGAGAAAGTAATAAAACTTACTTTCTGACAGATCTGCAGTTTTAGGGGATTTGTTGTTTAAAATAAATGTTTGTCCTTTGTAAAAGAAATTATAATCATACATCTTTTCTACTCTACTTTGACTATTAGTTTCAACATAGACAATGAAGAATACAGATGTGGCAGCAACTTGCAAGTTACTAAAAATTTTCTTTTCATTTAAACCTTGCATTTTTATATATCAGCCCTTAATGAAACTCAGGACCTGCTGGTCAATTAATAGATGCATCATATCAAGAACATTTTAAGGAATGCTGTCACTAATAAAGTCATGGGTTGCATAAGTTTCCAGAAAAGGTTGGAATCAGAAGAAAATGCTGTTCTGCAAGTAAGTCTTAAAATAGTCTTTACTTACCAGATGTCCTCCATGAATTGAGGATATTTAAACCATTTTTAGGAATCTTGAGTGTTTTTTTCATCTAAGAACTGGATAAATTACAGAGCAGAATACTCTCAATTTACTAAATATCTGATAATTGTATCTGATTAAGCATCATTGTTTTGTGGGTTTGTGTTCCATTTCCAACTTATAATATGATCAATTAATTCCTCTTTTAAAATACTTTGATACACTGAGGGAAAAAAAAAAGAAAAAGAAAAAGAAAAATACCTTTCTTTAAAACTGGATGATAATATATAAGTCTAAAGAGACAGAATATCAGAAGAGAAGGTTGAGGAGTGGCAAAGTTGATTTGGCACATTTTTATTGATGCTGTGTTTAATGGCACTCTAAGTTATTAAATCCTGACAGCAAAAAATTCTGCCTGTAAGTCAGTCATGATTTTTAACATGAACAAATATAAACAGGACAAAGTCTAAGTTCAAAAGTAGGTCAATGCTATTTACCTGTAGGTGTCATAAAATGGTGTCATAAATCTTAGACTTTAGTTGACTTAGCATGATGACTCTTTATGTTGAAATGTAATGATTTTTGTGAGCTACTTGGATTTTAAAGTATTTGTACATAAGCTTTGTTTCCCTGTTTTTGTTTTGTCCTCAGAAAAAGTTTTATTGTGTGTGTGAGTGTCTCCATAGGAATGAAGTCAGGCAGAAAGTACAAAGCAGTGACTTTGAAACAGCAGCACTCTGTCCTGAAAACAACAGGACCTGGGGATATATAAGTCTCTAAAGACACACAATCATCTTCAAGCACAGCACAGAATTCTTTAATGCTTATTCACCGCAGTTATACACTTCATATGATGACTCAAAAGAATGATTTGGTGAATGGAGATGTAGACTCACTAAATGGACTGGTAACGTCAGAAAATTTAAGTTCTTATAGAGTGGTAAGGTCAGAAAATTGTAAGTTCTTAGGCAGAATGCATAAAATTGGCTTGAAAGTTATTTGGCATGTTTCCTAGTACCAGGGACTCCTGTAGAATATTAAAGAAATTCAAACTAAGTAATTAATAAAATAGATTGCAAATTTTAAAAAATAAACCCACAGAATGGTCATTGCACTAGATACTATGAAAGTAATGTAAACTATTGCAACACAAACCTGCCCCAAGCCTTTCAAACTCAGAGTGCTTTGTGGGTGCTCCCAGAGCATCCACTGAGACTTTACCTTCTCAATAAATTAAAGTGTTATTAAAGCTGCACTAATTATCTGTGTGCTTTCCGTTGCATATCAAGAGATTATACTCTTTAAAGCAAAATAGCAAAAAGGACACTTTGCTGTGTCAGGATAACAAAGTCTTCATTACATTCTAGCCCAATTTTTCCTCTCTTTTTTTTTTTTTTTTTTTTTTTTTTTTTTTTTTTTTAATGGGGAAGATATAGCAATTTTTGCTAATGTTAATAGGCAGTGGAGAGACTTAAAATAAGCATTTACCCTAAGGACATGAATTAAAGAAAAAGCTCATGCATTTTTTACCCTGGAGGAGGTGTTTGGTTTATGGGTCACTGATTCAGCAAGACTGAGATAGAAAGAGATGACCTGAACACCACATCTTTCAACAGGTAGAGAGAGAGGTTGAAGGTGAGTTGTAGCCTTTACAACATTAACTCTGATACACAAATTGCATTAACAAAACCTCTTCCTGAAGCTGATTGCATTCAGAGTCTGTGCTGTATCAGTGCACTCTCCTTCCAAAATAGCTGGAATTTTGGTCTCTAGCAATGAACCTGACTTTTGGTTTGGTTTTTTCCTGCCCAAAGTCTAACAAAAGGGAATAATTGCCACATTTCTGCCAAGAATATTATTTACTATGGCCGAAATGAGCACTGGGGTCTTCATGTCCTGGGTATGCTTCCCACAGCTCTTTTCTAGAAGCCAGAGTAAGGTTTTACTCATAAGTATCTTAAATACTTCTACAGACTTCAGTGAGGATAAAGCTTAAAGCTTTTCTTTTACCACCTTTTAGTTGAGCTTTTTCCTAACTTAGGAAATTGGCATTTCTTGCCTTGTCCATTAACTTCCTCAGGTTTCTGTAAAGCTCCTTGTGAAAATATGACCACAAGCTCTCCTCTTGTTCCCTTATGGCCTTATAAGAGAAGTCTGTGAATGGTCTTGTGAAATATTCCTTTCTTAATAACTCTGCTTTGGGAGCAGACAGGCAATAAATAAAATTGAAATTTACCTATAGCTGTTTTAGATATCTGGAGCTTCCAAATCAAGACATCTTTTTAAGAAAAACTGATAATTTATTTACTATGATCTTAGTTTTGGGGTTTTTTTTTTTGAGAGAAGAAAAATGGCTGGGAAACAAGGGAAGCCAAATCACAGAACCACAAAATATTCTGAGTTGGAATGGACCCGCAAGGATCATCAAAGTCCAGCTCCTGGCCCTGAACAGGACTATTCCCAAGAATTCCACCATGTGCTCATTGTCCAAACGCTTCCTGAACTCTTGTCAGGCTTGGTGCTATGACCACTTCCTTGGAAAATGAAATATTAGTAGTAGTTAATTGTTGTAGCTGGAAACTTTGATGAACATAAGTACCCCTAAAAAACCTGATTAAGCAACAGTCTCATCTTCTCCACTTATCTAATTCAAGAGGTCCTTAGACCAATTTTTCTCACTGTCTCAATAGTTTGTTTTAATATTGGTCTGCAAATAATTTTATATGAAGTAAATCAGTTTCTGCATAAATCATGCAAACAACCCAATATCTCCTACAGCCCAGTTGGTAGCTAGTGTAAAAAAGAAACTGGTAGCTGCTGTAAGGAAGGAAAAGGCTTCAGAGATGAGATAAAGGTAATCTTTGTAATGGGTCCCAAGCATCCCATTCTAGTAGGATAACTAAGCAGGAAATGGAAGGGGAGATCAGCTCCATATTTATGATGTGGCATGTAGTCTATAGCATTAAAACTTAATCATGTAGACCTAAACTTTTGCTTTTGTTAGATATGACCAGAGAGAAGGAAAAAAACCCAAAAACCAACGTGTCATAGACCATTAAATTTTAAATTATTTAATGATCAAGAAACAAAGTTTGGAGTGAACCTGAACTTTTTTGTTTCTTTCATTCTTTTTAGGCATTCCTGAATATTTTTTACACAAACTAACTTATGAACTTCTCGTGAAGTTAGGTAGTTAAATTCTGAAGGTCAGAGTAACTATGACCCTGCTCAGTCAACAGCTGGAAAACACTACATCAAACGTTAAATGTGACTCAGTGTTCTTCCTATAAGGAGCTGTTGCCAAGAGCACAACCGTGGGTGTAAGTATTTATTGTGTTCAGGCTTCAGTAAGCTTCATCATGATAATTAATTCATGAGATAAGGAAGGTATACATGATTAAGGTCACTTCATCACCAAACAAAAAGTGAGAAGCTGTCTCTTAGCCCTGGTGTTTGTGCTATTTATAAGTCCAAGTTCAGAGGGGAGTCTAGAAACCAAAGGCTGCTTTGATGATTTGTGCGACATGCCTTCAAATGAAGAAGCAAATATGATGGAAAGCTCCCCAGGGGGTTTCTTCTGCCTGCAGGCATAACCTGGTTTTTTCCTAGGATTTAGTTTCAATTAACTCCTCATCAGTTGTGTGCTGAGCTCAGCAAGGCACCAGATCAGTCAACAGTCTTCATAAATTGTGGAAAAAAAATATTTTAATATAATCTGAATTATTTATCAGAGTCCATCACATCCTAGCCTTTCTTCCATGTTGTTTTGTAAACCATGGGTATGATGATTCAGTATTAGTTTGCATTTTTGTATGGTTATTTATGGTCCCACACAGTGTCTGCAAAAGATACTTTCTCTAATATGATTGTATTTTGTATTCTTTTTTTCAGTCTCAGTGAATGTATCTCTAGATATTTGGGTTATATGTTTTTATGGTCTACATCGTTTCACTTCCTAACTTTCTTTAGGTTTTCTAAGTAACATCTAAATCAGTGTATCCCCAAGACGAGATGTAAATCACTTATTACAAGTAGAGTCAGCAACTATATCTATATATATTATCATAAAAGGGTTTGATCCAGGTGACTAATTTAAATGCAGCCATAAAAAATGTTTATCCAGAGCAAGGTGCACTTTAGAATGCATTTGAAAGCTGTCTAGAGCTGACTGACAAAAGGGACATCTTTAAATGTTACTTCTAGCCATGATTTGGTATTAAAACATGTTTTATGTACTATACCTTGAAAGCCAGCCTCTGTTCTGCTTTCATAGTGTTGTTCACTCTGTCAGAAGCTGTGATAAATTACACTGTCTAGGCTGAAGATTTCCACAAAAATAATCAGCATTTCATCCAATAATGTGATCACGAGACAAACTTTTTATAAACAAGCCCAAAACTAATCAGAAGGGTGTCAGGGTACCTGGCGATCTGACCTTATCCTAGCTGCTTAATGTAAGCAGAACTTAATTAAGTACTTGTAGTATAGGAAAGATAGCTACCTGAAAAATTACTTCAGAAGTCCTTTTATGGACCTGTCATGTTCCTACAGACAATGTCCATAAATTTTGGATGAATCCTCCAGAAGACTGGTAGAAATCATTATGGAATTCCTCAATAATTGTAGGTTTGGTTTTCTTTCACTAGTTAACACCTGAGAAGATGTTAAAGAACCTAGGTGGTATTCAGCTTCTGCTTACCTACCAGCAGGATACAGGAACATTATTGAGCTAGTTGTAGACGTATATTATATAGATAGTCCTACTCAAAAAGATCAGGATGGAAGATGGGAATTACCTGTCTCCATTCAACAACACTTCATTTTAGTAAGCAGTCTAAAATTCTACTTCTCTCCAAATGCTTTCCATACAAGTTACTAAAATCCTAATAAAATAATAAGATTAATAATTTCAAAGCATGTTTGTTACTACTTGAGCTTCTTACTGCTGGTTGAAGGTCTTCCTCCATTTTAAGTATTACAGAAGAATGAAAACAAATACAAACTGAATTTTTTACTGGTGGTGTGGCTTAAGCCCAGCTGGAAATTAGGCACCATGTGGCCACTCACTCAACCCTTCTCTCTTTCCCCTGCCCCAGTGGAATAAGGAGGAGAATCAAAAGAAAAACTTACAGGTTCAGATAAAAACAGCTTAATAATTAAAAACAAAGTAAAACAAAATAATAATGGTAAATACTAATAATTTTAATTATTATAAGAATAATGATTGACACAAAGAAAAAAGTCATGAGTCATACAATCACTCACCACCCACTGACCAATGCCAGGCCCCTCTTCCAAAACTCAGATCAGTCCCCCCTTCTGGGTAACTCTCCCCAGTTTATCTAATGGGCATGACATTCTATGAAGTGGAATATCCCTTTGGCCAGTTCAAGTCACCTGTCCTAGCTCAGTTTCTTTTGTTTATCTTCTCCCTGGATCAGCATGAGACACACATAAAAATGTCCTTGACTCAGGATAAACAAAAATTAGCAAAACCTAAAAGATCAGTGTGTTACCAACATTATTGTTATTTTATATCTGAAACACAGCACTGTATCATCTACAGTGATAGGAAGGAATAAACTACCTCAGCCAAGACCAGGACAACTGGCTTTTGTTTAACATCACAGTGAGGATATGGTGTGATGAAACAGGGCTTTAAAAAAAAACTTAAAGCAAATACTGAATGTTTCAGCTTGTCTTTGAGAATTTCTTCAGACCTGGTAACACCTCAAATGCCTGCAGAAGGTGCCTTGACAATGCTGCCCATTGATTTCCTATTGAAGGGTCATTTTCTAAGAGATGTGTAGCAACTCAAGACACTTTTAGGATAAGGGGAAGGAAAGCAGTAAAGCTTCAAGATACATTTACTTGTGGTAGTAGTAATAGTAGTAGTAGTAGTAGCAGTAGTAGTAGCAGTAGTAGTAGTAGTAGTAGTAGTAGTAGTAGTAGTAGTAGTAGTAGCAAGCAGCAAGTGGCAAAATAGATTAAATTGGCTAAGACCAAATTCAGCATCTACTAAAAGTGATAGATATTGGTAGCCAAGTGGCAGAGCAGGATCTAGCCTATTGCAGGACTATCAAAATACCTTTTTTTTTTTTTTTTTTTTTTTTGTAAGTCTAGTAGTGTTCAGTATTTTCATTAAAAACCTAGATAATGGAGAAAATTATGAGAAAATGTTAAAATCACATTGGTCAGAAAGGGAACTCGGGCTCTTTGAAAGACAGTCTTAGAGTTCAGAATGGTCCTTTGCAACTCACCATGAACATCAGTTGTCTTGATATTAATGACACCACCAAACAGACAGTACTTGCTAGGTAGGCAAGCAAATAGAGCAGGATTGCACTAAGAGGCAGATAATAAGCACTAGTAACAATAGAAAAGCCTTTGTTCTGTATAATACACTAATTTCACAAGGCATTTATGACAAGTTTAGAATGAAAATGACATCATCAAAATGACACCAAAAACACTTTGAAAATGTAAATGTCAAGACAGGTGCTCTGACTAGAAAAGACTGTGACTGAATTTTCCAAGATAAGTTGTTATTAATGAGCACGATCAATTGTTCGTCATGTCCCATGAGTGCAGTACATTAGGCATTCAGCATAATTTGCTGCAAAAAAAATTGGATAGATCAGGAAAATATGCTTCTTAATGTAAGACTAGCCAGAACAGGCTGTTTAATAGGCTATAGAAACAGTATAATTTCAAGATCTAAAAGAAGTCTCACAAGTTTCTGACATGGACAGGCTGGCTATACTTGAATTGCCTCAAAACAAGAAGGTAAATAATCTTCCAAGATCAGGCTGTTTGCTTTTGTTTTGGCTTTCACCTCCCCATTCCCTTTAATTTCTATGATTATTCTGTTTCGAAAATTTTGTACTTAAAAGATAAAGTTTACTTTTCTGCCTTACATTGTGTGTTCCACAAGCCCATGATAATTTTTCGTGTTCAAAACATCACATCCAGTTTTATCAAACAGTCTGGGAGCTATTAGGCTTATAGAAAATTCCTACTGTCTTGCTTAGCTGCTCTTGACACAGCAGTAATAATGAAGCCAATATGTTGAACCAAGTTTCTGCTAGATCAGCTCCATGCAATCACTAATGCATAGAAAGATTCAAAACAAAATTATGGAAATAAATCATACAGATGATAAATTGTAGAAATGAGGCAAAAATCATATTACTGGTATATTTAACTCATTAATGAGGATCTTAGAGAAAAAGTAATGTAGAAAACTATGTGAAAAATCTTCAGAAAATATCTTGAAACCCTATTAAAACTACAGCACAAATGATGTCAGCCTTTGAAACAATACCTGAGGAGGAATTATATAGCCAGGACATCATGTTGGTTAGCAACAAAACCTGAAGGGTATATTCAAGAAGGAAATAAGCAAGCTTTAGAACTACATACAACTCTTACTTAAACCATAGGTCATGGTAAAGCTCTTGGAGGAAAAAATACAGGCAAAGAAACCACGAGTCTTCCATAATGAAAGGAACAAAATGATCCAGCTTCTGAAAAAAACCCACAGTGAAGGGATTGGGCCAGAGACAATGACTTAGAAAGACACCCTGAGATAAAGCATTAGAGCAGATCATTGTGATTATGGGAAAAAAGCATGTCATATCCACCTGCAAATCTTTAGTTGAATAGGAGTTGACCAATAAAAGTGGCTATAACATCTTAGTCATGTAATAATTCAACTTACTAGCTGAACTATTACTGTTTTGTCCAAGAAAATACAGGTGCTGCCTCTTTTTTAAGTTTCTATGAATCAAAGGGAAAAAAAAATCAGATACCTTACTAATACTTGTATTTCCTATTGAAATCACAATGTTGTTTTAGCCAGATTCCAATATATTTGTAATATGAGAGTAATAAAAAGTTTGCAATCTACTCTTCTGATTCAGATTAGCCTAACATATTCCCAAGGACCTATACTACAACTCATATTGGAATATTAATTGCATAAAAATAGGCTGATGAATGAGAAGATTGAAGAAATTACTGTGAGAAGGCAAAAGCTAAAAGAAATAACCACAAATTCAAGGAAAACAACTTAAAAATTGCAAAATCTAAGTAGGAAATAGGTCTCAGGAGAATGCCCTACGGACTATGTTAGATTCATCTCATATTTCTAGCTAAGTTCATTCAGGAATGAGTATTCAGAAGTATGGTCAATGTAATGGAAGAAAGAAATAATACTCAGGTAACATTGCTAAATATGAAGCTTATGGAAGTTAGCATTACAGTAATTAGGTATGAATCGGTCCCATTGTTGTTTTTTCATACAAGTTTTCCCTATTAATTCAAACTGTAATCCTCCTGTATTCTCAATCTTTTATCATTTAACATCACTGAAATTCAATATGCAAAGGAAGAGTTTTAGCCACAGGAGAAAAGATGAAGCCAACCAAACATGGACTCAGACCTTGAGGGAAGGAGCTGGGAATTTTGAGCTTCATCCTTCTATAGGGCCTTACATGTTCAAACTGCTGTATGAGCATTCATTAGTGAAAAATGTCTTCTTTCATCATCTCATGCTAATTACTGAGAGAAGCAGCAAAACGTTAGTAGCACTAATGTACTCTGCACAGGATAGTACCCTGCCATGTATTAATTAGCATGAGAGTAGGAAAGCAAACTGTCTTTAGGAAATATCCCAGGAGTGCAAAAGGAGCAGGAAGGGATAATCCTGTTTCCAAGTACTTGAAGGTAACAAGAAAAAAAGCCAAACAAAATGAGCAAATTGCAAGAAAAGAGCCGACTGCAATGTGTTGTTTTTTCTTTTTCAAATTGTCACAGTGAAAAGGGGAAGTATCTTCTTAATGATGAATCTTCATTCATTCTCATTTAGTTTGTTGCTTGTATTCAGATAAAATAGTAACTGTCTGCACATCAATTAAGTATTATTACTAAGTCATCTTTGATTACAACCCTGTTTGTTCCCCAGAGTGAGCTTGTAAATCACTCAAGTTGAGCCCTGTGCCCTCCTCAGATGCCCTGCAGGGTGAAGACTGATTTCTCAAACATTTCTTGGAATAGGTCTCTTCCCCTAGGCATTCTCTTACTGGAATTTTAATGTGATTTTCCACTGGTTTGTTCTGTTTTAGGAGTCTGTGGCAACATTTCCTTTTGGTTTTAATCAATTTTCCCAATGATTTTCTTTTTCAATGAGAAATGCAAAACTTTGCAATACTTTGAAGAACAACATCTGTTCATTTGCATGGAGAAAATTTTATTTTGTCTGTTATTTTTCATTTCACTAGTAATTGACAAGCAAGGAAAATTGAAGTATCTTCTGGCAGAAGGAAGGGAAATAAAAATTTTTTTTTTCTCACATGTGTATAAAGTGAAAACTATGCTGTTGTTTAAAATTTTACCAAAGATGTTGTATTTAAAAACTTTGAAACAAACAACCAAAGCCAAGATATTATGACTGTCCAAAACCAATTTGCTCCTGAACAGGCATTTTCATTAAATAAAAATAAGCATTTCTGTATGTCATACTTACATCCCTCAAAGCCACATGTGGAAAGTGCTGTTAAATTTTTCAATAACATGAAAGCTCAGTCCAGTAGGAAGTGGCTTTTCTCCCATCACCTCTTTGAGGTTTGAAATCTTTATGTTATGGGATATTGCTTAAAAATGTAATTCACATCTGGCTTCTGAAGTTTTTAGGCACATGAGGAAAGACAGAATATCCAAGCAAAATTCAAAGTTGATTAAGTGAAGACTGCAGCCATGTGGAAAATCATATTACCACATGTGATTTAAAAACACAGATGAGAACTTAAACAAATAGAGTAATAATTTGATGTTGATTTACCTGCAGATTCAAGGATATGCTTGAACACTGCAAACTAATTCAAGGCACTAATATTTTATGTATTAGTTATGCACATTCCTTTTTAACTGATTTTTCAGAAAGCTTCTTCTCTAGCAAAGAAACCCTTTTTTTCTTCAGGCGTCCTTTAAAGCCTCCTCCATCTCTTTGATAGCAAAAGGGTAAATTTGATGCCAGTTGTTCTGATACATTATTTTCCTAAGTATTTAATAATCCACCATTTAAGGCCTTCCTAACACAAATATTTTGAAAACCAAAGCAGAAGCAAGCACAGAGAGTTCTCTGTAAAGCCACAATACATATCTATGATATTACACAAAAAAATTATAAAGGGCAGGTATCATTAATAAAAGTCATTGATCAATATCTCTACTCATTTTGAATAACTAAATTTTGGATGAATGCTTCTGTGCTTTATGACAAGTCTACAGGGTATGGAAAAAGCTTTAGTAATTTTTTTCCACTGTTAATTATGTTTTTGCCAGGACCATCAAAAAAAAATCTCCACTGTAGAAAAAATATGAGATTACATGGAAGAAAATTGCAATGGATTTAGAATTCAACATTCAGCTTTTAAATTTACTTTATTGCACAAATTTTACACATTGTGACTTGACTAATTAAAAAAAATATAGTCCAGTAGGGACACTTTTCTTATTTCAGATAGCAATTATTAAATCATATTTGAATGCAGAAGTAAAATCTCAATGAAAACAACAACAAAAAATTCAGTATGCAAGTATTTTTTTTTCCATGTAAGTAATTAAAATTGTGAATAATTTGTGGATATATTTTATTCTGGCATATTCAAAAACTAATTATAAAATTCTAAGATCTTAGGTTTGTAAGTTTCAGTTTTCTGCCCATAAAATATGCTGGTATACTGCTCTGAGTCCTTCTACTGCTGTAGCTAAGTCGTATTTTGCATGCATGTGAAAATACTTATTTTCAATATTTCTGTCACTTTGTCAACAATGAAATTTAGAGCTTGGAAGGCAGCAAAAGAAACAAGTAAATGGATATATTTAGAGAACATAATCTTCTTTGTTTACATCATATATAGCAGTCTCACTTGTATCTTATAGATGCTGGTGTATAGCAAAGCTCCAAATAATTTTCTTACCTGAAAGTGGACATTAAAATGTGTCACTTGTTAATCAGGTGAAACACTGAAGACTTTTTCATTGCTCATATAATCAAAGACCTGTACAATTGAAATCCTTTGTTGGTTGTTTGTTGTTCATTGGGTTCTTTTTTTTCTCTTTTGGTACTTTAAAGAATTATTTCAAAGCAATGAAAGAATAAAACAGATTTTTTTTTTTCTCTGGAATTTTCATATTTGTTTTTTTAAAAGTACATATACACATGCTATGAGGATACAGCCACTATTTTAAAAGAAGACTCAAGAGACAGATCTACGACTTAATGTGACCATCAGTCTTACTGTCTGGAGTATTAAAAGTGGACACTTTTATATTTTGAACTTAATTTTACTTTCAATTTTTCCACATTGACATTCTTGCACTACAGCACTTATTCTATTTGGACAGTTTTAAAAAATATTAGTTTAAAATAAATGCAAGGCATTGATAAAGAGATGCAACAGATGCCATCTGAAACAAGCATCACCCATAAGAAGCTGTCAGACAGAGTATATCCATTGGAAAGTAATATCATAAAAAACCACAACATTTTTATCACAAAGTCATTGAGATTTTGCATGCATCATCCTCAGTATTCCATCATCTGGAATAAAACCAGTGGAAAAATGCACAGACCTGGAAATCTCCAATGTATTTTCCCTCACTGGAGGCAGTAGCTAGCAGTGACTCGGCTCCAGCTCTGTGCTGTGCATTGTGCCAGGGTTTCTTTGCTCTGTTTATTAAGCTGGAGGTAGAGGCAACTCTAACTCTGGCATTGCAATTATGTTTGCAATCAAAATCAGTTGTTTCAGTCAAAAAAGCCAAGCTGAGAAAGTGGCAGCACTGATCATCTCTCAATAACTTTTCATCCAAACTTCCTCAGGGAATGTGAGGGAGGAAGGGGACTTTGATCAGAAAGCCAGTTCCTGAACAGCTGAACCTGAAAAGCAAGTTTTCACTCAGCTCAGCCATGTAATCTCCTTTTAATCTGGGTGTGTGGTGGATTCAATATGTTGAACTAAAAAGCAGTGGCAATAGAAAACTGAATGTGAGGGTGCTCAAAAGTGCAAGAACGAGATCTTTGTTGCAATTGGGTCTCTATGTCCTGTTACACCATATGCAATTATGCAGAACTAAGACATATCTCAAGATCCACTCAAGCTGTTCTAGGCAGGAGCAGTAGTTTATTTAGATTTATAGAAAACATGTTAATAAAGATATTTGTATGTCAACTAGTCTGTTCCCTGGCCCAAAGGCAGGGTCCACTGAGAGGATGCAACAGCTGGTGTCAGCAGTACTGAGCTGCAGTCTGCCCAGCATGTCAACATCTGCTCTGATGGGAAGAGTTGAGACATAAAGGTCTAAAAAAAAAAAAAAAAAAAAAAAAAAATCCTTCCTGCTGTTGCTACATTTTTTTCTTTCTTGAGAATCATACTGGTAAACCTTACTGTCACTGCAGTTCATTGTTAGTTTTATCTATCCTAGGAAATTAAATCTGGCAGAAGCACGGTCTGAGGTACAGGCATGAGAGCATCTCATGCAGAGGTCAGCTTGCTTTCAGGCATGGCTGCAGCTTGTGCCAAATAACCTCAGCTTGGCTCCTGTTCAAAAGACAGCACAAGCCAGAGATGCTTCCCAGCCTGCAAACAGTAAAACCCAAGGAAACATGAGGGTTTAGTCAAACAGACAAACTCTGCTGTGCCAGGGCCACAGAACAGGATCTGGTCAGGTTTTCTTATATTAGTACTGCTATAGCCACTCAGGAAATGAGCCAAAAATCTAATTTTCCTTCAACTCTTCCCATCTTTGGTGATCTGGGATTGATCGCTTCTTAGTTTTGGATCAGATTTCTGTATTTACTGTTGAAGAAACAGGGATACATCCTTGTCCCTCTACCAACATGTATTTCTGGCATCACAGAACTCAGCACACAATTTTCAGTATTCAGACCAGAAGAAAAGGAGGTTCACAGCAGAACCTGAAGCTGGGTACACTTTTTTTTAAATTCTATATCAATAACTGAATCTCAGGGCTGTCCTTTATGTTACTTAGCAAGTATTTACTGTTTGATTCTGTCTTAATGAGATTTTTTTTTCAAAGGTGATATTGCATTCATATCCCAGTTCCCTTAGTGCATTCTGAAATCAGTCATGTTTCCACATTCATAGCATGTTACAAACAACCCTGGCTAGTTTGATGCATGAATTACATGCCAAAAAGGCACAGTATAGTCACCATAACATGAACATTACATTGCTCCCAAAATTGATTGTAAACTGGATGCAAGCACAGGGAGATGCTTATTTGCTTTTCAGGAGAAAAGAAAATTATGCACCCAGATAAGGAGATTGTGCATTACGTATATCATGTGCAATAGTTATGCTACCATTTAAATCTCTTCCAAAGAGTTCCATTTTATACTTGAAAAAGTCTTTTAAGTCTGCCATAGCCCCTCTGAATTCATCATAATGTTGACTTCTTTCTACTCAATAATGACATAAGGCACACCACCATCAAAATACAATAATATAACATTCCTGTGGTAAATGAAATAACAACTAACATGAAAAATGAATATTGAGAGAGAAACATGTTATTTGTCATCTTCTAATACAATTTTGCTGCTGGAAATCTCCAAGGAAAGGTGCCACTGTGAGCTGATGCAGCTTCTCATGGCACAGAAAGAACTGCTCTTTGAAACAGAAGACTCCTATGCTAAGTGGCCACAAGGAGCCTAATTACCATTTTCACTCAGTACTGCTTTCTTAATCTGAGAGCCAAATCAGATTTCTATTTCAAGGCATTGCATCTAAAACAATAAATCAAACTGAAATATTGCTTGGCTATTTTCCTATGGGCTGCTAAATGCTAGTTCCTCCAAAAACTAGAGAGCAGAATCACTATCAATGCAGAAAAAAAGTATAAGCTTTGATCTGTGAGTATATTGCCTCTACCTATCTACATTTTATTGTCTCTACCTATCTGCATCTTCCATTTTTTCTGACAGTCATCGTCATTTTCAAATGTCTTGAAGCACTGCTGAAGAACAAGCAACAGATAAAGATGCCGAGTATTCTTAATCTAAAAAAAAACCAAGAAAATAATTGTTTTTCAGTGACTTCTAGACATTAATCCTTGCACAAAACCCTCTAACAGTAACCACCCAGACTTTGTATGTGCTGATTTGGCAGCATTCTGCCAATTTGCACTGACATCTAATGCATTACACTTGGCAAAATTTGGGGTGAGTACTGGCTGTGATGTTGAGTAGGCAAGTCCCATGTAACAAATTTTGTGATTGTATTTTTGTAGGTTTTCTGTTGTTTTTTATTACCTAGTAGCCAGGCAGCTCAGAAACTCAACCATTTACTTTATCATTTAGCAATAGCTTTTAGATTTGCTACAGTCCCTAGAGGATCTGGGGTCTTCTAAATGAATCAAGTATTTATGACAAATAAATAGTGCATTATGTTTGTGATAGATGAAATTTTTTCCCCGCAAGTCTTCTGGCCTGTCTAGGAACTGAGGACTGCTGTTGGATAAAAAATTGATATTGCAATATGTTTCCTACAGTGAGTTATACCAGAGAATGAAATGAGGGAGTACCTTTTCCATGGGTAGTCATACAACCATAATATTTTTTTTTGGATATTCTAATTGTGGGAGCTTATTTGGTTTTGAATGTTGTTTGGATTTGAATACTAAACAACATTTTTTTCTTCCATAACTTTCTTACTTGCACAAAATTCTATATTCAATAGAATATCTAAGAAAAATATTAAAATATTTAATTAATATAATAAAGCTCCACTGCCATGGATGAAGTCACAGTGGGTGACATCAACTGAGAATCTATCACAGAAATGAGATGTGGCTAATGGTTTTGAAGTGCACTTCTTTCTGCAAATTGTGGAAGACAAAAATGTGATATTTTTAGAAGCAATATTGTAAGAGACAACTTATGCATGCATGATATTAATGGCATAAGACATTAAGCTCTGAATGATTGCCTTTCTTTGCTTGCATACCAATGCACTATTTTATACTTAACTAGTATCTCAGATGGCTATCTCTTTCACCACTCCTTTATTTATGTAAGATGTTTTCTCCTTTTTCTCTTTCACACATTTTGTTTTCTTGTTATTTTTAGGGTCTGAACATTTATTCTGGGAATAGATTTTGTCTGTTAGAATGAGTCATGCCCCACCTCCTTCTCCCATCCATACAAGCACACAGGCGGAGCTGAAAGGTCCCTTATGTCTTCAGAGCAGGAAGAGACTCTCTAGGCAGCATGTAATTTATTTCATATAATAGAGCTCTTATCACAGGTGTACAGTGAACAACAGTTACTTTTGACTTGTTTACAGATGAGTTTGGTTTTGGTTTGCTTTCTTTTAAATCCCAATGGAGATAATCTCTACTAGATTCACACTTATGACCCGCAGACTAACACAAAACTGTTGGGTTCCTTACTGTTTAGTAGAACACATACTTATTTATTCTTATATATTTTTCCCCTGTTTCTCACACTGTGATGTCAATATTGAGTGCATGGCCATACAATATTTTATAGACAGTGTGTTTTATGTCTCCATTGAGAGCTTATCTTTCATGTTTTTTGTTATAACAGTGAAGTTATTGGTACCATTGTGCATTTGCTTTGTAAACAAGTAATATTTCATTCAGTTACATGTCTATTTCCTTTAACCTGAGATATGTTCATGATGGCCATCAGTTTTTGGTAATTACATTGCCTCTTGCAATTAGGATATGATCCTTTTGCTTCCTTGACACACGCTCACACATTTGATGCATACATGCATCATACATACAGGGAAGTGGCAATTCCAAAAGAAAATTTATTGGAATATACTGGGTAAATTTTTTAAGTAGGCATAGCTATTTTAATCAGCAATTTTCCTTTTTTTTTTTTTTTTTAGAGATATATTTATGGATAAAGCCTCACATTAAAACTGGAGCTATTGAGAAGATTTAGAAAGTAGGTTTCTCTGGATAATTACATCAGCATAACCACTGTAAGCATAACTTACTCTTATTTTAAAATTTCAGTCATGGACACAATATGTAAGACAACCTTTTTTGTTCCACTTTCAACTCCCACACTTCACTCAATTTTTCTTCTTAAATTGGATTAGAATCTCTTGAGTAGAAGCAATTACCTTGATTCCTTAAATTCTCTGTCGAAGATAGAAGGTGTCTGAAATACAAGGAAAGAACAATCTTCAGGATTGTTTTTCCTATGTTGTAAAATCTGCCAATCACTTTCCAGGGAGGAACTGAAAGGAGGAGGAGGAGATGAGCAGGGAAATTAAAAAAAAAAACCATGTGCTTCTGTTTGTACTTTACATTTGTAACTTTATGGTCAAAAGTCCAGAACTATAATTATTTTAAATATGAATAATTTGTAATCTTTTAGTCCTTTTACTTTGCACAGATCTTTGTGAAGTACTCTTGAGAGCATTATGCTCAGCTTGTGTAAAGTACAACAGTTCCATAGTAGATGTATGAAGTTTGTAAACAATTGTATTTTTGGACCTTAGAGTCACAGAAATACACTGAAATAACAGACATGTAAGGAAATACAGCTTGTAGGCTTCTTATAATATACAGATTTGTCCAGTGATTCTGACTGAACTTGAGACTAAGTTTGCATGAATTGCATACAGAAGGATCAAAAGAGAGATGTAGAAGGCAAAGCAAATGTATAATGCATATGCAGCAGTTCAATGCACAAAGGGAATCTGATGAATACTTTATAAGCCTAATTTATAAGTGTACCCTGACTCCTTCAGTGTGCACTCTTTAAATTAAGAGTTTGTACATCTTGTATAGCATTCTCAGATTGCATCAACACCTCAGAGTGCTTTGTCTCATTCCTTGCAATGGAATGCAAGGCTCATTTCCTTCAATTCTTCTAATTGCTTAAAAATCTAATACATGTGGGAATTCTTGTCAGTTAAACTCTACTGCTAAACACTTGATGAATAGGTTGCAGATGTCACACACAGCTAATGTAGGCCAAGATAGAGCAGTTGACTTAAAAGGACTACATCAGTGGATGTATGATAATTTAGACCTACACTGCCTTCTCAAATAATTGTTCCTGAAGATTAAGGAGAAGAATAGAGATTATTTGCTTTCTCTAAGAAGTGAAAGGATGAACATCTCTCTTTATGGAAGAATGATTCTTTCAAAAGCTTAGCTTTAGAACACCTCCATTAGGAATGGTATTTTATAAACTCAGAGTAAGTAAATTTTAAACTCCTCATCTGCAAAAAGCTACTGTGTCCTTTCCTAATTAATATAAGATCAGACAAAGTATCTTTTGCATGGATGAAACAGGGATACAAGAGGCTCTTTCAGGCTAGTTTATTATGGCCGGTGACATGGCTGGAAAGAGACAGAATCTCTCTGGGAATCAGGTCTTCAAGGAGCAGGGAATGGGGAGTGGTTTTGGCTGCCAGCCAATGGGGTAGGGACACGGGGGCTTAGGGATCAGAATACAGAAGCCCCTAAGGTGCTTCAAGGTCACTTAGGGAAGGTCAGGGGATAGTAGGAATTCTGGGATAAACCGGAAGATGTCAGGGTATGTAAATCCTTCTTCTACCTCAGGTTATCAAATTGCAACATCTCCCCGTTTTTTGTTTTTTAAGTAGGGGGATGACTTTAAACTAATTCTAGTCCGAATTTTATTTTGACCACCATTTGAGATGAGTGGGAGAGTTAGACTGTTTTATATTTGCCAATTCTATATGATTGTCCCCTGAGGTAGAAGAAATGATTCCATTAATGGCCTTAAATATTAAATGACGTATGATCCCAAATGCCATAGCTACAAGGAAAAGAATAACAACAAGCAACATAATAGTTTTGACTATGGAAGTCCACCACCCAGAAAACCCCCAGCCCTTAAACAGTTCTTCACAGGGTTAACTCGAGGGTAGCTTTTTCTAAAAAGAAAAACAAACATTTTAAAACATGTTATGAGTCCTTGTCTGCTTGAGGGTATTCCTTTATGAAGTTTTTGTTTCCTTTTCCTCTGCGGCGTCTTCTTTTGGAAGCAAAGGTTACTTGCTTCTCATCTCCTTCGGCTGTAGCTGGAGTTTTGGGGACAAAAGGCTTTACCCATTTCTGAGGAATCCATCTAGGTCCTGAGGGAGTTGAAACACATGCATAACCCCTTCCCCAGGTTACGAGTTCATAGGGACCTTTGGTTTCCCAGGTTTCTGGGTCCCTAATCAAAACTGGTGGATGCTGAGACAATTTAAACTGTTTACTGCTGTTAAAATGACGAACCACAGGAGGACTCATGTTTTCAAATGAACAGTTCAAGAAATTGATTGTAAACAATGCTTTACAGAGCTTTTGCTGGGGAGACATCCACACAGTAGAACTGCTTTGTCTAGCTAGAACCTGTTTTAGTGTCTGATGTGTGCGTTCAATCACAGCTTGGCCTGTAGGGGAGTGTGGAATGCCTGTTTTATGCATAAGTCCCCACTGCTGAATGAATTCCAGGAACTCCTTGGAAGTATAAGCTGGGCCATTATCTGTTTTTATTTCTCTAGGGATCCCCAAAACTGAGAAGGCTTGTACTAGGTGTTGTTTTGCATGTACTGCCTTTTCCCCTGCATGAGCTGACGCATAAACTGCACCTGAATATGTGTCTATGCTTACATGAACATATTTTAGGCGTCCAAAACTAGGAATGTGTGTGACGTCTGTCTGCCACACTTCACAGCTGCCTAGGCCCCTGGGGTTAACCCCCATACCCAGCGATGGCATGGCCTGGAGCTGACAGCTGGGACAGGTGGCGACGATGGCCCTGGCCTGACTCCGTGTTAGCTGGAATTGACGGACCAAACCTGGTACATTCTGGTGGTATTGCTGATGGCTCAGCTTTGCCTGTTGGAAGATGTCAGGAAGGCATGCCTTTTCTGCTGGAGCTGCCAAGGTGTCTGCCATCTGATTTCCTTCTGCAATCTCACCTGGCAAATCTGTATGCGACCTCACATGCATCACATAGAAGGGATGTTCTCTGTGAGAAACCAAATAGATTAGTTTTGATAACAGCCTAAAGAGCTGCTCATTATCAATGTCTTTGAGCACTGCCTGCTCTGCTCTGGACACCACCCCAGCGACATACGAAGAATCTGTTACCAGATTAAGAGGTTCAGAGAATTTCTCAAAGGCTCTTACCACAGCAGCCAGTTCTGCAATCTGGGGTGACCCCTCCACAAATTCAACATCAGCTTCCCAATGCTGTGTCTGTGGATTTCTCCAAGCCATCACCGACTTGTGGGAGTTCCCTGATGCATCTGTGAACACTGTGAGTGCCTTGAGTGGTGTTCTGCTCCTCTTCTCACGAGGTATGAGGTGGAATTCCTCATTGAACAACTTATGAGCTGGGCTGTGAACAGATATCTGTCCAGTGTAGCTGTCCAGAGATATCTGGAGGCTGGCATTGCTCTGCAACAAATGCTCAAACATTTGTTTTTGTTAGCCTTTCAGGAGAATTCTTTCCCTCCCCAGAAAGTTTAATTGGCAAGTGTATGCATGTGAAATCGCATCCAGACAGTTCACTCAGCCTCATCCTTGCTTTTTGAATCAACTGAGCCATAAGTTCCTGTGGCTGTGTAATAGTTTTGGATCTCTGGTGGGAGAGGAAGACCCATTCTATGATTAAGAGTGAGTCTCTCTGCCCCTCTATCCACTGAAATATTAAACCATGTAAGTGTGGCAATTTCCCCAAAACAATGAATTTGAAAGGCAGTTCAGGTTGATAGCGGTGAGCTTGCCTTTCAGACAGAGCTTTCTGTACCTTTCCAATTGCAGCCTTTGCTTCTGGTGTCAGTTCCCTAGGAGAAACCAGCTCTCTCTCCCCTTTCAGTAAATTGAAAAGGGGTTGTAAGTCCTCATTAGTGAGGCCTAACCAAGGTCTTACCCAATTCAGCGACCCACACAGGGAATGGAGATCTGCAAGAGTTTTAGGATTACAATTAATTTCTAATTTCTGTGGAACTATGGTCCTGGCAGTGATCTCTAGTCCCAGATACTTCCAAGGTGGCATCCTTTGAACTTTGTCATCCTGTAATTGAAATCCAGCAGAGGTTAAAACTTTAACTACTAGGTCAAGCGTGTGTTGCAGTATGGAATTATCAGGAGCACACACTAACACATCATCCATATAGTGTAGTATTATGGCATCTCTTCTCTGTGCACGGACAGGAGACAACAATGAAGCTACATACCACTGACAGATAGCAGGACTACACTTCATGCCCTGTGGAAGCACTTTCCAGTGGTATCTCTTCATTGGGGCCTCTCTGTTCAATGATGGCACTGAGAATGCAAACCTAGGAGCATCTTCAGGGTGTAGTGGAATTTGGAAAAAACAATCTTTGATATCTATTACTGCCAATTGCCAATCTCTAGGTAACATAGTTGGAGAAGGCATCCCAGGTTGAGGAGATCCCATGTCCTGAATTACTTTATTAATTTCTCTAAGATCATGTAATAATCTCCATTTGTCTGTCCCTGGTTTTTTTATTACAAAAATTGGGGAATTCCAGGGGCTTGTTGTTTCCTCTATATGATTTTTGGCCAATTGTTCCTCTACAAGTTTTTCAAGTGCCTGTAACTTTTCTTTCCTTAGCGGCCACTGTGTGGTCCAGACAGGTGTGTCACTTAGCCATGTTAGTTTCTGGACCCGGCACTGCACGGTGGCCGCCTCTAAAATCCTTAGGAGTTTTTGGAATTATCATTTTAACTCCCCATTGTGACATGGCATCTCTTCCCCACAAGGGACACTTGTAATCTATTACAAATGGACGTACACTGGCCAATTTGCCGTCCGGTCCCTCAATTTGTACAATGCGTTTTGATATTTGTGCCAATCTGACTCCTCCTATACCCTGAATTTGCCCAGCTACAGGTTGTAATTCCCAATGTGAAGGCCACATATTTTCAGGTATTATGGTTACATCTGAGCCTGTATCCAAAACACCCTTCACATGTAGATGGTCTGAACCATGTGTCATGTTGCATGCCAGAGAAGGCTTTTCCTCTTTCACTGTCTCTGCCCAGTAAACCTCTGGTGATTTATCTTTTGCTGTGATATTTGCTGGAATAGGAAGAGCTTGGGCTAGAATTTGTCCCTCACTTAAATAGAAAGGTGCTTGTGAACAACGAGCTATTATGATAACACCAGATATTTTTCCCTTCATGGTCATAGGAGCTATTTCAATTTCTACAGGTGTGTGTGCAGTGTCTCCCACAACAAAATACTCACTCTCTATGTGGCAAATCGACATATCAATTAGGGAGCTCGAGATATCCACTGTAATAACCGTCCACTCAGCCGACCTGAAATGAAAACCTTTGGTAGTCTGTAGTCTAATACGGCCACAGAACTGCCTGTCTTTGTTAAGAGAACATTCAACATTTACATTATCCATTACACCCACATTGTCCATCCCACCCTCCCCCTTTGCTTTTAAGAGAGAGGCTTTTGCTACAGTATAGCCTGCAGAATTTATATCCTGGCGCTCTATGGTGTTTATAGCAGGCCTGCGCCTCAGTTTTAGTTTTTTTGTTTGTTGATCTTTTTCTGTTTCATGTTTTGAGGACAGTCCCTAGCCAAATGTCCTTGCTGCTGGCACTGGAAACAGGTGATTTTCTTTAGCTGCTCTGATGATAACTGCTGCTTCTTCATCTGTGCTGGTTCAGGTGCTGGAGGCTTAGGAGATGCTGGACTTGGAGTCCTCTCAGGAGCACTGAATAGCTCTGCTTTGCGAGTGCATGCTTCTATCATCTGTGCTAGGGTTGGTTCTGGATACAGTGGCAGGCTTAGGATGACCCTCCGGCAGGCTTGGTTGGCGTTCTTTTCTGCTAATTCTTTGATCAATTCTGCCTGCATGGCTGGATTATGGACCTGACGCTCCACCTGTGTCTTTAACCGATCTATGAAGCTTAAAAAATTCTCAGAAGGATATTGTTTAATATTAACATAACTAGTAGTTACTTCAACTGTTGGCAATTTAATAAAGGCCTGTTCAGCTATTTCACAAATTTTATCTAAAATAAATTTAGACAATAACCGAGTTTGCTTTTCAGGGCTATGTATGTCACCCTCCCCACATAAATGCTGTAATGTAATTTCATTATCATCAGCATCCTTAGCATGTTCAGGATTTGTATGAATTTCTGTTAAAAGACTGCCCAAAGAACGTTTCCAAATATTAAACCATAATTCATATTCAGCTGGGGTAAGCAAACATCTGAAAAGGTCCTTTACATCATGTGGAACCAATTCATTTGATGTAAAAGTTGCTCTCAATTCCCTTAAATATTTCACTTTGCCTCCCAAATTCCCTTTGTACCTTACAAATTTCTTTTTTATCTTGGTATGATAATGGTTGATATGTTCTTTTACCATTCCTTTTCCCAACGTATTGAATCGGTAATGCATCAAAAAGTATATTAGATTCAGGGTTAATCGGTAAGTTAGGGGTTAACTGGTTCTGTGCCTGTGCATGCTGTAGCGGTAAGTTAGGGGTTAATTGGTTCTGTGCCTGTGCAGGCTGTAGCGGTAAGTTTGTATCAGGTTGTACAGAGGCTGCTAATTCAGTATATTTTGGAGGATCAATTGTTTTAGTAGTTTCTTGAGGTAATTCTGATTTCTCTTTTAATTCAGGGACAGGAGGTTCCGAATTAGGTAAAGAGGAGTTTAAAGAATTTTCCTGTGGTCTATCTTGGTTTTCCAATTGTGATAAGTGTTTGTGAACATTTAAAAATATAGGCAAAAATAACGCAGCATTGGTATCACCTTTCTGTATTTTAGAAGTTAATAAATCTCCAACACTGTCCCAAAATAAAACCGATTTGATATTTTGCTTATCAAATTCTGTAATTTCTCGAGACAACCAAATAACAAACTTTCCAATCTGTTTCTTAGAAATCACAAAATCTTGTACATCTAGCATTTCTTTAAGCTGGGTAACAATACTCTTTTGCTGTGCTGAAATATTCCCCCCCATTCTGATGTAATAAACACAGACAGCACTATTCCCTATCTTTCGCAGAAACGTTACAATATAACAGCTGGCTGCAAGACCCAGGTGTGTTATGGGGGTGCTGGGCTTTTGTTATTCGCCACCTGGCTTAGCTGTGACTACACAGGCGTTCCCGAGTATTCCTCCACAGAGAACACACCGGCGTCTGTGCTTAGGGTCACAGCGTACGCACGCCAGGCAGCGCCGGCAGAACACGTGTACTGGGGCCGGGATTGCGAAACACCCGGCCACGTGTCGCCGGCTGCACGCCTGAGCTGCGGCCGCTTGCCCACCCGCGGGTACAAACCCCCACGAGTTTCGGGCTATCCGTTTAAAAAACCCCCCCTCCCCTGTACCTCGGGGCTAATTCTGGGGTTCCCACCTCCCCGAAGGGATATGTTACCTTACCAAACGGAGCGCGGTTTCGCTGTAACTCTGCAAAAGTTCCGATCCAGAAGCGGCTTCTCCGAAGATGCGAAGAAGTTCTCCGCTTCACCCTCCTGTGTTTAAAGCGGTTAAAAACAGCTGCAAGCATGGAGGAAGTTGTATCACCTGACCGGCCTCTGTGGAAGTCCTAAAACTGCGAACTTCAGGCTAATTCGGGGTTTAAAACAGCCCCAAACAGACAGGCGCCAACTGCAAAAGCTACTGTGTCCTTTCCTAATTAATATAAGATCAGACAAAGTATCTTTTGCATGGATGAAAAAGGGATACAAGAGGCTCTTTCAGGCTAGTTTATTATGGCCGGTGACATGGCTGGAAAGAGACAGAATCTCTCTGGGAATCTGGTCTTCAGGGAACGGGGGATGGGGAGTGGTTTTGGCTGCCAGCCAATGGGGTAGGGACACGGGGGCTTAGGGATCAGAATACAGAAGCCCCTAAGGTGCTTCAAGGTCACTTAGGGAAGGTCAGGGGATAGTAGGAATTCTGGGATAAACCGGAAGATGTCAGGGTATGTAAATCCTTCTTCTACCTCAGGTTATCAAATTGCAACACTCATCCAACAAAAAAACTGTAAGTAATGCATGGAAACGTACAGGTACAAAGCCTTTAGCAGGCATGATATTAAACTAATCAGGTTACGTTAATTTTCAGGTCAAAAAGAAGTGACTATATATTGAGAAGGATTCTTGTCTTCTCAACCTGAATCATTAACTAATGTCTTCACAAATGCATAAAATGCACCAGGGTAAGGACACATAGTATTATGGGCAAGTCTATAGATCTGAACATTTATCAAATGCCTGACTTTAGGTCCAGACATGTGATGAAGGAAAAAAGGACCACAGAAACTATGGACTATCACTGAAGGTAACTAGTGTG
The DNA here is from genome assembly GCA_030060385.1 of Muscicapa striata striata. NCBI lineage: Eukaryota > Metazoa > Chordata > Aves > Passeriformes > Muscicapidae > Muscicapa > Muscicapa striata. The sequence continues at coordinate 4,092 of JAREIS010000363.1, read as the reverse complement.
TTTACAAAAGCACAGAACCTCATCTGTTTTACTAACAAGACATTCTGTCAGCAAGAATGACCAACAGAAGTTATCCCTTTTATGCATTGAAGAACATATTTTCCCAGATCTTTTTCAACTACAACATACTATTATAATTACTTTTGGATTAATTTTTTTCTAAACTTGGGCATACCAAAAACAAATTTATTTTAGCTTTCCAGTCAAATGACTTTTAAAAGTTTTCATACCTTTTTTTTTTTTCTATAAATTCTAAAAGTAAATTTTATCCTAAGAAAATTTCAAACCCTGTTTTTTTTTTTTTTTGTTTTGTTTTTGTTTTTACTTTTTGTTTTGTTTTGTTTTTTGGGGTTTTGGGGTTTTGAGTTATTAAAGTGGTTTCATAGAGGGTTGTTTTATCCTGTTTTCCAGTGTCTACATCTTTAACCAAATTTGGCAATATAGCCTCTTTTCTAAGGAAACACTGAAGAATTAAATGCTTTGTGGGCATGATACTATAAACTCAAGTTCATATAATTAAAATAAAGTATACTTGATTGTGAATCTGTATTATTTCAGTTAATATAAATCAGCAATAACACTGACCTTTTTTCTCTTTCTTCACTTTTAAAAAATATACATAATTGCACTAAATGGGAGTGTGCTTAATTAGGAAATGTGGAAACAGCAGATACAATTATTTTAATCACTGAAGCATTGTCTGGCTAGTAGAAATTTAACTGAAGATTTGGGCAAATCTGAGGTGTCTGTCACCAGAAAGAGTGAATCTAGTGATGGTGCCTCTAGAATGATCCAAAAGAATAAGCAAAGTAATAACAAACAAGAGGCAAATGTACAGAAATGTAATGCCAAGTAAACAGTGTGATTATGAGTATTCAAAGCCTCTAAATAGAGATATTTGACAATTGTATATGGTCATTTTTTGTATAGCACAATAAATAAAATAATCCCAGAGCAATGAGGTGATAAAGCTCCTACAGAGCAAAGGTAGAGCCTGAGTCCTCACACCTGTACAAACTAAGTCACATCATTCTAACACACATTCAGATCTCCAGACTGTCAATTTAGGGAGCTGCCAGCAATGAGGATCCTATAACTGGTCTGGACCATGAATTCAAGCTGCAAATTCAAGCACCTGAAGAACTGTAGATCTTAGAAGATCCACTGGAGAAAGTTATATTTTTATGTTTCTACTAGTGAGAGTAAAACCAATACTTTTATTTCATCAAAATGAGGAGAAAGATCCTGCAGCTGAATGTTTTGAGTCCATAACCCTTTGGAGGAAGATGACATTTTCTATGGAAATCTGTGCTACACTATTAGATTAAAATACATGAGGCAGGTACGTACTGAAGGACATAATATATGCATGATGGAATAAAGAGAAATGTCACTGTAGCACAAAGAGGTTACTAGAGGTTATTGTCTTAAAATCTTTCAGTCTGGGGAAGTGGAGAGGGAGGCAACTTGTATATCAAAAGGTCATTTTGGTCTAGCAGTCTAGAGCTATTCAGCTAGACAATATGTTTTTCTCTCTGTGTTTGCTCCATTCTTTCAAGACTATGTCTTTAGCACTCAAAACCACCTGGAATGAAATGTTTACTTTTGAAAGTCAAATAATTGCTTTTCCCTCTTTAATAAATATGGATATATATATATATATATATATATATATATATATATATATACACACATATATATATGCAAAAATACGTATATTATGAAAATATACATGTATATAATGCATGCATATATACATAGAATCACTGAGGTTGGAAAAGACCCTTCAGATCATTGAGTAAACCCAGAAATGCCAAGTACACGACTAAGTCTAGTCCCTAAGTCCCATACGTCTTTGAAATACCTCCAAGGATGGCAATTCCACCACTGCCCTGGGCAGCCCATTCCAGGGCTTGACAACCCTTTCAGTGAAGAAATTTTCCCAATATACAATCTAGAGCTCCTCTGGCTCTACTTGAGGTTGTTTCTCTTGTGTTATCACATATTACCTGGGACAAGAGATTAACCACCACTTTCTTCTATATAGTTGCAGGGAGCAATAAGGCGTCCCCTGAGCCTTCTTTTCTCCAGGCTAAAAACCCCTTCTTCCTCAGCTGCTTCTTGTCGGATTTTTTTCTCCAGACCCTTCCCCACCTCCACTGCACTTTTCTGCACATGCCTTCATGTGTTCTTGTAATGAGGTGGCCTCAGTGGTACTGAGTACTGGGGATGATCCCCACCTTGTCCTGCCAGCCACACTGTTTCTGACACAGGCCAGGCTGCCTTTGCCCTCTTGTCCCCTGGGCACACACTGGGTCATGTTCAGCCACTGCCAAAGAGCACCCTAGCTCCTTTCCCACTGAGCATCTTTGCAGCCACTCTTCCCCAGCCTGCAGAGCTGCATGGGGTTGTTGTGACTCAGTGGAATGACCTGGCTCTTGGCCTTGTTGAAGGCCATGCCATTGGCCTCAGCCCATTGACTCATGAGCCCAGATCCCTCCATAGAGCCTTCCTTCCCTCCAGCAGATGAACAAACATCCTGCCCAAGCTGGTGCCACATTCAAACTGACTGAGAGTTCGCTTGACCGCCTTGTCCAAATCATTGATGAAGATGTTAGACAGGACTGGCCCCAAAAATTTGCTTTTTTACCCAGCAAAGAGTATGCCCGTCTAAGCCATGGGCTGCCAGCTTCTCCAGCAGAATGATGTGGGAAACAGTGGCAAATGCTTTACAAAATCTATGCAGATTACATTCACAGCCTTCCCCTCGTCTATGAAGCACATCATCTTGTTGTAGAAGGAGGTCAGGTTGGACAAGCAGGACCTGCCTGTCTTAAACCCATTTTGGCTGGGCCTGATCCCCTGGTTGTCCAGTACATGCCATGTGATGACACTCAAGATGACCTTCCTGGCACCAAGGTCAGGGCCTTTAGTTCCCAGGATCCTCCTTTCGACCCTTATTGGAGGTTGGTGTCATGGTTTTTAACATCAGTCAATGGAGACCTCCCCAGTCAAACAGGACTCCTGGTAAATAATGGAAAATGGCTCAGTGGCTTACACCAGCTTCCTCACAGTGGATGGATCCCATCCAGTCCTATAGACTTCTTGGATTATGGGGTTTTGTGCTGGTCCCATCCATCTCATTCCAGCTCAGGGACAGGGTACCCCAAGAACAATTGGTCTTACTGTTAAAGACTGAGCAAAGAAGGCATTAATTAACTCAAGCCTTTTCTCATTCTTTTTCACTGTTTTCCCCATATCCAATAAAAAGAAGGAGATCTTCCTTAGCCCTCCTTGTATTTTTTTCTGATGCATTTACAGAAATGTTTTTTATTGCCTTTTATTCCAATAGTGAGATCAAGTTATAGTTAAGTTTGAGCCCTTTCAATTTTCTCCCAGCATAACCTCTCAATATCTTTGTAGTCCTTTCAAGTTGCTTGCCCTTCTTCTAAAGATAATAAAATCCCTTTTTTCCCCTGAGTACATAGGGAGCATTTATATTGAACTATGAATTATTTAGTTTATGAATTTTTATTTAATATTATATTAACCTGACTAATTTGAATACAATACTGTGAATTTGATAATATTGAGAAATGGCAGTCCACATTCATTAAGATTTTAAATATCATTATGGATGAGCTAGACAAAATATTTTCCTCTTCTCAACAACTATTGTATGACCTTCTAACACATTTTAAATTATATCTTCTGTAATAGAAAAAAAAACTAAGGGGTTTGGGAGATTTTTGCTTTTAAGCAAAAATAAGAAAATTATCCCTGAGCGTTTGCCTTCCTCCCTCTAGTCACACTTTTTTAGTTTTTAAAAGCAACAGCAAAGGATTAATATTTTCATAGTGTTTTTATATTACTGCTTGCATGAGATCACTATGGGGGCAACCCTTTCATTTACCTTATTATTTCTTTTCTCTGAACTGAGAAAATAATGGTTTGTTTTTTTTTCCCTAGGAAGGCAAAGTTGATGGTTACATTGCCACCACAGATCTCAGAATTCTTTGAGAAGAGGTGTGTCTGAAATTCCTATTTAGACAAAGAGACCCCACCAAACCCAAAACTATGAAAATTTATTTT